>ONZH01004602.1:0-600000 GCA_900303285.1 Rhinella marina | reverse complement strand
CGTGTATTTGACTGTGGTCTAAGATAATTGACCTGCAGGGATGTCATCCGTCGTGAGGTAAAGGACTGTATAAATACTCTTTAAAGGGGTTATCCCATGATTAGTGTAAATAATTAGGCATCATATACAATAGTACATGGATCCAGAGATCTCACCATTCATTGCTCTAGTCAGTAGATTTATTTCAAACTGGCAACTCATGGGTTGTGTCCTTTCTGTTGCATCTCTTCCCATATCATAGCTCACGGGGTGTCTTTTCTGATGCAGCTCTCATCTCAGAGCTCAGGGGCTGTGTCCCTTCTGCTACGCTATAGCTTTCTTCCTGTAATTGTCAGAGGTTCTAACAGTAGATATAGCTGGTGGCAATTGAAGGATTCAGCTGAGCATGATCAGTCACCTTGACCATGTAAATAAGTAATAGAATATATAGTAGGTGGCACTATACAGCTAGATTTTATGCTAAATTTGTGATTACATGTAATTAAAGAAGTATTCAGGTGCTTGTTTGAAAAATGATGATTATTTTTTTTTGTGGGACAACCCCTTTAACCACCATGATGTACCCATACATCATGAGGGGTAAGGGGATCTTTGGAGCAAGCTCACATGCTGAGCTCACTCCATACGCCGGGGGTGCATGCTGTATAATACTACCAGCAGTGACCAGGATCGGCGATGACACCAATCTGGTCATTTACCCTCTCAGATGATGCTGTCAATAGCGATGACGGCATCTACGGGTTTGACACCTTTTCTGCTAGTGGAGGTGAAATTCCGGGGCTCTAATTGGTCGCCATGACAACCTGGGACCTTGAGAAGGTTCCCATGCCTGTTACAGTTATGTGTGACACACGGTTTCAAAAGCAGACAGTGAAAATCCTATAGATTGCAATAGGAACAAGCGATTACAAGATTGCATGTTGAAGTACCATAAAGGGAACTAAAAATTACTAAAAAGGGAACTAAAAAAAAAAATCACAAATATAAAAATTCTAATTACCAACCATTTCCAATTTTACATACAACAATAAATAAACAAAAAAATAAACATAGCAGGCATTGCTGCGACTGAAAATGTTTGAACTATTAAAATATCAAAATATTTTTTCCTGTGCAATGAACGCCATAACGGGAAAGAAAAGTGTGAGTCACCTGTTTTTGTTGTCATTTTGCCCCCCCAAAAAAAGAAATAATTTTTTTTAATAAAGTGATCAAAAAGTTTGTAGATACAAAACTTCAGCTCCTCTGCAAAAAATCCCTCATACAGCTCTGACAAGGTTTTTATATTTTTAAAAGAAGAAAAATGTAAGCTATAGAAATTTGGTATCACCGTGATTGTACTGATCCACAGAAGGTTGTCGTGTCATTTTTACAGCATAGTGAACGCCAAAATGTCAAAACCTTAAAAACTGAATTGTGTTTTTTATTTCACCCCCTCAAAGAATTTTTTTTCCCCATTTTCCAATACAAGATATGATAAATTTAATAGTGCCATCAAAAAGGTTATGGTTTTTGGACTGTAGGAAGGAAAAAAATCAAAATGCAAAAATTAAAATTCGTCCTTAACTTTAAAGGGGTTGTGTCACGAAAAATATTCTACAGTTTTCAAACCAGTACCTTAGTATAACCAGTGAGCTATTCAATAAAATGTATCTGTATAGCACCACCTGCTGTCTGTTCTTTTTCTTATTTCTTATCCACCCCATTGAGCTGGTCAAACCTGCTCAGTTTAAATCTTCACCTGCCACCAGCCATATGTTCTGTTAGAAGCTGTAACAGTTACAGGCAAACAGCTGCAGCAAAATGGACATGCCCCTGAGCGGCCAGGGTGAAGATAATCTAGCAGAGAAATTGAAGCAATAATAATAATAATATATATTTATATAGCGCCACCATATTCCGCAGCGCTTTACAAAGTCATAGGGTTCTTGTAGAATACAAAAATGACTGGCTAATATACAACTGAAACACTAGGAGTGAGGGCCCTGCTCGCAACAGCTTACAATCTATGAGGAATTGGGGGTGACACATAAGGTAGTTGATTGTGATAAGTAGGATTCGAGCCATAATTGTACTGAAAGGAGTGGTGCCGGCCGATCTGCTTCGGGTTTGGGACTATTAGAGGATCGAGTTCAGGCCAGAGGAGTTGGTGGGGGAGAGGTTTATTTGGGGAAAGGTCATTTTAGGAAGCTTGATAAGCCTGCCTGAAAAGATGTGTTTTTAGATCACGTTTGAAGGTAGGGAAGTTGTGAATTGACCTAATATTCCGGGGCAGGGTATTCCAAAGAGTAGGTGCAGCTCGAGAAAAGTCTTGAAGACGGGAATGAGAGGTACGAATTATGGAGGATGTTAATCTTAAGTCGCTAACAGAACGGAGATGAGGGAGGAGATGTATGGAGGTGCAGCACTGTGAAGAGCTTTGTAAGTGAGGGTGAGAAGTTTGAACTGTATTCTGTGGTGGATGGGCAACCAGTGAAGTGACTGGCATAGACTAGTAGCATCAGTGTAGCGGATGGATAGATGAGCCTGGCTGCAGCATTTAGGATAGACTGAAGGGGGAGAGAGGGAGGCCGATTAGTAATGTGTTGCAGTAGTCAAGACTAGAGTGAATCAAAGCAACAACAAGAGTTTTTGCCGTTTCCACCGTAAGAAAAGGGCGGATTCTGGCAATATTCTTGAGGTGCAGACGACCGGGGCGTGTAAGTGATTGAAAATGGGGAACAAAGGAAAGATCAGAGTCAAATGTGGCCCCGAGACAGCGGGCCTGTTGCACCGGATTTATGGTAGTACCACAGACCGGTTTAGTAGGTGGTTTAGTAGATGGGGGAAAGACAAGAAGTTTAGTTTTGGAGAGGTTTAGTTTTAGATACAGAGAGGACATGATGTTAGAGACAGCTGCAAGACAATTACTGGTGTTTTGGAGTAAAGCAGGGGTGATTTCAGGGGATGAAGTGTAAAGTTGGGTGTCGTCAGCATAGAGATGGTACCAAAAGCCAAATCTACTGATAGTCTGTCCAATGGGGGCTGTATAGAGGGAGAACAGTAGAGGACCTAGTACTGAGCCCTGAGGAACGCCAACATCAAGAGGGAGAGGAGAAGAAGAAGAGCCAGTGAAGGATACACTAAAGGAGCGGCCAGAGAGGTAGGAAGAGAACCAAGAGAGAGCAGTGTCTTTAAGGCCAATCAAGTGGAGCATGGTGAGGAGGAGTTTATGGTCTACCGTATCAAATGCTGCAGAGAGATCCAGAAGAATCAGTAGGGAATAATCCCCATTTCTTTTTGCTGTTAGGAGATCGTTAGACACTTTAGTAAGGGCAGTTTCAGTAGAGTGAAGGGTGAAAGGCAGATTGTAAGGGGTCGAGAAGAGAGTTTGCAGAGAGATAGCTTATTAAGCAAGAGTAGACAAGGCGTTCAAGGAATTTAGAGATGAAAGGGAGGTTAGAAACCGGTCGGTAATTAGCCGCACAGCTCGGGTCAAGAGATGGTTTTTTTAGTAGTGGGGATATAACAGAGTGTTTGAAAGAGGAGGGAAAGATACCAGAAGAGAGAGAGAGGTTAAAAATTGTAGTTAGGCAGTGATGACAGCCGGGGAAAGGGAGTGGAGAAGGTATGATGGAATAGGATCGCTGCTACAGGTCTTGGGCCGAGAAGAAGAGAGAAGCCTGGAGACTTCTTCCTCTGTTTTGGGGTCAAAAGAGGAGAGAGCGCATGTGGAGGAATGAGAGGGAGAAGGATTGAGATTTGGGGACTGGGAGATTATTTCCTGCCGGATACTGCCAATCTTGTCTCTGAAGTAGGTGGCCAAGCCATCATCGCAGAGGTCAGTGACGGGTTCTTGAACTTTAGGGCATAGAAGGGAATGAAAAGTGTCAAAGAGTCGTTTTGGGTTATTTGAGAGTGAGGAGATGAGAGAGGTAAAGTACTTTTGTTTGGCAATGTTGAGAGCCGAATTGTATGTTTTGAGCATACATTTATAATGGTGTGAAAAGTAGGGCTGTCATGAGAAAAGTGAGAGGTCTTAATAGTAAATGAAAGAAGATTGTGGTCAGAAATCTTCTGGATCATCAATGGGGATATTAAAATCACCCATAATAAGAGTTGGTGATTCAGAAGATAGGAAGTGAGAAAGCCAAGCTGCAAAGTGATCCAGGAATTGGTGAGGGGAGCCTGGGGGACGATAGACCACTGCAACTCTCAGGGGGAATGGATGGAAGAGTCTGATGGTGTGAACCTCAAAAGAGGGGAATGTGAGAGTGGGTACAGGGGGAATGACTTGAAATGTGCACTGTGGAGAAAGTAGTATGCCTACTCCTCCACCGTGCCTGTCATCAGGTCTGGGGGTATGGGAGAAGTGAAGTCCATCATAGGATAGGGCAGGAGGGGAAGCGGTGTCCGAGGGGTAAAGGTAGGAGGTAGTTTCTGTAAGAGCCAGCAGGTTCAGAGAATGTGAGAGAAAGAGATCATGGATTGTGGGTAGTTTATTGCGAACTGACTGTGCGTTCCAGAGTGCGCAGTTAAAAGAGACGTGCATGTGCAATGAATATTAATAAGATTTTTGGGGTTTCTGTGTGTGGCAGAGGAAAAGCTAAAGTTAGCAGCAGAAGGAGGGCCAGGATTTGGTGAATTATCCCCTGCACCTAGAAGCAGGAGAATAGCAAGAGACAGCAAGTGGTTGAAAGATTTATAATGGTGTTTTTTATGCTGTACTGTGGAGGAAGATGGGTCAGGGTGATGTAGGAGCATATAAAGTGCGAACTGAACAAGGGTGAGGGAAGGAGGGAGGGACTGATGTGGAGAGAAGGGACAGAGGGTGGAAGTTTTGGTAGATTTTGAAGGTAGACAGCCATAGCAATGAGAAGAGTAGCCAGAGCCTGGATGAAACAATACTGGGACATACCTGTGCTGAGTTTAACTTTGTTTGAGTAGTACACATAGCATCTCTGTCTCCTGCCCTGTCTAACTGCCATGATTAACTGCCAGGCGCTTAGGCAATATGGCGATTTGGCAGAGATGGTGCTTTGGCTCGTGCTGACCCCTACGAGTGAATGGGGAGTGAAGCAATGAATGGGGATATCTCTGGATCCATGTGAGGTACAGGGCCGGTTCTAGCTTTGTTAGAAAGAGTTTGTCATGTGTTATATGATATTGGATTTGTATTTTTTACGTTAATAATGGCATGTCCCCTTTAAGGAGTTTACATTATTATAGAAGTTGAGCAGAAGTATTGCTATGGAATGTGCTCAAATGAGTTACCATATAACAAGCCAGATATGGCATCACCCTGCCTGCAGGACTGGCTGTAGATGAAATAACTAGCACTTATTCAATGACCTTGAATAGATTCACAAGACTGCACAATTAAATTATATTAGGCAAACATTAGAGATGAATTTGGAAATGGTTCTAAGGCAGAGTGTCCAAAAGCCTTGGAGGAATGTTAGACATTTGCACTTGTGCAGATAAGATGGAATTCTAGGATATTTATGGCCAGCTATGTTCTTAAGATATCTTACATTAAGGCAAGATTAACAAAACCTTCTTTTTAAATCATAAAATAGACAGTAATCCCACACATTGGCTGCAGCTTTCTGGAACGTTAGGTTATTAGTATTAGGCATCAGCTTTTATTATCTATATATCTATCCAATATCTATGCTAATCTATCTATCTATCTATCTATCTATCTATCTATCTATCTAATTATCTGTCTGTCTAATAATACCAATAACATTGCTGGCTTTATGAGATGTATAGTTGTAGGTGCATTTAGAGGACACAACAGTAAGTAGTTTTTATTTAAAGGGAATCTGTCACCACATACCTCCATAGTAATCCAAATGAATTGTTAGATAGCTGCTTGTCTGCTGATTCCAATGCAAATTCTCAATTCTGAAAACAGACTTCCATTAAAGGGATTGTCTGGGTCATATCACCGTTTTCACCCAGACGGGCCCTCTGGCATGAGCATGGGAGCATGAATCTCTCAGGGTAAAGGCTTTTTCTGGAGATCTGATGACGTTCCGGGCTCTCTATGGATAAAGCTAGGTGGAGGCTTCTGCTTAGCCGTGAGCCTGGTCACATCACCGGCATGAATGGGCTTGCTTTAGCGCTGCCCTAGCCTGTAGAATGGATAGGACAGCGTTAAAACCCGCCCATCAGAGCCGGAGACATCACCGGGAACACTGCTAGGCGGAGGCCTCCACCTAGCAGTGTAAAAAATATAAACAAACAGCCCTTGCCCCGATACAGCACAGGGTGATGGAGGGCATCTGAGCATGAACTGCTCCGATGCTCATATCAGGGGGGTTGCCTGGGTTAAAATGGGGACATGTCCAGGTTCAGCTCTGAACCCAGATAACCCCTTTAAGGTCCTTCATGTAGTAAAACCCCTTTTACATTACATTTTCTTATACATTTTTGGAAACTTTTGTCCAAAAATAGGTGTAGAAACATATTCCGACACCAAGGTGTATTAATTTGTGGGGTTAATGTGTACTCAGACCTCACTGGTTCTGGAGTGAGATCAGCAGGTAATGCCTGTGCTTGGTATCTTTTTGTTTTCATTTTTGAATGTTTTTATTAATCTGATGCCAAGCTCCCCATGCCTCCCCCTGCCGTTCTGGGCTACTAGTTCTAGTTAATTTAGTTTTTCTCATTAGAACATCAAAGACTGACGTGCTTCCGCAAGCAATTATATCTGACAGCAGGGATGGACTGGGATCTTAAAGTGGCCCTGGAAAAAAATATGAAAAGTGGCCCCATTTTGTAGTTGGGTCCAAATTGATGGAAGGTAGGTCCAGTAGTACCATATTGTGGCACATTATACCACCCCAACAGATCCAAATACCACAATCCATCATAAAATATATCCCCAAAAACTACCACTGAACGGCCATAAGGAGGGCCCAGATGGCCCCCTGGGCATCGGCCCACCGGGAAATTTCCCTATAAGGTCTATGGCCAATCCGCCCCTGTCTGACAGCAAACAAAGCTGAGGGATGATTACATTTCTGCTGGGGGAGTCCCATGCATTAGCAGTGTGGGATTGTATACATCTAAAAGTCTACCAGTAGTTTAAAAAAAAAAAACTTTTGATATGTCTTTACAATGTTTCAGAGATATTGATTGTTGTGGTACAAGTGCTGAGACCCCCATCTGTCATTAAAATGAGGAGAGAGAAGGACTTAAGCAGAATGCTGTGTCTCCTTGCTGCTGGAAACGATCTTATAGACTTTCCATATATTGTGCCCATCTCCAGCCGTGAGGAGAGGCGGTGCTCCTCATTTTAGTGATTGATTGGGACCCCCGACTATCAAATCCTTTGATGTGTGACTATGAAATATCATATAATTTTGTTCGACATGCTACACGCTGTCATGGTGGCTTCATAGTGCATTCACACATATGCCACTATAAAACTGCCTAACAAATGGTTGTTTCGATCAGTGGCCTGCTAAAAGGGGGGGCGGTCCGCCATGTGTGCCTGCTCTCAGGGAGGTGCCAGAAGCAATGGGCGCTTCTATCAATACAGATGGAAGTGCTTATTGCTGGAGCGCTGGGAGTTGCGGTCCTGTCACTCAGCTCCCATCTCTCCCGCACTAAATGGTGAAGCAGGAAGCCTTCTGCTCCCTGCTCCACCATTCAGGCTGCACAGATTGCTTTACCGACATGTGTGGGAGGAGCCTGTATCCCAGGAATCTGCCTGTGCCCCTCCCACACAGTAGAGCGACCTGTGTCTCCAGGGAAGTGCTGGATGTGAGCTTCAGGAACGGGACAAGGTGAGTAGTTACTGATTTTTCGTTTTTTTAACAGAGAGGGAAAAAGAGGGTTTTACTACCGTGAAGGGGGCACAATGGGCATTTCTACTATGGATGGGGTACAGAGGGAATTACTACTACAAAGGGGGCACAATGCGCATTACTACTGTGAAGGGGTCACAGTGGGCATCACTACAACTAAGGCGACACAATGGGCATTACTACTGTCAAAGGAGCACAATGGGGATTATTACTATGAAGGGGGCACAGAGGGCATTACTACTATGCAGGGGGCATATTACTGCCTTTTAAAGTATTAAAGGGAACGTGTCATGTTGAGTATGGTGTCTGAGATGAAGACATCATGTTATAGAGCAGGAGGAGCTGAGCAGATTGTTATATAGTTTTATGGAAAAAGATTCAGAAAGCTTGTAATTTATACATTTAAATTTCCACTCATTCTGGACTGTGAAGTCAAGGACATGGTCCTATCAGTGATTGACAGCCTTCCCTCTTTGACTGTGTGTGATAGGACCACCTCCTTGACTTCAAAGCCCAGAATGAGCAGAGATATAAATGAATAAATTCCAAGTTTTACTGAATCTTCTCCCAGAAAACTATATATTAATCTGCTCAGATCCTACTGCTCTATAGCACACTGTAATCTGCAGATTACATTGTATTTTCATGGTGACAGGTTCCCTTTAAATATTAGGTATAATAGGTTTTTCTTATATAGTTTTTTTTATCTATAATGCATCTAATGACAACACTGGTTGTACTGTGCTTATGGTGGCCCTATTAAAGGTATTAAATCTATTATCCTTATATAGTCAGGGGAACAGTGTACTTGTTATGTCCAAAAATGGAAATTTTAGTTAAAAATAAAGGGAAATTAAGTACAATGTTTTCTGTCTTGTGTTGGCCCAAAAAGTCCTGTTAGCATCTTCTCTACACTACCATCATAAATATAACTGCTAAATTCAACACAAGGGACCAATTGCTCAAAACTTTCCTGGGAGTTTTCTGGGACTGTAATGATGACCCATCTTTCGTAGCTTTCTGGAGAAAAAGCACCAAGCACTACATAGAGTAGCAGAGTCAGGTGCCACCATACAGACTGTAGCTTGCTAGGTTATGCTCTCATCTTATTGGGTTGTGATGGGCCACAATCACTTATGATCACTAATGATTTGGTTTACAAACAGCAGCTGTCCAATGGCCGTCATGGTGGAATCCGGATTCGGGGAACCAAAGGTATGTCAGTGGAAAATATGAACTCCAACACATAACGCGTTTCAGGGGCACAGTCCTTTTTTCAGATTCAAATCTCCATGTACACTGGGTAGGGGCCATGAAGGGTGTTGCAGCTCTGCACTTATTCACTTAAATGGAAGCAGTGCTATGGTACCACCATGGCAGCTTTCACTACGCATAGCTTGTAGCTTGTTCAAGAGTGCAGCAGTCCATTCAAACAGGTGATCGGTGAGGGTTTTAGCAGCCCGACCCCCACAAGTCTGATATTGATGACCGATCTTAAAGGGGTTATCCGATATATAAAATATCCCCCCACTGCCTGGGGATTAAACTTACCTCCTCTGCATCTCCCCGTCCCTCGGATCAAAACATCCGGCAACGGGGGGGTCTGTGCAGGAAATAACAGGCCGCAATGGGGATGAGCCTCCCTAGCGTCACCGCGTCACTCTGGATCCCCACACGCCCGCCGCTGCATCTCGGGTGCTGGGGAGCAGGTAAGTATAATCCATGCAAGGGGCCTGGGCATTGGGGGCATAGTTTAGATATCGGATAACCCCTTTAAGGAAAACCCTTAACCCATAAAACAATAATGGTTCTGTGCCATTATCATGAAAAATAGGGGTGCGTACTAAAGGAAATAGTGGAACATCAGGCAGAACCTATGGGAAAAGCGCCTCGCGTACAGATGTACCTACACCCAAACTACATAACTTGGTTAAAAAGTTGGAATGCCCAGTTAGTCAGGGGGCTTCCATGAGAGTATGAGCATCTTAAGAAGAACATTTTATCCATTCTAGAACATAGGTTACTTGTGGCAGTGCTTCTGTAAAATGTATGTAGTAGTAGAAAGGAGAATGTTCTGTATTTCTCTTCCTGCCGTTTCAGCTTAGTGTTTACGTAGTGTGAAACACGAGCTCTTAAATCCTAATATGGCAGTGATGTTGCTGTGTTAAGCACGCTGCGATTTATTGAAGTTCTAGGCTATGTCATCACTTTAATTGTTCTATAATTAGGCCCTGCTAGCCATAATTACACACCCTCCATCTTCTGAACCTAATTGAATATGGAACGATTTAATATGCTGTCCCTATTGAACTTCTCTTCTCGCGTATTTTCCCAGGTTAATTATTCTGACTCAGTCTGGTCTCCGTGCCTCGGATTGTCTTATTTTTCTGTTCATCATTAGAAAAATATAGGGTTTGTTCAGAGTCTGCATGGCACAAAAAACAGTTTGTTTCCTGGCTCTTTCTTCTATAAGCTAATTGCTAGTTCTGAACAAATGTATTGAAAGCAAGCACATCTGCCTCAAGGGGAGTAGCTTTCTTCACTACTTTTGTATACACGATGTGTTTTAGTAATAGCATACATGCTCTGATTGTGCGATATCTGGACATGATATATATATTCTAGAATTATTTCCATGCATTTTTTTTCTGCCATGCAATTTTCCATTTTTGCATTTTCGTTTTTTTACTCTCTGCCTTCCCAGAGCCATAATTTTTTTATTTTTCCATTCACATAGCCATATGAGGGTTTGTTTTTTGCGGGACAAGTTGTACTTTGTAATTGTACAATTTAATATTTCATACAATGTAGTGGGGGAAGCTGGAATAAAATTCCACGTAGGGTGGATTTGGAAAAAAAATGCAATTCCGCCATTACACTGCCACCATGCTCCAGGATGGAACCAGTTGCCTGTATTTATTACAGATTTATTGTTGACAGAGGTCCTTGTGGACCAAAACACCTGGTTTCTGTTATAACTTTTCTCATTTATATTTTACATAGTGAATCCCATAGCTTTTTTGTCTCCGCACCTAAAAAAATTCACAAAAAGTCATATATACACCAGAATGGTGCCAACAATAACAAAAAAACACAACTCATCCCTTAAAGAACTCCTGCAAAAAAATTTATTCTCTGACCTGTTAGAAAGGTGCATAATATAATCTGTAGTGAATGCAATCTTCTTATCATTGACTCTAATTGAGAGTTATCCACTCTCTTCTTATTGTAGCTGTGTCTTGTGACCAACTCCTTGACCTCCAACTGACCCAGGACACGAAGCCAGTTACTTCTCTATTCATTCCTATGAGACTGAAAGTGAAGCTCCCATAGGAATGCATAGAAAATTAGACTTCCTGTCCACACGTAAGATGATGTGTGAGTTGGTGGGTCTGATTCCTGGTCACATGACACAAATGAGAAACATCAGGGAGATATAACTAAAAAATACAACCACTAGTAAGAAAATGACATTCACTACAGATTACATCATGTACATTTCTAGCAGGACATGGAATAAAATTTTTTGCGGGAGTTCTTCTTTAAGAAATCAGCCCTCACATAGCTGCCTCAACAGAACAATAAAAATGTTATGGATGTTAGAATATGGTGACAAAAAGAAAATGATTTTAATTAAAAAAGCAATTTTAGGGGTGTGGCCAGCAGCCAAGATGGCTGAATGTGTCTGAGCGGGGCTCTGCAGTGTTTGCTATAACTGGACAAATCCTGACCACATCTTATCCTCTTTGTGTGCTCTAGCAGAGGTGGACACGCTCCAGAACCAGAGCCAGCACTCACTCTTGCCAGCCCTGTGAGTCCTGGCCAGATCTCCTGTCTCCCGCGTGAGTGCCTCAGGCAGTATGGTCTGGAGAGAGAAGGACACCCCTCTGACATCAAGGCTTTCCATGCCAGGGCCAACTTTCTAATATATTAACAACTCTCAACCTTGCAGTAGGTCCCCTCATATACTAATTGCCCACTCTCTATGCAGTACAAATGGGGCGACAGAAACCACAAAGTGCCACTGATTGACTGCATGAATTTGCTATACAACCGAAGGAGAGATTGCAGTGTCTGCTAACGCAACGCACTGCTCAAACTAGAGCCGGCACTGACACAGATCCAGTAGCAGTGGATATGCTCTCTGAGGAAGAATCTGAGGACCTCACTCTCCAGTAAGTCCCCGCCCAAGTACTGGCAGCCATTACTGCGTGTAAGATATCCCTCACTGGGAAATTTGAGGAAGTGAAGATTGATTTGGGACTGTTACGCCAAGATTTACATAATTTAAGAGACATAGTACAACATACTGAGAAACGTATTTCTCACATAGAAAATGTCACAGTTCCAAGATCCATTTCTGATATCAACGCTAATGCAGTGGCCCGGAAGCACAAAGCAGATGACTGGGAAACAACATCAGGATAATTGGCCTGCCAGAAAGAGTTAAAGGCCGATTACCAGACGTGTCCTAGAAAAATGGATAAAAGAGCTCTTCCCAGATGCAACTTCTTCCCTGGCTTATGCTGTTGAATGGGCTCATAGAGTAACAGCTAAGCCCCCACCTCCTGGGGCCCCTCCTCAGCCAGTGCTGGCTAGATTTCTAAACTGCAATGATCGAGACAAAATTCTCGCACTTGCCAAATCTCTGTTTTCCTGGATTTCTCCATGGAATTTCAGAAACAATAGGCTAACTTCATGGATGTCAAGAAGCGCTTGAGAGAGGCCAATATACTATACTGTATGGGATATCCTGCTAAGCTTCAGGTAGTTGATGGTAAAAAGTTGTATTCTTCACTATACCTGAAGAAGTCTCAGCACGGCTGTCCCTGAGATGACGCTCCTGAGACGATGAGGAATCCTTCGTCAACCTACAAGACACTCTACACCTTGGCTCTGGTTTGACTTTCGTTTTGCAGCTCTTACCTCCTTGATATTCTCCTTTTACCTTTTTATTGACGCATTGGGTTATTATACTCATTTTTTTGTGGTCTTCAGATAGCTATAGTCACAAACCCACATGCCTCTGCCACATGACATCATTGGAAGGGGCATCCCGGTATTTCTGGCTCACTGAATGGTCTGCCGCTATTAGTCTCAGACCCTTAATATCGTACTTCATACATAGTACGAACTTGTTTGTTACATTTCTCACATTCTTTGTTTCAGTTTGATTGTTCTTTCTTCTAACGAATACACTCTTTATGGCATTATATTACAGGAATGTATGCATGATGCAGCTTATTTACTTGTGGGTGACGCAAATCTGCCTTCGAATCCATGGCTGACTTAAAGATTTTGTCATGGAATGTCAAGGGTTTGGGCACAGCACGCAAAAGATCTATGGATTTCTGTTTAATCTTGAACTCACGCATTCTCTGTCTCCAGGAGACACACCTTACTGTCACTACTTCAAGGTCATTGAAAAACCTCTCTGTTCAATGGGCAGCACACTCCTACCACAAAAAATAAGCTCTCTCAAAAAAAAGTTATAATATCATTTCATCAAAGTCCATTTTCCAAAATCCAAATGTTGCTCCTCTTCTGAGCCCTGCCAAAATCCCAAACAGCTTTTTATGACCACATATGAGGTTTTGTGAACAGTTACTTACAAAATGAAAAGTATGGGGCTAAAACAACATTCTATTGGAAAAGTGTAGTTTTTCCAATGTTAAAAAAGTCTAAGAAACACTTGTGTGATTTAAAAACCATCACTACACCCTAGCTGAATTCCTTGGAAGGGGAAGGGGGTAGTTTCAAAAAAAGTTATTTTTTAGGATTTCCACAGTACTGGTACCTCAGGGGTGCTACTAGTTCTACATGGCACCCAAGCCCTTTCCAGCAAAATTAGTGTTTAAAAGTTAAATAGTGCTCCTTCCCTTCTGAGCCCTGCCTTTTGCACAAACAGCAGTTTAAAAGCACATATGGGGTATTACTTTACTCGGGAGAAATTACATAATTTGTGGTGTGCTTTTTTCCTCTTAACCCTTGTGAATATTAGGAATTTTGAGCTAAAACTACATATTATTGGAAATATGGAATTTTTAATTGTAACAGCCAAATTCAATTCTATGAAACGCCTGAAGTCAAAATACTCAATATACCCCTGGATAATTTCCTTAAGGGGTATAGTTTCCAAAGCTGGGTCTTTTGGGGGTGTTTCTGAAGTTTTGCAAACGGCCTTTGCAAACCTGAAATGGTGTCTGAAAAACATCCTAATAAATTGGAGGTCCCAAAATCCACAAAGTGCTCCTACATTTCTGAATAGTTATGGTGTTCAGGCCTTAACCAAGTCCCTATGAATGATATCCCTGAGCGTGGGATACATAATTTTAAATCCATTCTAAATCCTGCACATGCGCCATTGTCTTCTGGTTCCAAGGCATATGCAGTGATACTGGGGTCACTGCCACAGAAGACTGAGGTGAGGATTAATATGAGTACTGGAAATTGTTAGAATAAAAATTTTGCAATATATCTGCTGTATGTCAATATACCTTTAATAGTTTCTTCACATCTAGTTATTTGTGCCAATAAATTTTTGGCTTGTAAAAAAAATCATGAATTTAATGCATTTAAGTTTTTTATCATATACTTGCATGCTATTACTCTATATAGAAAGCTATGTGGTACGCATAAAACACGTCAACAAAAACGCACAGTTTGTAATGCATTTTTTATTTCCCTTTTGACCTTTGGCTAACATCTGTGAATTCTAGATAAAGGGGCACCTGTCAATTGAATTTCCTTACCTAAAGCATCACCATAGCTGTATATTGCTCTATATAACTTGCTTCACTTTGCATGCGTCTGATGCCTCTGGAGATGGCTTCTAATGATGTATCCCAGCCTGAGGGTCATCACTCAAGCCAGAAGGGGCATGTGACTGCATGATTATTCACCAAAATGGCACTGCACCGATGACATGGGGTAACTGCTATATAGTATGAGCAATATTAAAAGGGTTGTCCGGGTTCAGAGCGGACGTATCCCCATTTTCACCCAGACAGCCCTTCTGATATAAGCATTTGAGCATTACATCGAGCAGGGCAAGGGGCTTTTTTGTTTATATTTTTTACACTGCTAGGCGGAGGCTTTCACCCAGCAGTGTGTTCGGTGACGTCACTGGCACTTATGGGCAGGCTTTATTGCTTCCCTAGCTGTTCTACAGGCCAGGGCTGCGCTAAAGCCCGCCCATTAGTGCAGGTGATGTCACTGGGCTCACTTCTAGGCGGAAGTCTCTGCCTAGATTTCCCCATGGACAGCCCGGTATGTCACCGGAAAGGGGCGTCGCTAGGCTAAAACATTCGGGGCCTGGGTCCCTGATGTTTCCTCCCAGGCCCCGAATGTCCTGCCTGCCAGATAGATACAATTGTATTGCCATCCTCAGGACAGAAATGCAATCAAATCTGAAGCACTGCAAGAGGTGAAGGAACTGTGGTGACATCACAGGTCATGTGATCGATGCAGTAGCTGAGAAGGACCTGTGATGATGTCACTGGTCACAGGTCATCATGTGACCAGTGCAGGAGAGGCTCCACAGTGAAGAGAACTCTAGGGGAAGAAGCTCTGCTGAGGTCTGCTATAAGGAGAGGTAAGTTAAGGGAGAGGCAGAGTAATGCTGGGGGTTGTAGTTATTTAACTGGGACTGTATGTTAGGGCTTAAGAGAGGGATGTTATTTACATGAGACACAATGTTCAGGGGGTGATGCTGTTAACATGGGACTGTGATGGAGGGGACTGTGGGAAGGAGTGATGTTATTTACATGGGACTGTATTTTGGAGGGGGCTGTGGGAGGGGAGTGATGTTATTTACATGGGACTTTACGGCGGAGGGAGGGAAAATATATTTTTTTACTTGGGACTGTATGGTGGAGGGGCTGAGGGATCATCATTGCTGAGGGCACTAAAGGGAGGAATATAACTACAGGGGGCATTATAACAGTAGGGGGCAATATAAATACTGGGGGCACTGTAGGGGTATTATAAATCCAGGGGACATTATAGGCATTCTTATTACTACTGGGGGCTCTATAGGACAGTCTTATAGATCAGCCTTATTTCTAGTAAGAGCACTATGGGGGACCTTATTACTAATGAGAGGACTGTAGAGAGATCTATTACCACTGGGGGGGACAACAGGGGGGCCTTATTTCTTACAGGAGCTCTGTAAGGGCATTATTAATACTGGAGGGCTCTTCTACTAATAGAGGCACTCTTGTGGAGCATTACAACTGTTGGGGGCACAGTAGGGGGCAGTATTACTAATGAGGGCATTCTAGAAGGGAATTACTATTGGTGGGACTATGAGGAGCACTATTACTATGGGGGCACTCATTTTTCTTCAGGATAGTATTTGGGGGTATTGGCGGGCACAGCCAGCAGCAGGATAACACTGTGGGACTCCAGGTACGGCGGACGGTCAACTTAGAGAATTGGGCCATATGCATTGGGGCTTGGGCCCCGGATCTTTTGAGACCCTAGCAACGCCCCTGTCACCGGATTTCCAGAAAAAGCCTTTTCCCTGCGCAATAGGGCACAGGGCAAAGGAGAGCATCGGAGCATGAAATTCTCCGATGTTCATATCAGGGGGGCTGCCTGGGTGAAATTAGGTATATGTCTGGGTTCAACTCTGAACCTGGACAACCCCTTTAAAAGTACTTTTTCTACATAATGCTAAAACTGACGTATTATCAAGGTGCATGTGGATAAAACTACTGCAGAGCAATATAATGCTATGATGGTTTTAGGTTGGGTTCACACACTGCATTTTAAATTTTATTTATTTTTTTTAAACAAATAAATGCCAGTATTTCATACAGTTTTATGAGCTAAAGCCAGAAGAGGATTCAACAGAAGTAGGAAATATAAAGGAAGGACACATTCGTCTTTATTCTTCCTCCAGCTCAAAAAACTGCATTGAAACCAGCAACAGTGTTTTTCCCAAAACTGTTTTATGTGAAAGTTGTGAGCAAGTCACATCCAGGCGTTAATCCAACGTAGAATGTGTGGCTGTTCACTGAGATGCACAGATCTTAAACAGTTTTGCAAATGTGGGAAAATACTGCAGTGTCCACATGTTCTGTGCTGATAAAGAGCTATGAGCACAGGCTTGGGTCCTTTCACACGGCAGGATTTTCATCAGTATTTTGCTTCAAAATTTGAAAGCCAAAGCCGGGACCGGAACATAAACATAGAAAGTAGATTGGAAAGATTTGTGCCCCTGGTTTTGGCTAACAAATACTGATGGATAATACTGACCACAATGCTGCTGTGAGAAAATGGCCTTACATGTATACTTATTGATATTGGGTTTTAATATTAGAAGTAATTTATTATTTTAATAATCAACTCTATGGCCCTATCTTGTATATATCTATAAACATTACTGGAATAGCTCATAAATTGATGCTACCCTTGAAAAGCACACAATGATCTTTTATATTCCCCATTAAAAATCATAATTTTAATGATATTATTAAAAAAGAAGAATATTACAGGAATCCGGTAGTCAATGCCAGCAATACCAGTAGGGCAGTACAAAATTATATATGTATACAAAATACACAGCTACGCCGAAACCTTATGTGATAAACCGGTCAAAAAACTGACTGGAGTACAAGTCCGCATAATGGAGGATCTACATTAGGGAGACGGCAATCATTATCCTGAGGCTATATAACGCCATATTACAAGTTCTCTACAAGTACTATCTGAACTAGTAACTGTCTGACATAACCCAATGTATGATAAATGAAGCCTGCACTAAGTGAAACGGTATGGATGAACAGCAACAATAAATATTCAAATATCACCCTATACTGCGACTTTAGTGCAGTACTTTACACATCATCCTTCCAGCAGCTTTTCTCCATTCACTTACAATGGGGAAGACACAGAAATTAAATGGATTTCACCCGGCACCCCAGCCGATCAGCTGGTGGAAGAGAAGGCCCCGCGCCATGCGAGCACTGCCTTCCCCTCATTGATTACCTGCCCGCCGTCAACATTGTAGTGGAGAGCAGGTGTAACTACAAGCCGTTCCATTCACCTCTATGGGAGTGCTCCTTCCTATATTCTAAATCTGGAGGGATGGATGACTATCCTCCTATTCTCTCTCAGCGGCCTACATATGAATAGAAAAAGCTGAGTGTGCCCTATAAACTAATAAAACTTAACCTTTAATAAATTCAATTATAATAAAGATTGGTGTAAATGGTTTAGACAAAATAAAAGTAAAAAAAGGGGGTCAGTTGCTGGTATGGATTGCAACAAAGTTGCTGGTACGGATTGCAACCATAGTAAATGTCTCGGTCCCTCTATATTCATCAATGTGCCTGGGAGTCGTTTTGTAAACTGGTCTGGCGGGTGCTACCTTATATGCTACAATCTTTCCCTATAGCCTGCTAGTCTGGATGCAGGGGGATAACCTCACGTGGCTGTAGTTGGAGCACTCCCACTTATAAGGGCGACCCCCAGCCGCTGGAACCTCGGACCTGACTCAAGTGACCCTTCCTCAATGCTACCTAAGCTCTGACGCGTTTCCCCATAGTCTGGTGGTTCTTCAAGGAACAAATAAACAGGGTGGCAGTTTGATATAAAAGGCAGTGGCAAAGTACCTAGTACAGTTACCTGTATTATACGCATGGCTCCTCCTCCTCATTAGCACGTCCTTGCCGGGCTGGAGGGAGGAGGAGAAGCCCAGGGGAACGCCGTTCACATCCCCGGGTCCGTGCTCCGCTCCTTCCACGTGTCGGAAGTGACACGTGCGGGGGGGCGTGCCTGTTACCATGGGGACCTTACATCGCGTCCCCGGCCCGCTCTCAATCACTGTATGCCGCTGCAAGGAGATCGCTGTATCTCCTTATAGATTACAATTGTCTTTGTTACTTTAAATCATCCAGCAAAGTTAGTGACTCCTACTTAACAGATACTGGCCCATTAATCGTAAATACACTTATTGTATATAATTACACCTTCCTCCATATATTAACATTGTTATAGAGAGACCAACACTATATTCAGACGGGCAGGTCATATCCTATCTCTGGAGGGTTAGACATATATAATCACTTATGTCCATTATATATATATATATATATATATATATATATATATATATATACATACAGTACAGACCAAAAGTTTGGACACACCTTCTCATTCAAAGAGTTTTCTGTATTTTCATGACTATGAAAATTGTAGATTCACACTGAAGGCATCAAAACTATGAATTAACACATGTGTAATTATATACTTAACAAAAAAGTGTGAAACAACTGAAAATATGTCTTATATTCTAGGTTCTTCAAAGTAGCCACCTTTTGCTTTGATTACTGCTTTGCATTCTCTTGATGAGCTTCAAGAGGTAGTCACCTGAAATGGTATTCCAACAGTCTTGAAGGAGTTCCCAGAGATGCTTAGCACTTGTTGGTCCTTTTGCCTTCACTCTGCGGTCCAGCTCACCCCAAACCATCTCGATTGGGTTCAGGTCTGGTGACTGTGGAGGCCAGGTCATCTGGCGTAGCACCCCATCACTCTCCATCTTGGTCAAATCGCCCTTACACAGCCTGGAGGTGTGTTTGGGCTCATTGTCCTGTTGATAAAAAAAATGATGGTCCAACTAAACACAAACCGGATGGAATAGCATGCCGCTGCAAGATGCTGTGGTAGCCATGCTGGTTCAGTATGCCTTCAATTTTGAATAAATCCCCAACAGTGTCACCAGCAAAGCACCCCCACACCATCACACCTCCTCCTCCATGCTTCATGGTGGGAACCAGGCATGTAGAGTCCATCCGTTCACCTTTTCTGCGTTGCACAAAGACACGGTGGTTGGAACCAAAGATCTCAAATTTGGACTCATCAGACCAAAGCACAGATTTCCACTGGTCTAATGTCCATTCCTTGTGTTCTTTAGCCCAAACAAGTCTCTTCTGCTTGTTGCCTGTCCTTAGCAGTGGTTTCCTAGCAGCTATTTTACCATGAAGGCCTGCTGCACACAGTCTCCTCTTAACAGTTGTTGTAGAGATGTGTCTGCTGCTAGAACTCTGTGTGGCATTGACCTGGTCTCTAATCTGAGCTGCTGTTAACCTGCGATTTCTGAGGCTGGTGACGGTCCTCATGTGAGCCAGTTTCTTTGTAGCGCTTGATGGTTTTTGCGACTGCACTTGGGGACACTTTCAAAGTTTTCCCAATTTTTCAGACTGACTGACCTTCATTTCTTAAAGTAATGATGGCCACTTGTTTTTCTTTACTCAGCTGCCCTTTTCTTGCCATAATACAAATTCTAACAGTCTATTCAGCTGTGTATCCACCTGACTTCTGACCAACACAACTCATGGTCCCAACCCCATTTATAAGGCAAGAAATCCCACTTATTAAACCTGACAGGGCACACCTGTGAAGTGAAAACCATTTCAGGTGACTACCTCTTGAAGCTCATCAAGGGAATGCCAAGAGTGTGCAAAGCAGTAATCAAAGCAAAAGGTGGCTACTTTGAAGAACCTAGAATATAAGACATATTTTCAGTTGTTTCACACTTTTTTGATAAGTATATAATTCCACATCTGTTAATTCATAGTTTTGATGCCTTCAGTGTGAATCTACAATTTTCATAGTCATGAAAATACAGAAAACTCTTTGAATGAGAAGGTGTGTCCAAACTTTTGGTCTGTACTGTATATATATATATATATATATATACATACACAGGAGAGGAGATTCATATGCACAATGGTGCAACAATTTCCACAATTTCATTCTGTCAATCTACCAGAAGAATCTAAAGGTGTATTTTTCGCTTCAGAAAAAAGCATACATTAAAGGGGGGTCTCGCTAATACATTTACTGGGGTTCCAAAAAAGGTTTATAAGATAGGAACTCATTGAGACCATTTGGTGTGACTGACTTCAGTTTAAAGATCCATTTGGACTCCATCCTCAATATTCTATTGTCCCAGTCACCTCCATGCTGTGGTTGTGGAACGTGTTGAATACCATTAAATTTAATGCACGTAATATCTCCTTTGTGTGTCTGATTAATGTGCCTGGCCATCGATGTATCCTTGTTGTTCAGTTTATCATTCACATGGTCCCTCACGCAACGTTTTAACTCCCTTTTTGTCTTTCCGACATAGTCCAATGGGCAGGTGCATTGGGCCAGGTATACCACCCCAGTCGTTTGGCAGTTAATAAAGTCTTGGATGGTATATTTCAGTTCCGTATGGGAACTTTTGAATGTTTTGGCGGACTTGTTTTGATCACACACCAAGCACCTGCCACATTTGAACATGCCTACAGGGCGTCTCGATAACCAATTTTCAGGTTTGTCCGGAGGATTAAAATTACTGTTTACAAGCCTATCTCTAAGACTCTGTCCTTTTCTATAGGTTATCTGAGGGAATGGACCAACCACATCCTGTAAATCCGGATTATCCGTCTGATCTCAGTATGCGCATTATCATATGTCCCTATGATGCAGATATTTGATTTATTTTCTCCCTCTACTTTCTTGGGGGTTAGTAAAGTTTCTCTTTTTAACAAGCAAGCCGATTCAAATGCGGTTTGGAGTATCCCGTCAGGGTACCCCCTATCTCTAAACCTAGTTCTCAAGTCATCGGCCTGGTACATCCTGAAACAGTTACGGCGTAGTCTCATGTATTGGCCTTTGGGTATCCCCCTACGTAGCGAAAATGGGTGTGCACTCTCCCAACGGAGTAGGCTGTTTGTGGCCGTAGGTTTTCCGATATACTGATGTAGTAATATTATTGTTCAGTCCTCTTTCTATTAGGACATCCAAAAATGGTAGTGAGTTACAGTCGCATACTTATGTGAATTTAAGGCCTACATCGTTATTGTTAATTGTCCTGACAAATTCTTCAAAGGAGTGTTCAGTGCCTCTCCATAACAGAAAAATATTGTCTATAAATCTCAGCCAGAGGCCGATATTGTCGTGCCACTGGCTGAGACCCTCTGACCATACATCATTACACTGATACCCTATGACCATACATCCTATTACACTTGAATACGAACGAGCCGTCCCACTGAGCGATGTGCCTTTACCCCGCTCATGCCACTTTTCCGAAGTGCAGGGGAAGAGGGTCAGCCAACGGACCCGTCTTATTCATTAATTTCCACACAAATTTATGTTGTGGAAAATGACCTTAAAGGTGTATTCCCATCACAGACAACAGGGGCATATCGCTAGGATATGCCCCCATTGTCTGATACACCGAGAACGGAGCAGGGAAGGTGATGGAGGGTGCAGCCACCCTCCATTCATTTCTATGAGGCCCCTGAAAATAGCTGAGCCAGCTTGGCTATTTCTGTCGGCCCCATAGAAATGAATGGGAGCGGTGGCTGCACAAGTGTGGCGTGTTCCCATTCACTTGTATGGGGAGAGCGCTTGGCGGTGGCCGAACCCCGGGAAACCTGGGGTCCTCCAGCCGCCACTCTCCCTGCTCCATTCTCAGCGTGGGTGCAGGTCCCACCTCTATCAGACAATGGGGGCATATTCTAGCGATATACTCCCATTGTCTGTGATGGGAATAATCCTTTAAACTACACCAGCAAGGGAGCTGGATTAGTTTAAATCATGTTGCACAGCCAGCGACAGCAAGAGCCGACGTTATATAGAAGCCTGCGCCTCTACATAACTTTGGCTCAGAGTACAGCGTTTAAGACCGGTGTATAAATCACCAGTCTTATTAAATGTCCCCCTCAAATTTTATTAGCTGACAGGAGCCAATTTATTAAGACTGGAATGTGGCATGCCAGTCATAATCAGATGCTGTGCTAGTCTAACAAGCACCAATTTTATTCAGAGCTAGATTGAGTAGATTTCATGTGTAATATACAGAAGTTTTCTAGTAAAAATCATGGTAAATATGTTGGGCAGTTTCGGCCCCACCCCCTTCCATACATGCCGCTCCTCTTCCTGTCCACTGTCCACATTTAGAAAAGTGGCAAGCTCGGCATAAACAAAAGAGGACTTTCACTAAATTATACGTGACTTTCCTGCACCAGAAGACTGACATTTAAACTTTGATAAATCCCATAATGTTTTATAATTTATTACATAAAAGTGAATACTTTTTCTTCACATTTTCTGGGAACTCCTGGTGACCTATATCAGTACAGTCTTGTTAGGGTTGTCAGCCAGAGTATTTATCACTTAATATGTAAAGCCATTAGCTAGGTGCAAACCATTTGGGATTATATAGTTATTTCCTATTACTGATATATTATCCCATAGTACAGGAATTTATATGTACTTGTGATTGTTTTATATTAGAGTACATTCTCTAGTAATATATGCTGTCTTTGAGTAACTCTAGCAGTTAGTAGTCAAAACTAGTTAAATACAATGGATTACATTGAGTGTGTGTATATATATATATATATATATATATATACATACTTTTCTGACATTTTTTAAGTTTCTGCCAAAACTTAACTTCTGACTGACCTGTCGTTGAGACATTTTTTACGTCCCTGATGGTTTCAGTCCCATCATATATAATTTGTGCTCATTTTCTTTCTGTCCGACAAGTCACAGTGGCCCTTTGTAACAGTCACCATGACAGACAGAGCACTTTGACTCTCAAGACTTTTTGTCCCAGAAGAAAAACTAAGTATTGCAACGTAAAATTGAACTTAACTAAGGAAAGTAACGTTCCAGATAGGATTGGAAGCCCCCATTGAAAGCTGTTCTCTTTCACATTCTTGAAAATGATTTTTGCCTATGTGTCGTGTCCTGATATGAATATGATTGCTTACAAATGACATACCTTTATTTGACTGCATTTGGGTGCAAAGTTTAGGTAAATATTTTTATTACATATTTATTCAAGCTAAACTGAACGTTGTGTTTATGCCAGGAGGCAGGAGAGCTCATATTAAGCCAGCATTCGTCAGTGTACCCTCTGAGAGAAGAGAACAGAAATGTTTGCTAGCTAAAGTGAAAAGATAGGAGAATTCTAAAATCACCACAGATTGTGTTAGAGGCCGTGAAAATGGTCACACTCTCCATTATGGGGCCCAGTGTAGACCTGTTCTCCTGTGCTTCAGGATCTCCTGCTTGTTCTCATATAGAGAAAATAATTTCTGGTCTTTCATGCCTTGTATGCAAATTGAACATGCATGTAAAGATTATGCCATTTAGATGGCCCTCCTTGAAGGAATATCTCAGTTTTTTTCCAGTTTACCCCTGACAAATGGAACTTAAAAGGGTTTTCTGGTTTTCATCAACATCCTTTAAAATAATCATTTATGAAGGTAGTTGTAACTTTGTAATGTATTTATTTTACCTTTATTGCTCCTCTCTTCCATTCTGGGCTGTCCATGCAGCTCTTTCATATTTCCTGTGATGTTATTTCCATGTCCATGTAATTATCTGAGTGGGAGGGGCTATAAACTAGCTGTTTGGCTCAGAGTACAGAGTTTAAGACCGGTGTATAAATCACCGGTCTTAATAAATGTCCCCCTTAAATTTTATTAGCTGACAGGAGCCAATTTATTAAGACTGGAATGTGGCATGCCAGTCATAATCAGATGCTGTGCTAGTCTAACAAGCACCAATTTTATTCAGAGCTAGATTGAGTAGATTTCAGGTGTAATATACAGAAGTTTTCTAGTATAAATCATGCCTTGTATGCAGATTGAACATGCATGTAAAGATTATGCCATTTAGATGGCCCCCCTTGAAGGAATATCTCTATGTTTTTTTTCCAGTTTACCCCTGACATTTGGAACTTAAAAGGGTTTTTTATAGTTTTTTTTCTATAAACTAGCTGTGCATTGTTAGAGCCCTACTGGAGCTCTGATAGAAAAAGGAGAAGTGCATCATGGGTTTGGTTGAGGTAACAGACTACATGAGCATATCTGTTAAAAACCATAGTAGTCTAACCGGTTGAAACTTAAGTCGTACATGGTACTCTTTTGGTCTCTTCCCATGACAAACACTAGTCATACAATAAAAGCGTCAGCAATCCGCTGCATGCTGTGCTTTGTGTCCAGACAATTCCCAGCATTGTCTGCCGGAACAGCCCGACAGAATTCACACCAGAGGTGTGAAAGTAGCCTAATGTAAAGCATACCTCATACTAAGGTCAAAGATCAACGCATTTGGGTAAAGTTTATATTTTGGCAGCAACTGGAGGCCATGAGAATTCTCTTCAGATGTCCTAGCGTGGACTGATCTCATTGTATAGTTACTATATTGTCTATGCACAAGAGCAACAATAAGGGCTCATTCACACGGCTGTATGGCCGTTGTGCCCGTCTTGCACAGAGGGTCCGCAATACACGGGCACCATCCACCGTGTTGCTGTGCCGACCCATTGACTTAAATGGGTCCACAATCTGCAAGATATGGCAAAAGATAGGACATGTCCTATCTTTTGCGGTGTGGAGGAATGGATCAGAAGCCCACAGAAATACCCAGAAGCCCTTCCATGGGTGTGGTGTAGATTGGGCAATTGGGGGTATATGCTATAAATATGTTAACTGTCCTTCTCATGAAGTGTACAGAGATGTTTGACGTCAACGAGGTTACTTACAACTTTTAGTGATCTTACAGTTTAGTAATTCTGCCAAGAATATTAGCTTCTCTTTTTGTGAGTTTTGTCTGTACTGCTCTAGATGGAAGCTAGTATTCATAGCGGGAACAGGAGATTCAGAGTCATGGCACATACTCACAATCCACAGGATTCCTGCTGTATTTTGTGTCCTTTTTGATGATCCCTTTAGTATGGTTTGTTGGTATTTTTAAACATTAAAGAGTGCCCGTAACCTCTCTTCAAATGCCTTTTCAGCAACTTCTTGCACCACATTGTAAAAACAATTCTTGTAACCTGTGATGTGCTATTCCTTTGTTATTTGGGCTAGAAATTATGAATGAAGTACTAGCCGGTTCAAATGGGTGTTACCAGTTGGGGGTGGGTCCCCACACTCTCTGACGCTATATGATCAGTGCTGTCAGTATGAGACTGTGAGGGGACATAAACCCAACTTGTAACGCCAAAGTAAACCTTAATTGTAAACTGCTAGCAATTCATTCATAGTTTCTAGCGGGAATAATAAAGGAATAGCACAACACAGAGTCATAAGAATAGATGCTCCAGAATTATTGTTATATGGGTATTTCAATTAGCAAATATGTCAGTAGAGGTTACAGGTCCTCACTCAAGGGGTTTCTGGAATTAGGTAAAAGTTGGGCACTGGCAGTAGATAGTGTGAAACCATTGAATCGCCTGTCAAAAGTAGGTATTTTTGGCATTCTGCACATTTGTGGTTTTAGTGTTTTTATGCACATGCAGTTTTTTATGTGTTTTTTGCTAACCAGTTTCAGAAGTAAGGCTACTTTTACACTAGCATTTTGCTGGATCCAGCAGGGCTCAGCAAAAACATTTCCGTTACTGATAATACAACCATCTGCGTCTGTTATGAATGGATCCAGTTGTATTATCTTTAACATACCAAAGACGGATCTGTCATTAACTCCATTGAAAGTCAATAGGGGACGGATCAGTTTTCGATTGTGTCAGAGATCCGTCCCCATTGACTTGTATTGTGGGTCATGACGGATCCGTTTTGCTCCACATCTCATGACGGAAAGAAAACTGCAGCTTTGATGCGGTTTGCTCTCCGGTATGGGAATGCAACCAAACGGAACAGAATGCGTTTTGGAGCATTCTGTTCTGTTCAGTTACGTTTTGCCCCCATTGATAATGAACGGGGACAAAACGGAAGCATTTTTTTCCGGTATTGAGAGAAACACTAGTGTGAAAGTAGCCTTGGCTGAAAGATTATAGGAAAGCTGAAATGCGGTGGTTAAAGTAGTATTATTTTTTTGGTGGTGTTTTTGTGCCTTTGGTGTTTTTTCAATACACAGCATGTTTAAGTTATTGATGAAAAAGCCTAAGCAAAACTACATACTTCTAAACACTATAAAACCACCATGAAAGTGGCATGCAGTATGGGAAATACGTGGTTTCTGCGGTCGGTTTTTTATCTGTGGAAAAATGCTAGACTAGTTTCTGACCCAAAAAACACCAACAAGATAATAAAATAAAGCAGACATGGAAGAATGTAACTATGATTCTAATAATCAGGAATCCTGCATCTTGTGGTGCCATGACTGAATATTTTCCTGTTCCCTCTAAGAATAATAACTCCAGTAATAGCAGTACAAAAACAGTGGCAAACACATTTTTTTGCATTAAACCCACAAAAAAAGCTAATATTCTTAACAGGATTACTAAATCGCAAGATTACTAAAGATCAGAGGCATAGCTATAGGGAAAATGGCTGAACTCAGAAGGGCCTACCGAGGAGGAGGACCAAAAGATTTTAATGCCAGGACCCCCCTTAACAATATTATACAATGACATTACATACAGTGACATGACATACAGTATATACATGTAGGAAAGATTAGCTGCTGCCGGGCCTGGTCTGAGAGAGTGATCTTGACTAGCCACAGGATTAAGGGCTGCACAGGAGGAGATGCAAAGTTGTTGCTGGGGGAGGGGGGCCTGTTCAATAATTTGCTGTGGGGTGGCCCAGTCATTTCTAGTTACACCACTCCTAAAGATCATACCTTCTTGGCAAGCCTCTTTAACCCAGGGGTGGAATTCACATTTTTAACAGGTTCTCTGAATGAAAAACAAAACTATATTAGTGGTTGCCTGTGGTGTAGTGCGACATTGACAATAAAATGTTTAGAATATGTCAAACACACCATACCTTAATGTGGAATGTAATTATATACAATTGTATAACAGTAATTTCCCAAAAATTTGCAGAAATTGTGTGCCTTTCTCCACCCCAGGCTTGAAGTTTGAACTGGTTTGCCACACTGTGATGCATACATACCTGTCCGCACTCACCACATTATACTCATCCTTTACTTATGGACCTTATGTGCACATTACATACCATAGTCCTGTGCAGCCTATATAGTTAAGAGCTGTGCAGCATACATTGCACGTTTTAATGCACCAGAACCTATCTCACAACATAAATACTGTACCAGAAATATTCTCAGTACATAAATACAGTACTGGAACCAAGCCATACAGACATCAATTGCATGGTTTCCAAAATGCGCCAGCAGTGTGTCTTGTGAAAGTACTCTACACATACTATTACAAGTAATAGCCTCTTAATGGAGCCACAAAGCCTACTATAAGGCCCCATTCACACTTTCAGAACCATACTGTAGCTAGTAATACACTGTTCTGTATGGATACCATATAATACTGTATAGGAGCACTGAAAGCAGTGCTGCTATAGCGGGGTAAAGAGAGTTACATGGAGCATACTTTATTTTGAAAAACGTGGCCCAGATTTACCGATGTGTCTGCGCCAAAAATCTGTGTTAAAAAAATTGCACAAATTGATGCAGTTTGGCGTGCTTTTGGTTTCTACACTTTTTTCCAACATGCTCGACAAGGAGAGGCTTAGCGGGAAAGGGGTGGAGCTTTGTGGCCAAGGAGTGGAGCCTAAGATGCACCATTTTGAAGCGAAATTGCATTTCCACATTTCTGGCATAAAAATTCTGTCTGAAAGTGAGCCAACCAATAGTTTGTATAGAGTCAGAGAAAATATCTATCCCTGCACCAAATTTATCATCCAGCCTGAGCAGCTGTGATAAATCTGGTGTAGGTCTAGACAGCTTGTCTTATGCCATGTTTAGCGTTAGTAAATCTGGTTGTGGGAAAATGTCCATGCAGAATATCGCACTGGCTCCACTTTCACCTGTATTGACCACATGTACATGCATGTAGATATAGAAGTATAAGGTTCCTGAGGGTGTTCACGCATAATAGGCAGGATTATTTTACTTATTTAGAGGACTACTTGCATACCTATGTGGTTTTCAGTTTCAATGTCTGCCTTTCTCCAACCGTTTGAGAGACATATAGCAATACCATATAAAATCCGAAACACACAAATCCTAAAGAGGACCTGTTACCTCTCCTGACATATATGTTTTAATAGTTACCTGCATTCCCCATGTAATAACAATTCTGGAGCATCTATTCTTATGGCTCTATGTTGTGCCATTCCTGTATTATTCCTACTACAAGTTTACAAATAAGTTGCCAGCAGTCTGCAGTAAAGGTACTGCTGGGTGTTACCAGTAGCGGGTGTGTCTGACTCTGTCCAATCAGTACTTCTGTTTTCAGACTGGACACACCCCTGACTGGTAACACCCTTCTGTACCTTTACTGCAGGCTGCTGACAATTCTTTCATGACTTCTAGTAGAAATAATTGAGGAGTGATACAACATAGAGTCATAAGAGTAGATGCCCTGGAACTAAACCAAACGTCAGGAGATGTGACGGGTCCTCTTTAATATCCTGTGTATTTTTATCATATTCATTTATATACTTCCAACGTATTCCACAGCGCTGCACAAAGAATGTCATCACTTCCATCAACCCCTGTTACCACTGGAGCTAACAATCTGAATTCCATATTAACATATCAGGATGTTTTTGGAGTGTAGAAGGAACTTGTGCACCTACAGGAAACCCAACACAGGCAGAACATACACACTTTATGCAGATGTCCATGGTCAGACTCAAACCAAGGACTCCAGTGCTGCAGGGCACCAGCACTAACCACTGAGCCACCATGATGCCCATCACCACAGAAGTGTTCAGATGGCTTACAGATTTTCACCTACTGAGATGTATTTGCCAGCTGTTGTGTTTCGTGACTCTATAAAATAATCTTTCGATGCCAAGATTCAGCTATAGACTGGAATGACAGTAACATTGAGCATTTGCTTTTGTTCCTCACATATTACATACAAATATGGACACTTCAAGGGATTATTTCATGAAGACAACTCTTTTTCATGTTCGCTATTAAGACGTGGATGGATGTCGTAGAGAGGTTTCCTGCTCTTGGGACCTTTTGAAGAGTGGAGAACAGCTAATAAACAGATTTTCTTCTTCACAGGACTTTCCATTCATGTGAAATTGTTTTCTGTGATCTCAATAATGAAATAAATTACAGTTAGGAACCCAACACTTTATGAAGCAATATAGTGAATGTATTCATTCAAATGCATTAAAAAAGTTCAAAAACATGGCACTTCAAGCAAAGCGGGATATTTGGGAGCTATGTTATTATCTTATTGGCATTCACTTGAGTCCTTCAGAGCAGGAGATGCTCTTTGCAGCGTCCCTATGCTGTGGATCATATAGGGGCTCCTGAGTAGGGGAATCCTTGTATGATGTCCATGTGTCCTATTAGAGCACATAGGGGTTGTTTAGAGAGGACAAACCATTTAACTGTACGCAGACAATTCATTAAGCATACAGAAGTCTTTTGATGTACTTAAATAGACTGGTTATGACAACCCCTGTCCATGTGGGCTTTTAGTATCCAAAAAAGTCCCAGGCTTCTCTATTTCAGCCAAAGTGGAGAGTCTTTCCAAATAGAAGATCCTGCTGTGGAGAACCTGTTGTGGGAAGCAGCCCCCCACCTACAACCATCCCCCTGCCCCCTTTGCCTTATCAGCTAATCATACATGGACCTCATAAGCAAAGAGTTTAAATGAGCATTTATTGCAACCACTATTGTCAAACCTATAAAACACTGGGGGAGATATACAGGGGCGTAACTACCATAGCGGCAGACCATGTGACTGCTATGGGGCCCAGGGCAAGAGGGGCCCAGTCTTAGTTTGGATTATCTCCTCGTCTACTGGAGGTGAAAACTTGGTCAGGACTTTACCCTCTAAAGGAACAACTTTTAGCAAATGAAGCAGTGGAAAAGTGGCCCAAGGGTCATTGAAAGGGGTTTAGGCGGAAACCCTTCTGTCCTGTATGTGGGGGGGTCCGGATTTGATCCTTGCTATGTGGCCCTTACTTCTCTATGTATGCCACTAGAGATATATCAATGCCAATACTCCTGGAAAGTTTATTTTGTTCCAGCATTTTGTCCAGTCCTTTTGTGCCTCATTTTGCATATGGTGCATTGTATCGCAAACAAGCATCGTGTGGCTTCCACTTTCTGAAGGAACATCATAGACACATTGAGCATCCAAATACATACAGTGGGGAAAAAAGTATTTAGTCAGCCACCAATTGTGCAAATTATCCCACTTAAAAATATGAGAGAGGCCTGTAATTGACATCATAGGTAGACCTCAACTATGAGAGACAAAATGAGAAAACAAATCCAGAAAATCACATTGTCTGATTTTTAAAGAATTTATTTGCAAATTATGGTGGAAAATACGTATTTGGTCAATAACAAAAGTTCATCTCAATACTTTGTTATATATCCTTTGTTGGCAATGACAGAGGTCAAACATTTTCTGTAAGTCTTCACAAGGTTGGCGCACACTGTTGCTAGTATGTTGGCCCATTCCTCCGTGCAGATCTCCTCTAGAGCAGTGATGTTTTAGGTCTGTCGCTGGGCATCACGGACTTTCAACTCCCTCCAAAGGTTTTCTATGGGATTGAAATCTGGAGACTGGCTACGCCACTCCAGGACCTTGAAATGCTTCTTACGAAGCCACTCCTTTGTTGACCTGGCAGTGTGTTTGGGATCATTGTCCTGCTGAAAGACCCAGCCACGTTTCATCTTCAATGCCCTTGCTGATGGAAGGAGGTTTGCACTCAAAATCTCGATACATGGTCCCATTCATTCTTTCATGTACACGGATCAGTCGTCCTGGTCCCTTTGCAGAGAAACAGCCCCAAAGCATGATGTTGCCACCCCCATGTTTCACAGTAGTTATGGTGTTCTTTGTATGCAACTCAGCATTTACTCCCCTCCAAACATGACGAGTTGTGTTTCTACCAAACAGTTCTACTTTGGTTTCATCTGACCATATGGCATTCTCCCAATACTCTTCTGGAGCATCCAAATGCTCTCTAGCAAACTTCAGATGGGCCTGGATATGTCCTGGCTTAAGCAGGGGGACACGTCTGGCATTGCAGAAACTGAACACGTGGCAGCGTAGTGTGTTACTGACGGTAGCCTTTGTTACATTGGTCCCAGCTTTCTGCAGGTCATTCACTAGGTCCCCTGTGTGGTTCTGGGATTTTTGCTCACAGTTCTTGTGATCATTTTGACCCAACGGGGTGAGATCTTGCGTGGAGCCCCTGATCGAGGGAGATTATCAGTGGTCTTGTATGTCTTCCATTTTCTAATGATTGCTCCCACAGTTGAATACTTCACACCAATCTGCTTGCCTATTGCAAATTCAGTCTTCCCAGCCTGGTGCAGGTCTACAATTTTGTTTCTGGTGTCCTTCGACAGCTCTTTGGTCTTCAACATAGTGGAGTTTGGAGTGTGACTGTTTGAGGTTGTGGACAGGTGTCTTTTATACTGATAACAAGTAGAGATGAGCGAGCACTAAAATGCTCGGGTGCTCGTTATTCGAGTCGAACATTTCCCGATGCTCGGGTGCTCGTTTCGAGTAACGAACCCCATTGAAGTCAATGGGAGACTCGAGCATTTTTGCAGGGGACCAAGGCTCTGCCTAGGGAAGGCTGGGTGAAAACCTGGAAACATCAGAAAATGATGGAAACACCACGGAAATGGACAGGAAACAGCAGGGGCAGCATGCATGGATGCCTCTGAGGCTGCCTAATCCCACCATTACCCCAAATTCTCAGGCAACAGCCTGGTGGTTACCCTCATGGCAATTGTGCTCACCCAGACAAAGAAAGGCGAGGCCCATGCCTATCACATGTTAGGGAAGCACCCAACTAGGTGCAACGAAGGTCCATCACCGCCTGCAGGTGACACCACTGCTCATGCTGGCACTGCTGTGCTATCCCCCGCCCCACGACGCAGGCATAAGCCTGACACATCATGGTGACAGCGTAGTGACACCAACAAGTGACCAAGTTAGATTGAGGTAGCAGTCAAATGTCTGTAGGCGAGCCTACCAAAAATGTGTTTTGGAGTGTCCGAAGTTGACCCTCCTAAAAAATTGTTTAGGAGTGTCTGTAGTTGACCCTTCTGTAAAATAATTTTTTTGTTTTCCCTGTTATTAGTTAATGTACAACCCATGGCTGGCATGGTGGGAATACATAGGTTTTGCGTCACAGACGGTCCACGGCACCGTTACATTTTCTTCATCATTGCCAATTACTTTTTCACCAACTGTTGTCTGGCAATGATAAAGGGGAAGGTGAATCCACTGCGGAAGAAAAGTGTCATCCTCCTACAATTCTACACTTGCTCTCAATTGAAAAGGGGATGTTCTTGCCGTGGCCTTCCTCATAGTGGCCGCTTCTGTGGACGACAGAGGTGGTGTACCTACTGACAGCCTGACCGAACACGATGGCAGACCGGGAGACACTCCCTCATGTAAAATTGTTTTGGAGTGTCTGCGGTTCACCCTCCTGTAAAATATTTTTTTTGTTTTCCCTGTTATTAGTTAATGTACAACCCATGGCTGGCATGGTGGGAATATATAGGGAAGCACCCAACTAGGTGCAACGAAGGTCCATCACCCATGCCCATGCTGGCACTGCTCTCCTATCCCCAGCCACACGATGCAGGCATAAGCCTGACACAGTATGGCGGTGACACCAACAAGTGACCAAGTTAGATGAGGTAGCAGGTGAGCCACCCAAAAATTTAGCCTGACGCAGCATGGCGGTGACAACAGAGTGACCGAGTTAGACTGAGGTAGCAGGAGGTGAAGCACGGATGGTAATTCGAAGGTGGAGGAGGAGGGGTTGGAGAAAGTGGCATAGCAATTCTGACAAACTGTGAACGAGGCAGGCCCCGCAATCCTCCAAGTGGGCAGTACATGAGCGGCCCCAGGGTCAGACTCGGTCAGAGTATGTGAAATGTTCACGGTGGCCGAACACCGGGCTCGACGGCGGACCCGTTTCGGGTTATCGATTGTCGAAATGTTGGCTTACATCAAGTTTAGTATCTGTTCTTATCAGTTGCTGTGGCTGTTGGTGGTAAAGTGGTGAGCATAGCTGCTTCCCAAGCAGTTGACCCGGGTTCGATTCCTGACTATCGCAGGAGGCAATTAAAAGAAGAACCAAAAAAAAATCTGTACAATATCTAATACGTCCCCTACCCGGGTAAATTGTTTGGAGAGAGTGCCTGTAGGTGGGGGGCAGGCTGGGGGGAAGGAGGTTGAGCTGGAAGAGCCAGAGGAGTGCCCCCTTGGCTAGCGTGTGTGGTGGTGACAACAGCCGGATGGAGTTCGAATGACGACGCAGGACCCCAACTTAAAAATTTAGCATCAACCGGTACAGTTGTCAACTATGAACTTGATCAAGTGTGGTATGTGTTCTATGTATTCTTCTCAGTTTAATACCGTATATGGCACCTATCCGGAAAAATAGTTTGGAGAGAGAGAAAGAGAGAAAAAAGTCGTATTTTTAAAAGTGACGTTCAGTATAGATCAGTTAAAGACAAAGAAAGGATTTTATGAAATGGATTTGTATAGGTGGACCTCCGGAAAAATAGTTTGGAGAGAGGGCCTGTAGGTGGACCTCCGGAAAAATAGTTTGGAGAGAGGGCCTGTAGGTGGACCTCCGAAAAAATTGTTTGGAGAGAGGGCCTGAAGGTGGACCTCCGGAAAAATTGTTTGGAGAGAGGGCCTGTAGGTGGACCTCCGGAAAAGTAGTTTGGAGAGAGGGCCTGTAGGTGGACCTCCGGAAAAATAGTTTGGAGAGAGGGCCTGTAGGTGGACCTCCGGAAAAATTGTTTGGAGAGAGGGCCTGTAGGTGGACCTCCGGAAAAATTGTTTGGAGAGAGGGCCTGTAGGTGGACCTCCGGAAAAATTGTTTGGAGAGAGGGCCTGTAGGTGGACCTCTGGAAAAATTGTTTGGAGAGAGAGCCTGTTGGTGGACCTCAGGAAAAATTGTTTGGAGAGAGGGCCTGTAGGTGGACCTCAGGAAAAATAGTTTGAAGAGAGGGCCTGTAGGGGGCCCTCCTGAAAAATTGTGGTAAGAGTGCCAGTTGGACCTCTAAAAAATGGCGTTTTTTTGGTCAGCGTTAGGCAAAGACGACAAGGAGGAGGAGTAGGAGGAGTAGAGAAGAGGAATCTGATACATAAGTAATGTAAATCTTTAGCTGCTATCCCCCGGAGGAGATTTAAATTCCGGTGAAATCCAGGCTTTGTTCATTTTAATAAGTGTCAGCCTGTCAGCTGACAGGCGTGTACGCTTATCGGTGATGACGTCACCAGCTGCACTGAATACTCGCTCTGACAGCACGCTAGCAGCAGGGCAGGCCAGCACCTCCAAGGCGTACAGCGCCAATTCAGGCCACGTGGCCAGCTTTGAAACCCAGTACTTGTATGGAGCAGAGTGATCGCTACGGACGTTGGTATGGTCAGGTACTCCCTCACCATCTTTCTGTACAGCTCCCCCCTACTCTGCCTAGACTGGGGACAGGTGACAGTGTCTTGCTGGGGTGACATAAAACTGCCAAAGGCCTTGGAGAGCGTTCCCCTGCCAGTGCTGGACAAGCAGCCTACTCGCCTCCTCTCCCCCGCTACTTGGCCCACAGAACCATGCCCTCTGCCGCTAGCGGCGTCAGATGGGAAGGATTGTTTCAGCTTGTGCACCAGGGCCTGTTGATATCTATTCACTCTCATACTCCTTTCCTCTGCAGGGATGAGAGTGGAAAGGTTCTGCTTGTACCGTGAGTCCAGGAGAGTACAGCCAGTAATCGGTGTTTGAAAAAATGCTTCTAACACGAGGGTCACACCTAACATGAAGTCTGCCATGTGCACCAGAGTCCCAACACGCAAGAATTCCCTCTCCTCACTGGCCTGACTCTCCATTTCCTCCTCCTCCTCTTCAGCCCATACACGCTCAAGAGTTAAGGACTGAGCACTGGTACCCTCTTCTGTCTCGCCGACATTCTCCTCCTCTTCTTCCTCATCCTCATCCCCCTCCTCAGATACGCGCTGAGAAACAGACAGGAGGGTGCTCTGGCTATCAAGCGACGTATCTTCCTCCACCGTCTCTTGTGACAAGCGCAAAGCATCCGACTTGGTGCTGAGCAGTGAGTTTTTCAACAGGCAAAGCAGCGGGATGGTGAGGCTGATAATGGCGGCATCGCCGCTGACCATCTGTGTTGACTCCTCAAAGTTGCTCAACACCTGGCAGATATCAGACATCCACGTCCACTCCTCATTGTAGACTTGAGGAATCTGACTGACCTGACTACCAGTTCTGGTGGAAGTTGACATCTGGCAGTCTACAATCGCTCTGCGCTGCTGGTAAACTCTGGATAACATGTTTAATGTCGAATTCCATCTCGTGGGCACATCGCACAACAGTCGGTGAGCGGGCAGTTGTAGGCGACGCTGCGCTGCCCTGAGAGTGGCAGCATCTGTGGTTAACTTGCGGAAATGCGCACAGATGCAGCGCACCTTGGTGAGCAAATCAGACAGATTGGGGTAAGTCTTGAGGAACCGCTGAACTATTAGATTGAACACGTGGGCCAGGCATGGCACATGTGTCAGTCTGCCGAGTTGCAGAGCCGCCACCAGGTTACGCCCGTTGTCACACACAACCATGCCTGGCTTGAGGTTCAGCGGTGCCAGCCACACATCGGTCTGCGCTGTGATGCCCTGTAACAGCTCTTGGGCGGTGTGCCTTTTGTCACCTAAGCTCAGCAGTTTGAGCACCGCCTGCTGACGCTTACCCACGGCACTGCTGCTGCGCCTAGAGCTACCGACTGAAGGCGCCATGCCCACGGATGGTAATTCGGTGGAGGAGGAGGAGGGGTCGGAGGAGGAGGCATAGTACGTCTGAGAGACCGTGACCGAGGTAGGTCCCGCAAACCTCGGTGTGGGCAGTACATGAGCGGCCCCAGGGTCATTCTCGGTCCCAGCCTCCACCAAGTTAACCCAATGTGCCATCAGTGAGATATAGTGTCCCTGCTCGGCAGCACTTGTCCACGTGTCCGTGGTTAGGTGGACCTTCTCAGAAACAGCGTTGGTCAGGGGACGGATGATGTTCTGTGACACGTGGTGGTGTAGGGCTGGGACGGCACATCGGGAAAAATAGTGGCGGCTGGGGACTGAATACCGAGGGGCAGCCACCGTCATGAGATTGCGAAAGGCCTTGGTCTCTACCAGCCTATAGGGCAGCATCTCCAGGCTTAGTAATTTGGAGATGTGGACGTTGAGGGCTTGGGCATGTGGGTGGGTGGAACTGTATTTACTCTTGCGCTCCAGCGTCTGCTGTAAAGACAGCTGAACGCTGCACTGGGACACATTGGTGGACGCTGTGGAGGATCGTGGAGGCGAAGGTGTGGTTTTCCGTCGGGAGGCGCTCGTGCCGGGGTCCTGGGCAGGGGGTTGACTAGCAGAGGCAGCGAGTGACACAGGGGAAGGAGCAGTGGTGTGACCCGCAGGAGGTGAACGGCCTTGGTTCCATTGAGTGGGGTGTTTAGCACTCATATGCCTGCGCATGCTGGTGGTGGTTAGGCTAGTAGTGGTGGCACCCCTGCTGATCCTGGTGTGGCACAGGTTGCACACCACAGTCCGTCGGCCATCCTCACTTTCTTTAAAGAACCTCCAGACTTGCGAACATCTAGGCCTCGCCACGGGAGCTTCACTACGTGAAACAGTTGCTGATGATGCACCAGCTCTGGCCCTGCTTCTCCCTCTGGCCACACCACTGCCTCTTCCAACCTGTTCTGGTGCAGCACTCGCCTCCGCCTCAGCTTGGTTCAGTCACCTCGTCATCCTCCGATTCCTCAGTCTGCTCCCCCCTCGGACTTCCTGCCCTGACAACAACTTCACCACTGTCTGACAACCGTGTCTCCTCATCGTCCGACACCTCTTTACAAACTTCTTCCACTAAGTCAACATTGTCATCATCATCATCACCCACAGACTGCGACAGTTGGAAAACTTGGGCATCGGGAACGAGGTCGGCAGCAACCTGAGAAGTGGTTTGTGACTCTGGGAAGGGTCCAGAAAACAGTTTCTGAGAGTATGCCGGATCGCATTCCAAATTTTCCTGGGAGGGGGCAGACTGGGGGGAAGGAGGTTGAGGTGGAGGAGCCAGAGGAGTGCTCCCTTGGGTAACGTGGGTGGACTGTGTGGAAGACTGACTGGTGGACAAATTACTTGAAGCATTGTCCGCAATCCACGACATCAGCTGTTCGCACTGTTGTGGTTTCAACAGTCCTCTACCACGTGTCCCTGTAAGTTGAGACACGAAGCTAGGGAGTGTAGCTCTGCGGCGTTCCCCTGCTCCCTCATCAGCAGGTACTGTCTCACCCTGCCCAGGACCACGTCCTCTGCCCCCTGCAGTAATTGAATGCCCACGCCCTCGTCCTCGACCCTTAGCCTTGGGGTTCAACATTTTCTGTATATAAGTGTATTATATAAAAAAATAAAAATAAATGGGCCTGCTGTACTGAAACCCACAAACTTTTTCAATCTGAACAAGTAAATATAGGTGGATAAGTTAGATCAAAATTAAGTATGTTATTATGTACCATGCATTATGGAGCAATTACACGGAAACTATTAGATTAGGCAGACTTGGTCTGCTTAGTTGCAACCCAGACAAATGTCGCACAGAGATTTTTCTAATCTAGCTGTATCAGTGAGAGCAAAAGACCTTTTTTAATTAAGTGACGTACAGAATGTGTCACCTGGACAGAAAATACGGATTGTGTTGAGTGGACAGCTGAACTGTGACACACAGAATGGTTCCACACAGCTGTGTGAAATGGATTTGTATCACTGAGATATAACAATAATAAAAAAAAGGGTTATATATGGCGATAGCTGCACTACTAGTGCCAGCCAGCCAGCCCAGCCAGGAGACCAAAAAAAAATGTCTTGTAGCCCTTAGAAGGGCTGTTGGGTTCTTGTGAGATCACTCCTGCCTAACAAAGAACTAAATGCAGGCCCTAACACTCTCCCTGAAACGCAGCAGCTCTATCCCTAACGACATCCAGACAGCATCTGAGCCGAGCACCGCGGCCAGTCACTAGTATATTCCAGGGTCACCTGATCAGGCCAGCCAACCCCTGCTATCGACATGTAAGGGCCCCACGTGATGCTGGGTGTACCGCAGAGTCTCCTGGCTTGTGATTGGCTGAGTTTATAGGCGCCAAAAATGCACAATGCGGAAGTTGCCATTTCCTCGAGCATGGCGAGATACTCGTCCAAGCAGCGAGTACTTACGAGTACCGTAATACTCGAACGAGCACCAAGCTCGGACGAGCATGCTCGCTCATCTCTAATAACAAGTTCAAACAGGTGCCATTACTACAGGTAATGAGTGGAGGACAGAGGAGCCTCTTAAAGACGAAGTTACAGGTCTGTGAGAGCCAGAAATCTTGCTTGTTTGTAGGTGAGCAAATACTTATTTTCCCCCATAATTTTACAAATAAATTCTTTAAAAATCAGACAATTTGATTTTCTGGATTTGTTTTCTCATTTTGTCTCTCATAGTTGAGGTCTACCTATGATGTGAATTACAGGCCTCTCTCATCTTTTTAAGTGTGAGAACTGGCACAATTGGTGGCTGACTAAATACTTTTTTCCCACTGCACTTGTCATAAATTTAGTCACAAGCTAGAAATGGCACAGACACATTATTCTGGTACAAAATAAACCTATTTTAATATTGCTACAAATCCTTCCTCACAAATACACAGAGATACCCCTGCTGAGTAAGTTAAAACTAAGAATCCACTGATCTAGTAGGGGCTTTTCACACTCTACTGTTCATAAACCTTGACTTTCTACAAAATAATGTCAGAGGCCACAGGATATAAAAGACAGGTTGAATAATGTTTGACTGTACATGAAAGCCCTAGTGAAATGCCAGCAAGAGATTATGAATTGATGGAAAATGAAATGGCCGCCTCTAATTGTGCGTGCCTGCCGCCAAATGATGCTGAGAACTCTTTAATCTTGCAGGAGCTTAGCTTTTAATTTCAGAATGCCTTGGTGGCTTTGATTACTAATATTAAAATAAGAGGCTTATATGGTTTTGTGAGTCCATGCTGGTAGAGGAGAAGTACTGATCTTATGCCTGGCCACATATTACAGTATATGTGTGATGTCAAATATCAGACTGAGAGTGAGTTTTCTGACACAAATATATTCATTTATAGTTAATTTACTCAGTATTAATTTGAAAAAATGTATATGCGACAATTCCCTAATCTACTAATATTGATATACATGTTATTAGAGCATGGTAAGTATGTACTCCCTAAAGCTTATTTACCATGAAAACCATTTAAATTTTATCTTTCTGTTTTCTGTAGTGGGTTGGACAGCAGTGATCTGATTGATAGCAACACTATTTTCATCAGACCAATTTTTACGTGAGAACCAGTACTTATTCCTGTATTTCAGATAATCACTAAGGGGCTCATTTATTAAGACCAGCCGGTCTTAATACCTCTGTGCTGGCAGTGGATCCGACGCAGGCCTCTACATAACTTTGGCGCTTGCTGCCGCCGGCCCTGCGATATGATTTAAACTACATCAGCGTCCTTGCTGGCGTAGTTTAGGACTATTTTCGACGCCGTAAAGTGGAGTAGAAAATGGTAAATGAGACAGGCCGACCAGTTGGACCTCTTAGCCGCCCACACTACTCCCCCTTTTTCTGCCATCTCAGAAAAGTGGCATGAGCAGGCAAAAGGCACATATTTTGCCGCAAAACCCCTTTGCGACAAAAGCTTGCCTAAAATATGCCAAAAAGTGGATTCTGTTTCGTCATAGATGACCCCCTAAGTCTCTTAAAAATATTTTCCAAGCTGAAGAACATAGCTGAAGAGCATATCTTTTGAGCTGATCACAGATGGTCCAACTGCTTAGACTCTCAGTGATCAACGATTCTTGCAGAGGAAAATATAGAATTGCATGGTAGTCATTTAGATGAATTGACAACCATTTAATACATGGTCATACCTACAATGGAAGCATCTTTTTTGCTGTGGCTGATAAAGGGTTGCTCTAAGCTGGACACCCTTTCCGTGATGTCCATGTGTTCTTTTTATTGCTCATGGGACATATATAGGCTTTGTCCTAGTAGGACAACAACTTAAATATTTAATGCTAATATACATGCATATGTTTAAATGTGATCTAAAGAGGATGATATTCTGTTTTGAAGGCATGGATATATATATATATATATACCTGTTGCTACTGAATTCAGCAACGTAATAGTACTTCACCTAGGAGAGCCTGCATTCCTACATGGAGGCATAGTATTACAGTGCTAGATGTTATGGACAAGAATGTCATTGCCAAACATAGCCTCATTCTCACTCTCACAGCAGAGCTTGTATGAGGAAGAACAAATTGGGATGCTCAGTGACATGATGGACAGTCATACCTTGTTAGTCGGGCAGAAGTCAGTACACAGAACACTCAAAAGGTTCTAGTTTGCTAGGAAACTAGCAAGCTAGAGCCTGTTGCTCAGGCACCCTTCCACTTTCAAAGGATTGAGAAGATCAAGGTGCATATACTGGCCCTTTAAGAGCCAGAGACAAACACATGCACCGGGTGGACAGAGAGATGCATTGCCAGCAGGAAGAAGGCCTCAGCTTGCATGGAGAGGCAGAGGGAGAACAATTTTACAACGGTGGCTGGCCTGCCAGGCAGAGGGAGGGGCACCGCTAAGACTGCACTGCAAGAAACCTAAAGCCATGGAGTGGGTGAGGAAGGCAGTGACCATGCCCACCAGGAGGGCATGGACGACCGCCATAACAGTGGAATTTTGTAAGGATCATGTGTACAGGCTGTAAATTTGAACTTGATCACTGTGTAATTTTGAGGAATGTAATACTTCCTGAGAAAATATTAATCTTTGGAGAAAGAGGAAATCTGGAATCATGTGAATATTTCAGCTTAAGCACAAGACTCTCAGAATTTTTGGTAAACAAGATTGTCCTTCATAATATTCTGACATTCCACTTTAGTTTATTATTTTCATGCATGTCATGATGTTCTGCCCTGTGTACACAGTTTAATGATCATATGTATGCTTTCTGTGTGCCTTTTTCTAATGTTACACATTGGACTACAAAAGAACATTTTAACTTAGAAGTAATAAACATGCTGTGATGATGTGTACAGTAAAGTAGTGGAGGGAGAGCATATCTCCGCCAGGTTCCTCAGCTGGGTGAGGTAGCTGAAATCCAGAAAGATGCATTTGCTTCAGCAAATCAACATAGTCTGCTGGAGCTCTTTGTTAACGTTTGCATGGGCTGGATTTCTTTGGACTGGGAGATAGGTTTGGTAAAGGAATTTCCCAGTCCACACCCTCTAGTACAGGTTTTCCCCAAACCGGATGTGATCTCAGCTGAGGCCTTCTGGGATCATCACTGGGGAATATAGCAGACCTCAGATTGTCAGTCTGGGGGGATTGAAGCCTGGAGCGCTGAACTGTATGTTCAGATCCTGGAGACTGGCTGACCCTGTGGCTGAGTGAAGCCTGATCTCCCCTGGTTTGAAAGGGACACTATAGGTGAGACAGGAATTGCCCGTGTACTAGGTAGAGCCCAGACGAGCAGGCATTTATTTTTGTTTTATGTTATGCTGGTGCTATAACTTCACCTCACCAAGTGCCGCAATAAACTGGATGCTATTAAAGCACGGTTTGGACTTTGAAACCCGATGTCTCTGTGAAAATCTGTCATTGTCGTCCCCACTTCGAGTACAGATCCCTACAATGCATACAGTATATGCATATGCTGTACATTATTGTACTTATTGTACATTGTTGTACTTATTTGTACAATTATTATTATAAACAATGTCACCCACACACCAGAAATGTGGAGGGCTTGTGAAGTTGAAATTACTCAGGTATATCACAACAGCCATATGGCAATCTTTCAGATTTCCACTTTCTCATTAAAAAATTATTGAGACATGGTATGTTCATCAAATATTTGTATATGCATTTGCAGTTCATCCCTTAGAATACTTTCAAATATTTTGCAGAGAGAGGTCGGGCTTACAGGTCAATAGTTACCTGATTATGTGTATTTAATAAAAGTGCACCATTAGACATCTGGCAGTTCTGTGACCATGACTTTTTTGCTGAATGACAAAATGACAAAAATTGGAAAGATGGAAAGTATGAAAAAAACGTAAGATTTCAAATTATAAGGATCTATTAATTACTAATTAACTAGTGTTTAATTACTAGTTCTCTTAACACACATGGATGAATGCCGTCTGTACCAGCAGCTTTATCTATATTACTTTGCTCAGATGCAACTCTGCTTCCTCTTGTGTTAAGTTATAATGAGTGAAGAACATATAACTGGAAAAAGGCCATACTTACTGGTACAAGATTAAAACACTAGTTCACTTTTGGGTGAAGAACCTTGATTAATGTCACCCTGATTTCATATCTGGCATTGGCAGCTCACTGGTGAACAGAGATGAAAGGTACATTTATAAGATTTCTTCTCTGTGTTCTTTTCAATCATAGTTTTCTGGTCATCTTTTAGAAAGAAAATCGGGGGGATTTATCATCCCCCTACAGCATGGATTTAGCGTTAAAAACTCACAAAACCAGCTTTTGGAACTTTTTAAATGCATTTGTGACTAGCTTTTGTCACAACTGACACTTTTACACTGCTCTTGGCAGTTTCTGAAATTTTAGCATTTACATCAGTAAACACATTTAGCATTTACATCAGTAATGGTCTTAGGAGCTGGAGTAGATTTAATTCTGGTGCACAAACTGCCGGCAGAGGCATTTCACTTATGACAAGGCCTGCACTTGTCTTAAATGACCACTCCAGCAGCAGGGGGCCCATCAAGATCAGTGTAGCACACACCAATGTTGATAAATCAGGGCCAATATTTTCAGATTTTCTATTGTTTGTATAGTATTACACTTTTTTTTTTTTAATAATGATAACGTCTTTAGCTTTTCTGTGCCCCAACTTTGCTAACTCTATTTTAGATTTCCTTTTTTATTTCCTCCTGTGATATGTTTCATTAAAGGGTGTAGGGATCTGTACTTGCAGTAGGGTTGGCAATTACAGATTTCCACTGAGACAGCAGGTTTTAAAAGTCCTAACTGTGCTTTATTTGGTCACTTCAGCATAACAGAGTAGCATCCAAATTATAGTGTCATTTGGTGAGGTGAAGTTACAGCACCAGCAGAACATAACATAAACAAAATAAATACCGGCCCATCTGGGCTCTACCTAGTACACAGGCAATTCCTGTCTCAACTATAGAGTCTTGTTCATACCAGGTAGGATCAGGCTTCACTCACCCTCGCAGTCAGCCATTCACCAAGCTCTAACCACACAGATCTGCTCTAAAGGCTTTATTCCCTCCTCCGTCCAGACTGACAGTCTGGGATTACTTTTTATTCCTCACTAGTGATCCCAGCTCCCTACACCTGGGATCCCTCAGGCTAGGGGGAATACCTGTAGTGGAAGGATGTGGACTGGGAGGTCCCTATGCCAATCCTACCTCTCAGTCCAAATAAAATACAGCCCATGAAATCTAAACAAAACTGCTCCAGAAAACTATGCTTTGGTGAAATAAGTGCTGAGGAATATGGGTGAGATATACCTTACAAGCCTTCCACCACTTTGCCGTACACATTACCACAAGGGATTGTGCCACTAGTAACACATCCCCAATCCACAACGTTCTCGTCATCCCTGTGAGTCCCAGAGGTCAAAACCTCAGCAATCAAATACTTATCCGCCGTCTTGTGGATAGGGAATAAGTGTTATTATTGGTATACACCCTTTAAGTTAACTTGCAGTTCTTTGGAAGACCACGGATAAAATGAATTGATATTTTTCCAAATAGCACACTCAACACTGCTACATTTCCTAACACACAATAAGTTATGGTAAAAGCCAACCCTGATTTACACTGATGCTCTTAGTTATATCTTGTTGCTTAGAGATCAAGCAAATAAAGTAAATCCTGTATCGTAAGTGTTTAAAGTTTTCCTTTTTTTCTTTCTGGTTTTACTTTTAGAATGTGCATTTGTTGTCTTCAGTTTCCAAGAGTGTTTGGCTTCAGCCCTTGAAAAATTCTTCACATGAATAAGGTTGACAGAATGTGTAGATTGACATCTCTGTGTGTGGCCCTGCTGTTCAGCTATGCCACCATATCATAAACAAATTTGAAGGGTCATTGCAGTGATCTTCTGATATCTTGACCTGGATCATGTGCACACAGCTTGATAATGAGCTACTGACGTAAAAGGTCATATGCAAGTCTCCTCAATCCAGATAATAATAGAGATAGTGAGGCAGTACTAAGCTCTGCCATGTGCACTTATTAATGATTAAGCTAAGTTTGATGCTTAAAACTCTGTATAATTGAATGCCTGGTCATATGTTTTCTTTGACTTGTATATGGTAGCTGTGTGTTCCTTTATGTCAAAATTCGGTGATATTTTCTTTACATATCACGCAGATTAATATATTAATATATAATAAATATAATGTTGTGTTATAAAGACAAACAGTATCAAAAGTTTTGATTTTTGAGTGTCCAAGTGCAGAAACGCCCACAGATTGCTAAAACGAGGAGAGAGAGGATTTAGCATATTGCGCTCTCTCTTCCAGGTGCAGGAGAGGACGTGCAACAGACTCAATATAAAGTCTATGGGTTTGTCTCGATTCTGTCTCCCTCCTTGTTCTAATAATCGGTGGAAATCTCAGCACTCAGACCTCTACCAATCAAAACTCTATGATATATTAAAGGTTTTCTGAAAATTCAGTGACTCTTTAAGTCAGGTCAATTACTATTGTTATAGTTATTCTCTTTTTATTTAAGGGAAGAGAACCCATCAAGTTAAGTGAACTAAAAGCAGAGGTGTCCCCTCGAATATCGGCAGAGGATCTGATTGACCTGTGTGAACTGACTGTGCCTTCTCACACGAAGGGACCCACCAAAAAGACCAAGTCTAGTAAGCCCAAGTTACTTGTGGTTGACATTCGCAACAGTGAAGAGTATCCTTTTGTATAATATTTTTACTTTCTGCTGGGCACAATACCTGAATTCTTACAAGGCTAATGTATTGATCCTTTTCAATGTTGATCTGTTATATTGTAATATATATATATATATATATATATATATATATATATATATATATATACACCATATTTTTCACCCTATAAGACGCACCGGCCCATAAGATGCACTTAGGTTTTACAGGAGGACAATAAAAAAAATTTTTTTCATTAGATCTCAGATCAGACCCCCGATGTTAATCAGACCTCAGCTCACTGCCCCAATCAGACCCCCAATGTTAATAAGACCCCAATAAGACCTCAGATCAGACCCCCAATGTTAATAAGACCCCAATTAGACTTCAGATGAGACCCCCAATTAGACCTCAGATCAGACCCCAATGTGAATGACCCCCAATCAGATCTTATACAAGAGCCCCATGCCTCTCATCAGTCCCCATTTGCTCTCATGTCAGTCCCCATGTCTCTAATTTCAGCTCCCATGCCTCTAATGTCAGCCCCTGTGCCATTTATTTGCCCTCATGCCATTTTTCTGCCCCCATGCCGTGTATTTGCCCCAATGCCTCTGTCAGCCCCCATGCCATGTATTTGCCCCCATGCCTCTGTCAGCCCCATGGACTTTATTTGCCTCCATGCCATGGTAAGCCCCCATGCCTCTTATGTTAGCCCCCAGCTTCACAGCATATAAAATAAATAAAGCACTTACCTCTCCTGCTCCTGGACGACGACGCTCCTCGCCGCCCGCGCTCTTCTCCCTCCTCCTCCGTCAGCTGTGCTGTGAACTGGCGCGCACAGCCGACAGCCGAGCGGAGGACCAGGAAGCGCTCATTAGCATTCGCCCCATAAGACGCAGGGACATTTTCCCCCTACTTTTGGGGGGGAAAAAAGTGCGTCTTGTAGGGCAAAAAATACGGTGTGTGTATATGTATATATATATATATATATATATATATATATATATATTTATTTATGCTCTGTGCTGCACCACATGAAATGACAAATTATATTGGACGTATACTACAAATCATCCACTTTAAGCTATGGTTAAAATGTTTCTTGCTGTTTTTACTATGCTTTTTACTCAAGGTTATAGAGAGCCACTTCTTACCCAACATTGGAGGTTTTCTGTCACTCCACAGCTATAGACTGGAATCGCTGTGTTCATCACTGTTTGAATGTTACTTCCACCCAAATGCGCAGAATTTCCATTTCAATCAATTTTTTTTCCTGTAACACAGCCAGGGTTAACAGCAAAACAAACTTTAATATTGATTACTCTGATACTGAAGTTTACAGAAACATCCTATATGTGGTTGTAAACTGCTGCATGGGCACATGGCAGGGCTCAGAAGGGAAGGAGCACTATTTGACTTTTGGAGAGCAGATTTCGCTGGACTAGTTTTCAGGTGCTATGTTGCATTTCAAGAGACCCTGAGATACCCCTACAGTGTAAACCCCCAAAAAGTGACCCCATTTTAGAAACTAAAATTCTTTTTATATTTATCACTCAGTGTACCCTTCCCTACTTATATTTAATCCCACATTGCTCAAACAAACTCTAATGCTAATAATTAAAAAACCCTCTCACTACTGCTGTTTTGTTTTGCAATCACATATATCAGCTAGGGATGTGGGTGGTAGACATAATCTACCCCTATGACACTGTCAGATGCTGTGGTGTACTTATACTCGTATTCCTGTGTAACAAGCTTGCAGCCAGTGACAGATTAAAGCTCCCTCTAAGGGCACACAAACTTATTTTCTTTCTGTGTCCATTCTGGGTTTTTTTGCGGACCATATGCGGAACCATTAATTTCAATGGGTCTGCAAAAAAAACAAAACGGAAGTTACTCCATGTGCACTCCATGTCCATAAATCCATATTTCCAGTCTGCAAAAAAATAGAATATGTCCTATTATTGTCCGCATTACGGACAAGGATAGTACTGTTCTTTTAGGGGCCAGCTGTTCCATTTTGCAAAATACGGAATGTACAGACGTCGTCCGTATTTTTTGTGGATCCGTTTTTTGCGTACCCCAAAATACATATGGTCATGTGCATGTATGATCAATATAAAAAGGTTTTAGTTGTCAAATGGCTTTTTGAAAATAGGGGTTAACCATAACCCGACATTTTCCAGGGTCAATTTGAATTGCATTTTGAAAACTACACGCCCCAAGGAAGTTTTGAGGGGTAAAGTGAGAGCTTTGACCAGACAGGAGTTTCATAGAATTTAGAAACACTTAAAATTACATTTTTGCAATAATATTCTGCTTTAGCACCAAATTTTTCATTTTCATAAGCGGTAATAGGAGAAAAAGCACCCCATAATTTTGTTCACATTTTCTCCTGAATACGGCACTACCCCATATGTGACTGTAAACTTCTGTATGAGCACACTACAGGGCTCAGAATGGGAGGAGCACCATCGGACGTTTCATAAAATTTAGAAACACTTTGCTGTGAAAATAAAAAATTTAATTTTTTTTTACATTAAAATGTTGCTTTAGCCCCAGATTTTTCAATTTCAAAAGGGGTAACAGGAGAAAAAGCATATGAATTTTGTTACATATTTACTTTTATAAGTACGACAATACACCCTATGTGGTCATTAGTTGCTGTTTGGGCACACTGCAGGGTTTGGAGAGAACCACTGCCAACAATGTTCTGAAAACTCAGCAAAACTTTGCTAGCTCTACAGAGGACTACAGACTAGAGGTTAGACTCTAGAGCAGGGGTGCACAACCTGCGGCCCGGGGGCCACATGTGGCCTTCAATATCATTCTGTGCGGCCCCCAACCATCTGGTGACAGACATGTATGTCTATGTCTTGTGGCTGCTCACATGCATTTTTCATGTATTCTGCCATTAGATGGGAGTACTAGAACTGTAACCAGACATTTATAGTATATACTGTATGCACAATACACCATAAATACAGTATTTCAGTTGGTAATACCCATTAAAATTTTCTTTTCGGCCTTTGGGATTCCGTCAGTCAAGGACAATGCGGCCCCCAACCTGAAAAGGTTGTGCACCCCTGCTCTAGAGCAAAAGCTTAAAGGGAACCTATCATCTCCGAAACACCCCCTGAACTAGAGTAAGTGTTGTATAGTGTAAGTGATGCTGAATCCGAATATGAAAGTTTACCTTCATACTCACTTCCATTCCAACGCTGTGCTCCCACAAACCTGCAGTAAAATGTACTCACTGGACTCTTCTTTGAGTCCTCTCCATTATGTGAGTGAGCACTGGAGTCCAGTGAGTGCATTTTACTGCAGGTTTGTGGGAGCACAGCGTCAGAATGGAAGTGAGTATGAAGATAAAAATTACATAACCGGACTCAATGTCACTTACACTATACATCTCTTACTCTAGTTCAAGGGGTGTTTTGGAGATGACAGGTTCCCTTTAAAGGGGTTCTCCAGGAATTAAAAAAATGCAAATACTTAAATATTACTTTATTATAAATATATCCCCAAATACCTTTCATTAGTTATAATGGCTCGTCTTGTCTGGGGAGCAATGATTAGGAGAAACAAAATGGCCGCTGTCCCATCAGTTCACACAAAACCTGTCCTAATCACACAGCAGGACAAGTTACTTCACCACAATGAACCATAGTGCTGCCTCATCCTCCTCTCTGCTCTGCTTGTCAGGAATCATGATCCTGAATACAGGTGAATCTCTGTGGGAATAGAGAAGATGAGGAGACATGAAAGCAACACCTCACCACAGTCTGTCCTGTCTATCCTCTCTGTACTTCATGTATCTTCATTAACTAAATTCCCCAGAGATTCAGCTAAAGTTCTTATCATCTGTATTCAGGATCACAATCCCTGACCAGTAGGATAGAGAGGAGGATGAGGCATCTATTTACCTCAGTGTTTTAAAGTAACATGTACTCGTGTATCAGGACAGGTTTTGTGTGAACTGATCGGACAGTGGCCATTTTGTTTCCCCTAATGATTGCTCCCCAGACAAAACGAGCCATTATAACTAATGAAAGGTATTTGGAAATATACTTATAATAAAGTATTATGTACGTATTTTCATTTTCTTAATTCCCGAAGAACCCCTTTAACCCCAACCATCACTTCCTTTTCTGCTGATAGTTGGTCTGGACATGCTGACAGCCTGGAGAAGTAGGGGCCACCATTACTGTCTTGTCCCATCCCAGGACAACAGAGAGGGAAAGCCATTAGTAAATGAATAAGGCATAGTGGAATGAAGAGAGCAGATAGAGGGGCAAGCAGAGGACAGTTGAAAGCCACAAAAATGGTCCTAGGGGAGGCTGAAGACAGCAGAAAGCCGGGGAGAAGGGGGTGCAAAGGAGAGTAGACTCCTGTGTACCCTTCCTGTCCTGATTTCAGTGTCATTCTCTGCTCATTCTGTTCCCATCTGAATACAGAGCTATATATTATATTACAACAGCCGGCAAGAAGCTCACTCGCTTATATTGCAGGTAAGGAAGATCACCATTGGAACATAGCATGGCAGAGCTATGACATTTCTAAATAGTTTGTGGCCTGCATACCTGCCAACTAGTTTATAAGTTTACTTAATTCCCAAATCTAAGCAATTGTATTGGTTCCAGAAAATTTTCTGCTCAATCCACTGTAGTTTTAAGAGAAAGCCTTATGGGAAAAGTCTGCCTGATGCACCTGGCTTGTTAAGTATTATCTGGCTTTGTTAATCCTACATTAATCATCAATGTAGTATAATCGCCTGCTTCATAGTGTCCTTCTAGAGGAGATTTAATGTAATCGCAGCCTCCTTGAATGGCGTTGTAATGACTTCACGTTTTTTAATTATTTCCCTAGAAAGCTCTAAAATATATCCAGTGTTTTATTGCATGAGAAATCCTCTTTAGAAGTAATTCCAAATGGCTAATCAGAGCATGATGGCACATGGACATGAACCAGCTCAGCATTAAATTGCTGGAATGCATACATTAAAGGAAGTACATTAGACAAAGCCTTGTCTGTTTAAAGCAGGCGTATTTGCTTGCAATTAAAGACGATATCTTTTCATTGCAATACCTGGAAAAATTAAGATATTCACTTTAAATCAAAAGAATTTGTAATGGAGTTTTTTTGCATTGTGTTCTACAGTCATGGACAAAAGTTTTGAGAATGACACAAATATTATATTTTCACATGATCTGCTGCCCTCTGGTTTTTATGTGTGTTTGTCAGATGTTTTTATCACATACAGAAATATAATTGCAATCATATTATGAGTAACAAAAGCTTATATTGACAGTTAGAATGAGTTAATGCAGCAAGTCAATATTTGCAGTGTTGACCCTTCTTCTTCAGGACCTCTGCAATTCTCCCTGGCATGCTCTCAATCAACTTCTGGACCAAATCCTGACTGATAGCAGTCCATTCTTGCACAATCAATGCTTGCATTTTGTCAGAATTTGTAGGTTTTTGTTTGTCCACCCGTCTCTTGATGATTGACCACAAGTTCTCAATGGGATTAAGATCTGGGGAGTTTCCAGGCCATGGACCCAAAATCTCTATGTTTTGTTCCCTGAGCCATTTAGTTATCACCTTTGCTTTATGGCAAGGTGCTCCATCATGCTGGAAAAGGCATTGTTGATCGCCACACTGCTCTTGGACGGTTGGGAGAAGTAGCTCTCGGAGGACATTCTGGTACCATTCTTTATTCATGGCTGTGTTTTTAGGCAAGACTGTGAGAGAGCCGATTCCCTTGGCTGAGAAGCAACCCCACACATGAATGGTTTCAGGATGCTTTACAGTTGGCATGAGACAAGACTGGTGGTAGCGCTCACCTCGTCTTCTCCGAATAAGCTGTTTTCCAGATGTCCCAAACAATCGAAAAGGGGATTCATCAGAGAAAATGACTTTACCCCAGTCCTCAGCAGTCCACTCCCTGTACCTTTTGCAGAATATCAGTCTGCCCCTGATGTTTTTTCTGGAGAGAAGTGGCTTCTATGCTGCCCTCCTTGAGACCAGGCCTTGCTCCAAGAGTCTCCGCCTCACAGTGCGTGCAGATGCACTCACACCTGCCTGCTGCCATTCCTGAGCAAGCTTTGCACTGCTGGTAGCCCGACCCCGCAGCTGAAACACTTTTAAGAGACAGTCCTGGCGCTTGCTGATCTTTCTTGGGCGCCCTGGAGCCTTTTGGCAACAATGGAACCTCTCTCCTTGAAGTTCTTGATGATGCAATAGATTGTTGACTGAGGTGCAATCTTTCTAGCTGCGATACTCTTCCTTGTTAGGCCATTTTTGTGCAGTGCAATGATGACTGCACGTGTTTCTTTAGAGATAACCATGGTTAACAGAAGAGAAACAATGATACCAACCACCAGCCTCCTTTTAAAGTGTCCAGTGGTGTCATTCTTACTTAATCATGACAGATTGATCTCCAGCCCTGTCCTCATCAACATCCACACCTGTGTTAATGGAGCAATCACTGAAACGATGTTAGCTGGTCCTTTTAAGGCAGGGCTGCAATGATGTTGAAATGTGTTTTGGGGGATAAAGTTCATTTTCTAGGCAAATATTGACTTTGCAAGTAATTGCTGTTAAGCTGATCACTCTTTATAACATTCTGGAGTATATGCAAATTGCCATTATAAAAACTGAAGCAGTAGACTTTGTAAAAATTAATATTTGTATCATTCTCAAAACTTTTGGCCATGACTGTAATGTGGTTTTGGGTAGAATGGATGTACAGTAGGAATGAATAAAAATGTTGGGGGTATACAGTGTAAGTCAGAAGTGTGCTACAGTGAGATGTGGCAAAACCTTTGTTTGCTAAAAATTGTGGAGATTTATCAATGGAAAATTTGCTTAGTTTCCCATAGCAACCCATCAGATTTCACCTTTTATTTTCAAAAGGAGCTATGAAAAATGAAAGGTGGAATATAATTAGTTATGGGCAACAAAGCCAGTTTTCCTTTACAGCTGTTTTTTATGTCAGAAAACTGGTGTGCTTTTGGGTTTTAAGGTTAAAGGAAATCTGTCACCTACATCATGGCAATTGAAGTAAAGCAATTGCCTAATAGCACATAGTACTTTATTCCCAAGTCTACTTTGTTTGAAAGATTGGGGTGTTCGATCTTCTAAAAAATCAGTTTGTAAATGAGCTAAGTAAGGTGCCTAGAGGGGTGTTATTTTCGTATGAAGGAGCCCAAGCCCGCCTCCTCTCCGGTCTGACTGCAATGTGTCCGCCTACCCCCTTGCTAAGTCACATACAAACCATAACTCTGCCTGCCCTTTCCATGCTGCATCGCATCTAAATCAGCCTGTGCCCGAAACGAAGGAGCAGAAGCGTTTCAGTGTCGTCAGCGCATGCCCACTTGGAGAGTTGACACGCAGTGCACAGGTTGCTTCAACATGATGCAGCAGGGATAGGGCAGGCGGAGTTATGATTGTTATGAGTATGGGACACATTGCAGACAGAGCGGAGAGGAGGCGGACCTGGGCACTAACAGGAGGCGTGCCTGGGCTCCTTCATATGAAAATAACGCCCCTCTTGGCACCTTACTTGGCTAATTTACATATCAAACAAACTGATTTTTCAGAAGATCGAACACATCAATCTTTCAAACAAAGGTTTACTTGGGAATAAGGTAATATGTGCTATTAGGCAATTGCTTAACTTCAATTGCCATGATGTAGGTGACAGATTTCCTTTAATTTTCATAAATCTAAAGCATTATCCAGATTCCGCACCGCTAGTAATAATTGGGGTAATGCCTTCCCTTCCCATTTCAGTGGCAGACTGAATCTTTTACGTATTTGGGGGTTAAACTATCAGCTAATTCTTCTCATCTTTATAAGATGAATTTGCTTCCCCTCATCTCTTCCATTGTTTCTTTAGCACAGTCCTGGCAAAGTTTTTCTCTGGTCACTGTCACCTTATTACAATGGTGGCTTTCCCTAAATTATTGTATTTACTTTAGACTCTTCCTCTATTGCTCTGTAAGTCAGACATGTAGTGTAACGTGAATTCTAAAAATTTGAGAATAAATAAGCTTATGCAGGCTTAGTGTATAAATATATTTACTTAGTGTGATTAAATATACAATAATACAAAGAAACCACATATAGAATAATAAAAAGTAAATAAACTTCACTAGCTTCAATGGGGTGGAGACTCCATCAATCATGCTATAACCCATGGCTGTCTACCACGTTATAACACATGACCGACACCCCAGGGTATACAAGAGATAGGGCAAGTCATACTTACATCCTACCTTGGATGAAGTCTTCAATGGAGTCTCTTGCGGAAATGTGTGTCACAGAGGCAGCATGCATGTCTCTGAGATCACTCAGGAATGTGGTCTTATCAGCACATTGAGAGATGGGCACTATCTCTAACCCACTTCATTACAAGGGAAACTTATAAACTATTACACAGAGTATTAAACAGAATTAAAGGGAACAGAATCAATCAATACTTAAAAATACCCTTACAATACAAGACATTAGACTTCTTCAGATACCTTTCCGGAGATTCATCCAGGGTAGTAGTTGGAAAAGTTGTATTAGTTTATTTAAATTGCAGCAACCCAGATCATTGGGAGGTTTAAATGTCCCCATATTTCTTTGTATAATCTGGCCGCTAATTTTAGATATATTCTTGACTGGATGCGTGGCGAATCTCATTTTGACAATGTTGAAATGGAAAAGCTATTTTTTTCCTCACATATCCCCATTAGAGCTACTCAATAAGATAATATGCCAAAGGATTTCTCTATTTCAACCCTTTGTAGGCCATCCAGGATTTCTTGGGGGTAATGTGCCAGTGATATATAGTACCCTAGCAACACAGGGATGTATCTGGATCCTCGACCTTCTGGATTCTAACTATTCTTTCCTATCCTTTGCAGATGCCACCCAGAAATACCCCACTTTTGCCCCTAACTAAGTAATTTTTTTGCAGGCATATAGCCTTGTCTAACGTCATCTTGGTAATATTCCCATGGCATCAAGGGGTTCTTGTTTGAATCTCTTTCTTAAAAGGGCTAGAAGCTTAGAGTTTCCTTAGACTGGTATTATCATGGGAAATACTTGAAACAGGCCCCAAGAAATAGACTAGGGATTTTCATGATATAAACATACGTCGGTCATACATTGATATGGCCTTGTTAATATTTCACAGAGCCTATATTAAACCTTATATAAAAAATAAAAGGTGCCCCTACCTCCTCTTTCCCTTGCTCTAAATGTAATACTCCCAATACAGAAATCTTCCACCATTTATGGAGCTGCTCTCAAATTCAAAATCTTCAGAAGGTGGTGTAATCTCATATGCGACGCACTTATAATGTTATTTTTAACAGTACTGCTCAGTGGGCCATCTTTAATTTATTATCATATTTCCCATTCTAAACGCGATAAAGCTATATTACACATTTGGCAGTGGCTACTAGGAAGAGTATCCTACAAAGATGGCTTGATCCAGAGATTCCCTCTATTTCTTTTATCCATGCTAAAATACTGTTTTTATTTGAAATGGATTGGATTTGTACTAGAGATGAGCTAATCTATTCGCCGCTTCGTAGATTCGATACGAATCTTGGAAATTTTCCACTGCGAAGCGAATCCAGATTTTTTGAGATTCGCTTTGTTAGATTCAAAAATGTTCTTAAAGCTTTCTACGCATTCGCTACGTACTTGTCCGATAAATTGTACGCTAATGTTACGTATAAGTTACTTTATGCGCTGATGCGTACTAATTCAGTTAATTAGCGAACTTTTACTGTTCGTTATTCATGCGGAATAAAGCCCGGGAAGGCTAGTGGGAAGGGATTTCTCTGATTAGCTCAGGCTTTGTAAGGCAGAGACGCATCAGTTGTGCTGCGACTGCTGAGACGAGCAGAAGCACTGTCTGTGAAGTTCTGAGAGACAGAGAACTGTTTTGTTAAAATTGTAGTGGAGGAGAAAGTGGATGAGGTAGTTTAGTGGATGGCACACTCATCTCAATCACAGCCGGATGATCTGCTGTCATCTGCTGATACAGTATCATGTAACCAGGGGTCAGACTCAGAGCTCCACCATTCCTCTCCAGCAAAGCCCGTCATTTTCGTACGCAATTTGTACACTCATGCGTACGTGTTCACCTAAGTTGCGTGCCTTTAGCAACTGTACGTTCGTTATTAGTGTGGGAATAATAACGTGTGATTTGTACGCAGCTTCGCCAAATAGATTCGTATGAGGTACGAATCTTTTGAAAAGTTCTACGAATATTCGGTGAAGCGAATTTTGGATGATTCTCTCATCTCTAATTTGTACTTTAACTGACAAAGAAAAACTGACCAAGCGATTTTTTGAAAAGTGGTCTTTATTTATGAACACTCTATCTACACATGCCAAATCCAAAATGAACACTTTGAAAATACATCATGGTTCCTTTTCGAGGTTCTTCATGGACACACTCCTCTTTCAGCATCTGTCAATGGTGGTTGTTCGGTTATAATAGTGTGCAAGGGATTGGGGGAGAGTTGGGTGGTTCAGATTTTTTTTTTGTTGTTTATTCCTCTGACGGATGATAATACTGATTTTATTACTGTATTGTTTTAAAACTTTAATAAACAGATTTTAAAAAAAGAAAGAAAACCGGTGCAAGTCACAATAATAATTTCCTCTCTATGTGACTGCCAGATTACAAGTATAAAATATTAATCCCAATGAGCCACTTAGGCTCCATTCACACGTCCTGTTTTTCTTTCCTGATTTGATCCTGATCCTGATCTGGATCCATTCATTTCAATGGGTCCTGAAAAAATCAGGATCGAATCAGGAAAAAAAAACAGGACGTGTGAATGGAGCCTTATGGGGCAATTGGTCAGGCAGTTGTTCTGCTAAAAACATTATGTGTAAGGGCAATATTGGAGGAAACATTTTCTTTTTCTGTAAAGTAAAAATGCCCAAAAATACCTAGGGACAAAATCTTCACAAAGCAATATTTTGCTGTATATGAGGCTGAGTAACCAAACTTTACTTTCATACCCAACCACAGTCTTGAATTGAAAGTTTCGAGACTTGCGGCAATGAAACTTTTTCTCAAATTCATCACAGGTACTATTCATTCTTACATGTTATCTGCTACAGTGCCTTGTGAAAGTATTCGGCCCCCTGGAACTTTTAAACCTCTTGCCACATTTCAAGCTTCAAACAAAAAGATATAACATTTTAAATTTTTGGTTAAGAATCAACAATAAGTGGGTCACAATTGTGAAGTGGAACGAAATTTATTGGATCATTTAAACTTTTTTTGTAATAATAAAACTGAAAAGTGGGGCGTGCAAAATTATTCGGCCCATTTACTTTCAGTTCAGAAAACTCACTCCAGAAGTTCATTGAGGATCTCTGAATGATCCAATGTTGTCCTAAATGACTGATGAAGATAAATAGAATCCACCTGTGTGTAATCAAGTCTCCGTATAAATGCACCTGCTCTGTGATAGTCTCAGGGTTCTGTTTAAAGCACAGAGAGTATCATGAAGACCAAGGAACACACCAGGCAGGTCTGTGATACTGTTGTGGAGAAGTTTAAAGCCGGATTTGGATACCAAAAGATTTCCCAAGCTTTAAACATCCCAAGGAGCACTGTGCAAGCGATCATATTGAAATAGGAGTATCAGACCACTGCAAATCTACCAAGACCCGGCCGTCCCTCTAAACTTTCATCTCAAACAAGGAGAAGACTGATCAGAGATGCAGCCAAGAGGCCCATGATCATTCTGGATCCAATAAATTTTGTTCCACTTCACAATTTTGACCCATTTGTTGTTGATTCTTCATCAAAAATGTAAAATGTTATATCTTTTTGTTTGAAGCCTGAAATGTGGCAAAAGGTTGAAAAGTTCCAGGGGGCGAATACTTTCGCAAGGCACTGTATATATTTAAAGAACAACTGAAAAAAACCAAAGGCACACAAGCACTGGTTATAGTGCGCTCTGCCCTTTGGCTTTCATAGATTTTGAATGGCTTTTTGCAAATGTGGAGTACGGATTCCATATACGTTCTATAGACCCATACCCTACATGCTCAAAAAGCCAAGGAGAGACCGTGAAAGCTGAAGAGGAAGAGCACTCTAAACAGTGCTTCTGCGCATTTGTTTTTTTTTCAACAAAGGTTTCGTTACCCTTTTGGGCCAGGTGGAAGCACGCTTGTCACCAGTTTTGGGTTGAGTTCTGTGTTTGTTAGTTTGTTTAAAGAGAATCTGTGATCTCGATTTTGGACCATTAACTACGGTAATAAATGAGTAGTACTGCAGATATGGAGTCCAGATCACCAATTTTTATTTTCCTACTGACCCCCGTTCCCCCACTGTCAGAGCTGCTTTGAAATACACTGTCAGGACTGCTGTGCATGCGCACATGAGTCCTCTCCATTATGTTACAACAGCTTAGCAGTCCAGACTGTGGTATTTCAGTGCAGCTTTGAGCGTTGATAGAGGGAAAACCAGGGGCAGTAGCAAAATAAAAATAGTGAACTGGACTCCTTATCTACAGTCCTATGCATGTATTACTGTAGATAATATTCAAAAATTAGGGTGACCGATTCCATTAAACACTAATGTCCCTACAAAATATTAAAAATAAGCTAAAATGACAATTATACTTTAAGAGACACACACTTCTCAATAATTGGGGTGCACCAGAACTGAAATCTACACCAGATTGCATAGATTGGCATAGATTTCAGATATAATTTACCCCAGTTTTCAGGTGTAAATTATAATAAATATGTGGGACTTGCGGAAATTTAGACATTTTGGTGCTACTGTTCTGGCACAGGAGACTTGATAAATCTGCCCCATTATTTATGGCTATTGGATGCTGTAGTGGAAGGTAATTAGATATATCATATAGGAGGTAATACTGCTCCCTCAGCCCCTCAGTGTACAATGCAAGACCAAAGATTACAACATGTGGGGATAGGTAGTCCCACACATTTTTAAGTTGGTGCCTAGGAGGACTAATGTGAAGAACAATAAACATATGAACAAGCTTATACTAAAATAAAAAGCTACGACTTACATCATATTATTCTGCCGTAATGTTCATTCAGAAAACACACAATATAGTGTATTGTATATATCATATTTAATGATAGGGAGCATGTTTTTGCCATCCCTGGGGTGATGATGTCTCCTGGGCTTTCAAGCTATCAGGTCAAGTATCGTATTAACAAAATTAAAAGTACACACAATCTGTATTTCTATCACACCTAGGGATAAGAGCTACTAGATGTGTATTGCAGTTGCTAGATTTATCTCCATCTCTTCCGGGAAATTCAGGCCCCAGCTTGCCAGCTGCATTAGAGACGTTTTATAGGACACCTATGTAATTTTGTGTAAAATTGAAGACGCACACTCACAGTACATCTTGCAAATTGCTCTTGCCAGCCCAGACTTGTCAAAGGCAGAACCCATTTATCAGTTTCCTAAAGAGACTATAACACACAGTAAGTAATCTGGCCCAAGAGTTACATATGTGTAAGTCACTAGCAGTATGCTCAGCTGTAGGCAAGAGGAGCACTTGGCAAATGCTAGAACCAAGCGTTCCTCCAGGAAACATTGTAACTTTTTGCTGACTTCAGCACACATAAAATGATGCATAATAATAGCAAATTAAAATGAAAAGTACATCAGTTATACCGGTGTGTATTACTGGTATACAGTGAATTGCTAGAACTGCTGGGATATGAAGGTCTTAACGTAAAACCATGTGACAAGGTTAATCTTTCGATAATGTGTGACAATTTTATGTATTGAGGTATATTATATCTTAAAGTACTGGTTATGTTTTGTTAAAGTTTTTCACCATTATAATACTAAGCCAAGTCATTTTCCCCGTTCATGACCGGGCACATTATTTATTTATTTTTTTAGTATGTGCAAGATTGAAAGCAAACATTTTTTTGGTTTGGTTAGACATATAATGTTTGCTCCTTTTCCCCTTTTTTCAGCAAGACATGGGGTCTTATCTTTATGTCTTTATCTTGATGCCTTTTTATCTTTATGAGTTGCAGTCTTATGACCTGCTGGACATTTTAAGTGCAAGACAAGGAAAAAATTGGTTAATGGTTGCTACATGTCCATCACCAAAAGCAAAAATTTCATTTGGCAGCACATAATTGAAATTAATCGGACACATTGTAATGAGCATCACACAGGAGTCTTTTGGATCAGGCTGTGTTCACATTTCTTGGTTGCACAAGGTTTGTCTTATGCATAGGAGGTTATTCAACTGGTGTATGCCAGAAGAATGTTTTTTGGAAAGCATAAGGCTTCTTTTTTTTGCTTTTTGGAGTATTGTGGTAGACTTTGCTGCTCAAGTGGTCATGAAATTAAAAAAGTTTTTAAAAAGTTAATTTAGTTCTTACGAAAACCTCCACAGTGTAACAGAGAAAGCCCTTCTTATAGGGAACCTGCCATCAGAATTGACCTATAGCACTATTTACATATTCCTACTGTTCATGATCCCATCATTCAGAAAATGGTTTTGTTCAGAATTAAAAAATGTGTGTTAATGTTAAAAATCATTTTTGGACATGTACCTGATGTCATCAACTGGTAGCTTCTCGAGTCATTGGGGTGTTGCGCTGTCATGGAGTCATCCCCTGTTATCCCTAACATCTCCGTCTCGTAAACAACCCCCCACCCCCCCCTCTTTCTCACAGATCTCCACTTGGATTTCTTACATCAGCACCTGGTAATTCAAAATCTTGTACAGGCGCTAAAGTCCTCTTTGTGCTGCCCTGATCCTGTCATGCATCCCTCCTGGAAAGTTCAGCATGCGCTTGAAGCTGAGGTGCCTACACTTCCGCTTACTGCACATGTCAGGATTGCGGCAATTCAAGGATGTTTTCTTGGCCTATACAAGATTTTGCATGGCCAGGTGCTGACATTAGAAAGCCAAAGGAAAGTCTGTGAGAGGGAGGAGGAAGTTTAAGGAAGTGAGATGGAAAGGATAGCAGGGGATGACTCCATGACTCACCTCATCCAGCTGAACGCCCCAATGACTCCTGGAGCTACCAGTTGAAAACATCAAGTACATATTTAGAGATGATTTTTAACATACAGTGGGGAAAAAAGTATTTAGTCAGCCACCAATTGTGCAAGTTCTCCCACTTAAAAAGATGAGAGAGGCCTGTAATTGACATCATAAGTAGACCTTAACTATGAGAGACAAAATGAGAAAACAAATCCAGAAAATCACATTGTCTGATTTTTAAAGAATTTATTTGCAAAATATGGTAGAAAATAAGTATTTGGTCAATAACAAAAGTTCATCTCAATACTTTGTTATATATCTTTTGTTGGCAATGACAGAAGTCAAACGCTTTCTGTAAGTCTTCACAAGGTTGGCACACACTGTTGCTGGTATGTTGGCCCATTCCTCCATGCCAATCTCCTCTAGATCAGTGATGTTTTGGGGCTGTTGTTGGGCAACACGGACTTTCAACTCCCTCCAAAGTTTTTCTATGGGGTTGAGATCTGGAGACTGGCTAGGCCACTCCAGGACCTTGAAATGCTTCTTACGAAGCCACTCCTTTGTTGCCCTGGTGGTGAGGCGAGTTCATACGCTGGAAACCTGGGACCCTAACTGTCCCTGAAGGACCCTGAAGCCAGTGACAGTAATGAGACAAACTGTTCCTCCACCAACCTGGACGAACAGTAATCTCCCCTCAGGCCCAAACACCAAAATACTGGGAAGATATACATAAATAAACGAAAGGGAAGGAAGACACTTAGCTTTCGTGAAGATTGTGGCAGCAATGGGATCTCCACAGAGCAATACACACCAAACGACCACAGACACCACAGAAAATATAAACCGCACAGCATGGTGAGGGAACCAACACTAAATAGACAAAGATAATTACAAAGATACCAACACCTGAAGGGGAGGATGTGGAGAATGTCAGCAACTACAAAACAATCAAAGGAGAACCTGTCAGCTTAACCCATGGGTTGCCAATCTGACAGACCTCCTGATACCTGTCACAGGAATGTCCGTGACACCTTGCTGATGGAAGGAGGTTTGCACTCAAAATCTTATGATACATGGACCCATTCATTCTTTCATGTACACGGATCAGTTGTCCTGGTCCCTTTGCAGAGAAACAGCCCCAAAGCATGATGTTGCCACCCCCATGCTTCACAGTAGGTATGGTGTTCTTTGGATGCAACTCAGCATTCACTCTCCTCCAAACACGAAGAGTTGTGTTTCTACCAAACAGTTCTACTTTGGTTTCATCTGACCATATGACATTCTCCCAATACTCTTCTGGAACATCCAAATGCTCTCTAGCAAATTTCAGGCAGACAGGCCCGGATATGTACTGGCTTAAGCAGGGGCACACGTCTGGCACTGCAGGATCTGAGTCCCTGGCGGCATAGTGTGTTACTGATGGTAGCCTTTGTTACGTTGTTCCCAGCTTTCTGAAGGTCATTCACTAGGTCCCCCCATGTAGTTCTGGGATTTTTGCTCACAGTTCTTGTGATCATTTTGACCCGACGGTGTGAGACCTTGCGTGGAGCCCCTGATCGAGGGAGATTATCAGTGGTCTTGTATGTCTTCCATTTTCTAATTATTGCTCCCACAGTTGATTTCTTCACACCAAGCCGCTTGCCTATTGCGGATTCAGTCTTCCCAGCCTGGTGCAGGTCTACAATTTTGTTTCTGGTGTCCTTCGACAGCTCTTTGGTCTTCACCATAGTGGAGTTTGGAATGTGACTGTTTGAAGTTGTGGACAGGTGTCTTTTATACTGATAACAAGTTCAAACAGGTGCCATTACTACTGGTAATGAGTGGAGGTCAGAGGAGCCTCTCAAAGAAGAAGTTACAGGTCTGTGAGGGCCAGAAATCTTGCTGTTTGTAGGTGACCAAATGCTTATTTTCCACCATAATTTGCAAATAAATTCTTTAAAAATCAGACAATCTGATTTTCTGGATTTGTTTTCTCATTTTGTCTCTCAAAGTTGAAGTCTACCTATGATGTCAATTACAGGCCTCTCATCTTTTTAAGTGGGAGAACTTGCACAATTGGTGGCTGACTAAATACTTTTTTCCCCACTGTAAACACACTACATTTAACCAGTTTCTGAATGATGGTAGCATGAACAAAACCAGTTTTTGACTGATTAACAAAACCAGTTTCTGAATGTTGGGAGCATGAACAAAACCAGTTTCTGAGTGTTGGGAGCATGAACAAAACCAGTTTCTGAATGTTGGGAGCATGAACAAAACCAGTTTCTGAGTGTTGGGAGCATGAACAAAACCAGTTTCTGAATGATGGGAGCATGAACAAAAACAGTTTCTGAATGTTGGGAGTATGAACAGTAATAGCTCCATAGGACAATTCTGATGACGGGTTCCCTTTAACGAGAACTATTTGATTCTGTTGAAGAATTACACTTTGCACAGTCATACACATTCCTCATAATAAATCTTTTTCAAAATCTTTTATAAAATAAGCCTTAGTTATATGCTACTATCTAAAGAGGAAAGAGAAAGCATCAGGTAACTGAAAGTCAATGGGACTATTCTTTAATGGTACTATGTAATTATAACAAGTTAGTTTCTGCAGATAAATTCACCCTCATCCGGAAATTTTGATAAGGAGGCCAGTGAGATAACACTTGCTTTTCAAGGTAACAGCAGATGTATTGGCTTTCACCCAGTGGCGGTCCCTTCTAAGGTCAATCCACACCTCTAGTACTAGCAAACAGATAGATACAGGACAATTGAACAATGACTGTGTGTTAGAGAGGCAGTGATTTAATATGTTAGAATCAGCTTTTATTTCCTGGCTCTCGTACTACGCAAGAACATGCTATACTGAATTATGAGTCACCCTTTCTTTGAGGAGTTCTGTAGTTTATAAGGGTTAGTGCACTCATATAATACATGTTGTTTAAAGTGAAGCCCAACCTCTGGAACCAGTGGAGATGGAGCAGTTCTAAACTTGAGTGTGATATCACATTACAACATGATGTCATGTTCTAAAAGTCATTGAAAAAGTCAACTAAACGTTTTTAGCCACTGTTTACTTAACTTGTTAAGAATCAGACTGAGGATTGCTGTAAGCGCACAACCAGTATTCGAGCATATTTGCACATAGTTGCAGCAAAATAATGTCAGGGAATTTGGATGTGATCCTTCCCACCTACAAAAGGAGCCATATGTAATAAAAGTTTTTGCTTATCCAAGATGTAACTAAACTGCACCCTCAAATTCACACCATGGAGCCTAAGGTGGCCCACATAGTCCTCCTATTCCATGTGAGGAAATCCATCTAATTAAAGACGTGTGATGGTTGGAGGCTCTCTTTAGATTTTGAATTGGGCCCTAGAGTTTCAAGTCATAATATTATCAGTAATAAGTACTTCAGCCCTAAAGGTGGCCATACACATTAGTCTAAAGTTGATCAAAATGGACAATTTCAACTAAAACTAATGTTTCTGGGATAAAATGTAACATTGAACAATTGTTTTAGCCAGCTGATGATAGACCATTATTTTTTTAACAGAAGTCGGCCATGTTTAATATTTTCATCTGATTGTCAGACAAAAGACCTTTCGTTTAAAGAAAGATTGTTTGAGAATGAAAGATCTTTGAAAGAACGTTCCCAGAAATATCTTTTATCCGTCAACTGCTGTTCAACCATCAACCATTCTATTTATTGTGTATGGCCACCTTAAGCGCATCCATCTAAGTGTTCTCTTTAGGTATAAACATCTTGAAGACCTGTCACTGATTTAATTACTGTTGTAACTCATACTGTAATTGCATTTAATACCTGTATTCCCAGGAATTATCTTTCTCCAAAGGCCTTAACATTCTTGTCACAGCTTTAATCGAGGACATATACCAGGTAGTATCAATATGCCGTTTGGCTCAGCATTCACAGCAGATGGAGACCTGGTGCCAGGTCCTGCCAGTGCCACCCTTCAGAGTTTCAAAGGCAAAGTGATTGTGTCTGTTGGACATGTGTCAACAAATGCAGCAGAGGTAAGTCTGCATAACATATGTCTTCAACTGTTTATATTGTAATTACTGTTTCATTCCACTAATTGGCATTGCCACGAAATTCACCACTAAGCCCTTGTGTTCATATTATTATCATTGGTACTATATTACTGTGCATATTGTTATGTTTCGCTACAATCCACCCCACCCAAGAGATGCATTGCACCTGTGTCAATTCCTTGATTCCCCCATAATGATCAGGCAGGGTACTCTATAAAGGGGGTTCTCCAGCCATTATGAAAAATATCAGCATTCAGCTGACCTGTGATGGAAAGATCATTTAGTTAATACTTACTCATCCCTCCCTCCGCTGATGCCAGAGTCTCCGCTGCACTCACACAGGCTGCAAGCTCTTTAGGCTGCAAGAACAGAAAAAGAAGCGCACACATTCAGTTAGGAGCCAGGCCTATAAGTTATTCCTTATAGGTTTTCTATGCTATTTAAACTAGACCCTGTATATTTTTAATGTGATGGCTGAGGTACTTATTGGTTGACAGCACTGTTGTTAAGGCAGCTGATCGGCAAGGGTGCCGGGTGTCAGACCCCTACCGATCACATACTAGTGACCTATGCTGATGATAGGTCAACACTCAGAAAACCCCTTTAATTTATTTCATATAAATGAGGATAGAGAAATAGATAGACTGATAGGGGTAATCTCCTGGACGGACAGTTTTATATTATTCTACATTGATGCATGATATTTAATGTTGAGCGATTCAAGCTTTGGATCCAAGAACTTTGTTTTAATGCTGTACGGAGACCCATACATGAGCTCTGGTGAGGCGAAGTGAGTTACTGTATCAACAAAGTCTCGCAAGACTTCGGTGAATAACTTTGGCCATTGATCTTTAAACATTAAAACCATTTTGAAAAATGGATCCGAAGTTGGCTTCGGTACCGACTGGTATCTCGGTACCAAAGCCGACTTCAGATCTATGTTTTAAAATGATTTTAAAGTTTAAAAATTTTGAAGTTATTCACCGAAGTCTCGGCAGAGCCCATACAGTTGAATGCTGTATGGAGACGACTCTTCATACAATATTCAAACAAAGTTTTCATCTAATCGACTTTGGATCCATGACCTGAAGCCCACTTTGGTCAACACTAATGGTATGCTTTTTTTACACCACGTCCACTTTCATGGCACACTGGGCATGAAGAACCATTTTATGCATATATAGTTTCCAGGTAGTGCAGAGTGTATTTCCATGATTGGTCAATCCGAACCATATTCAGGGTGGGAACAACTAGGAAATGTGTGAAATACATGTAGTTGAAATGGTGAAATCCAATGCACTCGCTATATTTTACAAAAAATATATATTTATATATATCCGCCTATTGTGTAATGCACAGTTTTCTAAACCACCTGTACTCTCCACATCAACATGCATGAATGGTTGTGTTTTTCTAGTGCTGAGAGCGTCCACAGAAGTGTCAGTCATTGACGGTGCAGCACATGAATTAGCAGACGTCAGTATACCTAATACAATATAACCCTCAGCCTTCCTGTGTTATGACAGGATAATTACATTATGTATAACATAGGATGTGTTATGGAAAGGCAGGCACCACCAAACCAAGAACAGCATCCGGCAGGACAGCTCTGCTTCACCCGAAATGTTTTATTTTAAGTCAATAGCTGACAGAAACTAATGTGATTTACCTCTGAGTGATATCAGCGTGAAGGAATTCTGCATGGAGCCTTCAGGTATTCAGTTTGTGTTCATAACATGTAGTTGAGTATTACACTTCTAATCCTCTACTTTGCCGGGATTCCGGAATATTTTCCTATCAGATTTAAATGAGCAAAAGACAGCCGTACAAATTCTATCACTAAGTTATCCTTGTTATTTCCCACCATCAGCTCAATAGTTAAGTTCCCCGCCCCAGTCATGAAGTGTATTTGTTTCTGCAGTTCTGATACTTATTAAAATATTATTATTGTAGAAATGTCTTTGGTAAAGTACCAGAGGGGGTTCATATCTTGCCCAGATTGTTCAGATGGGTGAGATAAAAGGAATCGAGAAGGCTGTATAGTTTCAGTAAGTATAGTTTGCTGGAACTGGTTTATTCAGACTTTATTTATGGGCTGGATTTTTTTTTGCAATGGTATGAAGGATTGGTAGAGGGACCTGCCATTCCACCTCACTCCAGTACAGCTATTCCCCCTAGCCTCAGGTGTTCTCAGGTTTAGACACTGGGATTGTTACTGAGGAATAAATAGAGGCCTCGGGCTGTCAGTCTGGGTCAGAGCCTTGAAGCTGGTAGACCTGTCTCCTCTGAAAGCCTGATCTCCTTCTTAGGGCTCATGCACTCGGACCCATGTTTTACGGACCACAAAATACATACGGTCATGTACCTGAGCCCTTACTTGTACCTAGCTGAGGTAGATATACAGTTTAGTTAGTGCCCAGATGGGAAAGGTCTTTGATTTAATGTTGTATGTGTTATTTTTCATGCCGTGACTTCACCCAAGTGTTTGCACAGCTTGGTTGCCCTGTATTCTGCTGGATGCGAAATAAATTTTAGTGGACCTTTTAAAACTGTCCAGTGAAGTCTGTGACCGCTGGCCCTAGTCACACAAGCAGATCCCTGCATGATGTAGAATGCATCTTCAAGAAATAGCAAATTACTGTTATTAAAATGAAGCCAAATTTTGAAATCCCTTTAAATATGTATTAAGAAATAACATTATAAGCTGGGTCCTAATATAATATCATAATCACTCCTAGTATAATCATGATTCATCCTATCAGTATCATCTCTAACTTTCCTAGATCAGCCCTTGGTTGGTGGAGAAAAGCATGCCGAACAATCACTGATTGTATGAGAAACAGATTTGTAATAGAAAGGCCTGCTCACCGGAACATAAAGGGTCACCAAATGAGAATTATGTGGCAGTATAGAAATGTCGCACTATTGTTTCTCTACAATCCAGGTCTGTAGTACAGAACCAGACTTGCCAGGTTCTAGTCTCAGAAATAACTATTACTTGTGGAAAAAGGATAGAACTGTACTTTGTGTCGCATAACCTGCCCAGGAAAATCTGACCCAAGAAGACTAGGGGTGTCTTTTCTTTTTGTAAACTGTACCCACACCTATCCATAGAATGGAACCTGCAAAGTGTTAGATAGCTCAGTGCGGCCGGCCTCCATTCATTTCTATGGGAATGCCAAAAATAGCCGAATGCTGGCTCTGCTTTTTCCCCATATAAGTGAATGGAGCGGTGGCTGCACTTGTGTGGTGTGCTTCCCATTCATTTCCTGCTCAACTATTTTAAGCACTCCCATAGAAATGAATGCAGGGTAGCCTTTACAGGCTCTATTCTAAGGATAGGTGCGGGTCCCAGAGGTGGGACCTGCACCTATCAGACAGTGGGGGCATAGCCTGGTGATATGTCCCCTATGTCCAAGATGGGACAAGCCCTTTAAGTTTAAAGATAGATAGATAGATAGATAGATAGATAGATAGATAGATAGATAGATAGATAGATAGATATAGCCAAGTGTAGGCCAGTGTCCTGCTTACAAAACTCAAAATAAATGAGCCAGCTCTCCAGATTCTGTGGTGAGAAAATATGAGGTTTACATACACATCAGTTATGACCCTTTATACCACATCAGTCTATTCTGAATAGCAGCCATTCTGCAGGATTAAAGCTGCGTCATGTGGAAGCCATGCATTTTTTAGTATTTATGCTTGCTGGAGCATGTTATCTCCCTAAGTATCACACGTCGATGAGAGATACAAGGCCCCCTTTCACCAGCCTTCCGTTGATCGGTGGTGGAACCTCACATTTTTGTCTTGGAAAACTTTGCAGAAATTCAATATATTCCTGTGATTGTGTCAGTCACATCCTCCCGGAGTATATAGTCAGCTTCCGTTTTACCTATCAGTTTCTTAAAATACATAAGCTTCACCCTTCTGAACTTATTTTCATGAGTTTACAGCTTCACCTATAACATCATAGTCTTGAAAACTGATTTTTTATGAGGATGAGAAATGTGGGTATTGTTTAGACCATGTACAAGTTTTTAGCCTTGTTATGGGATGAATGTTGGAAGGTTTCCTTCAATGCTTGTTTTATTTTACCTTTATTTTAGAGCAGTTTCCATATTGTGTCATTAGATCATCACAAGGATACAGTTACCAAGCATTAAATAGCTTGTGGTTGTAGTAGTAGTGGTATGCATAGGGGCAGGTTACTGCACATCTGACAGATTATTTGCTCTGTGATCAGCTAATGACTTTGTAATAGAGAACCTTAAAGGACATCTGTCATCATTTACCAGTAGGTGAAATGGTTGGCTGGTGATATCTCTGGTATCTCCTTATGTGCTGGCAATCTGCAGAAAAAAGGCTTTGTTTAATATATAAATTAATCACTAGGTGCAACAATAACTGTGCCATTGCACCCTGTCTGCTATGCAGAGCCCCCATAGCTGTGATAGACCGGCCAATCAGTGAAAGGGAACACGTTCACATATGCGCAGTAAAGCATTGGAGATTGCCCATCTGCTTGGCGGTCTCCATCCTTTTACTGCTCATGTGCCAAACATGCTTCCACAAGATTGTCACAGCGGTGGGGGCTTGACATAGCAGACAGGGAGCAGAGCCTCTGTGTGTAATTTGCATATTATAAAAAGCGTTTTTCTACTGATTGCCAGCACATATGGATGTACCAGAGATATCATCGGACTATGACCAGCGAAAAACATTTCCTAAATGAGGGTAAATTGACAAATGGAATGAGATGACTTGTAGAGGAAAGGCAATTCAAAAATTAGTATAGGAAAGGATTCTTTATAGCTAGAGCATTGAAATTATGGAATGCCTATTCCAAGAGGTAGTAATGGCAGATGCATTGACTCCTTGATGGGTTTATCCGAGATGTGCCATGATCCCGTAAGTGGCCACCGCATGGTGCCGCCGTACATTGGGCTTGTGATCCTAGCCAGGGGTTAGAACCCATAGTGCATACATGAATCAGAACCTCTCCCTTATTCTCTGTGGGTTCTAACCCCAGGCTAAGATCATGTGCCACTGTACAGCACGTGATCACGGAACTGGCCACCGCATGGGATTGCGGCGCATCTCAGATAACATCTTTAATGAAAGGCTAGATGCTTCAAAGGGCATTGAAGATTGTTCCTGTTGTATCACTGAATGATATGTAATTAAATTGAGAAAGGACACGTAATATGTGTATAACTGTAAGGAAGTAGATTGCACTTCATTTAGTATTGATAACTCAATGGGCCTGATTTACTAATGTGTCTGCACCAACAATCTTTCTAAAAATTTTAGCCATCGACAGAGGATCTAAGAAACGACACAATTCTGGTAGAAGAATCAGTCTCAAAGTAAGCCAACCAATACTTGGTATAGAGTCACCAGATTTATCATCTAACCTGAGCCCCTCTTGTAAATCTGGTGCAGGTCTTGAAAGCCAGTCTAAGCTTACGCCTGGATTAGCAAATCTGCCCAATGTTATTTCACTAGTTTCAGCAGAACACTGAACTTCAACAATTCAAGTAGTTTCTAAGAGAGTTAACTAACTGCACTGGTAGTCATCATCCTAATTCAGTCCGTCAACCTCTCCAGTTACTGTTGGACTGCTCCCAGCCCCCATAGGCCCACACAAACATCAAGCATTTCAAGATTACAGTTTGGAGGTAGTACATGTCAGATCTGAAGCATAAATGTTCCTGTAAACATGACTAAACTGATAAGAAAACAGCTGTAGTGTATTATCACATGCTCCAAGCTCACCCCAAAAATAGCAATCAGTCAGCAAAAAGTTGAATTTTGCGAGACTGAAAGCAAATCTGTATTCCATTAGCAGTATGAAGAATCACTAGCATGTGCTGCTTCATTCCAGCCTTAAAGGGAACCTGCCACTTGGATTTTTCCACCAGCACAATGTTATTTCTCTCTTATTGATCTTCTTATAATCTTTCTAAAAAAAAAGCACAGCATTAAAAAGAAGCTTATGTGCAGTGTGCAGATTACCCCTCAGAAGTCATCTCTGGGCGGACCATTTATGTGAACAGTTATGATCTCCTTACTGTAGTCATACCCATCGAGGCATGATTGATGTTCCAAACATGGTCCAATGTCAGCAAAAATGCTCCTGAAACCTTGCACATTAGCTGTTGATTCCTGATCCCCGCGCATGCACGGTAAGGGTGGGTGTACTAACTTCAAGAACCATATGTGCGGTGCACATGTGCCAGGAGAGGTAGTGAGTAGGGATGAGTGAACTTGTGTTTCCAGTTCGGCGTACAAGATCCGGGTTATATAAGAATTCTGTTATGGATTCTGCTACCACAAACCATAAGTTATGGTCCATGGTAGTGAAATCCATAACGGAATTCTTAGAACCTTGTACGCCAAACTTGAAACACAAGTTTGCCCAACACTAGTAGTGAGTGATGTACACTCCTGCTGAGCTAACTTGTGCAAGACGCACTGGTAAAGCTGATTAAAGAAGCATAATATGCTTAGTGTGCAAAATCCAAATGACAGGTTCTCTTTAAGAACATGCAACCATTTATACAGGCTTTCTCAGAGGGGATGATGCACATGCAGTATGTGCACTTTATTCTACCCAGATACAAAGGCAAGGGGGGAGATTTATCATACTCGTGTAAAGTAGAACTGGCCTAGTTGCTCATAGCAACCAATCAGATTCCTCCTTTTATTTTTCAAGCTCCTTTGGAAAATGAAATGATCAATCTGATTGGTCGCTAGGGGCAACTAAGCCTGTTTTATTTTACACTGGTTTTCATAAATTAGAGCCAAGGTGTTTTGTTTCTCATTTATTGAATTACTCTAAATACTGTGTGACACCCCCCCACCCCCACCCCTAGTCTTGAAGAGTCAGGACACAGACAGCTGCATCCTTATGATGTAGAGCAGCTCTGTTCTCCCGTTCCTGCACTGATCATAGACAATGGTGTAGGTCTCGGAAGATGCATGTGAGCGCCGTCTAGTGGCTATTCACGTATATCTTTCATAGTGGATAGAAGAGGAGTAGTGAGAAGCAGCATCCTGCACTGAAGGAAAGAGCAGTAATAGAATGGTGCAGGGGCGTAGCTATAGGGGGTGCAGAGGTAGCAGTCGCTACCGGGCCCAGGAGCCTGAGGGGGCCTAAAGACCCTTGTGCTGCATAGGAAGACATACACAGCACTAAGGGAAGGGGGGCCCAAGCTGAACTCTTGCACCAGGGCCCATGAGCCTTTAGCTACGCCCCTGGAATGGTGCATTCTATGTCTGCCACTGTTTAAAGGATTCTGTGTGGCTGGCACTTCTATGTAACACAATATATTGCTGGCACTGTTATGTGGGACTAGAAGGTTATAGGAGTTCTATTTTAACCAATGTAAAGGAGCAATCCAACTAGTGCAGACCATGACTTGTACTCTCTTTTGTGTTCTTCAAATCCCTGTTTCAGGCACTGTTAGTCCTAACCAGGTTGTTCTTTTATTGGGGCATTCGCATGTGATACGTCTATATAGATTTGGCACTCTCGACGATAGAAGATGTGGTGACAGAAATGCCATAGATGTATCAGATGAGAAGACCTCTTTTACCTTTTCATAATGCTAGTGTTGGCTTCACAAAAGACTTGTGGTCCAGGATCAGTGGGTCACTTAACCCTACATTGTTACATATGCACAGATACAGGAAAGTCCTGCTAGTGATGAGGCCTGTGATTGGCCGCAGTGTCCATGTGACCAAGAACAGGACCTCATCACTTTTGGTCTTGCAGGGACAGGAATCATGGCGTTAGAATGGTGGACTTTCAAAGGACGAGTAATATTATTATTGTTGTTTTCCTGCCTGACTTTAAGTTTTCTGTTATTTAGGACAACCCTTTTAAGTTTCTCCCTCTTGAATACAAGACGGCTGTTGAGTCAATGCTATTTATACTCCTTGTGAAAATAACGTGATCTTCTGTTATCTGTGACTGTCAAGTGGTTTGAAAGTCTTGTGTATGGGAAATAGGAGCATGTTCTGAGGGTCGTGTCTTTCATAATGTATATGTGAGGCTAGGCAAGAGAAACCCTAGCTCTGTTTTCTTCACGCAGCAGTGGTTCTACGGTCACTGACTTCATGACCCATCTACAGGAGACAATCTGCAGTGCTTTGTGTTTCTTCATGGAAACTCACAGTCAACGGTCATAACAATGTTACTCTTCCAGGTTAAGTTTCCCAGGGCCAGTACAGGACAGAATGATAGATGATAGCTATATGACTTTCCACAGATTGTATCATACACTTATTGGTAAGTCTACTTAGAGTTGGACATGCATCTGCAGGGTAACTGCTCTAAATCTGGATATCTGAAGATTGCCTGCTGGTCAACTTTATATGCATCAGATTCAAGATTGCAATCTGTAAATGTGAAAGCGAATGTTCCATACTAATGATATGTAAACCGTCACAAATATTGCATATTGCAAAGAATGATCATTAGGAGCAATGTAGCATTACTTACAGTAGTTTCAGTTCATTAGTGCCTCCAACAATGAACTATTTCAGAGTAGCTCCATTGGAACTACACAGCTTCATCTGCTGTTTAGTAGACAGAGCTGGTAACTGTAGTGTTGTTTCCATTAGCTTGAATGGGAGCAGCCCTCTAGTAACCATCTGCATCCACTACACATAGTTTCAGAGCCAACTTATGGTGCAGAAGATACAAGGTAACATCTGATCAGAGCGTCAGACCCCACTGATCAGATATTGATGACCTGTCTTGAGGATAGATGATCAATTTTAAGATCCCAGAAAATCCTTTTTTGGCTGGAACCACTAATACTGTTTTGGGGTCAATTTTGATTTAATGTATGAGCCAAACACAAGGAATTGATAAAAGGGAATGGAAAATGTTTCTACTTTATACTTTTGCTCTTATTTTTGATTCTGGATTTGACTGCCTCAATAACTGCATTTGAAAAACAACCTAGCAGATGCATTTCAAACATCAAACCTCCCTAGTCATACACTTAGATAAAGCGGTTGGCCACTTTCTGGTTATTCATGACCAATTTGTTTGTGAGATGATTATATGGCACTTACTAATGTAGCCTTTGTTAAAAATTCTGCACCATTTTCAATATTTCATAAGGTATGCTCCTTTGTTTACATAGCCTTTTGTGCTGTCCGCACAGAGGTTTGGTCCATAAAATGGCTGATCATGGTAAATCACCTCAATGTGATGTCTCCTCCATTGAAGAACACTGCACCTGCACTGAACTCCTAACAGGTCAAGTGCAGATGATGTATTTGAATGGAGGAGACATCACATGGATGTGATGTCACATGACCCTCCATCAGCAGCCATTTTATGGACAGGATTTTTGTATGGACAGGACAAGACTTGGCATTCAAGAGGACATACCTTATGAAAAAATGCACAGAATTTCAACAAAGGATACGTAAGTAAGTGCCATATAATCATCTTACAAACACATTGGTCAGCAGTAACCAGAAAGTGAACAACCCCTTTAAAGTTTAAAATACAGTTATTGCCTAGATTTGCAGTGTCCATCCCTGTCCCAAACTTTTACTTATGTTGTTCCTGCTGAATGAGGAATCTACTCCTGCAGCCTCCCTGTAAGCTTCAATCCCATGCCTATAAATCTGTATAGATTTAGAATGTGCAATCAGGCACTTCTTATACAGATTCTGATACACACATGGATCTCCTGATAGCGAGGAGCCCCACAAGTATGACTTTGTGAACACATCAAATCTTGGGTAATAAATGTATTCCCATCTTTTCCCAGAACATCACTTTAATTTAAAGTGTAACTGTCATTCTTATGTTTAATGTGTAGGGGCAGTGATACTGACCATTTTTGTGATATACTTTAATTACTGAAATCGTACATTTCTATTAGAAAAATAGCTCTAAAGTGGCCCATTTTGAGCCTTAGCAACGCTCCTCTGTCTTCTGTTTACATAACAGTAGAGACTTGCTAACACTGACTGTGTTATGTAAACTGAAGACAGATGAGTGTTGCAAAGGCTCAAAATGGACGACTTTACAGCTATTTTTCGAATAGAAATGTATGATCTCAGTAATTAAAGTATATTACAAAAATGGTCAGTATCACTGCCCCTACACATTACAACAAAAAAAAAAGACAGTTAGGCTCCATTCACACGACCGTATGTTCATTTCCGTATCTTATCCGCATTTTTGTGGATAAGATGCGGAACCATACGGACCCATTCATTTTTCCATAGGAGAAAAAAAAATGCGGAATGCACACCAGCAGGCTTTTTTTTTTTTTACATTAAACTTTATACATACTTTGACAAACAAGCTGCATGCTAACAGAGGCTCCACAACCCGCAGACACAGTTCTAACAGCGGAGTGGCGACCATCTTCCCTCATGGCCCTTCACCATTACTATCGGACCGCCCACCTGTCATAAACTGCTGCGCAAGTCACTTTAGTTTTGTGAGGTTATTTTTTTTTCAGAGAGCGTTTTTCACATAAAGCCCATCCACAGCTATTGGTCATATCCTGCAAAGCAGCCAGAGCACAAGCATGACAGTGCCAGCCTGAGTGCCCCAAAATAGTGATCAGATCACAAGCATGACAGCAGGCAGTATAACGTCTCCTTGTGGCTGCCCCCATACAGTATAACGTGTCCTTGTGGCTGCCCATTACAGTATAACGTCACCTTGTGGCTGCCCCATACAGTATAAAGTGTCCTTGTGGCTGCCCATTACAGTATAACGTCACCTTGTGGCTGCCCACATACAGTATAACGTCACCTTGTGGCTGCTCCATACAGTATAACGTCTCCTTGTGACTGCCCCATACAGTATAACGTCACCTTTTGGCCATCCCATACAGTATAACGTCTCCTTGTGGCTGCCCCATATAGCATAACGTCTCCTTGTGGCTTCCCTATACAGTATAACGTCATCTTGTGGCCGTCCCCATACAGTATAACGTCACCATGTTGCCGTCCCCATACAGTATAACGTCTCCTTGTGGCCGTCCCCATACAGTATAATGTCTCCTTGTGGCTGCCCCATACAGTATAACGTCTTCTTGTGGCTGCCCTATACAGTATAACGTCTCCTTGTGGCCGTCCCCATACAGTATAACGTCACCTTGTGGCCGTCCCCATACAGTATAATGTCTCCTTGTGGCTGCCTTTACCATATAACGTCTTCTTGTGGCTGCCCTATACAGTATAACGTCTCCTTGTGGCCGCCCCGATACAGTATAACGTCTCCTTGTGGCTGCCCTCATACAGTATAACGTCTCCTTGTGGCTGCCCCAATACAGTATAATGTTTCCTTGTGGCTGCCCCCATACAGTATAACGTCTCCTTGTGGCCGCCCCATACAGTATAACGTCTCCTTGTGGCCGCCCCATACAGTATAACGTCTCCTTGTGGCTGCCCCCGTACAGTGTAACGTCTTCTTCTGGCTGCCCCCATACAGTATTAATGTCTCCTTGTGTCCCCGAGTGTTTTTTTCTTCTAAATGGGCATTTATCGCGATATATCGTTATTGCGATAAATTTCTTAATATAGTTATCGTGGGAATATTTTTGATATCGCCCAACCCTACTCTGTTGACACAAATACACCATAGTTTACAAATCTTCCGTGACCTAGGACCCTGCAGTCTATGGGGCAATGATGTCCTCCTAGATGAGCTGCCTCTTTGGTACTCATGGCCTGGAGGAGCAAGAGATAAATCTCATGCTCCCTCACTCCTCACTTTCTACATTCTGCACTGACTGTAATTCACATAACCTTTCCCTTGGTGGGAAGTCAGACCAGCCCACTAATACCTAGAGGGGAGGAATGGAATGGTAAGTTCCATTCCATTTGCCAAACACTGCCAACCATAGCCCATATGCTGGTGAACAAGGTATATAGGGTGAAGTTTGACATAAGATGCATATAATAAACCATTACATTACAAACCAATTTTAGTACCCTAGGTCTGGGGCACTACATTATTATATGAGAACATTTCTTCAATCAATACCCTTTCACTAAAATCACCTCTGACAGTCTCAGAGCTGAATACAATGGTCAGAATCATTTGCATTTGCATTAGATCAACCAGTATCTTAATATGTTCCTGAAGATTACGTGTGCTCAGAAGATATTTACATCATTGCAGCTTGGTCTATATACTTGTTGGCAGAGACAAAGTACTCAACATTCTGTTGTACATCATTGAAAAGTCTGTCAAATAAGATATGCTCTAATGAATTTGTCCTTTCTAGAGGCTGACATTAATCCATTAGCAAAGATCTGAATCCTGATAAGAAATCTGAAAAGATCTGCTTGCTTGCCCCACTGCTTGTGAACCTTGAGAAGCCTGTTCCGTTGGTCTAACAAAACACATTGTGCAAGTGTCCTCCAGTATTAGAGTGGAAACATCCTGTAAACTATGCTGTAATATCTCTTATATTTAAAGAGGTTGTCTCATCTTGCTGTTACTAAGGCAAGATATAGTTCCAGAATATCTCCAAACATGATCAGTGAAAACTAGGGATGAGCGAATCGACTTTGGATACTTCATCCGAAGTCGATTCACATAAAACGTTGCTGTAATACTGTATGTAGCGGGAGCTCCGTACAGTCTTAGAATGTATGGGCTCCAATGAGCCGAAGGTATTACTTTGCGAAGTCTTGTGATGCCTGTGTAGGTAGGTGCCACACTGATGAACCCTGTTTGATAGAGTAGATGGATTTCAAGATGGTAGGAAGATGGTAGGAACTATCTTATCTGATTTGGACTGTCAATCAGGTTTGGATGATGAATTTAGGAATTTATGTAATCATGTTTTATCTGCAACACGTCACTCTCAACTATAATCATGTGTATATGACTTCTTAAATCATGGCACTCTGATTACCTTATATATCCATTGTTGTGCTTGATTTGGCTTACTAACTTTCAATATTTCCCTACTATATATGAGATTAAATGTTACCCAGGGATTTCTTTCCCCTGAGGAACCTCTGGGAGGAGAAATGAGTCGGGAGACTACTAGGGTAATCCTAGGAACAGATAGGCTAGGTACGGGACCAGGGAGCATCCACCTTTAGGATTCGTCCCTGGGTTGAGGCATCAGTATAAGCATTGAATATAGGGATAATACTCCCAAGGCGCTATCTCCTGTATCTATCCTTTTTTCCACCTTCTTTCGGGGTTTTTTTCTGTATGTAGCACTATTGTTTTGTTTGTGGGTGCACACTTGAGGTGTCTGTGCTTTAGTTATTAAGCACTTTTTATATTATATTTATTAAAGGTTAAGTTTTATTCCTTGCTTTCAGTGATTAGACATAATTAATTTTAGCCATAAAGGAGTTGTCCATCCTAGGAGCCAACAACACCAATTGTTGAATAGCATACACAGAAGTCCATGTTAACCCTCCTCATGTGGTCATCTGCAATTATACAGAGAGCGGAAATCAAAGCCTCTGCTCCTCTCCCTGCAGCCTGTCAGAACATCTCCCACAGCCTGTCCCCCCAGCTGAAGGGTGGGGGGCTGCTTCACCCTGATACTGTATATCTCAGGCTGTGCAGCAGCTAGAGATATTAGCCTTGTCTTGTTTTAAAGTTGACAAACTAAGCCATTAGAAAACAAGTTGGGAGTGAAATCTGCAGGTATTACCTACACATCCCATTCCCAACCTGGTTTCTAAAGGCTCTATCTCTAGCTGTATGACAGCTACACCCTTATGTTGTTTAAAAGCTTATTTTGTCAGCTTTGAAAAAAAAAAAAAAGATCAAAATTGCAACCATAGTTCACTTCTAGTCTAAGGGCTGATTCACACAACTGTGAGCGGCCTGGGAAACACGGTCCTTGTGTCAGCCTCATCTCCCGAGTCGACAACTCCTCCTCTGACCTAAACTGACTGCCTCATAGTCATTAACGATGCAGTCAGTTCCTATCTGATTGCTGTTGTATTGTACGGTACTCACATGATGATGTGACTTTATCATAAAACACTATCTTAGAGTCAGTTTTGGTCAGGGAAGCCACAGTCAGCCCAGGAGATGTGGCAAAAACACAGACCATGTTTCCCAGGCTGATCACGGTCATGTGAATCAGCCCTGGAAAGAGCCTTCAGAGGCAGCTCCACCCTCTGCAGCCACACAGTCCTACAGGGTTCAGTCAAAACTGTGCTGTCGTCTTCTGCTTGAACGCACCCTGTTTGGTCTGGTGAGTGTGTGTGTGTGTGGTATTGCTAGGATCTTCATGAGGCCAAGGAAATCACACAACCTTCAGATGACATTGCCCTCACAAATATCAAACCTTTTGTATTTGGCTTCATTAATAATGCATTGGACGACATCTCAAGAATGGGAGCAGAAAGCAGGAAACATTTAAAAAGTTTCCAGGATTTTCAGTTCCTGTGGCTTGAATTAATTTGCTGCAACCTTTCTCCTACAGCATTCATTTATGGTGGTAGATATATTTAGTAGGGTGTCACATGATCTCCTGGTCAGTCTTTTCACACTTTCCAGTTTTCAAAGCCCATTCAGTAATAATAGTGGAACCCCAGAGTTTATTTGAAGTTTGATGATGTGGGAATTAGTAAGATGTAGGGAATGTATAGATAAAAAAAAACGCTCTGACTCCTGATCTATTTCTGTGCTGGCATGAGAAAGAAATGCTTTTGTTATGGTTTTGCCACCTCTGTGCCAAGCATGCGTTCAGAAACTGGTGTAGAGAAAATTTAGAGCAGTTGAGAGAATGTAAATAATGTCAGATTAAAACCGCAACTCTGTTCCAAGTAAATGTGACTTTTCCATTTCAAAGGCTTTGCTAAAGCCATGGTAATACACATTAAAGCTCCATTTGTTCCTTTCCCCTAAATTGTAGAGGCAGCAGTTCTCTGCGTGACAGCATTGAATACTCACACCAGTTTCCCCCTTTTGTCATTTTCATATTGTACTGTTATAAGGCTTATTCTACATTATTATCTGTAGAATATTGGGCTATATTCACACGGCAGTGATGAGAAACCGGCCATTAATATGGCAAAACGGTCCATTTTTCACTGCCGTTTTTTCACAGATGCCTTAGGCCCCATTCACACGACCGTATGTACATTTCCGCATCTTATCCGCATTTTTGCGGATAAGATGCGGAACCATAGGAACCCATTCATTTTTCCATAGGAGAAAAAAAATTACGGAATGCACACTGTGTGCATTCCGCATCCGTATATTACGGAAGTTCTCCCACAAAAAAAGGAAACATGTCCTATACTTGGCCGCAAAACACATCCGTAACCCCATTAAAGTCATTGGGTCCACAAAATTACGGAAGACTTTCCGTATGTCTTCCGTTCCGTTTTTATACGGCTCACGGAATACATACGGTCATGTGAATGGGGCCTTAGACTTTGGGTAGTTTAAAGACAAATGACCCCCTTGAATAGTTTCGGAGGTGTTGGCCTTGAAAATAGACAAAGTAGGACATTTCCTATTTTTTGACACCTGGTATTTACAGTCCGTTAAGAAAATGTAAGTGTCAGTAGACCCATAGAATACCATTATTCTGAAAACATCCATGGGACGGCCATTAAAAAGATGCTTTTCACTGTCGTGTGAATAATGCCTTGGTGTTTTCAAGATCTCATCAATGCTTATAGATGCATATTGTTAGAGCTGCATTCTCATAGAAAAAAAGTGAGGACCAAGGTAAAACTTTGCAAAGTTTTACCTGAGGAAGGGGACCTAAGTTCCCCGAAACGCGCTGTATGTCTTTTGCTGAATAAAACCAAGAAGAATCTATTTACCTGAATACCTGTGATAGTTTTTTGCTCCTAAAGGCAAAATTATTTGACATTGCGATCGGCATTGAACACGGCATCTGAGGGGTTAAATGAAGGGGGGTGGTGCGATCGCCATTATCCGTCTTTGGGCCCGCTGCATACAATGAAAATTTTTCAAAACTTTGCTCATCTCCACTCCTCATGACTGGTGTATGATATTTGGTGAAAAAAACTTTTTTATTAAATTTGATGCATTTTACAACTCACATAATCTAAGATAAGCTTAAAGGGGTATTCTCATCTTAGACAATGGGGGCATATCGCTAGGATATGCCCCCATTGTCTTATAGGTGCAGGTCCCACCGCTGGGACCCGCACCTATATCCAGAACGGAGCAGGGAGAGCTGCGCCTGGAGGACCCCAGCCACCACCAGGCGCAGCTCCCCAATGCGCTCATAGAAATGAATGGGAGCGCAGCGCGCAAGCTCGGCCACCGCTCCCATTCACTTCTATGGAGCCGACGGAAGTATATTGTCGGCGGCCCCGCAGCGCGCCCTCATTCAGTTCGGGGGCTCCGTTCTGGATATAGGTGCGGGTCCCAGCGGTGGGACCCACACCTATAAGACAATGGGGGCATATCCTAGCGATATGCCCCCATTGTCTAAAATAAGAATAACCCTTTTAAGTGTCACTGAACATTTTAAAATCTTTTGATATGTCATAGCAATATATCAAAGGTCTTGATATGGAGATTTGAGCACTAAGATCCCACAGATCGCTAGAATGAGGAGATAGAAGCGCTCATATAGGATGTTGTCTCTCTTCTCTGCGGGAGACAAACTCAATAGAAAGTCTTTGGGCCCATCTCACTTCCGTCTCCTGCAGAGAGGACAAAGAGCTTGATACAGTGGGGGGAAAAAGTATTTAGTCAGCCACCAATTGTGCAAGTTCTCCCACTTGAAAAGATGAGAGAGGCCTGTAATTGACATCATAGGTAGACCTCAACTATGAGAGACAAAATGAGAAAACAAATCCAGAAAATCACTGTCTCATTTTTAAAGAATTTATTTGCAAATTATGGTGGAAAATAAGTATTTGGTCACCTACAAACAAGCAAGATTTCTGGCTCTCACAGACCTGTAACTTCTTGTTTAACCCTTACACTCCCAGCGCCGTACATGTACGGCGCTGGGGCGATGCGGGCACATCGCGCCCGCTCGCAAGTGCGGCGGGCGTCATGGCCGGCAAGTCTCTGCTGTTTCTAACAGCAGAGATTTGGCACTACTTACCCGATTGGCGGCGTCTTGCTGGGCCTTTAGATGCCGTGATCACATGTGATCACGGCATCTAGTTGTGTCTGAACCCGGAAGCGTACGCTTCCGGGTGGTGTACAGACGCCCCAAGTGGCCAATCGGGGTGTCTGTACACCATATGAAAACTGTAATCCTCACTGGTGAGGATTACAGTTTTCAAAGTGCAATTCTTATTCTGGCCACTAGATGGCAGGCCAGGATAAGAAATGAGCAATTCTTGGATTTATCTCAGTCTAGTAAATCCCTGATTGCTCATAAAGAAAAAAAAACCCACAATATATTAGCTCATATTTGAGCTTTAAAATAGTAAAAAAAGTTAAAAAAAATGTTCAAAAATATATAAAAAATATATAAAAGTTCAAATCACCCCCCTTTCCAGCTAATTAAAAAATAAATACCTAAATAACAATAAATATAGACATCATGGGTATCACCGTGACCGAAAATGCCCGTACTTTTAAAATATAAAAAAAAATTCCAATACGGCGAATTGTGTGGCGGAAAAAAGCGTCCAAATGGCGATTCGCCATTTTTTGTCGCTTTTTTTTTCTAAAAAAAATTAAATAAAAAGTGATCAAAAAGTCATACACACCCCAGAATGGTATCAATAAAAACTTCAGATCGCCCCGCAAAAAATGAGCCCCCATACAGCTCCGTACACATAAATACCAAAAAGTTATAGAGGTCAAGATATGACAAGGAAAAAAAAAAGGGCAACTTTCTAATCAAAACGCAGGAAAAACTATACATATTAGGTATTACCGGATTCGTACTGACCAGTAGAATGAAAGTAACTGGTCAGTTTTAATGCACATCGAACGCTGTAAATAAGAAACCCATAGAACTGTAGCGGAATAGCATTTTTTTTGCAATTTCACCCAATTTGGAATTTTTTTTCCCGCTTCCCACCACACCATATCAAATATTAAATGGAGGCGTTGGAAAGTACAACTTGTCCCGCAAAAAACAAGCCCCGTTGGGTCAAAATGATCACAAGAACTGTGAGCAAAAATCCCAGAACCACACGGGGGGACCTAGTGAATGACCTGCAGAAAGCTGGGACCAATGTAACAAAGGCTACCGTCAGTAACACACTACGCCGCCACGGGCGCAGTTCCTGCAATGCCAGACGTGTCCCCCTGCTTAAGCCAGTACATATCCGGGCCCGTCTGAAGTTTGCTAGAGAGCATTTGGATGTTCCAGAAGAGTATTGGGAGAATGTCATATGGTCAGATGAAACCAAAGTAGAACTGTTTGGTAGAAACACAACTCGTCATGTTTGGAGGAGAGTGAATGCTGAGTTGCATCCAAAGAACACCATACCTACTGTAAAGCTTGAGGGAGGCACCTACTGTAAAGCTTGAGGGTGGCAACATCATGCTTTGTGGCTGTTTCTCTGCAAAGGGACCAGGACGACTGATTCGTGTACATGAAAGAATGAATGGGGCCATGTATCGTGAGATTTTGAGTGCAAACCTCCTTCCATCAGCAAAGGCATTGAAGATGAAACGTGGCTGGGTCTTTCAGCACAATGATCCCAAGCACACCGCCAGCGCAATGAAGGAGTGGCTTCATAAGGAGCATTTCAAGGTCCTGGAGTGGTCTAGTCAGTCTCCAGATCTCAACCCCATAGAAAACCTTTGGAGGGAGTTGAAAGTCCGTGTTGCCCAACAACAGCCCCAAAACATCACTGCTCTAGAGGAGATCTGCATGGAGGAATGGGCCAACATACCAGCAACAGTGTGTGCCAACCTTCTGAAGACTTACAGAAAACGTTTGACCTCTGTCATTGCCAACAAAAGATATATAACAAAGTAGTTATTGACCAAATACTTATTTTCCACCATAATTTGCAAATAAATTCTTTAAAAATCAGACAATGTGATTTTCTGGATTTGTTTTCTCATTTTGTCTCTCATAGTTGAGGTCTACCAATGATGTCAGTTACAGGCCTGTCTCATCTTTTTAAAGGGGTTGTCCGGGTTCATACCCTTATATTCACCCAGGCAGCCCGCCTGAACAAGGCATCGGAGCATCTCATGCTCCGATGCCCTCCCTTGCCCTGCGCTGGATCGCGCAGGGCAAGGGCTCTTTTATTTACATAACACACTGCCGGGCGGAGGCTTCCGCCCGGCAGTGTGTTCAGTGACGTCACTGGCTGTAATGGGCCGGCTTTAGCGCTGCCCTAGCCATTTTACTGGCTAGGGCAGCGCTAAAGCCCACCCATCAGCGCCGGTGACGTCACCGGGCTCACTGCCGGGCGGAAGCCTCCGCCTGGCAGAGCCCGGTACGTCACCGGAACTGGGCTAAATGCCTTTGTCCTGTGCTAATTAGCGCAGGGCAAAGGAGGGCATCGGAGCATAGGATGCTCCGATGCCCTGTTCAGGCGGGCTGCCTGTGTGAATTTAAAGGTATGTCCGGGTTCAGCTCTAAACCCGGACAACCCCTTTAAGTGGGAGAACGTGCACAATTGGTGGATGACTAAATAATTTTTTTCCCTACTGTATGTGAGCACTTCTCTGTCCTAGTTTTAATGATCATGGGGGCTCAGTACTCATACCCCCACCGATCAAAACCTTTGATATGTCACATATGTCACTATGAAATATCAACAGTTTTTAAACTTTTGTATCAGTGACCCTTTAACAGTTGTCTAAGACACTGAATATGACACACCCTACAGTAAATCCCCTGCGTACGTGCACATGGCTCAGAGTACCTGGAGTCTGGGAATTTTCAAAAAGTTTAAAAAAAAAAAACTTTTTTTTATATTTTTACTATTGCAGCTCTTCTTAGGTTGCTTTCTGACACACCCATATATTGCTAAAGCTACCATATACTGTGCCCTTATGTTTCTAGGCCTGAGATGTCCATAGTGGCATGGCCTCACGTGTCATTCTGTACATGAATACCATGTCCATCGAATTAGAGGAATATGAGTTCTTGTCAATTATCCAACTTTACTGTTAACTTAAAGTGAAGGTTTACCATTTGGGAACTTATAATGCTAATCTTTATTTACATAGTGCTAACCGATTCCGCAGCACATTTTTGTAGTTAATTTATGCAAAATATATGCAATATATATATATATATATATATATATATATTGCAAAATATATACAAAAGAATATGCCTCATATTCTAAAATTGCTTGTTTTACACACCAAAATGATATGGGCAAAAGATCAAGTCACATGCAGACAGATGTATCCCTCCTTCCCTTGGGCATTGTTAAAAGAATAGACGCACCCGTTTACACCTGCCTTCCCCTATCACCCAAATCACTCACAAAGGTGAAGCATGGCTGTAAAGGTGTTTCTTCTAAGCTGTCACCCTTTACAGTCAGGTCGGCTTTGATCCGCCAATTATCCTGTCTGGAATAAATTAGGCCATTCAACAAGGTACTAACTAGATGCTCCTTTCTGCTAATGCCATTATAACCGAAGCCGGAATGTTCTGCAAGCCCACTGCTGATTATTCCCTGAAGACATTTAGATGCGTCTTAAGTGTGAAATTGGCAGCTGTATAGTGTGCTCACAATGATATTCAGTTGTTTTTAATGAAAAGTTTGTTTAGGACTGCCTCCTGTTTTCCCATGGGATCCATTCACCCAGTACACAATGGCCGGCTCCCCACCCCTCCTCCTTATTTTAACTCCAGAAATTTGTGTTGAATTAATTTGTATCAGAGTTGTTCTTTTTTATTCAGGACCTTTTAATGATGGTAACTTGGGTGTGATGTATCTGTAAAATAAGAACAGAGCTAGACCGTGGGGGGTTTAAAGACAAATGACCATTGTAATTTCTAGCTTACTGTGTAATTATAATCCCTAGTCACGTAAGAAAATCTATAAGTCTTTGAATCATACCCATGTAGCTTTCTTAAAGGGGTTATGCCATTGATGGCATTTGATGATGTAAAAAAAAAAAAAATCTAAATCAGACGTCATATAGTACATGACAATCTCTTTCTAGCAAAGCTAGACCCAGAAACCTTCTCCCTGGCTGTGACGCTCTCCGCTGCGATTGAACAGCGCTACAGCCAGGGAGAAGGAGACGCCCATTGAGAATCCCTGGCGTCTACTCCTCCCTGTTCCGTTGCTATGCATTAGCATAGCGCGCGCCCGAACTTTGGAGGCGCAGAGCGGGCGAACGGAGCGGCGCCCTGAAAAAGTAGTAAGTGATCTGGCCTCCACCCCACATGCCCTCTATAACCTGGTACTTAGTAGACAGAGTCTGGACCCATGAAAGGTCCTCTTTAAGTTCTAAAAATTTCCCAACTGAACATAGTCATGTATTTAAACATTCTCTGCAACCTACTAATAGTCTATAAGCAATCTAATCATCTGTCCTATCATGTTATTTGAATGCTGGCAGCCCCCATAAACCCACTCTGATTGTGGAATGTATGTGCAGTATATCTAGTGTCTTCTCTGTAAGTGCTGAATTATATAGTGGTAACAGTGCTGATCGTAAAAACCGACTGAAAGTGCAGACAGCAGTAAAATAATGTGGGCCAGTAAAAAGTGACACAGGATCAAGTGAAATTGGCTTGGGCAGCTGTCAGGCTCTTCACGGTTGAAACTTTGTAAAATCTCATATTAAGCCCACCATGAGTGTATATGCCACAGTCCAACACTGCGTTTCTACAGTATATATATGAGTCTCTAAGGCAATCTTGAGTAAATGAGTATATAAAGGTGCAGAAAGCTAAGCTTACATTTTTATAATAAACTAGCTGAAGGACCCGGTTTCGCCCGGGTATATTTAATTTATTTCTTTTACTGTTTGTGTGTGTGTGTGTCGTTAAAAGATATCGAGAGTGCCCTCTACAGTGCCTGCCCCTTTAACAGTGACCTCTACAGTGGCCCGCCCCTTTAACAGTGGCCTCTACAGCGGCCAGCCCCTTTAACAGTGACCTCTACAGCGGCCCGCCCCTTTAACAGTGACCTCTACAGCGGCCCGCCCCTTTAACAGTGACCTCTACAGCAGCCCGCCCCTTTAACAGTGACCTCTACAGCTGCCCGCCCCTTAAACAGTTACCTCTACAGCAGCCCGCCCCTTTAACAGTGATCTCTACAGCAGCCTGCCCCTTCAACAGTGACCTCTACAGCAGCCTGCCCCTTTAACAGTGACCTCTACAGCTGCCCACCCCTTTAACAGTGACCTCTACAGAAGCCCACCCCTTTAACAGTGACCTCTACAGAAGCCCGCCCCTTTAACTGTGACCTCCACAGAGTGGCCACTGTCTTCACCCCAGAAAGCCAGACCTCACCGGCCATTCCCCCAAACGTGAAACAGCGCCCCCAGTTCCCATGAAGACACATCACTAAACATGAGGCCACGCCCCCCCTGGCTCCGTGAAGACATGGAGGAGAAGCTGTCTGAGTGTGAGCTACTGAAAGGGTGGACATCCCGGTGTCTGTCCAGGCACTGCGTCGGACGGAGAACAGGTAGCCAGAAAACTGGACTGTCCAGCCTAAAGCCGGACATCTGGCCACCCTAACATCAGCCTGCCCCTAGGGTGGCCAGAGGTCTTGTTTTAGGCTGGACGGTCTGGCTTTCAGACTCCCTGTCCTCTGTCATACGCAGGGCCTGGATGGACACATGGTGATTTTTACCAATATTTTTAATCCCGGTCAAATGCAGCATGGAAGGGGCGTGGCCTGACTGAGTCAGGGGCGTGACTTAGTGGGATCTGGGGGTGGTGCTTTTAAGTCCTTCTTTTGACGGTGGCCGGAATTACAGGTCGATGCCTGATTTAGGAGGAAGGTGGGTAGCAGTGGAAGAAAACATCTTTTATTACTACTGAACAGTAAATATGTAAAATTTACATTATATGAGGTAATGATTGATAATGAGTTAGTCTAAAACATAAGTTATAGTTATGGTAACAGGGAATACCCCTTTACCATTGTCATCCACAGTGCTCTGCCTCTTTAATGCAGACCTAAAGCAGTGAACTGGCTAGGTTGTCATAGAAGCCTGATGTGTGCCTGTGAGCTTCTATTGGCTGATAAGGGTCATGTGACCAGGCTACTATTGGCTAATGCATTTTTTGGGAATATCTCAGGAACGGTACGTCCTGGAGAGTCGAAAACTGTTCTAAAACCTTCCCGGACACCTGATGTACATGTGTGCCAAATTTTGTGATTGTAGCTGCAACGGTGCGGATTCCTTTAGCGGACACACACACACCTACACTCAGCTTTATATATTAGATAGCGTACTTTCATGGCTGTTGCCGCCTAGGTATTTAGATTGTGGGGAAATATGGAAGAAGATCATGTGAGTGATAAAATAAGGTAAGTAAATAAGGAAAATTAATGGGAAATAAAGAGAAGAGAAATAACAGAGATATAACAAGAAAAGCAGAAGAGTGAAGGACTTATAAGAGGCTAAAGGGCCTTTTACTGGCCAAGTATCTGCTTGATAATCGCTAACAAGTGTTAATAGAAACTCTCATTAGCGATTATCTGCTGATATAAAGGTGCCACTGATTACTTGATGAATGAGTGAAACACTCGTTTTTTGGGTAACTGGATTGTTTGTGTAGGCACTAGAGATGAGCGAGCATGCTCGAGTGCCATTTTCGCCTATTTGCGTGCGCATTTTAAAATTGGTACGATAATACATACACATATTTTAATCTGTACACAAATGCGTACGCATAACGTACAAATTGTTAAAATGCGTACGCATTAGTGTACAGATTAAAATATGCATATGTATTAGCGTACCAATTTTAAAATCTGTACGCCAATACGTGAAAATGGCACTCGAGCATGCTCGCTCATCTCTAGTAGGCACCTAAATCGTTGTTTGCAGGCAACAGATTGTGCTGTCTAATCACACTTTGCTGCCTGCAAACAAGTCTATATGGGGACGAACAATGGCATTAGCGATCGCCTCTTCCCATACTGTGGAGGCAAATGCTACTTGTAAATGCGGCAGTCTCCTTCACTGACAAGCAGGCGATTGCCGGAAAGGAACGCTTCCTTTCCGACAATCACCTGCTGAATTGTCCCGTCTAAAGGGACCTGTAGTGGAAGAAAAGTCCAAAAGCCACAGCAGTTCTTAAAAATGGTTCACTCATTCATCGGGTAATCTGCAACACCTTTAGACGGTCAGGTTATCAGGAGTGAGCATTCCTAGGAACGTTCTTCCCTGGTAATATGCCTGACAATCAGGCAGTGTAAACCATCCTTTAGGGAAAACACTTAAAGCAAAGATTTAACTTTAAATATCTTCTGACATATAACTGAACCATGTTAGAAGATGCCATTTGGTGGTTGTTTACGTGTGGTGGTGCTCTTCTGAGCATTATGCTCCTTTGTCTTTAGACCTGGAAATTTTGGAATTTGCCATTTAGATTAATTTGATACTGTAGCTCAAAATGACAGTAATCAATAGTCATTGTTAGAATATTACATTATGTTACATACTACACTATGAAGTGAAGCCCAAGACTGAGTATATTTTTCTGCAGCAAGGGACGCTGTATATACCAGATATCACTGCAGTTAATATATGGTCCTGGCACATAAGTCTTAATTAAGTCTAATAAGAATAATGGAATTACAATTCTATTATCTGATAGTCCCTTCTTCAAAGCAAGTGCAGGCAGTGGCTCTAGATACTTGTACTAATGTGTTCTCTTTTAGTTTGCAGCACATCTGGTGAAGTTGGGATACCCACGAGTTTGTATTCTGGATGGTGGAATGAACAAGATGAAGCCTACTGGTCTACTAACTGTACCCTCCCCTCAAATATGAAAGTTCAGCAGCCTGAAGTCTCTGAGCCTTGCATTGGTGTTACTGGACCAGTCTACTTCCATATATTATCCACAGCATCATGACCCTGGACAGATAGTGACAGCTTCAAAAAGGATTCAGAGGAATATTTTTTAATTTCATTTCTTTTTCTGAATCATAGTTGCAGAAAAACACAAGAGTAAGTAAAGATTACACTCCATCAGGCTGCACACATTACTTTTACTTTGCGGGGAGTAATCAAAAGCAGTTACTAGGTACTGTATGTTCAAGTTTGAAGAGCAATTAGTATAATATTCTGTAGTAATATATATATATATATCACAAAATTCTAGTTCTATAATGGGGTGCTCCGAATACTGCAATATCCAATGTGTGAATCAGACATACCCTAAGGATTTTGTGACATTGGTGGGGGTACAGGAGTTAGGACCTTCACTAATGTCCAGAAATGACAGGTCACAGCACTGACCCCATATGCTCAGCCATGTCTCCGATGAAACAGTGGTTACCAATAAGTGGAATATATCAATGAAGTGATGGCTGTACATGTGGAGTTATCTAACGTGTGCCCCTGCTTTTGGACTCTGAGAAGACACTTGAATGACTTATTCTGGGTGGAGAGTTGTATATTTACTATGGATGTGACACACACATTAGTTATAGAATTAAATTATGGAAGAATCTAAATTATCTATATGAAGTGGATGCATCACATTGTGAATCATGAGGAACCATTTTAGTTGTGATAATATTTTATGCAATAAATAGTTATTACACCAGATTGCTGAGTTAATAAGCGTTAAGTCCCATAGAAATGAAAGGAGGATTCTAGGAGTTGACGTTTCAGAAGAGCTGGAATGGCGGGGTTGCTGATCCCTGGTCTGGACACTCCTTATAGTAAAACTAGAAATGCCCCAGCCGCCAATACTGTGAATGTTTTACCTGTGGACACAACAAATGGTTCTAATTGATAAGTGTTCACTGATGACACACTCCTTGTTCACTTCTGTGGAGTGTGTAGTTCCCTTTCCATACTTCACACTCCACATTCCCTGTACTTACATTAGTGTTAATGGCATCCTCAGGCCTGTAAAAGTATAATGGTGTCCTGTGTGAAAGTATGTTGGTCCTCAGATATGAAACCTACCCACCCCACTGGACTTGAGAGACCCATCAGGCTGTAATGCTGTCTCTAGGGGCCTGGCAGTTAAAGTGATCTACAGGCCTCTTCCTCATTACAGCCAACACAATCAATGGTGGCTCAATGGTGAACATCTCCATCTCCAACTGTTAGTGAAGGAGATGACCTTTTCCTTGACTAGAATCTTTTAAAAAATAAAGATTTTACCAAGTTTTCAAGTTATCCTCTATCCGCATGATGGTGATAACTAACTGATCGGTGGATGGTTTGACCGCTGGGACCTCCACACTTCTCGAGAACGGGGGTCCTGACTGAACAGCAAGCCACACATGGGCCCTGACACTCCATTCGTTTTTTTGCCAAGAAATAGCCAAGTTCTGCACTTAGATATCTCTGACAGTCCCATAGAGAGTGGATGGAGCAGCAGGGTGCATGCTCGAATGTGACCTCCATTCTCTGGGTCCATGGGGGTCCCAGTATTGAATCCCCACCAGTCAGTTATCCCCTATCCTGTGGAAAACTTGCAGTTAATGCATTGCATTCATTATGATATTAAAGTGTGCTTATAAAATAACTATGCTGCTCACATCTTTGCAAATAAATTCTGCCATCCAAAGATCCCACTGGAATTGCCAATGGTGAGTTTTCTATTCTGCTTTTTTTGTGTTTTTTGTGGTTGGTACTATATCATTGATGTCTTATTCTGTGGACAGGCCATCAATGTTCTGTCAATAGAAATCCAACCTCTGGGATCTCCACCGATCGGCATATTGAAGTCCCCATTATTGTTTACATAGGCAGAGTGGTCCATCTGTACCAGCAGCTATGACTGGTACTGTAGGTTGTTTCAAACTAATTTTCACTTCATTGTGCTGATCAGTGGGGGTCCCACCAATAAAATATTAATGGCCTTACCTTGAGGCCCTACTAGGCGGCATGATTTTTTAGCCAGTTATCAGGAACCAGCATTCATACACTTCCCGATAATTCGCCCTTGTATTTGATCAGTCGATGAACGAGCTTGTTCATCAGCTGATGGTCATCTTTCGTCAGGATCTGTGTAACAAGGGATGTGCTGCCGATAATGAATATAACAGAATGAGGAAGCAACAATTACCATAGCAAACTTTCCTCCCACATTCAAAGTTTGCATCAGCCTGTGTCATCAGGCCGGTGCAAATGAGCACGACTGTATGTGTTCATCTATGGGTGCTCGAACTGCCTGAACATCTGGCAGTGTAATAGGCCATCAATATGATACTACCGGATGAAAGCTGTAAAAATCTACTGTGAAGGGAAGCATGCAAGCCACACTTCAAAAGTCTCAACCAAGGTGATGCTACTAGGCAACTAAATAATTTCTTTGCATTATATGGCCCTAGTGTGATATAGTAATGTTTCCTGATTTTGATGTCCTAAGTGTAGCAGCAGCTCATCCAGTTTACATGGGCATTATCATAAAAGTGAAGTGTAATGTGAATCTTTACAGCTGTTACTGTAAAATATCTACTTCAATAAAAATGTATGTATCTTTTTATAAATTGTGTGCCTTGAGTTCATCTGTGTCTCTTATTCAGTATGGCTTCATAGCAGACTGACCGTTGTACAGAGGAAACTCAGCCAAAAATCATACAAAAATGACATCTGTAATATTTCAGCAGAGCTCGGATTGTTTCGGGTACAGTTTTGCTCCTGCAGCCTGATATTTTATAGGCTTGCAAATAATTATCCCATGTAAGACCAATATACCGCATTTATATAAGGTATAATCTATAAGAGCACCATACTTAAAAGTGCCTTTTGGCCTATGTCTGGTGCCAGTTATAGTGCTTAATACTGTACCATAATTTGTGTGTATTGAATTTTGGTTCCTGTATTTCTCTGTTCCTTTTCTCTGCAAAAGGAGTTCCTAACGGTGAAATGCGATTTGGTATAAGGGGCCGTTCAGACGGGCGTGGTATTTCGGATCCGCAATACCACGGATGCCGACCAGGGTGTGTTCTGCAAATTGTGGAACACACAGCCCGGCACCCTGTTCTAAATGCCTATTCTTATCCGCTATTGCGGACAAGAATAGTACATGTTTTTTGTTTTTTTTGGCGGAGCCGCTTCACGGAGCTGTGGCTGCCTGCGATCATTGAAGTGAACGGGGCCGCATCTATTCCACAAACTTGCGGAATAGATCCGGACCCGTTCATACGGTCGTATGAATGGGCCCTAACTCATTATCCAGGTATCACCTAATCAGACTTTTCACAGGAAGTGACAGATGTGAACAAATTATGTATATTGCAGCATAATTTAATTAGCAAAAATGCAGGTGAGGCTAAAGTGCCTGTCAACATATTTGTATAGATTATTCAATCAACTATAAAAGTTATTAGTATGAATCAGTGACCTCATCTACACTAATTATAGCTACAATAGGTATGTTAAAGTGTCACTTACAGCCTATAAAACACTTGAAATATGTCCTCATAGTTTCAGCAAGTATATAACTTGGTTGTAGCATTCATGGGGTGGGAACCCTATCTCAACATCATTTCCTCCTCATGCCAAGCATGGACTTTCCAGTTTCAAGTCCATGGGGAGGGTAGTGTCAGGCTGGAGATTGCTTGATCCTATAGACCTTTCCACTCCCTGCTTATATTCATGTTTGCTGTGTCACGAAACATATTCAACATTTTTCAAACCAGCAACTGGATCTGAATAATATAAAATATCTTTTCTTTATTTCTTGTCTGGTTCACCTAAAAGAGCCAAAATTCCCATCACTAGTGCTGAGACCCCACTGATCCCTAGAACAAGAGAAGCATGAGCATCTCTTGTCAGTGACCCTTTAAATAAATTCACTGAAATTGGTAGTCCCAACAGGAACTTAGAACACACATCAGATTTGATTTTAAAGACTGAAACCCCTGGTGAAAGCTACATGTGGCTCATGTAGGAGTTGGGCGCCCTTTTGTGTTTATAACAGGCTGTCCTGGGAAGGCTTCCCACGGGATAGATTATGATGTCTGTGGCAATTTCTGCCCATTCAGCCAGAAGAGCATTTGTAGACAGTGGCGTAGCGTGGGTTGCCATCACCCAGGGCAAACCAAGTATTGCGCCCTCCCCCCGACCTGTGGCCACGCCCCTATAGTACCTATAATGAGTAGATGTCATCTGCAGTCCTATGTAACACCACAGATAACACAGTGATAACTCTGTGAGTACAGATAATGTAGTAGATGTCTCCTGCAGTCCTATGTAACACCACAGATAACACAGTGATAACTCTGTGAGTACAGATAATGTAGTAGATGTCTCCTGCAGTCCTATGTAACACCACAGTTAACAGTGATAACTCTCTGAATACAGATAATGTAGTTGATGTCACCTGCAGTCCTATGTAACACCACAGATAACACAGTGATAACTCTGTGAGTACGGATAATGTAGTAGATGTCACCTGAAGTCCTATGTAACACCATAGATAACACAGTGATAACTCTCTGAGTACAGATAATGTAGTAGATGTCACCTGCAGTCCTATGTAACACTACAGTTAACAGTGATAACTCTCTGAGTACAGATAATGTAGTAGATGTTCCCTGCAGTCCTATGTAACACCACAGATAACACAGTGATCACTGAGTACAGATAATATAGATGTCACCTGCAGTCCTATGTAACACCACAGATAACACAGTGATAACTCTCTGAGTACAGATAATGTAGTACGGTAGATGTGTGTGAGGTCCCAGAATTTAGAACACACACAGTGTGACCTGAAGTCTGGGGCCAGCCTTCGGCTATTTTGGACCAAATGTCCTCCGCCCAACCCTACCGTGAAACAGAATACAGCACCATACCTCTTACATCCAGTGACATCTCCTGTGATGTAGACTCTTTCCTCAACGTCTTCATTCGGAGATAAGACCACCATGATACCTTCTTTCAGCCTCGTCTCCTCTCTGCAGAGTTTCACAGAAACATTTTTTAGATTCCTCATTTTACTATCATCCTTCACCTCCTGGTGCCTAAACACTGTCATCCCGCTGCTACCTCCAATACTGTGGTAGAGCCAGACAGACAGTCCCCCTTAATATTATTCCCCTGTATATTATAGTCCCCCTGTATTATTATCATAATGGCCCCCTCTGTATTATTAGTATAGTGGGCCCCTCTGTATTATTAGTATAGTGGCCCCTCTGTATTATTAATATAGTGGCCCCCTCTGTATTATTAATATAGTGGCCCCCTCTGTATTATTAGTATAGTGGCCCCCTCTGTATTATTAGTATAATGGCCCCCTCTGTATTATTAGTATAGTGGCCCCATCTGTATTATTAGTATAATGGCCCCCTCTGTATTATTAGTATAGTGGCCCCCTCTGTATTATTAGTATAATGGCCCCCTCTGTATTATTAATATAGTGGCCCCTCTTAGTTGTTAATATACTGTCCCCCTCTTAGTTATTAATATAGTGGTCCCCTCTTAATTATTAATATAGTGGCCCCCTGTTAGTTATTATTATAGTGGCCCCCTCTTAGTTATTATTATAGTGGCCCCCTCTTAGTTATTAGTATAGTGGCCCCCTCTTAGTTATTATTATAGTGTCCCCCTCTTAGTTATTATAGTGGCCCCCTCTTAGTTATTATTATAGTGGCCCCCTCTTAGTTATTTTTATAGTGGCCCCCTCTTAGTTAATAATATAGTGGCCCCCTCTTAGTTAATAATATAGTGGTATAAAGGCCTCCTCTCTCTCTCCATGTATATATATGTATATTTTATTGCTCCTCCCCCACCCCCGTACTGCCCCCAGTACCTCCTGGCTCCTGCATTAGGCTCCATTCACACGTCCTGTTTTTCTTTCCTGATTCGATCCTGATCTGGATCCATTCATTTCAATGGGTCCTGAAAAAATCAGGATCGAATCAGGAAAGAAAAACAGGACGTGTGAATGGAGCCTTAGGCTATATACCTGGAAAAAAAAAATGAATACTTACCTTTCTTCCGCTCTCCGTCACCACTTGAGGATTCCCGGTGCAGGCAGTCAGGAACACATCACTGTGACCTCCTGCGCCGCGTCTTCACATCATCTCGCGAGACCCGGCGCAGGAGGTCACAGTGAGGTAAGTGTGATCTCCTGCGTCGCTCTACTGCCTCATAGAAATGACTTCTGCCTGGAGCCCCCTGCAATTTGGCACCCAGGGCAACCGCCCCCATGGTCCCCCCATGCTATGCCACTGTTTGTAGAGCCCATATGAGTTTGTCCACACCTTGTTTTGGACATATGTTGAAACAGGAAAGGGTCTTAACATAACTGCTTGCACAAAGTTAGAAGAGTACCATTGTCTAAAAGTCTTAGTATTACTCTTGACTGAAAATAAGCCCAAATCCTGAATCAGAGCCTCACACATGTATCTCCTCCACCAACTTTTAAAGCAAGCACTATGCATTCAGGTAGGTAGCACTCCTGCTGATACTTGGCATTGTGATATTAGGCTTCTGTGCAGCTTCTTGACCATTTCACAGCTATTGTCCTTATGTCACTTCCAGAGACAGTTTATACCCGTTTATTATAATCAATATTTATAATTTATAACATGTTCATGATGCAAATAGAGGATAGGCAATTCATGTGTGCCATGAGCTTCAGCACTCGGTGGCCCCAATGCCAGATTGCGTGGTCTACTGCTTTTCAGGTAGACTGTTGTTACAACTAGACTCTTCCACTTCAAAATTGTTGCACCTAGAGGTGACCAGGAAAGATCAGAAATTTCACAAGCTAATGTTTGCCTATGCAGAGTGCATGACCGTGTGCTTGATTGTATGTATCTATTTGCAATGCACGTGGCTGAAACATCTAAACTCAATAATTAGGGTAGCCACGTACTTTTGACTATATAGTGTATATCTGTGTGTGTATATATATATATATATATATATATATATAGATAGATAGAGAAAGAATGTGTGGTGTGTGTGTGTATATATATATATATATATATATATATATATATATATATATATATACACTCACCGGCCACTTTATTAGGTACACCTGTCCAACTGCTCGTTAACACTTAATTTCTAATCAGCCAATCACATGGCGGCAACTCAGTGCATTTAGGCATGTAGACATGGTCAAGACAATCTCCTGCAGTTCAAACCGAGCATCAGTATGGGGAAGAAAGGTGATTTGAGTGCCTTTGAACGTGGCATGGTTGTTGGTGCCAGAAGGGCTGGTCTGAGTATTTCAGAAACTGCTGATCTACTGGGATTTTCACGCACAACCATCTCTAGGGTTTACAGAGAATGGTCCGAAAAAGAAAAAACATCCAGTGAGCGGCAGTTCTGTGGGCGGAAATGCCTTGTTGATGCCAGAGGTCAGAGGAGAATGGGCAGACTGGTTCGAGCTGATAGAAAGGCAACAGTGACTCAAATTGCCACCCGTTACAACCAAGGTAGGCAGAAGAGCATCTCTGAACGCACAGTACGTCGAACTTTGAGGCAGATGGGCTACAGCAGCAGAAGACCACACCGGGTGCCACTCCTTTCAGCTAAGAACAGGAAACTGAGGCTACAATTTGCACAAGCTCATCGAAATTGGACAGTAGAAGATTGGAAAAACGTTGCCTGGTCTGATGAGTCTCGATTTCTGCTGCGACATTCGGATGGTAGGGTCAGAATTTGGCGTCAACAACATGAAAGCATGGATCCATCCTGCCTTGTATCAACGGTTCAAGCTGGTGGTGGTGGTGTCATGGTGTGGGGAATATTTTCTTGGCACTCTTTGGGCCCCTTGGTACCAATTGAGCATCGTTGCAACGCCACAGCCTACCTGAGTATTGTTGCTGACCATGTCCATCCCTTTATGACCACAATGTACCCAACATCTGATGGCTACTTTCAGCAGGATAATGCGCCATGTCATAAAGCTGGAATCATCTCAGACTGGTTTCTTGAACATGACAATGAGTTCACTGTACTCAAATGGCCTCCACAGTCACCAGATCTCAATCCAATAGAGCATCTTTGGGATGTGGTGGAACGGGAGATTCGCATCATGGATGTGCAGCCGACAAATCTGCGGCAACTGTGTGATGCCATCATGTCAATATGGACCAAAATCTCTGAGGAATGCTTCCAGCACCTTGTTGAATCTATGCCACGAAGAATTGAGGCAGTTCTGAAGGCAAAAGGGGGTCCAACCCGTTACTAGCATGGTGTACCTAATAAAGTGGCCGGTGAGTGTATATATATCTTTATACACACACAGAGATAGAGAATGAATATGTGTTTGTATTTGTATGTACATATATATATATATATATATATATATATATATATATATATATATGTAGGTTTATAGATCCAGTATATACTGAAGCTTGGTCCTGCAGCAGAGTGAACACTCATATTTCTATGAAATGCAGAAAAGAGTAGTATTTCTTTGTGGTTTATCAAAGAAGCCTCTAAGTCCCATGAGTCCAGGAGGAAAACATCCTAGTGAGTGTTTTATCATACTGGTTACTGTTGGGAATTGGTCAGATTTCAGGCGCCACAGAACAAAGCCAGTATTATTCCTAACATCTTCCTCTACAACTTTCTATAAAGTTTACACTCTATGCTTTCTTCTTTTATTGCATTACTCTAAGTTCAACTTTTCCGGAATCTGCCAATTATATTTTTGCACTGAATTTTAGTCATCCTGCATCCATTATCCCCTTAATGACTAATGACGTACTATGTACGTCATGATGTGGTGTTAGTTACCGCATTGTGACGTGCACAGTACGTCATGAGCTCCAAGTGTCACCGCAAGTACACTTGCGGTGACACTTGCATGTAAACGGGTGTCACAGACAGCAGAGCTGTCCGGGCACCCGGCAGGGGACCAATCACAGTCGTCCCTGCCTTAGAATCCCTGCAATCGCAGTATTCAGCAGCGCATCTCCGAACTCCTTGAGGAGATCAGGGCTGCGCTGCTGTGTTTTAAAAGTTCAGGATGGCCGAGCGGGACCCCCCTCCCTGCCCGCCCGCAGCCCACAGCATGTAAATAATAACCCCCCCCCTCAATCCCCCCCAATTTCAGGATGGCCAAGCGGTAGTAGATTGTCAGCTGTAACATACAGCTGACAATCTACTCTAACGGCCGACATCGCTGCTGGCAGTGATGTCGGCCGTTTAACCCCTTCCATGCCGCGGTCCGTAGGGACGCATCGGGACGCTGTTCTGCTGTGGAAGCGTCCCAATGGTTACTATGGCAACTGGACGCCTTCACAGGCAACCGGCTTGCCATGGTATATCAAGCTTGACCAGGCTCCTGCTAAAGGCAAGAGCCTGAACAGGCTTAGTGTAAAGGAAAAATACACTGTAGTACACTATATAGTGTACTGCAGTGTATTATATAGACATCAGATCCACTGGATCTTCAAGAACCAAGTGGGTCTGAGTCAAAAAAGTGTAAAAAAAAATGAAAAACAAAAAAAATTCATTTTTTTCCATATACGCACATTTATAATTGAGTAAAAATAAATAAAATAAAATACCCTAGACATGTTAGGTATCGCCGCATCCGTAACAACTTACTCTACAAAAATCTCACATGACCTAACCCCTCATATGAACACAGTAAAAAAAATAAAATAAAAACTATGTCAAAAAAGCCATTTTTTGTCACCTTACATCACAAAAAGCATAATACCAAGCGATGAAAACGGCATATGCCCCCCAAAATAGTACCAATCTAACAGTCATCTCATTCCGCAAAAAAATAGCCCCTACCTGAGACATTCGCCCAAAAAATAAAAAAAACTACAGCTCTCACTCTATGGAGACACTAAAACATGATTTTTTTTATTTCAAAAATGTTATTATTGTGTAAACCTTAAATAAATAAAAAAAAGTACACATGTTAGGTATCGCCACATCCTTAACCTGCTCTACAAAAATCTCACATGACCTAACCTCTCAGATGAACACAGTAAAAAAAAATAAACATGGTGTGAAAAAAGCCATTTTTTGTCACCTTACAACACAAAAAGCGTAATACCAAGTGATCAAAAAGGCATATGCCCCCAAAATAGTACCAATCTAACTGTCACCTCATCCCGCATGAGCCCCTACCTGAGACAATCGCCCAAAAAATAAAAACTACAGCTCTCAAATGATAATATTGTGTAAAACTTAAATAAATAAAAATAAGTATACATGTTAGATATCGACACGTACGTAACAACCTGCTCTAGAAATATCTCACATGACTTAACCCCTCAGATGAACACAGTAAAAAATAATAAATAAAAGCTGTGCCAAAATTACCAATTTTTGGGTCACCTTGCCCCAAAAAGTGTAATAATGAATAATCAAAAAATCATATGTACCCAAAAATGGTACCAATAAAAATGTCAACTCTTCCTGCAAAAAATGAGCCCCTGTACAAGACGATCGGAAGAAAAATTAAAAAAGATATGACGTTCAGATGTTCATGCTTTATTATGTAAATATGAAACAAACAAAGACAGGAGACATATTTGATATCATCACATCCGTAACAACCTGCTCTATAAAAATAGCACATGATCTAACCTTTCAGATGAACATTATAAAAAACAAAAAATAAATAGTGCCAAAACATCCATTCTTCGGTTACCTTGCCTCACAAAAAAAATAATATAGTGCGATTAAAAATTATATGTACCCCCAAAATAGTACCAATAAAACTGTCATTTTATCCCGTAGTTTCCAAAATGGGGTCACTTTTTGATTGTTTGTACTATAGGGTGCATCTGGGGGGCTTCAAATGGGACATGGTGTCTAAAAACCAGTCCAGCAAAATCTGCCTTCCAAAAACCATACGGCGCTCCTTTCCTTCTGCGCCCTGCCATGCGCCCATACAGCAGTTTACCACCACATGTGGGGTGTTTTTGTAAAACACAGAATCAGGGTACGTTTATAAAATCAGTGTTAAGTAACTTGAGGGGTGTAGTTTCCAAAATGGCATCATTTATGGGGGGTTCTACTATGTAAGCCCCACAAAGTGACTTTAGACCTGAACTGGTCCTTAAAAAGTGGGTTTTAGAAATTTTCTTAAAAATGTTAAGAATTGCCTCTAAAATTCTAAGCGTTCTAATGTCCCCCCCAAAAAAAAAATGACATTTACAAAATGATGCAAACATAAAGTAGACATATGAGGAATGTTAAATAATAAATATTTTATGAGGTATCACTTTCAATTTTAAATGCAGAGAAATTGAAATTTTGAAAATTATGAATTTTTCTTAAATTTTAGTAAAGTTTTTTTTCATAAATAAAGGTGACATATATTGACTCAAATTTATGACTGTCATGAAGTACAATGTGTCACAAGAAAACAGTCTCAGAATGGCTTGGATAAGTAAAAGTGTTCCAAAGTTATTACCACATAGAGTGATACATGTCGGATTTTCAAAAATAAGCCTGGTCACGAAGGTGCAAAATGGCCCGGTCATTAAAGGGTTAAGGAAGCTTATAACAGGGGCCCTACAGCAGTGGTAAGGACTAGGTCTTGTTAATGTTATCTGCATACACAATCTAATGTTCTGATTCAGATATTATGTTTCAACATTATTATTACTGCACAACTCTAATACCAAAGACATCATTTTGTGTCAGTACAGACCTCCTTTTGTCTGCTTCTCATAACTACATTTGATGTAACCTTGTTCCTCCCATAACACAAGAACAAGAAAATATGGGGATGTGCCCAGCCCTTTCATTTAGGATCACAAATGACTCCAAATTGAGAGTATCACATTGTTACACAGGGCTCGTGCCAGCACATTGTAAGGTTGGGTAGATAGTCTCGGGGGAAAGCAGGACACTAAGGGCCAATGCTTTAGGGACAATTTGTCACTGTGTATACATGTTTTTTGTACCTCCTCTAGCTTCTAAAGGATCTCTCAGGTGTCAGGTATCCATTTTTTGTTACTAAATAGCTATGCCATTCAACCTGTGAAGCAATGAAAACCTGACGTAAAGAAATAATGCTAGTGTGAACAGAGCACAATTATGTTTTGGTCTTGCGGATAAAAGAAGCATTCACCTACATGTATTCATAGGGAAATACATAAAAAGGCTTGTCTAGCTTGGACACCTTCTGCCCTTATCCATACAACGTATCCTATATGCAGAACTAAAATACTATATTAGCAAAAATCCACTGGGGTTGGAGATGACACATGACACTCCTTTCTTTCTTTCTTTCTTTCTTTCTTTCTTTCTTTCTTTCTTTCTTTCTTTCTTTCTTTCTTTCTTTCTTTCTTTCTTTCTTTCTTTCTTTCTTTCTTTTCTTTCTTTCTTTCTCGTTGCATAGGAACTAGATAGCTTCTTGCCCTTTATGATAATAAAAGGCAATGTGGCTGACACCATACAGAGACTCTCCGTACGGTGTCAGCCACATTACCTTCAGAGACTGTGTGGGTCCTTGCTAGTTTTCGTGGAGGCATTCTACATCTAGAATTTCTGACTCGAGCTGAGGCTGATGTTCAGTTTTTATAATTGTTCAGGTGTTAGTTGGACAGTTGGTGGGTTGAAATATGCTAGGGTGAGGGTGCTGCCACATGTCATGGTGGTGCTGCGTTTTGGATGCATAAAAAAAACATATCTGTGTTTATGCTAAGTTTTCTCCAAGTCAAGGCAAATCACAAACGGCAAAACTGAATTATATTGATTACAAAATTGAGTTGTATTCATGTAATTTAAGTCTGGTGTGTGTTTTCCCTTGCTGGGAGAAAATACAAATGCAGGTAATTGGTGAGCAATATGTTCCTAGGTGAAAGCCATGTGTCTTGTAGTTTGACTCTGGATGATCAACACTTCTTGTGAGCCTTATTCCCTGTGTGTGGAGCTTGTAGATCAGATAAGAAATAAAGCTATCTCTCAGATGCAGGGAAATATGGTCATGTGCTAATAAGGATTGGTTTGATGCTCATATAGAAATCAAACCCTTAGCATTTCCATTGGAAGTAATTGAATAAACTATTCCTAGATTCAGTGTGTAGCTTACATAAGTCCGCTGCTTACTGAAGGGCATAAGCAGCAATTAGGGGCTAATTTCCCTGCCAACTTGTCAGCAGTATCCCATCACTAGAAGAATGAGAAAATGACAGATCACGAACTTGTAATGCAGACATTTTGAATCATTTAGAACCAGCAGTTTCTAATGTAAAGTCATAAACACCTGTACAGGGCTGCAGTGCTTGCCAACAGTGCTTGTTTATATCTAACATCAGTAAAAGGAGAGCACAAATAGTAGGGAGAAAGAGGGTGCACTTTACTTAAAGGGGTTCTCTGGGCTTTTAATATTGATGACCTATCATCAGGATAGGTCATCAATATCAGATTGGCAGGGATCTGAGATCCAGGACACCCAGCAATCAGCTGTATGAGGAGACGGCACACGAAGTATGCATGTGCCGTCTCCCGTCTCTCTTCCTGACACAGCAGCGAGTCGGGAGATGGCATATGCACATGTGTCTTTTCTGCTGCAGCTCAGGGGGTGTGTCCGTACTCTCCCTATCACAGCTCAGGAGGCAGGTGAAGGATGAAACTGAGCATGTGTGGCCATCATAGTGAGCAGGACAAAAAAAAAGAACAAAGATCAAGTGGCGCTACACAGATACATTTTATTTAATAGCTCAGTGGTTGTACAACATTTTTAATTACATACAATTACAAAAGTATTCAGATCCGGGTGCTGGTTTGAAAACTAGAATATTTTCTTGTGGGACTATCCCTTTAAGAATACAAAAAGATACTGGGAAGCTATTGTGATAGCCTTGGCAGACTTACAGTAAAACTGGGGTTGGCCCATACTGAAATACTATACAAATAGCACAGTCATTTAGTCAAATCAGAAGGTGATCTGAGGCACTGATCTCTCTCAATTCCAAAAAAAAAAATACTTCTTATACATATATAGGGGAAATTTATTATGAGGGGAATATCTGAAGTCAGTTTTGCTTGCATCTGTGTTGGTGTACTTTATGCAACATTTATCAAATATAATAGGTTGTTTGTTAAATTTGTCTATAAACCTAACACATTTGTCTAGAAAAGCTGCTCCAGTTTTCCTATTCCACTTTCCTCCTGGAGTGAGATTGCGACTTAAAAAAAAAAGTCTTAATGATAAATCTAGAGTGAAACTCATTAACATAGCTAACCACACCCACTTTTCCACCTGTATTTCAAAACTCGAGTGAGTGGTGTAAAATGCAAAAAGGTCACACAATTTTCGTGCAAGTGGAAAAAGTCACAAAAGCCCTATTTTGTGACGTTTTGAAGCCAGAATTCTGGACTTAAAGGGGTTGTCCAAGCTATGAAAAAAAAAATATAGCACTGTAAATCTCAGGGGCAACAATATATAAAATATAAGTTCAGCAAGTTTTAGGCAAAAAGAATCTATATTTCCTCCTTTACCTGGTTCTCTTCTGGCCTTTGTTTACATGCAATAACAACAATCTCTGCCCCTCCCCCCTTCTCTGCAAAGGCAGTGAATACAAGTGCTGAGTGACATGTCTGCCTGCTAGAATACTCAGCAGCATGTTGTATGTGTAGGACTACAAGTCTCAGCTGTACAATGACACTGCTGATACACACAGGAAATTCTCCCTACCTGTTCTTGTACAATACAATTCCTCTATAGCCCCTTAGCCCAGCATTTGTCTCCTCTAACTGCTGCAGCTACTATTTGTTGTAAAGCCTTGAGCCCTCAGTGTGTTCTGGCTGAAGGGGTTAATGTTTTATCTGAAGGAATCCAGGAGAGAGCAGATAGCAGCCTGGCAAAGAAAGGGGGCGTGGCCAGTGACGTCTGGTGTACAGACTGTTATCTGATCTCTGAGGCTTGTGCAGGAAACATCACAGACCAGGGAGATAAGCTGACATCACAGGTCATGTGACCCTCAGTCAACTCTGAGAAACCAGCAGCTTTAGAAACACAAATCAGCTGCGGGGGGCCAGCTGTTCCCAGTAGCCAGACCCCTGCTGCGTACGCCCGCATTGGTGAAAACACCACTGCAGGCGTATTAACCCTTCATGTGCCGCAGTCAGCGCTGACCGCGGCACATGCGATGCGGGCGGTCGGAAGGGGTGTCCATCGGGTCCCCGCGCTGCTGTGACAGGGACCCGATGGCTTAGATAGCACCCGGATGCCTTCCTTAGGCATCCGGCTGCTATCCACAGAAACCTGTGAGATCCAGTAAGCTGGAAGTGTATTACTGTGTGTAATACACTTCCAGCCAATGCATTACAATACAGAAGTATTGTAATGCATTGTAAAGGGGATCAGACCCCAAAAGTTAAAAAAGTGTAAAAAAAAAAAAAGAAAGTGAAAAAAAGTGAAAAAATAAAGTTTTACAAAAAAAAGTTTCACAAAATAACACAAAATAATATAAAAAAAATTGTACAAAAAAGAGAAAAAAATAAAAATAGACATATTAGGTATCGCCGCGTCCGTATCGACCGGCTCTGTAAAAATATCCACCCCGCCAGGTGAACGCAGTAAAAAAAAAAAAAATGTGCCAAAACAGCCTTTTTTTGGTCACCTTCCCTTACAAAAAGTGTAATAGCAGGCGATCAAAAAGGCATATTTACCCCAAAATGGTACCAATCAAACCGTCATCTCGTCCCGCAGAAATGTAGACCCTACCTGAGACAATCGCCCAAAAAATAAAAAAAATATGGCTCTCAGAAAATAGCAACACAAAAAAAGATTTTATTCTGTTCAAAAATGCATCTAATGTGTAAAACTTTCCAAAAATAAAAATGTTAAACATATTGGGTATCGCCGCGTCCGTAACAACCTGCTCTATAAAAATATTACATGAGATGGCCCCCCAGGTGAATGCTGTAAAAACATTTTTTTTAAAACTATGCCTTAACAGCCATTTTTTTTCACCTTGCCTCACAAAAAGTGTAATAGCAGGCGATCAAAAAGGCGTATTTAACCCAAAATGGTACCAATCAAACCGTCATCTCGTCCCGCAGAAATGTAGACCCTACCTGAGACAATCACCCAAAAAATAAAAAAATATGGCCCTCAGAAAATAGCAACACAAAAAAAGATTTTATTCTGTTCAAAAATGCATCTAATGTGTAAAACTTTCCAAAAATAAAAATGTTAGACATATTGGGTATCGCCGCGTCCGTAACAACCTGCTCTATAAAAATATCACATGATTTGCCCCCTCAGGTGAATGCTGTACAAATTGTTTTAAAAATACTTTGCCAAAACAGCCAAAATGGTACCAATGAAAACGTCACCTCATCCCGCAAAAAATGAGCCCCCATATAAGACAATAACTCAAAAAAATAAAAATCAATGGCTCCCGCAAACCAATCCATCAAAATCTGTGCTGCAAAATCCATATGGCGCTCCTTCTGTTCTGAGTCCTGCCATGTGCCCCCACAGCAGTTTACCACCACATATGGGGTGTTGCCGTATTCAGAAGAAAATGGGGAACAAATTATGGGGTGCTTTTCTCCTGTTACCCCTTGTGAAAATGAAAAATTTGGGGCTAAAGCAACATTTTATTGGAAGAAATGAATCTTTTCATTTTCACAGCCAAGTGTTTCCAAATTCCGTAAAACGCTTTGGGGGTCAAAGTGGTTAGTACCCCCCTTAATATATTCTTTGAAGGGTGTAGTTTCCAAAATGGGGTCACTTTATGAGGGTTTCCACTGTAGAGGTACGTCAGGGTCTCTCAATTACAAAATGGTGCCTAAAAACCATTCTAGCAAAATCTGCCTCCAAAATCCGTATGGCGCTCCTTTCCTTCTGACCACTGCCACAGACCCATAGAGACGTTTACTACCACATATGGGGTATTTCTGTAAACTGCAGAATCAGAGCAATGTATATTGAGGTTTAGTTTGCTGTTAACCCTTGCTGTTTTGCAAGAAAAAAATTATTAACATGAATAATCTACCAAAAAAGTGAAATTTTGAAATTTCACTTCTATTTTCCATTAATTCTTGTGGAACACCTCAAGGGTTAACAAAGTTTGTAACAGCAGTTTTTTATAATTTGAGGGGTAGTAGTAGTTTCTAAAGTGGGGTCATTTATGGGTGGTTTTCATTACGTAAGCCACTCAAAATCACTTTATATCTGAATTGGTGCTTAAAAAAATGGTTTTGGAAATTTTGTTGAAAATTTGAAAAATGGCTTCTAAACTTCTAAGCCTTCTAACGTCCCAAAAAAGTAAAATGACCTTTATAAAATGATGCCAACATAAAGAAGACATATGGTGAATGTAAAATAATAACTATTTTTGGAGGTATTACTATATATTTTGAAAGTAGAGAAATTGAAATTTGGAAATTTGCTAATTTTTCCACATTTTTGGTAAATTTGGTATTTTTTAAAAAATAAAAATGAAATATTTTGCCACAAATGTACTACTGTCATGAAGCACAATATGTGACGAGAAAACAATTTCAGAATGGCTTGGATAAGTAAAAGTGTTCCAAAGTTATTACCACATAAAGTGACACATGTCAGATTTGCAAAAAATGGCCTGGTCAGGAAGGTGAAAACAGGCCCGGGGTTGAAGGGGTTAAACATTACCTCCATACTGTTACTGATCAAAATACACTATAAAAATAGCAATATTGCCAATGGTAACACTATACAAGTATAATACCAACACACCATTATCATTATATAGTGACTGAATAATATTACCATACTGTTACTTAGTTAAAACAGTATACTGGTATACAGGGCCCTAATAATAATGCCACACCACAACCACTACCTATACATTCACTCAGTAATATTACCATAATAAATAAAGAACAAAGAAAAATATACAGTGGCCATATAGTGGTAGATCAAGTTCAACCAATGCATTCTGCTGTCTGTATTAGGGAATACATTTAAAGGGGTTCTCCGAGTTATATATATTGATGACCTATCCTCAGGATAGGTCATTAATATCAGATCTGCGGGGGTCCGACACCCGGCACCCCCGCCGATCAGCTGTTTGAAGAGGAGGCGCGCACCGTATGGGAGCGATAGCCTTGTATGGGAGCGATTCTTCCCATTGAAATGAATGGGGCAGTTAGGTGTAATTACACCTACTCAGCACTACCCCCGTGTCGGCCAGCATGTAAACAGTGAAGAGGAGGCAGCGCTGATACAGCGCGCGCCTCCTCTTCAAACAGCTGATCGGCGGGGGTGCCGGGTGTCGGAACCCCACCGATCTGATATTGATGACCTATCCTGAGGATAGGTCATCAATATATATAACTCGGAGAACTCCTTTGATGAAGCACAGGTGAAACACTTCCTCTAGCTGAAACTTGTGTCTGCAGAGACTGCTGCCCAGATGATTGTTTCTCTTCACTTCCGTCCAGGTCTCTCCCTACTAGTGTTGAGCGAATCGAGGTTCATGAAGCGGACTTCGATCTGAATTTCAAGGAAAATTCGATTCACTGCAAAGCCGAATTTTCGCGTGCTTCGTGGTAATGAATCAATTTTCCCTACAATGGCGGTAAAAAAAATCCACACTCACCTCATCCATTTGTGACCCAAGAGTCTGCCATGGTCAACTTGATTGAAGATCCTGAAAGTCTTGTGTGTGGTGACGTATGATGTCATCACACTGCGCAAGATTTCACGCTGGATCTTCAATAAAGATGGCCGTGGCGGACTCTTTGCGATCAAATGGATAAGGTGAGTATTTTTAATTTTTTTAACACATTAACCCATGACAGCCCTCAATGGTTAGATAGCGTGATCAGCAATGAATGCAGCATCTGAGGGGTTCATTGACGGGCTCAATCGCTGTTCCCTGTCATTGTGTGACATTCAGTGAAATTCAGTGAAGCAGCTGAATTGAATTTTTGAGAACTTCGCTTATCTCTACTCCCTACCTTTCACTAACCTACAGAATTTCCCTATAATAAGTTCTACACACTATTACCATATTACCATGGTGTTACCTTCCATGGTCTGAATGTTGATGGTTCAGCTATTTATTTCCTCTGTGCATTGATTGTACAGTTGAATGAAGGAAAGATAGAAGTGAATGTGCGGCTACTGTATATGTTCTCAATATTAGGCAGAAATCTTCATCAGTGCTGTAAACAATCGTTCAAATCATTACCCCTCCACCACTGTGCTTAAAGGGGTTGTCCAAGTTATGACAAAAAATATATAGCACTGTAAATTTGATGGGCAGCAATATATAACTAAGTTAAGCAAGTTTTAGGCAAAAAAAATCCATATTTCCTAATTTCCCTGTTTCTCTTCTGGTCTTTGTTTACATGCAATAACAACAATCTCAGCCCCTCCCCCTTCTTCTCCCCTCTCTGCAAAGGGAATGAATAAAAGTGCTGAGTGACATGTCTGCCTGCTGGAATACTCAGCAGCATGTTGTATGTGTAGGACTACAAGTCCCAGCTATACAATGACACTGCTGATACATACAGGAATTTCTCCTTACCTGTTCTTGTACAATACAGTTCCTCTACAGCTCTTGTGCCCAGCATTTGTCTCCTCTCACTGCTGCAGCTACTGTTTGTTCTAAAGCCTTGAGCCCTCAGTGTGTTCTGGCTGAAGGGGTTAATGTTTTATCTGAAGGAAACCAGGGAGAGCAGATAGCAGGAGCCCGGCAAAAAAAGGGGGCGTGGCCAGTGACGTCTCGTGTACAGACTGTTATCTGAACTCTGAGGCTTGTACACGAAACATCACAGACCAGGGAGATAAGCTGACATCACAGGTCATGTGACCCTCAGTCAACTCTGAGAAACCAGCAGCTTTAGAAACACAAAGTATATGGGAAAGTTGTTATACCTGACAAGTTAGAAACATATAAAGAACAAAAAAATAACTCGGACAACCCCTTTAACAATTGGTATGAGGTGTTTTTGCTGATATGCTGTGTTTGATTTTTGCTAAATGCAGTGTCGTGCATTATGAACAAACATCTTCTCTTTGATTCTAGTTTGTCCAAAGAACATTGTTTCAGAAGTCTTGTAGTTTGTGCTGCCATGTTCTTTTTAGAAAGAAGAGGCTTTCTCCTTCCAAACAAAAATTGTTCAGTCTTTATCTAATTGTACTGTCATGAACTTGAACTTTTAACATGCTAACTGAGGCCTGTAGAGTATTACATGTTTTTGCTTGGTTCTTTTTCAATTTCTCTGAGCACTGCACAGCCTGACCTAGTGGTGAATTTAGTGGGACATCCACGCTTGGGAAAATTGGTAACTGTCTTAAATGTTTTCTACTTGTGAATAATCTTTCTCACTGCAGAATGGTGGTCTTCAAATTGTTTAAAAATGGCCCATCCAGAGTAGTGGGCAGCACCAACTACTTCTACCACTTCAAGACTAGGCCTAATTTTGCAAATCTGACATGTGTCACTTCATGTGGTAATAACTTTGAAACGCTTTTACTTATCCAAGCCATTCAGAGATTGTTTTCTCATGACACACTGTATTTCATGTTAATGGTAAATTTGAGTCAATATGTTTTACCTTTATTTATAAAAAATCAAAATTTACTGAAAATTTTGGAAAAAAAAATCACAATTTTTTAATATGAATTTCTCTGCTTTTAAGTTGCATAGGGATATCTAATAAAATTGTTATTAATGAACATTCACCATATGTCCACTTTATGTTGGCATAATTTTGGAAATGTAATTTTATTTTTTTAGGACGTTAGAAGGCTTCAAATTTTAGATGTAATTTTTAAGATTTTCATGAAAATTTCCAATAGTTAATTTTAAAGGACCTTTGCAGTTCTAAAGTGACTTTGAGGGGCTTAAATAATAGAAACCTCCCATAAATGAACATATTTTAGAGACTACAGCCCCCAATGTAATCAAAACTGATTTTACAAAGTTTGTTAACCCTTTAGATTTCCCACAAGAATTAAAACAGAAGGAAGGTGAAATTTAAAATATATATATTTTTTCTCAGATTTTCAATTTTTAATTCATTTTTCCCATAAGATAGCAAGGGTAAACCGCAAATCAAACCTGAATATTTATTTTCCTGATTCTGAAGTTTGCAGAAACACCCCATATGTGGTTGTAATCTGCTCTGTGACCGGCAGAGAGGGAGATAGTACAAGCATTTGTGATGGCTTTGACAGCTTGTCAGAGTGATCAAAAGCCTGGAGGCCAGGAAAAAAGTTCTCAGGTTAAAGCTCCATGTTCTTGGCTGTCAGGAGGCAGCTGAGTCATGGAGCTTCTATGTACAGGTGCTGCACACAGGGGGCAAAGCTCAAGGACGTTTATAGTCAATGGGCAGACTTGAAGTGGTTAAGATCATTGCTGATATCCTTCTCCCTTGGCATTGTGTTAACACATGCCTGAATTCCCCAGACCAGCAATATGACAAAGCTGCTACTTTTATACAGAAGGCTACACTTGTTGATGATCCATTAAAGGGGTTGTCCGAGTTATTTTTTTGTTCTTTATATGTTTCTAACTTGTCAGGTATAACAACTTTCCCATATACTTTGTGTTTCTAAAGCTGCTGGTTTCTCAGAGTTGACTGAGGGTCACATGACCTGTGATGTCAGCTTATCTCCCTGGTCTGTGATGTTTCGTGTACAAGCCTCAGAGTTCAGATAACAGTCTGTACACGAGACGTCACTGGCCACGCCCCCTTTTTTTGCCGGGCTCCTGCTATCTGCTCTCCCTGGTTTCCTTCAGATAAAACATTAACCCCTTCAGCCAGAACACACTGAGGGCTCAAGGCTTTACAACAAACAGTAGCTGCAGCAGTGAGAGGAGACAAATGCTGGGCACAAGAGCTGTAGAGGAATTGTATTGTACAAGAACAGGTAGGGAGAATTTCCTGTGTGTATCAGCAGTGTCATTGTACAGCTGGGACTTGTAGTCCTACACATACAACATGCTGCTGAGTATTCCAGCAGGCAGACATGTCACTCAGCACTTGTATTCATTCCCTTTGCAGAGAGGGGGGGGGGAAGGGGGAGGGGCTGAGATTGTTGTTATTGCATGTAAACAAAGACCAGAAGAGAACCAGGGAAATTAGGAAATATGGATTTTTTTTTTGCCTAAAACTTGCTTAACTTAGTTATATATTGCTGCCCATCAGATTTACAGTGCTATATATTTTTTGTCATAACTCGGACAACCCCTTTAATCAAGGACATTTCAATAGCAGGACCTGGTTGATACATACTCTCCTAATTCCTATGAAAGCATTAAGGATGTACTTAATTTTTTTCACACACATTTTCTGCATTTTGGCCTATGTTTTGTTAAATAATTAATGACACTTTGTAATTTATCATGTGCTGTTGCTCAACTGAAGATATATCCGCTTAATTTTACGACTTTCTAGCCAGTGTTTTTATTATGCCCTGATAAATAAAGCCATAGAATTCAAATAGGGTTTTTTTTTTTCTGATGACTATATATGCAAGCAACCAGTGACACGATGACTCACATTTGTACGAGATCACAAATATCCAAAGCAATATCCCAACAAATCCGTAATTGCTTGTCAGAGTTCAGCTCTCGCTGATGATGTGTATGACCAAAACTTTCTTCTAATGCAGCATCTAATTTGGCTTTCAGGTCATAGGGAAACTAAATGATTAGCATTTCTAAACCTAAGTATAGGCACCAATGTGATTTCTATCTTTGCCCATAGTCTGTGCATTTATCAGAAATTATGAATTGAGAAGCTATGGATTTAGAATACTCTTTACAATAGTCTCCTGGCTCCGAAAGTGCATTTTAACCGGCAAATAAATACCATCTAGTTTTACAAGGAACATTTTATCATTTCACAATTGGTCCCTCCTTGTGAAACAAAATGCCCCCAGTTGTAATGTCCTTTCCTTGGTTTTCCCAATCATAGTTGTAATGTGCAGCATGTGAATAATCAGACCCATTTGGGGAAGAGTAATGCCACGTACGTTTAGCCAATCAGATTACTGGATTCTCATTACTGCAATATTTAACTCCTTTAATAATAATGATGAATCTCCCAGCACTGTGCAAGCAGTGCTACATTTTTCATGCGCACCATGTGCGATTAGAACATTACATTTTTAATTTTCCAAATGGTCATCTGTTTTGGTGCTAAGCCACATCCAATTTCCTATAATTCAGCTCTGATGTACGTGTGTGAATGAATCCCTGGCTGTTTAATGAGGCTTTTAATTAGACAATAACGATGTCTGGGAATAGAGAAATTTGCATTTAAACAAGAGCTGTGGCTTTGCATGTAATTGAGCTATTTAGCTGTGTCATATTCCTGTGCAAGGCTATGCGGGGAAGATGGCATCTCAGGCTTATTGCACCTCTAAACATTCAGGGCGCACATCATGGTTGTCAATTGACTTTTCTGCTCTTAATTAAGAGCAGTGAAATGAACCAGGAGAATTACTTTGAAGACCCCAGAAGTTTAAATGCAACGCTGCTTAACTGGCATGAAGATGACTGTATCAGGTATTTAGTACATGGATAGACAAGGGTTAACCGGATTGTTCTGCTGTGCTTTCAGTGGGATTAATTATACAGTATCCGTGGTGGGCAGAATTCTTATTAATTAATTAATCTCTTGTACGGAGACAAGCGGTTCTTACCCAATAGGAACGCATCTTGTTTTCGGCTATGATGACTTGTCGTGTGCAATCACATAAACCTTGGGAGAAAATAAACTATTTCTTTCCACATTTCCTGCATATATTTATCAGAAAATCAAATCCCAGTGAATCCCAATCTATTTTAGCACATGCCATGTGACGGAGACGAAGAATGGAAATGAGTGGAATAAAATATAATCCACGTTAGTATATCCTTTGAGAGCATTTATCAAAGGTAATACGCCACTAGTATGGCATAAAAAAGTCACAAATTATGGCACACAACATACTCGCACAATAATTTACAGGAAAGAATGTATTCAACTAACACAAATGCAACGGCACTGTCTATCCTCTTGGGTTCATATCCCAAAGTAATCCTTCCTGCAACCGGACTGATATGTTCAATTGCCACTCCCGCCATCTTATAGTGGATCACTTGTCAGGGCTTTCCTGATTGGCCTGAAATGTTGCTTCATGAATTTCTTGCTAGAATACTTAAAGGGAGTCTGTCACCTCCTATGCCCCTATAAAGCGCTTACATACTCAAATAGCACACCTAATCATAAATCTACTGGTACCTTTGTCTTTTCTTCAGACTTTTATAAGCTGCAAAAACGCTTTTTAATCCATATGTAAATGAGCACTTGGAAGTGCCCGGAGGCGGCGTTCACGGCCGTGGAGCCCGGGCTCCTGTGCTTTTTTTTCTGCTATCCCCGCCCCAAACACTGCCTCCGCCCGCCCTCCTCTTCACTCGAGTCCTCCTTCTTTTCTGGTGAGATCCCGTGCCTATCCAGTCTTGCAACGAGCCGGCACATGCGCACAGCGATGCCCATTGTGGGCACGGCATCACTGTAGCTACTGCGCATGCGCCGGCCCGGCGCGAGCCTGGACAGGCACAGGGTTCTCACCAGGAAAGAAAGAGGACTTGAGTGAAGAGGAGGGCGGGCGGAGGCAGTGGCTGGGGCGGGGATAGCAGAAAAAAAAGCACAGGAGCCCGGGCTCCACGGCCGTGAACTCAGCTTCCGGGTACCCGCCCGATCAGCTGCGGGGGACCGGCTGTGCCCAGTAGCCGGACCCCTGCTGTATGCACCAGCATTGGTGAAAAAACCTATGCCGGTGCATTAACCCTCGTTGTGCTGCGGTCAGCACTGACCGCGGCACATGCGATGCGGGCGGCAGAAAGGGGAGTCCATCGGGTCCCCGCGCTGCTGTGACGGGGACCCGATGGCAGGGAAGGCAGCCCGATGCCTTCCTTAGGCATCGTGGCTGCCTTCTACAGAAGCCTGTGAGATCCAGCCCCCTGGATCTCACAGGCAGGAAGCTGTAAGTGTATTACACTGTGTAATACACTTACAGCCAATGCATTACAATACAGAAGTAAGAAGTATTGTAATGCATTGTAATGCATTGTAAAGGGGATCAAACCCCCAAAAGTAAAAAAAAAGTGTGAAAAAAAGTTAAAAAATAAAGTTTAAAAAAAAAATTAAAGTTTCAAGTAAAAAAAAAAGCCAATAAAACACCGTTTTGCCAAAATAAAGTTTAAAAAAAGGGAAAAAAAGAAAAGTAGTCATATTAGGTATTGCCGCGTCCGTATCGACCGGCTCTATAAAAATATCATATGATCCACCCCGCCAGGTGAATGCAGTAGAAAGAAAAAATACAGTGCCGAAACAGCCATTTTTGGTCACCTTCCTTCACAAAAAGTGTAATAGCAGGCGATCAAAAAGGCGTATTTACCCCAAAATGGTACCAATCAAATTGTCATCTCGTCCCGCATAAAATAAGACCCTACCTAAGACAATCTCCTGAAAAATAAAAAAAATATGGCTCCCAGAAAATGGCAACACAAAAATTTTTTTTTTTTTTAAATTAAAGTTGACATGGGGAATGTAAAATAATAACTATTTTGAAAGTAGAGAAATTGAGAAATTGCTAAATTTGGTATTTTTTTTATAAATAAAAATGAAATATTTTGCCACAAATTTACTACTGTCGTGAAGCACAATATGTGACGAGAAAACAATCTCAGAATGGCCTGGATAAGTAAAAGCGCTCCAAAGTTATTACCATATAAAGTGACACATATCAGATTAGCAAAAAATGGCCTGGGCAGGAAGGTGAAAACAGGCTAGGGTTAGAAGGGGTTAAAACTAGGGCCACTAAGGCCTCATTCACACGTCCGTATTTGTGCACATCCTGGAAAACGGTCAGTTTTTTGCGGATCTGTTTTTTCAAGCACATCCGTTCCGTTTTTCCGTAAAAATATATGACATCCGTTTTTTGCGGATTTTGAGGAATCAAATCTTTTTTTTTTTTTTTCTTTTTTTTCTACCCTCCTGGAACGGAATCCGCATGTCTTCTGCATTTACGGACGTCCCATAGACTTGTATTGGGCTACGGACTGCAATTTCGGGATGAAAGTAGGACATGCTGGTTTTTTATTGCGGACAATCGGAACGGAAACACGGATGCGGACAACACACGGAGTGATGTCCGCATTTTTTCGAGAACCATTGAAATGAATGGATCCGCATACTATCCGCATTTTAGATCCGTTATTGCGGATCGGACGCGGATAGGATGCGGAGGAAAAATCAGGACGTGTGAATGGGGCCTAAGGGAAAAGATTACTACTGGGGACTCTGGGGCCTTTGTTACTACTAGAATCACTAAGAAGGGATTTATTACTTCTGGGACACTATGTGAGACCTTATTATTCCTAGGGGACTATGGGGAACATTTTTACCACTATGGGTTCATTTTTACTATTGGGAGGCCATATGGAAGCATTATTATTATTGGAAACACTAAGAACACTACTATTAATAATGGAGGCAGCTCTTGGAGGAGCTAGGCACAATTATTTTTTGGGGGACACTGTTAGAGGCATTGTTACACTAATGGGCAATATTTGCTGGGCATTATTATTCTTAAGGTCACGGAGTGGCAATCATTTTTGAAGGGGGTACTATACAGTATACATAGTACTAGTATTTTCAGGGGGTTATCTGTACGGCACTATTATTTTACAGTACATTATTAGGGAGCACAGCAGGCACTGTATTGGGAGTAAATAATATAAGATTACCCATATTCAAAATGAAAGAAAAACAAGAAGGTTAAAATACCCATTTTTTGGATGTAACCATCAAGTGTGATAATGCTGTTTTTTTACAGACGGATGTATACCGAAAAGACACTTCGGTGAATTCTTTATTACATGCTTCGTCTTCCCATCCATCACAAACAATAAGGGGAATTCCTATTGGCCAGTTCATTACAGTAAGACGTATTTGCTCTAGTGATGATGATTTTGAGAAGCAGGCACATCTTGATGGAACGTTTTCTTGAACGTGGGTACAGTAGAAGATCAATTAAGAGAGCCTATAATAGGGCTAAAAATCTCAATCTTACCATTCTAGTCCACCCAAGACCAAAAAAGAAATCTGATAGTGTGGTGAGGTATATTACCAACTATCATACACGGTGGATAGAAATGCGTTCTACACTCGAAAAATTTTGGCCTATTTTGAGATCAGATCCAACTCTAGAGAAGTATTTAACCCCTTATCCAGCCTTGGTGGCTAGACATTCAAAGAGTCTCAAGGATCATTTAGTGCAATCATATTATTCTCCAAAAAAAGTGGGACAAATTTTTGGTTCCAGTGGACCTAAATGGGGATGTGTTCCATGCGGTAGATGCGTGGCATGTCCCAACATTATGCGTACCACTGAGTTTCAAGACTCTGACTTGGCGAAAACATTCAAAATTACACATGCTATCACGTGCAATACTAAGGCAGTTGTGTACTATGCGATTTGCCCGTTCCCGAAAATTTATGTTGGGCTTACTACAAGGGAACTGAAGGTATGGGTTAGGGAACATGTTAGGGACATCATTAAAGCACGTGAAAATGAAGATCTGACTAATTTAAAATCAATTCCAAGACACTTTAAGATGTACCATGGTTGTGATCCATCTTTGATTATGGTTAGAGGGATAGACTGTGTAGATTTGGGTATGAGAGGTGGGGATACTATGAAGATTCTCGCGCAACGTGAAGCAAAGTGGATTTGGACCCTGGGGACCATGTACCCCAAAGGCCTTAATGATGCTCTGAGTTTTGCTCCGTTCCTCTGAGTATTGTTATACATACATTTATTCCTTTTTCTTTTAACAGTTTCATTTTTAACATTTTTCATCCATAGTTTTTGTGTTTTTGTTTTTTTAACAGAGTTTTTTATTTTTAGAATACCCATCAGTTAATTACTTGATGTTTGAACTCGGAAGTATGGTGTTTCTCTTCATCAAACTACCCCATTGTTGAATGATGGTGGTGATGGGGAGTGGAGCAGTTGGGGATTGGATATATGGACAAGATCGTTATGATGAAGAGGTATTGAAGAGAAGAATATAACTGAATCCTCTCTATATTTTTCACGTTTGTTTCAAATTGTATTCACTTTGTATATAATATGAATTATTTATATTTTTATATATTTTTTCATATTCATTTTCACCTTCACGCATTATTGTGTTCACTTTATTTATTCTATATGTTTATTTTATATTTTATATTTAAATTTTTTGTATTTCTTCACTTAATTTTATTCAATATGTGATGCACTATTCACATTTTTGTAATTTTTTGTAATTTTTCTTCAACAGTATGCACTTTGCACTTTATACTTTTTATTTTTAGTTCTTCCCTTCAATCATATTCATTATTCTTTTATTGTGTCCTTTCCCTTACATTTCCTCACCTGTATCGCGTTTATGAGGTCCGTTATCCCCTATCGGTGTGATTCTATGCATGTGCCTTTCTTCTAGTGTCCAAACGCGTCTCTATACTAGTTGACATTATGCCGGCGGTCACGTGACTGCGGCATATTCAGGGAGTTCGTTGTTACTCCTGTTGCCGGGTTATGTCTGCGGTCACGTGACTGGCCATCACGTGATCGCAACGTATTTCCGGGATACACGCTGCGTCCTTACCTGGTTGTTTGGCGCTATTTTCATCGATCACACCGGTAGGGACTTATGCACTGATTGTTGGATTTATTCATTGGTGGGTTCTGACACTATATATATATACCTATTCATTGTTAAGGAGAGTTGTACTCCCAGAAGAAGGCGTGGTCCGAAACGTGCGTTGGGGTGTGCGGCTCTCCGGGTCACAGCGCTCTGTTTATGGGTATGTCTCTTTACATTTACTACTATATGCGGTTAGGCTACAATCTTTTGCCTCTATGTATTTCTTACATTTTATATGGAGGCTTTATATGGAGGTTTGTGTCACTTGACATGTGTTTATTGAAACCATTATAATATATTTGTATGTGAACCTCATAGTATTATACTTATATGTCTAGGCTGTAGCAACATCTATATACTTTTTTTAAATACAGTACAGCATTTGTATTTTTATGACTGCCCAATGTTAATGCAGTGGTGCTGGTGACCTGGGGTAGCCGCACCTTTTTTGTGCTTCTCATCTCTATTTAGCCTCATGTTTTAATATATTTATGTATTTTCAAAAAGACAATATCTTTTGAGCTATATGGACTTCATTGTTCTTTGTAGGTTCTTTACTGTATTGGGAGTAACAGCAAGATGACACTGATGGGGCACCAAAATAAGGATTAGTGTTGTAGTGTAGTAGTGGGGAGGATGATGGAAAAGTTAGGAACCTAAGATGTCTGTGTGGCAAACTCTGCAGAGATGAGCTGTGACTGGAAGAAGTCATCATGGCGCACTGAGCCGAATGGAGAAGTAGAGGAAAGAGAATGTCGACAATCAGAGATGTCACCTGTGAATCACTGAATGTAACAAGCATGTAGTGCTGTATTGTCTGGTATGTTTAGTAGACTGAATCTAATTTAAGTAGTAATATACATCCAGTCTATCTATGTATCTATCTGATCTACCTGGGGAGGAGTTCATAATTGGCACAATTGGTGCAACAATAAAAGAGCATTTGTGAAATCCAGCAACCACCTCATATTAACATCACATGTGTTGCTACTGCAGTTCATCACTGTTTAGACATATGTGTCTTAAGAAACTCTACCTATAGTTTGTGATTACATTCAACGTATAAGTCTGGAGAATATCCAGATATACACAGTATAGTATCTATTGACTTCTGTGGGCCAGATGTATGCAAAAAGCCTCCAAACAGGTGTAAAGTAATCCAAGTGGTTTTAATTGTTCCAACAATAAAGCAGATCAAACATTTGAAACCATGCAGTGGCCTTCTTAAGAATGTTTTGGACAATTTGTTGTATGGGGATTCCAGAATGTAGTGACTTTGAATCCCCATTCCTGTCCTGCAAAGGTTATGGGTTTGTTGAGAGTGCTACATATGCTGCTTCTTTTTATTTGTATGCCCTTGTCCATTTAAGAATGCTTTCCACCCTCCAGCGTTTCTCCTTCTACAAGTTCTCTTACCCAGCCCAGACTTAGTGTATTATGTACATAAGAAGATGGAAATGCATAAACTTCAAAACAACAAAAATGTCTTATACGATAAGTGCTTTGGTCGACAATGTTAAGTATAAAAAAAAAAAAAAACATTTCACAGAACATCCACATGTCTCAGGCTGGTCATAAAATCTGCATGAGGCAAAAACTAAATGTGCACAAAGAATGTTCCTGACAATCCCAGTCTTGGAGGATTTTGTAGTCAAGTACATGCCAAGGCTGCATGTGCCACCTTACATTGTGCTCTGTGTGATGTATGTTGTCAAAGGTCTCACATGTCATCCCTCTCATTATATATGTAAAGATGATAAAGGAATATTAATGAATAAGAATAGTTTGGAAATCCAAATAATTATAATGAGGAATGGTAACACTGCATGCCTCAAGTGATGGTGCTATTATGTATATATCAATATAAGCAGTGCCCTTAATGCTATACAAGTGAGAGATCTGTTCACTATATATGAATAGAGATGTTTCTGCAGAATGTATGCATTTAGTAGAGCAGGGATCAACAACCTCCGGCACTCCAGCTGTTGTGAAGCTACAACTCTCAACATGTTCCTTTCACTTCTGTGGGAGTTCCAAGAACTGCCCTGGAAGTGTGCATGCTGGGACTTGTAGTTTCACAACAGCTGGAGTACCAGAGGTTACTGACCTCTGTAGTAGAGGGTCCCTGAGGTCAGAAACAAATCACAAAGTGCAAGTGGAAAAGGCAACCTGCCTTGTTTCCCTGGTCCCCATTTTCTATAAAACTGGCTCTGCTTTTATGCTACTATTTAAAGTCAAAATATGAATAAAATGGTACAGGGACAAAATGAAGCAGATGCAAATTACGCAAATTTCAAAGGCCTAGGACTGTTTTTCGACAGTTGCTATTGAAGCTGTCTATGTGTGGTCCCAGGACTATAGGGTAGCTCATGCAAGTCAGATTAATAAAATATGTTACAAAAATGCCAGAAAAGCCCACATTAATATATGACAAGTGAAAATTACTTTTATTACAGGTTCTGGCAATACAAATTATATATCCCTTTGGTGCATAACTGTGAACCGGAATGTCAGAAGACAAAAGGACACAAAGGTATGCAAAACAGAAAATGTGAAAACCAAAGAAACAATTGAACACCAGGCAGCAGATCAGCAATAAATAGAGTACAAGTACAAACACAAAGCTTGAAATTAAAGTAAATCAGGTTTTTAAAACAGAATTGTTTGTGTGAAGCATAGCAGATTTAGCATTGCTTCACTTTTTTACATCCTGGTGATCCTAAAGATGCCCACACACCTTCAACAGCTTTTGGCTGACAGCTATCTTTTCCAACACTCCGATACATATGTCATGTTTTCATTTGGGACAGAGGAGAAAGCAACTGCCAAACACCTCTGATTGTGGCTTATATTTCTAGAGAACAAAAGGATTGGGTGTTGAAATTCAACGTGCTCGATCCTTCGTTCTCCTGACATCTGTTGGTGGAGAGTAGGGAGCTCCTCATACACATTAGACTGTGAACTCATCCAGCTAGAAACAAGGAGTTTGGCCAACGATAGTCTAATGTATATGGAGGCCTTTAGACTTGTGCACGTGGCAATGCCAGTGTTCCTGGACCCTGTATGGTTGTAAATGGATTGTCTAATTTATGGACACATAGGCACTAAAAGTGCTTCAGTGAGGCACCATATTCCCAGTAGAAGCAACGTGTGTAAGCGGAATACCTCCATAGTACTTTACAGAGCATATATAAAATCAAGGCCACATGGAAGTAGAAATATATAACAATAGCAAGCTATTAGATTGCATGTAAGGGTTTGAGATAATGATTTTCATACCTAGCAATTACTAGTAGATTGTTTGGGAGACATAAGGTCATGCTCTATGATGAGTTGAGAGCAAGGGGCCGATTTATTGTTCTTGAACTGGAGCCCTCTGTTGTTTATGTCTGCCCCTTTGTATATGACAGATCCGTTCTGGATCCCAGCAAATCCTGATGAGGTTTTGTCAGGTTTCTGATTTTTTTTATATTTGGTGTTTATTTATTAATTTTGACACAAAGAATAGCACTGCCGACTGCACTATTACCGTCAAAAACCCCGAACACTGGAAATGCCATGTACATACACAAATTTGTACAGTAAGTACATTTGATTAAAGAGCTTTTTAAAGGGTCAGAATGGCATAAAAAGATTAAAGAAGTGATACTCACCTCGCCAATCCCCTGTTCCAAAGCTTCCCAATTTCCTAATTTACTCTACTTCCTGATCCCTCTTGACCACCAGGAAGTAGAGACCAGCGATATCACTATTATCGTTTTTGTTATTCTGACCCTTACAAAAAGTCAGACAACCCCTTTAAAGTCGCAAGATATTTTTAAGTAATAACCCTGAAAATGTGATATCCTCTATGTCTAGACGGAAAAAAGATTTCACCCTCATCATAGATAAGGATTCTTTACTGTAACCACACAAAGCTGTGTTGGTTGATTTGTTGAACAAGTACAAAATAGGTATGTATGCCTGTTTTGAAAAATATAATATTAAAAATGATGGGGTAGATTTACTAATCCTATAGATGACAGAAATGTAGACAGGCTGTCTAGAAATGCACTAGGCTCAGACTGGATTATATATTTGGCCCTAGGATAGACACTTTTGTGTAAATCTAAACCTATTGGTTTGCTTATTTTGAGGCAAAATTTTGCACCAGAATTGTGGCGTAATTCTGGTACAAAACATTGCATCTTAAGCCACATCCTTTTCCACAAGGTCCCCATCCTGAAATTTTCTGTAGTCTCAAATGTGCCTAATTGTGCTACTTTATGGTGCAATTATGCCAAAATCTAGGTGTACTCGCGTAAGCAAATGTGGGCCAATAGGTGTAAGGTTTCTAGACATGGGTCACTGATAAAGGAATTTATGCTGAATGCAATATTTGGAGTCAGGAAGGAATTCCCCCCTTATGTGGGATAATTATCATCTTGCCTTCCTTTGGAGCAAGTTGGACTTCTACCTGTGCTTTTTTTCAGCCTTATAAACTACAGTGTATAGCTATATTGCTACAGGATTTAAAAAAGGCTGTCTGCTTTGTTGGATTTTTTTTTTTTTGTTAGAAGAGTCTCCTGACGATTAGATGATCACAGGGTTTCTCAGGAGAATCCAACAGTACGAGTTCAATTCCCCTGCAGCGCCATTACACAGTTCTCACAGTCAAATCAATGGAATTTTAAGTTACGCCATGGACACAGCTTGTCCTACAGAATGAGATATGATCTTTGTAACCTAAAAAAAGTATATAAAAAATGTGTTCCCAAACCATTCTTCATTTATATATGACTTACCTGAATATAAAATCTAAGTTGGAAAAATAAATCAGTGTTATCTTGGAATACCTTTGCTGCAATGTCAAGCAATAAATCTACATTTACATGTTAGTACAAAGTGAAAATGGTTCTTAGGCTAGACACAATTCCAGGAAACATTAGGTCAATAATAAAAGTAGTCAATACTGTTTTAATTGTGGTCATAAAGATATGTTTGAACAATGTTCATGTATATATCCGGTATTTTCAGTTTTTCTGGTGCATTCCCACCAAGTTTTAGAGTCACAGTACAGCAAGGCCACCGTCGCGTCAATGACACAAGTAATTAATCTCCATATAGATCTAGAAAAAGCGCCAACGTCATTGGGTTAAAGCATTAACTTGGTTAACCCAACAGTGTAACATGCTTTGCACATTGTTATACAAAGCCAGCGTGCTAAGCTTGTGTGTTAACACGCCAGGAATTACTTTAACGCCTGCTACATCTCTATATTAATGGTCTTGCATGGAAAACCAGATTCTAATGTGAAGGTGATATAAAAAAATACAACATTGACCCATTATTAAACATGATACAAAAATATCACTTAAACGGTTTCCATAGGTAAGAATGTACATATATATCATGCTAAAAGAGCAACACTAATATATTTACTTTTCATATAAACTTCAAAAAATGTTTTCTGTGGCCAATAAAATCTAACAAGCACCATTTATGTGTTCTTTATAAGGACTCGGGGACGTGACTAAGTGTTTGACTTTAAGAGCTATTCAACATCATTAAATAAAATGCTATACCCATTATAAAAAGTTGTGGAGTTAAAATCTTCCGATAAATACATAGGTACACAATCTGCATTTACAAAGCTTTCAGCTCCACTATTAGTAGAGTTTGACTTGGCAAAAGTCATTTAACGTCAGAGTTTTTTCAATTCTCAGAAGCTCAAGCACACATATTTCAAGAATTAGCTCTGCACCAGACTAGACATGTTCTTTTTGATTTTCTTCAAGTCATTTCATCAGGTTAAGTTCTTTGGTAGTGTGAAAAGAGTTTTAGGAAGCAACAAACATTGTCTGGGAGAAAGTTCTTGTGCTCGTTGTCATCTTATTTTGCGAGAATGCAGGCCTTCTTGGCTTTTCTTTTTTGTGAACATGTCTTGCAGCCCCACATCATGTTTTCCTGCCATTCTCGCAAGGTGGGTTGTCACACACTGCAGCAAAAACTATGACCAGTTTTAAGCTTTAGCACAGCGCCCTCTCTTTATACTGACATCATCAAGACCAACACTTCCTGATCGGTGTTTCCCTCTTTCTGCCTTAAAGACAATCTGTGAAAGAAAAAAAATGTCAGACAGTAAGTTAGCAAAACGCGGGGGGAAGCTGTAGTTTGAAACCATGGAGACAAATGGATCTGCACAAGAGCTTTATACACACACTGAAGTACATTTTTAATCAAGGCTATTTGCAAAAATTGCACTGGGGCAATACAAATTTTGGTAGCAAGTGCACATAACTTTTGGCTACAGCAGTAAACCATATATTTTCTTTTATAGTAGGAGGGCCCTGGAAGAAGTGCTAGTATGAAACACACATTGGCGATTTCCTGTATTGGGGTTAAACTTCTGTTTTAAAAGTCCAGTAAAGATCGGCTGTGTGAGCTTCTGAATTTGAATAATTTACAGTAGATAAATAACCACAAAGTATTAGGCTAGGGCTACATTGCTGGATTTCTTGCCATCGCAGCGGCCATCCCATTAATTTCTATGCCAGCGATCCTGGCCACAACAGGTGTCGCACGACCAGTGTCACCGTGCAGCCCTAGCCTTATTCCCATTATTTAAAGGGAGTCTGTCACCTCATTTTCACCAAAATAACTAAGAGCACTGCCCCACAGAAGATTGCATACACATCCTAGTGTCTGTATTAGGAAAAACAGCTCCCAAGTGCCCAGCTCTACTGCTGCAAGTGCTCAAAGTAAACCAGACTAAACAGGGGAGGGCTGCTTTAGCTGCTCATATCTTGGGATTGGTAGCAGATAAAAAAATTACCTTTTTTGAAAGCTGGCAGTAGGGATGAGCGAACCGAACCGTAACGAACCAGATTCGTTACGAACTTTCCCAAAAGTTCGGTTCGTCATCGAACCGAATTTTCAGAAAGTTCGTGACGAATCTGGTTAAAATAACGGCGACGCAAAATATACGCATATTTATTGAGAATGTACGCTAATGCATACATATTCAGTTAAGTAGCGTACCTTTGACAACGCTAGACTGTATGTTCGTTACTTGAGTAGGAATGTTTGCAGATGCAGTATATGCGTACGCTAATGCGTACATATTCAGTTAAGTGGCGTACCTTTGACAACGCTAGACTGTATGTTCGTTATTTGAGTAGGAATGTTAGCAGATGCAGTGTATGCGTACACTAACGCGTACATATTCAGTTAAGTAGCGTAACTTTGACAACGCTAGACTGTATGTTCGTTACTTGAGTAGGAATGTTCGCAGACGCAGTGTATGCGTACGCTAATGCGTACATATTCAGTTAAGTAGCGTACCTTTAACAACGCTACACTGTATGTTCGTTATTTGTGCGGGAATATTCGCATTAGCGTACGCATTAGTGTAAATTCTCAAATATGCATATATTTTGCGTCGCCGTTGTTGAAGTCACTTGGATTTTTTTCCACTTTTTTCATTGTAATAGCAACTGCAAGTAAACGAAACTATACCCTATCAGACTCCCATTATTGTAGCAGCAATTATTCAGCCATTATAGCAAGGTTCGTTTTAGGTTCGGTTGGTACGAATCCGAACTTCACTAAAGTTCGCCGAAGCGAACCGAACCGAACTTTTCAAAAGTTCGCTCATCCCTAGCTGGCAGTCCAAGCTTTCAAATGATACCAAAATCACAGCATTTTATCCACTATATCAGAAGCTATAGCTGTTAGAAATCGAGTCGGGCTTGAAAGCTGTTTTTAGTTTCACTTTCAGCTGGGCACTTAGGAGCTGTTTTCCTGCAGAATAAAAGTGCTTTTCCTGGACATGTAATACAGACACAAAGTGCACACAGGTATGTCTGGGATGTGTTTGCAATCTTCTGTGGTGCACTGCTGTTAGTCATAGGTGAAAATGAGGTGACAGACTTCCTTTAACCCTTACAGTACCAGCGCCGTACATCATGGCGTCATGGCCGGCAAGTCTCTGCTGTTTCTAACAGCAGAGACTTGCCGCTACCTGCTGTATCGGCGGCGTCTTCCTGGGTGACTAGATGCCGTGATCACACATGATCACGGCATCTAGTTGCGTCTAAACCCGGAAGCGTTCGCTTCCGGGTGGTGTACAGACACCCCGTGTGGCCAATCGGGGTGTCTGTACACCATATGAAAACTGTAATCCTCGCTGGTGAGGATTACAGTTTTCAAAGTGCAATTCTTATTCTGGCCACTAGATGGCAGGCCAGGATAAGAAATGAGCAATTCATGGATTTAACTGCCTCTAGTAAATCCATGATTGCTCATAAAGAAAATTAAAAAGCCACAATATATAAGCTCATATTTGAGCATTCAAATAGTAAAAAAAAAATAAAAACAAAATGTTAAAAAATATATAAAAAATAAAAAAGATATAAAAGTTCAAATCACCCCCCTTTCCGTATAAGTAAAAAATAAATACCTAAATAACACTAAATATAGACATCATGGGTATCACCGTGACCGAAAACGCCCGTACTTTTAAAATATAAAAAAAAAAATCCAATACGGCTAATTGTGTGGCGGAAAAAAGCGTCCAAATGGCGATTTGCCGTTTTTTGTCGCTTTTTTTTTTCTAAAAAAAAATTAAATAAAAAGTGATCAAAAAGTCATACACACCCCAGAATGGTATTAATAAAATCTTCAGATTGTCCCGCAAAAAATGAGCCCCCATACAGCTCTGTACACATAAATACCAAAAAGTTATAGGGGTCAAGATATGACAAGGAAAAAAAAAAAAAAAAAAAGGGCAACTTTCTAATTTTTTTTCACTATCAAAACGCAGGAAAAACTATACATATTAGGTATTGCCGGATTCGTACTGACCAGTAGAATGAAAATAATGGGTCAGTTTTAATGCACATCGAACGCTGTAAATAAGAAACCCGTAGAACTGTAGCGGAATAGCGTTTTTTTTGCAATTTCACCTGATTTGGAATTTTTTTTCCTGCTTCCCACTACACCATATGCAATATTAAATGGTGGCGTTGGAAAGTACAACTTGTCCCGCAAAAAACAAGCCATCATACAGCTATGTGAACAGAAAAATAAAAGAGTTATGGCTGTTTGAAGGCAGGGAGCGCAAAACGAAAATGCATGACCGAAAAAACCTCTGGTACTGAAAGGGTTAAGGAGCTGTCCCATTGAAGTGAATGGGATGGTGGAGTTGTAATTACACCTGCTCACTGATGCAACTGTAGTAAGTAGGTAAACAACGAAGAGAAGGTAGTGCTACATTCTCTACAATTCTCGGACCCCCGCCAATCTGATATTAATGTCCTATACTGAGGATAGGTCATCAATATAAAAAAAATAGAACAACCCCTTTAATACCATTAAGATTGCTGAACATCTGACTAAGACTGGTTGCAACAAATCAAGACCTAGATAAATATATCTTAGAAACATAACATGCGAAGTAAAGTAATAACACTGGTTAATGGTTAACTTACATTTCTGACACCTGCCCCTGGCAAAGTTATGTGCGTTTCACCCCATCCATGGCTACTTCCATTTCTTCCCCACACAGCAGGACTATGAATGCCTGATCTTCTTACAAAGACTTGAAGTTTACCAGAACTCTCTCCTGACACTAAATGTCTAAATGACAAGCAGAGGTCTCCAGAATAGGAAAGATGTCCAAGTGGGAGGACCAGCCGCGCTACCTTCCCGGAGGATGCCTTGGGTTCCATGACTGTTAAATATTTTCCCCCTAAATAAGGCAATGATAATTGTTATATATAGAGACAAAGTAAATGTAAGTTGTCTAATAAAACCACTTTATATTATTCCTTTCTTTTTTGCACCATATGGCTGAGTTTAGACTACGACTATGGGGAATGGAGTCTCTCAGCAAAGTAAGAAAAATACCCACAGGTCGCACATTTTCATCCAGACTCCAAATGAAGTCTGTGACTTAGGCCCCTTTCACACGAGTGGGAGACTCGGATGTCTCCCGCAACGTGTGCTGTGTACTGACCTCCCGGCACTGATAGGGGTTACATAGCATTATACTGATTTATGATGCTATGTAACCCTTCCAGTTCTGGAATGTGTTGGATAATGCTGACAGCGTTACATAGCATCATAAATCAGTATAATGCTATGTAACCCCCGTTCAGTGCCGGGAGGTCAGTACACAGCACACGTTGCAGGAGACGTCCGAGTCTCCTGCTTGTGTGAAAGAGGCCTTATGCTAGCCTTTCCATTAACAATGCACTAGTCTTCTTTAACTTTATTAACTCCCGTGTTATCTGTAAATGAACAATGCAGCTGGAAATGTAATGAAATGGAAATTGGAAACTTGTTATAAATAATTTCATTATAACTTGATTAGTATATAATTTATGAGGTGGCAGTACATAATACATTTGTGGAGAGGAAATGGCAGGGGACACCTCTAAATGTCTTTATAAATGAATAATTTGATTCCTGAACTTTAGGTTAAAAACCCCTGTTCTGCTGCTGTCAAGTATGAAGCGCTAACAACGTATCTGCTCTGAACAGTCACCATAAAGCCTTCATGATAGCTTCTTGACTATATCTAACGTCTATCATCAGAATAATAGATTTAAAAAAATACTAAGTTACATATTGTGACATATTTGTGTTGCTAAAAAGTTAGGAAAGAAAAGTCTATTAAAGTTGGGTTTTTCTCTCTGTTCTCATGACAATTGGGTGGTTAATGGGGCTTAACAAGCAGCTGGCTAAGGAGCTCATGTATATATGGGCTGAGCTCTTCTAATAGGGCATCCAGTGGGGGGAAGAAGCAGGCTATGCCAAGGCCTGTGGGAGCCTGCGGGTATAGTATGGCATGAGGGACAAACTACTGTGTAGTTACAGCACACACTATTGTAAACTGAAGAATTGACTGAAGTGATGCCAAGCCAATAATGTACATATTGTTGTCTGTAGTACTGCAATAAAAAAATAAATATTTTGTAATATTAAGATGGGCTTTACAGTTTCCAACCCTGTTTTGTTTGTAGAAGGGGCAATAATGTATCTGAAATTGACCATCAACTAGTAAAAATGTCTATAAACAATGAAGGGTCTACAAGGTTATAGCTTTACCAGCGACTTGCTAAACCGGTTGCCTGACTGTTAGATATCTATGCTGTACATGTGAAATGGGAAATTCATGATGAAAGTCCAGTGGACGATGCCACAACATTTTACCTGAGTCATCTTTGACCAGTTCCCAATGCAAATCATTTTCTCTGTCTCTAATCCAGCCACATAAGCCATTGTCAAAGTTACAGCTATGGACCAAAACTCCTGCAAAGTAGCACGGATACAGTGTTAATGATGAGGTCGAACGCTCCAAGATAAAACAGATAAAGAGAGTTAGGGCTGTATTAGACCTGGAGATAGGCAGATCATCGTTAAAAGGCGTTGGTAGGAATGCTCGGTAGCGATTATTTTTTAAGCAGGTTAAAAAAACATTTGCTGGCAGAAGATCACTGCATGTGATCATCACTGACAAGGGGAGGAATGCTTCAGGTCTAATACGGGCCTCAAACCAGGTAACACATAATGGAAATGACCAACAACGAACGTACAGGCTACACCCAGTCATTCCTCCATACTAACCTCAAAACATCCTGATGTCACCAGACCTCTTGTCAAATGGCAAACTCAGCTCTACTAAATGTGTAACTGGAGTAAAGTCATATGTTGCTGCTTCCAGGTTATGACTATAAAACCTATAATATGACATCTGTCAAAATTAGATTGTATAGAAACCTGGCTTAGTGCCAGTAATGAATGAGTAATGACTGGGTTAAACAGGACCTCCCACCTCTCCTGACATGTCCATTTTAGCCACAACTTACATTCCACATGTAATACCAATTTTGGAGCACCTATTTTACCTTGTAACATTTGTTTATTATTACTGTTAGAAGTTACTGCTAGCAGTTTCCAATGGCGGTCCAGATGAGTGTTGCCGGTTAGGGGCTAGTCCCTGCACTGTCCTGCATCAGTACTGCCAATGGTAGATGCTGTGCAAGAACACACTTCCACTGGTAACACCCAACTGGATCTTCATTGCAAACTGCTAGTAATTCATTCATAACTACTCGAACGATTATAAAGGAATAGTGCATCACAGAGCCATAAAAATAGATGCCCCAGATTTATGACATGGAGGATGCAACATCTACTAAAACTGACATGTCAGGAGAGGTGACAGGTGCTCTTTAAGTAATGCCACATTTACAAGTGATGTAAAAGGTAAGAAAAAATATAGAAAACTGGGCGCTAAAGTGTTTTAATCCATAATTAATGTATTTTGACAGGTGCCAGATTATGAGATGGACATGCAGAGTAAGAGTGTCTGGCCAGGAATAAAAAAAATGGCTTTAAAATGTAACACCTTACTGATCACCTACTGCTCCTCCATGGTCCATCTCAACATGGAAAATCTAATCACTGTCTGAGATTCACATTTGCTGTGTTGACATGGACCAGGAAGTAGAGACCAAGGGAAGGAGACCCAGGAAGTGCAGGAACGGGAGCAATGGAGGATCGGTGAGGTTTGTATGACTTTTTCCCATCTGAAAAACCACATAAAGATAAAAAATGTCCAGGAAGAAATTCAACCCAATTAAAATGTGGTAAGTATAGCAACTATCACATCAATCATACTTTTGGTTCACAAGATTCTGGATTATCAGACAGTTTTACTACAGGAAACAAACGTAAAAAAATGTTATTGTTGGACTATTGGATGTTGGATATATTGTATTATTCTGGATATGACATGAGAGGATAGGAAGTTTGAGAATAACTGCATTCACACCTGCGATATTGTGTCTATCATGGGTATTACCCACTATCTTGGTTAATTCCTCAATTATACTGTACAGTATTAAAAAATGAAGAAAGAAAAGCCAATGTACACAACATATAAAATTTTATACACCTAGTAAAATGGCCATTCATTTCTGTTTCGGTTATGTGCACAGGGTCTGGACATAACTCAAAAATATTACCTGCGAGTTAACAGAATCTATAAAGCTTTCATACAGTTTAGGGCCATAAGAAAGATATGAATATCTGTATCGACCCAATATTTGGATAACTTTGCATTACTCAACTTCACACATACAGTAATATGATGAAAATTACACTTGATTCTACATTCTTACCTGGATCATCATTTTCTTCATATTCATCAGCACTTAGCCCCCTCTCAACATCAAAGTGGAAAAATATATTATTTTCATGATGTGGAACTGTAATAAAAAAGAGGTTTTCTTATAATTCTGTGCTAGATTAGACTAAAACACAGGAGTCCAAATTAAAAATAAAGATGTAAATTGGTATAATGCTTTAATAATACATAAAGCTGTATGTATGTGCTGATTTTTAGCTAAAAAAAAAAAAAATCAAGAGCAAACTAAATTTCTGGGGCCCCGAAGACTTTGCAGTTGAATCAATTTCATGAATTGTGTTAGTGACCAAATATGAAGGGACCTACATCATTGTTCATTACATCACTGTGGTAACGTGGTATCTAGTGTTGAGAGAACTTGTGGTTTCAAATTCGGCGTACAAGGTTCGGGTTTGGGTTATCTAAGAATTCTGTTATGGATTATGCTACCGCAGACCATAACTTATGTGGAATCCATAACAGAATTCTTAGACAACCCAAACCTTGTATGCCGAACTTGAAACCACAAGTTCCCTCAACACTAGTGGTATACCATCATTATGGATGACATGTCCTTGCACTAGGAAGTTAACATCTGAGCAGCGGGGACCAAAGGAGATTAGGGGACCTTTGTAAGTTTTTATACTCTGTATAGATGCTGAATGCGTACAACTTACTTACTAAGTACTGCGTACTTAAAGAAACAACAAACCTAGAAATGAATGATACAAGTACACGGGATAAAGTTTTTTTTCAGGTCTGTAACATTTTCTGTATATTTGTAACACAAATAGACTAGTAGAAATCCCTCAGAGAATACAAGAGTTAACGTTCTGCTGATCTGTTCCACTTTCAACTGGGAAAGGACTGAGAAAGTATGCAGTGCTTCACCAAGGCGTGGGTCTCAACTATCTTTTGTCCTATTACAGACTGGGTACAGTAGTGAGGCTGCTGCTCCAGCATTTATCTTACAGCCAGACACAGGACAGTGGGAACGAAAAGGAGGCTGGCCTCTTGGAATATTTCTTTCTTTATTTATTAATTAGTTTACAGTGAAAATGGAGACAAAGTAGGATCAATGGAAAGGAGGAAAACAAGAGGGGGATTGTGGGAATAGATTTTTTGTGTGTGTTTTGTTCCTTTAATTGTATGACTATATTTTATTTTGACTGATTGTATGAGATGACCCTCACGTATCTGCCACTGACATTATGTATTCCCTTATGGGGCCCTTTCCTATAACAGACTTTACAAGTCTACAAAAAATAACAAGTGAAATTAAGTCATGACAGCTTTAGTGGAGAGAGAAATTTAGATCTCAAAAGTAATAAATAAAGAAGTAATGTTCTCATTATTCCTCTAATGACAGCACAGAATGTGAGAACATTTTACAAGGTTGTACTAGAGTCCTATAAGAAGCAAAACTATCTAAACAATTTTGATTGTGTTGTGTTCTATGTTACTTAATCTTGGACCTCTTTATTTCACTATACCTAGCACTAATCCTGTGTGAGAAGACTCCTCATTCCACCGACACTGTATGTTTAAGAAAGAATTCTAAAATCAGACATTCTAGACGTGTTCCATTTAATCTGGGAGGTCTGAATGTGAGCTCCACGTAGTACTTCTCACCTGCAGGTGCACAGACTGACAGGTGTTCAGGGCCAGAACATGAGGGATTCCCACAATAAGCCTGCAAAATCCCTATCACATAGTTTTCTCTAAAAAAAGCTGCAATTAATCCTCGTAGAAGAATGTACCCTGTTACATAATGGATGCAGGAATGTTACAGCAGCTCACACCTTGTGTGTGCAAATACAGGTTGAAAGGTGACAAGTTTACATGTTCCTTTTAACCATTTCTACAATACAACAAAAAAAGTTTTTGTACAATTACAAGCAATAAAGGGTTTACATATGAGAAGTCTCGAAATTCTGATCAGTCATTTTAAATGTAACAGACACAAATTTTTAGTGCAATTTTGGTTTGCAATGTTGTATCTTTAGTCGTGTCCCCTTTCTATAAAACTACACCTCTTGTCGAGGTAAAAAAACAAATCAGCTAGGTGCAGTGGAATTTTTGTTTTGGCACATTTGCTTCATAAATAGGAGTAATACTTGATGAAACATTATGAAAGTCTCCAAATTTGGGCACATTTTATGACAAGGTCTAAGTGCATTTACATTAGTAAATTTGCTCCAATCTACCAGCACTTAAAGCATAGAGCTTAATCGCTCTATTACCAAACTGTTTGCCTGAGCTCTGCTCTGGCTTTGAAAAAAAGACCTAACAGTTCTGCCCGAGCAGAAATCAGGGAGCAGGTGGAAGGGCTGGTTAAACACTTAATATTTAAGGCTTTGAAGTAGTTACAGATGTGAGCCAATTGTGATCTTAGCCAGAGTGGAGGAGGGAGAGCTATTGGGGAACATGCTGACAGGCTGCACAGACAAAAGACAGAGATCTTCTCTCCCTATATAACAGTACATCTCCCCAGGGGGAGGGTAACATGGACTACTGTGCATGTTATCTGTCCCCTTCTTCTCCATCTATCAGAGAGCATACTTCCTCTCCGATGGTTGGGTCTTTTTTTTACCAGGAAAGGAGTGGGAGGATGATCGCTCATCAATCTAATCCCCCTTTTGCACCTGTATATTGATGCGATTTCCCAGACTTTTACCAGCGTCTGATCATGGGGTCAAGTATTAATAAAGTTTGCATTTTATACTCTCCCTATCCGATCTTTACCATACAACATGTGGACCACTTCTCTAGTCATACCTGTTACATGCTACAGTAATAGTGATACTTATTATCACTAGAGAAAAATGCTAATATATTTTTTTCATATATCTAATTAAAAGATTTCTGACAGTCAAAAAATTCATTTTGGGTCACTGACTGTGATCAAGAAACACAATTTGTAGAAAAAAAATGGTACTGCACTTATGACTGAAACGTGCTCGCAGAAGGACTTTTCAGTCCGTAAATCATGTAGAAAATCCATGGCACACTTCTTAAAGAGGACCTTTCATGGGTCCAGACTTTGCTAACAATGTAGCCCATTATGGAGGGCATGTGGGACTGGGGCCAGAGGACTTACTACTTTTGCAGGGCGCCGCTCCGTTCGCCCACTGTCCCCCTGCATCGAAACAGGGAGGAGGAGACGCCAGGGATTCTCAATGGGCGTCTCCTTCTCCCTGACTGGAGTGCTGTCCAATCACAGTGGAGAGCATCACAGCCAGGGAGAAAGGTTTCACTTTACAGGGGGACAGCGGGCGAACGGAGCGGCGCCCCGCAAAAGTAGTAAGTCCTCTGACCCCAGTCCCACATGCCCTCCCTAACGGGCTACATTGTTAACAAAGTCTGGACCCATGAAAGGTACTCTTTAAAATCCTCTATAGGTGGGATGTTATTTTCTAAGCAGATGATCTACAGTATGTAACAGAAAAGAAATGTCCATTCCAGCATCAAGACATAAATGCTAACTCCAGATTTAATTATGCAATGTTTCTTTTGGTCTACAGTGTAAGATATTTGTCAAGCTGAATCTGAATGAAGGCATATGGGAGGAAGACATGCCTTCATCCAGATTTTCTGGCACCCCGTAACCCCACCCCATCAGCCATTCCTGCAGCCTCTGGTACTTGAACTAGAGCTTTAAATGAAACAGGAAGCACAGCTCCATTCTAAGTGTAGTGGCCATGCTGGATTAGTGCAGCTAACCTCCTAGTGAAGTGAATAGGAGCTGAGCTGCAGTAGTCCAGCATGACTGCTACACTTTGAACAGAGCTGTGCTTCCTGTTCCATTCAAGTTCTAGTTCCAGTACCAGAGGCTTCAGGGAACAGCTGATCATTGGGGGTGCGGAGTGTCTTACCCTGACTATTTGGATATTACTGAGGATAGGTCATCCATACCAGGAACTTTAAAAACGATTTTATGTCACCTGAGTTGTGCATCAACTATATTTATTATCAACATCAAATCAAAATTTACAATAAAAAAAGTTACATTTTTGGGAGAGTTTTTTTAAATTTTAGCGTGACTGTTGGGGGTTAAGAACTTCATGGAGTCTCCTACTACATGTTCCACTGCTATGTTCACATGGTAGATTTTTTCTGTGGAAATATCTGACGTGTATTTGCAGTAAAATCTGTAGCAGAAATCTGAGGGTGACTCTTAGATTTCTGCACAGATTAGGAGTGGCTACCCACCGCAGTTTCCACAAAGAATCACTACAGAATCCCCATTTCACTCTCAACTTATTTTCAGTGACACAGATTTCAAATCCCTCCATATCTATATTGGCACAGATTCCCATTGACATGAATGGTAGGCACATTGCTCAAGGATTTTGGTGGACATGTGCTGACATCTGAGTGAAAATTCTGTCATGTGAACATACCCTAAGCAGTAATGAAAAGGAACATGGCTGTACACATCTGGTATCCACAGGGTTAATGTTACAATAAGAATAGGCCCCTTTTCTAGGCATCCAGTGTTTAAAAATGGCGCTGCTCGAGAGCACAGTGGGCGCCATAGTCACTGGGTTTCTGCTGTTTCAAATGTGACTATGGTTTCCAAGAGAGCTAAAACCAGGAAATGTGCGCTTCCTAGCCACAACGCCTTTCTCAATCTCAGAAAGTTGTAGTAATAATAGGCTTAAGCCTGTGCAAGGATTCCAGGCCTATTACTGGCATATTCCAATGCTGGCCTGCAGGTGGCAGCACTGCATTGGAATATACTAAATTCTGTAATGGATAAAAAAAATCCATTGCAGACTACAAATTGCAGTCTGTTGATTGCATGTTATAGTCACCTAGGCTGACTATAAACAATCCAAAAAATATCATAAGCATCAACATGCCCACAAATGTCCAAACTATTAAAATATATATGTATTTATTGTATGGTGAATGCGTAACCAAAACAAAAAAAAACAAAAAAAACTCAGGATTCGGCTTTTTTCATCCCTTCACTTTCCCCCTAAAAAATTGAATAAAAAGTAATTTTAAAAAAGTCATAAAAGTCATACACACTCCAAAATGGTATCACCGAAAATTACAGATTGCTGCAGAAATTTTTTTATTTTTTTCAAAAAATTTTATTTTTTCAATATTAAAGCACAAAAGAACAGAACTAATGTAGTATCTCTGCAATCGTACTGATCCATAGAATGAAGGGAACTCTGTAAAAACAAAACCTATAAAACGGTGGTGGAATAGAATTTTTTTTTACCATTCAGACCCATTGTTAGCATTATTAAATGGTGGCATTAGAAAGTACAACTTGTCCCACAAAAACAATTCCTCATATAGATATGTGAAAGAAAAATAAAAAACGTATGGCTCCTGGATGGAAGGGAGTAAAAAAACAAAAATTCAAAAAAATTTAAAATTGCCCAGTCCTGATGTGGTTAAACTGTGAGGTTTCTCTCTTGGTCAGTACAAAGTATGAGATGTCACACCCTGGCCTAGTTTCTCTTGCCTCCAAAGAACAGAAATGGCTTTTTGTTTGTCTAAAGTGAGCTTCCTCCAATCTTATATAGTGTGTGTGTTTTGGGGGGAGGTATAGTTATAGGTCTACCAGCTATTTAATATTCCAGGTCCCCTCCCTCCAATTACCTAGTAATAACCCATGCTTTTGAGTAATACATTACTAGAAGGTTCTGAAACCTAAACCACACGATGAAGGTATAAAACATGCTCAAAACCATAATTGGGGTTCAATGTTTCTGAGGCTCAATCAAGACTGAGGTATGAATCCTTGTGTCCTGCCTACCCTCCCAGCAATTTTATTTTAGAACTGTTTTGCCTTCTGTATGTCTTTTTATTTTGTCTCCTTTTAGATATTTTTGTAAGCACTGTACCTTTTCGTTTTTTGAAGTTTTAAAACTTTAGACGGGTTGTGTTACTTCAGCAAAGAAAGTGCACTTTCTAATGTATTATGATTGTCCATATTGTCTCCTTTACTGGCTTCGTTTTTTTTCCAACACATTATACACTGCCCGTTTCCATGGTTATGACCACCATGCAATCCATCATCCGTGGTCGTGCTTGCACACCAGCCTCTCTGGTGGCTGGGATTTATGGAGTTCACATAGGCTGGTCCTTCTTTCTATAGTGTGCAAGCATGACCTGTGATGGATTGCAGGGTGGTTGTAACCATGGAAACGAGCAGTATATAAAGTGATGGAAAAATTAATCCAGCCAGCAAAGTAAGCAATATGGATAATGACAATACATTAGTGGGTTATATTAACTTTCTCTACATAGTAAATACCATTTGCTGAGGTTACACAACCCTTTAATGTTCGGTCTTCGTAGTTCTAATAACCTACAGCTTTTCAGAACGTGTTTGATGTCTGAAAGCAGTGTGTGTCCTAGTGTACCTGTGTGTTAACGGATTTCTTTGGGTGGTGATAGTGTGTATTTGGGGTGCATGGACTGTGCTTGGAGTGAGATTTATGTTCAATTTGCAGCCTGACTGGAAGAGAGTGGAGATAGATCAATGTCTTGCAGTCACTCCAAGGTCACGTGCTGGGACAGTGTGTACTGTACATGACACTATACATTGCCAATCTCAAGAAAAAAGGTTGCATAATTGCTGAGTGCTGAGTACACAAATACATAGCCCGTTTGGAATTACCAAGCAATCAACATTTTTCACCCTCTTATGATCGTATTTCTATAAAGATCTACCGGGTATATAAGAGGTTTTTGCTGGCACACGTTAATGAGAAAACTGCACATGTAATCACCTAAATAGTAAATTGTCATTTTTAAGACAGAACGTTTATCTCCTTTAATCCCTGGAGATAAATCCTAAGAAATAAGGATACAAAAAGGGCTAAAAATGCAGATCTCCGAAAAACATCCTTCATGCTGCTAGGAAATCTGGTGACATGACATTAAGAAGAAATGTGGGAACAACAAATTACTCATTTTACCAACATGAAATATTACGCTCACTGACAAGGAATCAATGTTCCCATCTGCTGTCCAAATACCAAACACATTGATTTAGATCAGCCTTGAACCTATAACAGGAGAACACAAAGTTGTTGATAACTATGCCCTTGAATGCTCACAGGACTGAAATTTACTGCACAACTAGTGCTTTTATAGTATACATTTGTAATATATGACAATTCACCAGAATATGTTCAATAGTATTGGCCAGTAAGACTCTATCAGCTATAAACCATGCGCATCAATGCAGAAAGCTAGGAATCATGGTCAGTAGGACTGCACTGAATATGAGAATAGCAGGTTGCCAGCAAGAAGTCAGTGGAGATGTTCTGCGCCCTACAACTTACTTACAACATTTTTTATTAATCTTGAGACCCCTAAATCCAGTTTCTAGCTCAGTAGCGTACACCATACCATTATGAGTATAGGTACACCCCTCTCTGACTACTGTGTAGCTAAAACAAACTACCCTTATTTTTCGCCCTATAAGACGCACCTAGGTTTTAGAAGAGGAAAATAAGAAAAAAAAATTTGCAGCAGACTTCAGCTCAGAGCCCCAATGTTAATCAGACCTCAGCTCAGAGCCCGAGTCAGATCCCCAATGTTAATCAGACCTCAGCTTAGAGCTCCAATCAGACCCCCAATGCTAATCAGACCTCAGCTCAGACTTCCAACGTGAATGACCCCCAAGCAGACCTCAGATCAGAGCCCCAATGTGAATGACCCCCCAAAGAGACCTAAGATCAGACCCCCATGCTCAGAGCAAACATTAAAAAAACAATTAACAATTAAATTACCTCTCCTGGTCCAGACATCGCCACTCCTCACATCCAAACTCTCCTAGTTCAGCCTACCATATGTTGTGCTGTGACCTGACGTCCTCATGCTGTGTGCAGTCATAGCACAGCAAGAGGCCAAGGACCAGGAAGCGGTGAGTACAGAGCCCGGAATGTCACCCATGATGCTAGGGAGGCTTGTCTCCGTCACTGCCTGCCATTGGCTGCTCCCTCCCCCTTCCTCCCGCACATGGGGAGAAGGAGCGACAGGGCATTTTTTAGTCTATGATAACCCTTTTAATGGGATATGAAATATTTGTGATCCTGATATATTTATGCCCAGTTCTACAAATCACCCCTGCATAACAACATCTTGTATGACAAATGCAGTCAACAAGCAGTGATAGATAGAGGGGGATATAAAAATATATTGGTAAGTCATGCTGTGACGGAAAATATCTGACAAGTCACTGGCAGCAGACAGCTAACCACATGCAGGCAAGCGCCAAATATTTATAGCAATGTGTATTCTCAAGAAATTCTCATTTTAGATTTAGACTAGGTTTATAAACAAGAAATTCTAAAGAATCCAAGCAAAGTACAAGTCATTCTGGATAGACCTCCAGAAATTAACACCGGTGTTAGCTGTTATTTTAAATAATGCTATGACTGAAGGAAACTAGTTTTTGGCTCTTAAAATTTGCAAGTAAAAATCAGTAAGCAAAGATGATGCTAGCAGGTAATTAATCCTAGGTACACCAGTCAGTAAATACTGTAACTCCATCCAGAGCCATGGGTGCCAATTGACCTACTGGATACTGGATGCTCAATTAGCACAGAGGGCATGCTTTCTTGCAGGAATTGTTGAGTTCAGGCATCTGGTAACTATTTAAGGTTAAGGAGATCTTTCCTGGGTTCAGATTCCCTTACGTAGTTTTCTTGGGGTTCTAAGCCTTGAAGCAAATTATAGACATAGTAAACACTTTAAGTATTAGGCGTTTAATGTTTCAATCAGGCATTGGACAGATATAAAAGACTCCCAATAAGTGAAGAGACAGCCCATCCCTACCTCTTTGGCATAAACCCCAGCTATGTTCTATGGCCATTCATCAAGTATACAACGTGTTGTCCTTTATTTCATCTAAGACCTGAGTCCTTAATACATAAGGGCTAGGGGAACAGAACTAGGAAAAATTATTAATAATATATATTAGGACATCCTTCCTTTTGGAACCTTAACTCAAGAGTTAGCATAATGTGTAAAATGTGCTAAAGATGGCTGCCTGTAAGTTGGCTTTCTGTAAACTAAACAAAATGCAATAGCAGAGTAAATTCCCATAACATAGACCACTTGACATTTACACAAGGCTAAATTTGCTATAATATAGTTGATATTGCTAGCTTTACATTGTTTATTACATTGCTTCCTATTTAACACAGAATCCATGCTTGACTTAAGCCCCCATAGCCAGCAGCGGATGCCCTTATCAACACCCTCCTGCTCTTCTTCTAGACATTACCCTTCAATAGTTTGGTATTTTGCTTTGGATTTTTGGAGTCCATTCAAAAGCTAAGAGATTGAGATTGAAGTCCACCCATTTCCTGACCTGAAAGGCAGATATTTGAGGCAAAGTAAAAACAAAAATAGTTGAATGCCTTAAAAACCAAATATAGTCAGTAACCTAAATCTTATCAGAACATCTCCCCTAAAACTAGGAGCAAAACACATGAACTGTTAATTTCTGGAGGAACCTCAACATTAAAGGGGTTGTCCACGATTAGAAAAACAAGGCTGCTTTCCAAAAACAGCACCAAACCTGTTCAGAGGCTGTAAATCACTGAAGTGAACACAGGGAAGCATTTGCTGACTTTGAGGGTCAAGAAAAGAAAGACAGAACTAAACTTTTACCTTCCTACAAAACATAAGTAGCTTTTACTTTCACAAAACAAACTTTCATCTGAAGGTGGAAGGGTAACGTTCCCACAAGTCAAATGCATTTACTTTGTATAGTCAAGAATTCAACCACTGTTCATTGTTATTCAGGTTATAAATTTTCCTCAAGCCACCTTTGGTCACAGTCTAGTAAGGTTTACTCCGCAATGTTACGCAATTCAAAGAGGTTCCTGCTACTGTAACCTGCAATAATAATTAATAAAAGGAGGCTGAATGGCCTGTGAGGCAATCTAGCTCAAGGCTGAATGGGAATGGCATTCCTGGTATGTTCCAAGTGAAACTGGCAAACCACCAGTGAAGTGTCTATTAATGGTCTATTTAAAATTGGCTTTTTCTGATGCTCTAAACATCTGCCCTATCGTATTGCATTTAACTCGGTTTTAAATTAAAGGTATTCATTATTTTCTCCTCTTTCTTCCTCTATCTCTCGTACGCTCTATTGTCTATTCAGCTGCTATTGATTAATTTCTGTAAACTATTATGTGTAAACCATTGTCCTATCATGTCAGAGCTTTCAACTCGCCTAAAAAAAAGGAAATCAGCATTTGAATATTACAACAAATATTCACTTGATATATTGTTTCTACAGGAAACAATGTTTTTTTTAAAAAAAGTCATCTTCCAAATTCATGAACAGTATGTATAATCATTGCATTTGTGTCTCAGCATCCAGGAAACATAGGGATTTGATGGTATTGTTTAAGAACGAGTTCCCTGGGGAGATCCTGGATTCATTTAGGGATGGACAGGGTAAAAATATCACTGTCTTGATGAATTTCTTTGGTTCCAGGCAGTGTCGGACTGGGGTGCTTAGAGCCCACCAGTAAAATTCATTTTGGAGGCCCACTGCACAGATATGTGAAAATATCTGCTCACAGAGCAGCAGACAGTGGCAAAACACTAGAAGATGATTGATTATGGGGGTCCCTGCAGCGAGAAGGCAGGTCCCTGGGAAAAAAGGATACTAGCCTGCCTGCCCCTGTACCAACAAGTCATCTCAGCCTTCTGATGCATCTATAATAAACTAGGTCAAGTAGCCTAGACTAAGGAGATATTGGCTAGACATAATGGAAATAGTGATTAAGGTCTATCATACCAATACTGAAGCACATGTACATGTATATATATTGGGATGTGTGAGATCGCTTTAAGTAACGCAGGGGCATCGGCTGGCCATTCTGAGGCTTATGTATCAGGCTCGTAAACTTATAGCCTTCCACTGGATAGATCCTGAACCACCTACTGTCCAGGAGTTTAAAGTGAGAGTACGACACTTAATCCGCCTGGAAAAGTATGTATATCAAAAAAGGGGGGACATTAAAAAGTATGATAGTATTTGGGGTTGCTGGGTAGCAAAAGATATTTAAAATGGGTATCTATGGGTGGGTGGGCTAATGGTGCCCATCTCTTATACCAGACAAGCCGTCATTGACGGCTGGGATGGTTAGCTGATGCTCCAGAATGTGAAAACTATTCTTTCTGTTTCCCGATATGTCACTTGTGGACTTTGTTGAGGTATAGTTTAATGGAGGAGTGGATGGGTCAGAAAGTAATACAGATATACAGATGTAGCAGGGTTAACACACAAACTCTTAAAGGTGTTGTCCGAGTTATGAAAAAAAAATATATAGTACTTTAAATCTGATGGGCAGCAATATGTAACTAAGTTAAGCAAGTTTTAGGCAAAAAAATCTATATTTCCACATTTCCCTGGTTCTCTTCTGGTCTTTGTTTACCTGCAGTAATAACAATATCTGCCCCTCCCCCTGCTCTGCTCTGCAAATGCTGCCCTGAGTGACATGTCTGCTGGGATACTCAGCAGCATGTTGTATGTGTAGGACTACAAGTCCCAGCTGTACAATGACACTGCTGGTACACACAGGGTCTTCCCCCTACCTTTCTTCTCTACAATACAATACTTTGCAGACCAGCTCCAGTATCAGCTTTGTGTCTGTAGGGTGAGGAGAGCAGATCCTGTGTCTCTTTACATCTGCAGCTGCTGTTGTAAAGCCTTCAGTGTGTTCTGGCTGAAGGGGTTAATGTTTTATCTGAAAGAATCCAGGGAGAGCAGATAGCAGCCCGGCAATGCAGGGGGGCGTGGCCAGCACAGTGACATCTCGTGTACAGGCTCTGTGCATGAATACAAGATTAGCAGGGAGATAAGCTGACATCACAGGTCATGTGACCCTGAGTGAAATCTGATAAACCAGCAGCTTTAGAAGCAGAAAGTGTATGGAAAAGTTGTTGTATTTGACTAGTTAGAAACATACAAAGGACAAAAAAATAACTCGGACAACCCCTTTAACTCATCGCGTTATCTTGAAACAAAAGTCATTGAAAAGCAATTGAAGGTGTTTGCTTAACACATTTAGTTTAGATAACACGTCTCAGAAAGCATGTGTGTTAACTCTATTACATCCATACATCATGGACACTTTTTTGTCTCCAACTCCTGATGGAATGAAGAATCCGGAGAATATAACATGGATCAGAAAAACCCGCTAAACGTGGACTGTAGTGCACAAGAAATAATATGCATATTTGGTGGATTGGTTTGGGGGGGGGGGTGGGAGGAGGGAAGGTGGGTAGGTGTATTGTTTGGTAGGTGTATTGTTTATTATTGTATAAATGAAAATTCCAAATAAAAAATATCTGAATTAAAAAAAAAACTAGGTCAAATAATCCTTTATTATAGGGATTATTTTGAAGCTAGCTGAAAGAAGGAAAAGGGAGAGGAAAGGAGTAAGAAGTGTTTTAGAGGCCAGATTGGAAAAGATGGTTAGAGAGAATCAAAGGTCCTCTTCAAATTTTCTATGGAAACAAATTATGGATATAAAGTCTCAATTAAACATAACAGTTTCTGAAAAAATGAAAAAGCAATTAGGTGGATGAAAGTGAGGTATCATAAATGTGTAGTAAATATGCAAATAGATAGGCCTTTGGCAAGATTAAGAAAAGTGGAAAATAATTATGTGGCATTTAAAATTAGAGATTCCTCAGGGACATGTGCGTCAAATTCAGATATAATATATAGGGAATTTCATAGATATTATTAAAAGCGTTACAGTGATCTAGGAGAGGTAAGGCTTAATAGAATGAAGGGGTTTCTGGATGGATTAAGCCTGCCTAGGATTGAAAAGGAGAAATGGGAAAGGTTGAATAAGGAGCTCACAGAGGAAGAAATGTTGCATCAAATGGGTTTTCGGCTGGTTATTTTAAGAAATTTAAGGAATTATTATGTCCATATTTGAATATTCTTTAAAACTTTTTCAGGGGTTGGGAGATATCTAAAGAATTTTTATAGGCTATGATTACGTTTATCCCAAAACAGGTAAACGATCATACTAATGTTTAGAACTTTAAGCCAATTTTTTTTTACTGAATATACATCTGAAGTTATTTACATGAATTTTAGCAGAAGCATTAAATGGGATTACGTCTTTAACTGGATGTGAACAAGTGGGATTTGTTCCATTGATACAAGCCCCAGATAACGTTAGAAAGGCTATTTTATTTTCTGTGGTTAACAGTGAGAAATTGCCTTTGGTAATTTTGGCACTACATATGGAGAAGACATTTGATTCTACTAGCTGGCCCATTGTATTTTGTGTTTTAGTTAAGGTAAGGGTGGATTTTTTTAATGCTTTAAAAGCTTTATATTCTCACCAAACAGCTAAGCTAAATTTACGTACTAATAAGAAAGAGGAAATTATGGTTAAAACAGGAACAAGACAGGGGTGTCCCCTCTCACTGGCTATTTTTGATTTGGCAATGGAACCAGTGATGTTGTATTGTGTTGTAAGGATATCTCAGGTATTAGTGTTAGGGAGAGGGAATATAAGTTAAGATTGTTTGCGGTTTATATTTTTTGACATTGTCCAGACCTTTTACTCTACTACCTAATATAAGATTTTAGAGGATTTTGGGATATTACCGGGATTACATATTAATGTTGAAAAATCAGAAATACCTTATTGTAATGTAGAGAAAAGTACACAGAATCTCATAGCTCATAAATTTGGGGTTTATAAAAAGAGATACATATATACCTTTTTGGTGATAAAGATATCTTATATACAGAGATAAAGGAGATGCATTGGTATTATTGTAGAGGGTTATTCCAAAAAATAAGGGGAGATTTGAATAACTGAATGAATTGTAGCAAAGGAAGGTAGTCAGTTCCAAATTTGAGGAATTAATATAAAAAGTTGCTATATATATATATATATATATATATATATACAGTTCTTAGACATGTACTAATATATTTCTTCTGGATTACATTTGTTGGGCATATATATATATACAGTTCTTAGACATGTACTAATATATTTCTTCTGGATTACATTTGTTGGACAGCCCTGTTCCTATTCTGCGCACAAGAAAGTGGAAGCTGTCTGTATATACTTTTACAGATTATTATAAAGTGGCACAGGTAGCACAACTCATGAGGACAAGTACTGTAGGGCTGAGGCCATTGTGGGTGGATTTGGAGGAAGACTTCATTTATCCTTTCAGATGGAAGGCAGTGTGATGGGCGTGGGAGAAACCTAAAAAAGGAGCATCAGGGAAGAGCTCCAGTGGTGGAATTGCCTTTAAATTAATGGGAGAAATTAATGAGGAAAACTATAGACGATAAGGTCTTCAGTAATGAACATTTTTGAAAATAATTTCTTTTAACCAGGTTTGGATGGGAAATTGGGAAATTATAGGCTACTACATTTTTTTATCTTTGTGAAAAAAGTTTCTAAAGGTTGAGTTGAGTTGATATGAGAGAGGTGGGATGTGTTTCTAGAAAGTAGACACAGTTCATGATGGCAGAGGAATTTTATTTTATATTCTTTTTGGGGGAGGGATGCTCTCCCCCCAAAAATCAATACAATATGAAACAAAACATAAATTAATTAAAGATATGAAAATGTAAAGAGAGTCTTGGATCATAGCAGAATTTCTTTCCAAGAAATGCTCCGATGCTCCATTGATACAGGCTAAATGTGTGTAGGGGAGCTTATGTCCGGGCCTGAACAAATACAAACCCTTTAAAGGTGGAAAATTGTATAAAACAACAATAGATGCTGTGTCACCCCTATCTCTTCATAGATTGTAAGCTCTTGCAAGAAGGGCCCTCAATCCTCTTGTTGTAATTGACTTGTCTGTTGCTATGTTATTTATGACTGTTTGTACATGAACCCCTGAACTGTAAAGCTCTGCGGAATATGTTAGCACTATATAAATAAAGATTATTAAGATAATTTTGGGGTACTTTCCTGGTAAATTCCCAGACGTCCCAGTGCATTCTATCCAGTGCTCCCCAAGGTAACCCAGCCCTGGGTTTATATAGAAAATTTACTACAGCCATCCTCGTCTCCCTTCAGAAGCTTACTCCTCCCCCACTCCTCTCTCCATTGACTTCTATAGGCAGCATGTAACATAATCTCTCAGTAAGATGATAATACGTCTTGCCCTCTATGATGGATTTTAACTGGGTGGAAGATGAAGAAGTGGCTCAAAATTAGAGAAAGAGGGATTTTCTTTTAATAAGGCATTTTGAAAAGTTTCTTATATTCATTTGTAATATTGATTTATGCAACGTTTGCTGAAACTATAAGGTTTATTTAACAAGCGTGAACAGAGCTTTAATCTGATGTAAATGTAGTAAAATATAAAACTCTTTGTTTTACCTTATATACTTTGAAATTAATTTTCCCTTTATAAATAGCTTTGATTGGGGTCTAGGAACCGATATACCCACTGGTTACAAGAAAAAATGTCATGACCTTTTGACTTAATAGGCTTTTATATGCATTAGAATACTTACTGAACACATCTCCTCTTTGTTTTCCTTGGTCCTCAATCCTGTTACTATCTGGTATCCTGGTATCAACTGTGGGTGATTTGGTTGTTGGTGGCTTTGTTGGTGGTGGTCTTGTTACTGGCTGCGGTGGCCTTGTGACTGGTTGAGGTGGCCTTGTTACTGGCTGGGGTGGTCTTGTTGCTGATTGCGGTGGTCTTGTTGCAGGTTGAGGTGGTCTTGTTGCAGGTTGAGGTGGCCTTGTTGCAGGTTGAGGTGGCCTTGTTACTGGCTGTGGTGGTCTGGTCACTGGCTGTGGTGGCCTGGTCACTGGCTGTGGTGCCCTGGTCACTGGCTGTGGTGCCCTGGTCACTGGCTGTGGCGGCCTGGTTACTGGTTTTGGTGCTGGCCTTGTTACAGGACTCCATGTTGGCCGTGTTACAGGTTGTCTGGTTGTGGTCTTGGGTGTCTTTGGTTGCGGCTTTGCTGTAATAGAGGGTGAGGGAGGCCACTTAGGATGTCTGGAGCCAAAGTCTGGGATCCTGTTGCTGCTTCCTTCACTACCACTTAATGTGCTGCCATTTCCTTTAAGTATGTTTCTCATATTATCTTTACCTGGTAGAAAATTATGTGGGCCAAGCGGATCAATCATCACTCGGGGGATTGCTGTAAGACAAAACAGTATTATCTACCGTCTCTATATTATTAAGTACCTACTACCAAAGATTATGTGGAAAATCTTTTGATATCCACAACAGACAAGTTTTAAAGCAAAGTGAAAAATTAAGACAGGTTTTTTCTCAATATAGCTCAATACAATGTGCTTAATATAATAAGACACATAGAATACCCCCTTTGAAGAGCTCTACACTATATACATATATATAATGTATGCACAAACAAGTGCTGCACTAGTAGCTTGTTAATGAAATCAACTTGTAAGCTTGAGAAAAAACGTTTAACTTTTGTAAGTAGAAAATAGTTTTCATGTTTATTACATTTCAATGTTAAGACAAGAAGCAGAAATGAAGCTTGTTTTTTAGAAAGTATGCTGAAACTTTTTGTATATATTTAGCTCTTCCAGAAAAGGTTAACTGTATAATTATTTAAAAGCAATATTTCCTGGACAAGCTATCTTTACTTTAAAGGGGTATTCTGGCTTTTAGATACTGATGACATATTAGCAACTGTTCACACATATTGGATCTGACAGGGTCTTCAGCATGGATTCCATGCCAAAATCTGCATCAAATCTGATGACAATCTGTGGTACCCCAGTACAGGGGGTATCTGCAAATGTTTTGTAATGTTATATTATTTAATGTAATGTACACCTAGTATGGCATGGCATAGTTGGCAGGGACAGGGTTAACCACCCTGTTCCACCCCTCTCAGAAGGGGCAGGAATGGGCTGGTCCTACTTCCTTATTAGAGAGAGAGAGAGTGCTTCTTCTACAGGAAGTTAAAAAAAAAGAATTTAGACTATGCATGACCAAGCACGGGAGTCAGCAAGGTAAGCTGCAACTACAGCTAGCCAGACTTTGTGGCTTGATTAAGACACCTGTCACACTTAACCAAGTCCTAGTCAGACGTGTCTCTAAAAACATCTGTATCCCGCAGTGGACACTACAGCCATAATTGCCATATTACAGTTGCTGGCCAGAGATTCTAGGGAGAGAGACTTTGGCATGACAGGATACCAAGAGTGCCATCATTTTCCACTTTGCCAGCCTCCATACCGCGCTAGCTGGGAAAAAAAATTGCACTGTGTCCAGATTGTTGTTGGATGGACAACAACCACTCAGTAAAAAGAGATGTTTATTCTTCCACCTCTGACCTGGTTACTCCTACTCCTACACCCCCCACTGGCCACTGCACCTTGCACTACATGCCCTGCCCGGCAACCATATGGACAGTTAACATCACGGGCACCCCATCTACCATCAGGCAGAGAATCCCAACACTAGGGTGTACCCGAGAGAAGAATAGGTGTACCCATCATTAGCTGCACCAGTCCTAGAAGCAACTGCCTGAAGGAGAACATTGTGACACATCATTTCGTTAGAGCCACTACCACCCATCCTCCGCTCCGCCTACTCTACAGCTCACTGCATATCCACATCCCACGCATGTGAATGGAGTTTACACAACAAACTACTTAACCTACTATGGAAAATTTCCATGCAGATTTTTGTCTCTGTTGCTGCATAAAAAAAGTCTGCAAAAACAGGCTTCCAGCAGATTCTGGAGAGAAAAACCTGTGGATTATCTCAATGTGCATTAGACCCATTGAATGGGGCTATTACTTGTGTAAATCTGCAGCGCTTCAAACTGAACGTTCACAGCAGAAATCCCACTGACAGTCTCGGACTTCTTCTGCGGATCTTGCAGTAAATATGTGTCGGATCTGTGAAATGCATAACTGATGTATGTGAACATACTCCCAAAAATATTCTCCCTGACCAATGGTGAAAACCACAGCACGGCTAGTACGTGTGAACTTAGCCTAAGCTTTAGACAAATTTGATCTGAATTACTAATATTAGGGGATGTATGCTCTGTGTACACCTGTAGTTGTCCCTATGGCAGCATGTAATATGGAATGGGAAAAGCTTCATAAAATATAATGATATCACACTTATCCTACTGTTAACTACCAGTGATTTGGCTTTGAACCTAGTGCCAAGTAATGTTACAACCTAGATTGTACCACTAGTGCAAAATAGTATTTTGCAGCTGCTAACAATAGGGGACCCAGCAGCCACATGTGGCCCCAGAGCCACTGGTTGGGGAACAGTAAAGTATAGGATACTGTCACCTGTGACTCATTGACTCATTTCTGTATAAAATCCTTAATATAATTGATAACACTTAAATAAAACATACCTGTGCAGTCAGCTCCATTTCCCCGATAGCCTTCATTACATTTGCACTTGTAGGAACCCGGTGTGTTGTAGCATCTTGCATAATTACTGCATTGATACTCCCCAGTGTAACACTCATCAATATCTATCCACAGAGAGAAAAAACGTGCATGTAAGAATCACATGAGTATGATAAAATAATACATTACAAAACCCTACATTAACCAGAGAAATAGCTTTAATGGAAGTATATCCTACGTTATCATTTTCTATATTTGACAATTACCAAGCTTGAAAACCTAGAGTCTAAAAAGCCAACACTAAGGGGCGGACTGGCCACAGACCCTACAGGGAAATTTACAGATTGGCTGTGAAGATGTGGTGTGGTGAAGATGCCAGTATTTTGCTCTGCACTGTGGTATTTAGTTCTGCTGGGGCGGTATATTGTTCGGCACTATGGTATTGCTGGACCCGCCTACTTCTGTTGTGCCTGCCTACTTGTGTAGGCCCACCTTCTCTCACTTTGGACCTAACTACAACATGGAGCCACTTTTAGGTTTTTTCTAGGGCCACTTTCATTTCCCAGTCCGCCCATGCCAATACTTACCAAAACACTGGTATTTCCCATGGGCATGGATTAAGTCATATCCAGGATAGCACTTGCAAATGTAGCTCCCAAAGGTGTTTACACATTTCCTAAATCTGGGACACACAGCCTTTCCTGTAGAGCACTCATCAACATCTAGCAAAGAGATATTATAGAAAAGTGTGCCTTAGTTACTTACACATACATATAGGAACGACATTTTGTGGAAATTAATGTGCCATAACTTGAGATGAGTAAATTTCTTAAAATTAGTTTTGGGTCTGATTCTAATACACCAGTTTGCAGATTCGATTCACATATAAAAAATTCAACCTGTTCAAAATGCGTCCTGATCTGTGTACAGTACATAGTAGTCATTGAGCACTCAATTTGCTTGTAACATAATGGATGAAAAGGAAATTGATAGTTTAGAGAGGTATTCTGGGAGTAGAATACTATTATCCGGATAGATCATCAATATCTGATTGGCGGTGGTCCCACTCTCAACACCCTTGCTGATCAGCTGTCTGAAGAGCCTGAGGTGTCGTTGAGCACTACAGCCTCTTCCTAGGCCAGTGATTTCACATCGGTCAAATGGCCTATGTGGAGCTCAGTATAAAGACCTGAACAAGGTTGAAACTACTTCATAGGAAGGGAATTACCTAATCAGTATGTTTTTGGAGCGTGGGAGGAAATCATGCAAACACAGGGAGAACATTGCAGGGCTGATAATCACTGCTAGCATCTAACTTCCAAATGCTCATAAGGGTCCTTATACACTTGAATTTGGATTTTGCATTTTTTACTTGTACAAAAAATGCCTAAATAAGCGCTGGATTTTTTTGGCCGCCTGCAGGTTTTGTGACTTTTTTCTGATGTCTTTTTCACACAGTGGCCCAGATTTACTGAAGTGTCTGCGCTAAAAAAAATCTGTCTAAAAACTGGCGCACTGGCACATGAAGGGTTTTTTCACTTTTTTCCAAGATACTCAACAAAGCGACAGGGGCGGGCCTAAGATATGCCGTTTCATAACAAAATAAACAACAATTCTGGCGTAAAAATTCATCTCAAAGTAAGCTAACTAATAGTTGGTATAGAGTCAGATGGGGAGATTTATCATCTCATTTGTGCCAGAAAAGTGGCTTTAAAAAGTTGCAAGCTGTATATTTGTGACTTTTTAAATGCAGTGGCCCTTTTTACGCCACCCTCAAGGGTGACAACTGTGAGAAAGGGGTGTGACCAACAGCCAAGACAAATTTATCTTCATTTACACCTCGGGCAGCGCAGGAGATATCAAGACTGTCACAGAAAGCACCAGTCTTGATAAATCTCCCCTAGAGTGTCTATCCCTGCAGCAGATTTCACATCCAGCCTGAGCGCCATGATAAATCTGGTGCAGGTCTAGACAGCATTTCCAAGATTATGCCAACTTTAGTATTAGTAAATCTGGGCCAGCGTGTCTTACCACTAACATTTTCTTCATGGTATTTTCCCCCTATTTAAATGGTGTTGGCAAAACGCCTGAAAAAAAGTGCTAGTGCATGCTGGCTGAGTTTTTGAAAAGAAGAAAGAAAGACAAACAAACAAATGCCACCTAAGATGGGCAAAAACACCCTAACCCAGAACATTTTATCTCACTCATTTCAAGTTACAGCACAAGGAAAACTTGTTGTAGCAATGAGATTTCTGAAAAGAATAATTCTTAGGATGGCCACAAACAGGCATTGCCTATACTGATGGTCAGCATCACACTGCACGATGCTTTGGTTACTCTATGGCAGTACCAAAACACTGACCAACCACAAACAGTTATTAGAGAATATAGTGGATTGGTGAAAATCTACATAGAAATGTAAAGGTTCCTGCATTTACTAACTACAGAATGAATTTCAGGTACCACTTACCCACGCAAGTTCTGCCATCAGGTCCTAACTGCAAACCAGGAGAAGGACAGCGACATCGGACCTCTCCTTTTACAATGTCACATCCATATTGGCAGTTTGCCATGGAGCAGGTAAGTGTATCTATAGGAAGATATATACAGTATTAAGTTCATGATATGTAGTATTCTTAGTAGTCCTAAAAAAGTATAGCTATTTATTATAAATGTGATAGTCTCTTACTCAGATACTCAGCTACTAAAGATATCTACATACTTTAGATGCTCAGCCCTGCATTTGTTCTCACTAGGAACAGGGAAATAAGCTTCTGCCACACATCTCAGGTGGCTACTTCCCTTCCCTTCATGCATGTTAAAATCCACATGCTTGACCCTACTTTTCCCAAATATGTACACACGGGGGGCAGTTGGGAAACCACTAGTGCTGACTCTATTATTGCGTACCTAACCTTTCAACAAACTCTGCATTAATCAATAGTAGTGTGTGTACACAAGGAAGAACACTACTTCTGGCACTATATGGCTTCTGGCATTATATCACTTGTATCTGGCATTTTTTAGCACTTTTCCTCTGAGCATGGAAGAATGAATGTCTAGTTTGCAGTTTTCACAGACTTGGTGTGTGTAGATCAGCTGCACACATAAAGTAGAGGTGAGTTTGCTTCCTAACTGTTTCAGAAGCAGCCCCAAAATTATGGAGGATATTACAGAAAGGTATTGACCTGTATATCTATATCTGTATATCTGTGAATAAAGTACTTAGGAAGTTCATAACGTAGCTCCAGCTGTCTGCTTGACTGTGTGTGTTCCTGCTCACTCCTCCCCCTTACCCTCTCCATAGAGTTAAATTGACATGGGTTAAAGGGGTTCTCTTATTTTGCCATTACTAAGGCAAGATGAGACACTGTACTGACCACCAGCTGGCCGGGAAATAGCAGAGTGGGCTGGCACTCACTGTTTCAGTAGCTCCCATTGTAGAGCTTGGGAGCTACATAAACAGCTTAGTTAGGGACACAACATAGCTTGCTGTGCTATGCTATTTCCATAGCTCCCATGCACCACAATGGGAGCTACTTAATACAGTGAGCACCAGCACGCTCTGCTGTTTCCCAGCCGGCTAGTGGTTGGGAGTGTGTCTCATCTCACCTTAGTAACGACAAGATGAGACAACCTCTTTAAGTGAAAAGCAATTAGTTGAGGGGTGTAAACAGCTGGTATCAAGAAAACTATATATTTCTCACTGAAAGTTTCTTGTGGTTGCTTGGGCTATTGATTTATGCATTGTGTGAACATTTAGTTACTATTTCATTGATGGATTATTCACTTAATACTAAAAGGTTTTGGCTTTCTTCTCAAGTCACAACCCTTTGGCTTAGCCTCTGTAGTCACATCACTCTTCTGACCTACCTCACCCCCATACTACATTCTAACAAATGCTCAATAACGGGCAGATACTTAGCTTGAAACCCATTGGCAGCATGCGCTACCAATAACTGGGATTGGAGATAACTCTGCTCCCGATATTTTAATCCTTCAGATGCCATGGTCATCTGAGATTTATCCATATAAAAATTAAAAGTAAAATATAAAAATAATTTGTACTGCCACATCCAAAAATGTCTCAATTATTAAAATATTTAAAAAATCGCATACACTGAAGGCTGTACTGGAAAAAAAAAAATCAAACAGTGGTCAAAAATGACCACTTATTTTGTTCACCTTATCCCCTGAAAAAAATGGAATAAAAAGCTACCAAAAAGTCATATGTACCCAAAATGATATAAATAAAAGCTACAACTCAACCGACAAAATATGAGCCCAAAGATAACTATGTAGATGGCAAAATAAAAAAGTTATGGACATCAGAATATAAAGATTTTTAGCATACTATGAATGCTATAAAAATAAAATCTTGGAAACATTGCAAGATATGGTAAATGTAAATGTGCCATTAAAATATACAAATTGTCATGCAAAAAAGAAGTCCTCATATGGATTTGTGAATGGAAAAGTAAAAAAGTTATGGTTTTTGGAAGGCAGGGAGGAAAAAAAAACAAAAACGTGAAAATTGGCCTGGTCCTGAAAGGGAGCAGTTTACTTACAGATTTAGAAAACAAGACAGTGAGTGAAATCTCACCTTACATGAAATATGTCCACGTAATAACATGTCAGCTATTCAGTGCATATATCATCCTGACCAATGTCAGAGACAATATTGCTCTGTTTTCTTGGCTACATAAAACTCTTATGTGAGTGGTACACAGAACAAACCCACTTGCAGTGTTTGAAAAATGGGAACATGAAGAACAGAGCTGAATGTCAGCAGTCACACTAATGAGGGAATAACAATGGGAGGCAGTCAAGTGCGTGGACATACTTGAACACGTTCCATCGGGCATCATCATGTATCCATTCAGACAATAGCACTTGTAGCTCCCATACGTGTTCATGCAGCGGTACTTGCACGGTCGAGGCTTCAGTCCACATTCATTTAGATCTGCAAGCAGTTAAAAAGAAAACTCATTTCATTTTTGAAATGTCAAACAGCTCAACATGTTTTAACTGCGTACCTCTATGGGAATGTGGCAGATGAACAATGACCTATAAAACCAAGTCACTAACTCCAAAAACATAGTCACTAACTCCCATGTAACTATATGACAGCTCAGGAGGATCCAACTATGTTGATCGGCTTTGATTTGTGTGACCATTTGGTGTGTTCTTTACCTACCAGCAAACCAAAAAATCTCCTAAAAAAAGTCTTATTAGATAAGCTTACCCCTTAGCTATATTATTAGCTTACCCCTGAGGAAGCTGACGTGATCAGCGATACGCGTGGGGAACTATGTCCTCATGATAGCTTGTCACACATATGCCAGATGAGTATATATTTGCTAATGCATTTTTTCTTGCCTTCTATGGATGTCATATTTTGAGAATTATGTTATAGGATTTTACTCACTTATTTAATCATGGAACATTATTGCTAGTGTGGCTGGAAATATTGATTTTTGCTATCTGAGGGTAGGGAGAGCCCACCATAGCTCGGCCCTTCAGGTTCTTTTTTAATGTTGTATACAATTTTTAATTATGTGCAAGTCAGTTTGAAATAAATATATATATTTTTTAGATGTGCGGTCTAATATGGTCTGTCTGTTTATGTAGTTATTCCAAGTCTTATTAGATAAGTCACACTTATCTGTGTATTAGGACGCTGCACTGTTACACATTTCTGAATTTATAAATCTGTCATAAAATGAGAAGCATTTTATTACAAAATTTCATGGATATATAAGCTAGTTTCAAATACTATCACTTATCTAAAGGATATGCACACCAATTTGCAACCAATTGTTCTATAGCGTCTTTAATAAAGATGTTGCATGGCTTTACAAACAGTCTTGATTATACTCTAACTTGTCTACAGCTCCTATGCAGAGTTCTTCATTTCCAGGGTTACAGACTTAGGATAGTTCCACACCTGCGCTAAAGCTATGTTGTAGGCTTTTCTGGCAGAGGAATATCCTGCCAGAGTTGATGGATACTGCCGTTCACAACCAGACCTTATTGACTATAATGGGACCCGGCAGGGATTTACCTGGTTTCCGCCATGACCACCAGGTTATTGTACAGCCAAAATCCAGCACTTCTGCTGGAAACTGGCTGGATCCCTGCCAGATCCCATTATAGTTGATGGGGTCTGGTGTTGAATGGCAGTATCCAGCTAGGCTGGATACAGTGAACTCCGACAGGCTGCTCCTCTGTCAGAACAGCCTACTGGATAGCTTTTGCTCAAGTGTGGAACCAGTCTTAAAGAGGTTTTCTGAGGATTAAATATTGATGGCCTATCTTCAGATCACCAATATTTGATTGATGGGGTTGTCACTCCTGGCACCTCCACCAATCAGCTACTATATTTGAAGAGGCTGCAGAGCTTGGACGAATGCTGCTGCCCCTTCATACTATACTAGGCATTGCCCTGCTTGGTATTCCAACTCAATCCTGTTCACTGCTCTCGGTCTAGATTCTGAACTTCTAATGTAGATGTGAATTCCTCGGTTACACATGGACCATGGTTCTCACTTTAAACCAAAAAAAAAAGCAAACCGAAACCTAATTAAAAAAGTGCTACCTGGAACTTCAAATGAACACTTGTAAGTTTGCACAGGCTTATTATTCCATTTCCCGGGAGCATCTGTTTATAAGTGAGGACACAAGTATCATGACATTTGACAAACTGCGTAACTACGATCTACCCAAAACTAATTGATTTTAGGAAATGTCAGGTATGTCAACGTACTAAGATTTCTCATCTGAACAGATTAGCATGCTGCACATGGGAAATGCACAGAAATCAGCTCCGAGAGACAAGTTTCTTCCATAAAGATTGGTGTTCAGCCAGAATTCTGAAAGAGGTGCTTTAGGTGAAGACAGATGAAAAGCACAGGCACGTACTGTACAAGACCGACACTGGTACAAACAGGAGAGCTTCCCCAGAACGTCTGTTAGGGCTACAGGTTTCTTGATGTGGAAGTTGTGTGTGATACATTAACATATATGATGTCTTCTAATTAAGGGATGCCCAGATCCCTCTCACAGACAAGCCATTTAAAAACATGGCAAGATCACAACAATATCATTCCAAGGTCATAGTGTTCTGGGATACATTGCTATGACTCATATCCAAGTGATATTTTCCAGGATGAGACTGTTCCTGGAACAAGGACGCACAACTAGCTAGCAATGAGACAAGGGGAAATGTGGAAAACTATTTGGTAAAATGTGTACAATTGTTCATTTAAATCCCTGGTCATCTGAGCTCAGTAGCCATGTAGGTTGTCCTGTGCGTGACAACTATCTCTGTATACTCTACTTATACAGGCTGTCCACATGTATACTGAGCTCAGCATAGATCAATCTGCTCAGCTCCTCCTGCTCTATTACGTGCTACCTTCAGATTGCACTGCATTTTATGGTGACAGGTTCTCTTTAAATGAGTTTCCACACAAATAACACTAATTACCTAGTGAATGGAGGCTCAACCATCACTCCAACTTCTCACTGGAGTTCTGTAGTCAGGATGAGATTTGAACTCCCATTTACCACCTATCCTGTGGACACATACTTACTAATATTGTAGTTGGTAAATTCAAGGCATGTAAGCCCCACCCCAGGTAATGCCCCCAAACCAATTTGGGCCCACCCATGTGTGGGCATGGCTTGCATAAGCCCCACCTATTTTCAGCCGGGACAGCCCAAATTTGCCAGGACTGTTGCTGAAAATAAGGGACAGTCCCTGCAAATTCAGGACTGTTGGAAAGTATGTGGACAGGTGATAAATGTCACTTTTGGGAGAACCTTTGCATAGGAGTAAGGTCTCAATCACATGAGCATGTGTGCCCTGTGCTGTGGACTGCAATTTACAGTTCGCAATGCATGGGCACCAGCTGTATGAATTCCGTATTGTGGCGCGGACCCATTCACTTGAATGGGTCTGCAATATACGGCAAAAGATAAGATATTTCTTATCTTTTGTGGTGGGGAGGTATGGACCAAAAAGCCCAAAAGCGGGTTCAGAGTGCTTCTGTGGGCTTCCGATCTGTGCCTCCGCTCAGCACCATGCCATATCAGAGGATTGTGTACCCATCCAAGTCAATGGGTCTGCATCCGTGATATGAGATTTACACAGCCGGTGCCCTTATATTGTGGAACTGCCATTTGCAGTCAGCCATACAAGCAGGTCTTACTGCGATATTATTAAAGTCTGCTGTGTGGCTCTGTAATATAGCACCTATAGCTTGCTATGGACCCATACTGTACAAAGAGGTTTTCTATGGTGCATAAGTCCATGAGAAATAAAAAGCCATGTTTGTCTGGGTATTACCATACATTACAGAGGAATACACTCCTACAAGCAATGGCATGGAACCAGCACATGGCAGGACATGTTTGGACATACAGTTTTGTGTTCTTATATTGTATACGGGATTTATAATAAGAAGGTAGTTCCTTATGAGTGTGAATGCGACAAGCAGAATGTGCTCTAGGAGTAGATAGAGAAGATTTACAGAACAGGCATCATTCTCAGAAAAGGAAGGTTCTTGCATTACACATTTCATTTGCATGCCTCTGAAAGCCTGGTCTTCAAGGCAAAGCCACCAGTCCCACATTACAAGGGGCAGCCTTCTGCCAAAAAGTCTGCTCATTCTTCTACAGCCATGCGCTATCGAGAAATGCACTGGCATAGCAGACAACGGACATTCTCACCCCCGGGAGGGAACGCTGTAGTTGGATAATCCACAGGATAGAAAACAGGCACTTCATGGTACCAGTCAGGCTGGATGGTCAATAGGCTTTCATCTTCATATAAAAAAGATACGGTCAACAGTTCTTTTGGGTGGATTGTGGAGTACATAACATAACCAACAGAATATGACACTGTTCTCCATTTACACTGTATAAGAGGAAAATGAATACTTAAAGGGGTTGTCCCATCTCAGACATTGGGGATATACAACTCAGATATGCTCCTAATGTCTGATAGGTGTGGGTCCCAACTCTGGAACCCGCACCTATACTTAGAACAGAGCCTGTAAAGTCCCAGAGGGCGCACTTCACATGCGTGGCCCCCTCCATGTGTTGCCGCCCTCCTATGGGAGTGCCGAGAGTAGCCAAGCGGCATTCTATGCTATTTTTGGAAGTCCTACTGAAATTAATCAGAAGCACACTGCGTAAGCGCGGGCACCACTCCATTCACTTCTATGGGGCTGACAGAAGTAGCCAAACCAGCACTCGGCTACTTTAGAGCGCTCTATGGGCCATGCATACATAGTGCGCCCTCTGGGAATTTGCGGGTTCCGTTCTAAGTATAGGCGTGGGTTACAGAGGTGCGACCTGTGAGACTCTGAGGTCATATCCTAGTGATATGCCCCCAATGTCCAAGATGGGACAACCCCTTTAACGATATCACAATTAGCTTTATATACCTAGTGCAAGAATGAATACAGCAAAATGTGTTATCAAGAAGGAAAGAACGATCGGAGATGTCTCCCAAGTGGACTTTTTGCTCAGATGTTTTGATAGAGAAAAGACATAAGATGTTCTCTAGAAGTTACTTCATAATATAAATTGTATAATAGAGTTGTTACCCTTGTACATCTGTGTAAACATGAACTTTCATTAATTGATGGTTGCGGGATAAACTGACTAAATACGCATCACGTAATGGTTCAAATGAAGAAAGAAATGTCAAATTTGAATTAAATTCTTAAAGGGGTTCTCTGAGACTGGGAACCCCTTTTCGTATGGACAGGCAGGGTGCAGGGATCGTCTGTCATCTGCACTACGGTTCCACTGCTATTCTCCTATCTACCCTGCTTTTGGTCCAGTGTAACGTGCTGTCTATACACATGTCCCCACTGCTTGTCAATCAGTAGCCTCAGTGGTGACATTCATGTAGATGGCATGTCACACATCTGGTCCAGAGGGGGCCAGAAGCAGAGAAGGGTGTTTGGCACTTCCCGTTCATTGCGATGGGACTTCTGAAAATAGGCGAGCATGTCACTAGGCTATTTATGGTGCACCCACAGGGATGAAGAGAGGGCAGCCATGCATGGGGCACTTTGTGGGCTCCGTTCTAAGTATCTGGGACCCGCACCTATTAGATATTGGGGGCATAGCCTAGCGATATGCTCCCAATGTCCGAGATGGGAAGCACTAGTGACAGGTAAGGCTTTTTTTTAAACTCCTGCACCCTGCCTGACCATATGAGAATTCCCGATCTGGGGAAACCCCTTTAAAGATGTAGCTATCTTCGGCTTTAAAGAGACCCTCCAGTGCAAGAAAAAAAAAATCACATTATCCTGAATGAACAGAACACAGGTGCCCTCCTTTTCATCTTTTTAGCTGTAGATCCAACAATTCCCTGGCTCCTCTTCTGCCATCCAAGGATGCTTCTCAGACCATCTGATGTATACTGTGCATTCGGTAGCCCAAGATACTTCCTGCTGTCCTTGGAATGGACAGCACTGCTCACATGAACAGAATGGACCAATCCAAGAGCAGGGCTGGACAAAGAGGACATGTCTTGAGTTACCAATGAACAGTGTGCATCAGATGAGAAGCGGTGTGGTCATCTTGGATGGCAGAAGAAGACCCTGAGAATTGGCAGACCTGCAACCGAAATTATTAAAAGAAGTGTACCATGTAAGTTTCTTGGGGAGTATCCTGTTCATACTCAGTTAATGTGTGCTTTTTTTCTTGAACTGGAGGGTCACTTTAAAGATGAAGCATTTTATTTTTTTCAGTTTTTCATCAGCACATTCAATATCCATAACGTTTTATTTTTTACCTTGGATAAGGCCACAAGGGCTTCTTTTTTGCCAAAGCAAAACTGCATTTTCGAATCACACCATTTTGCAGTACATATAATTTATTCATTAGTCTGATTTAGCAACAGGAGACAGTTTGAAGTTTGTCTTCAAATTTGTCTATTTGTGTAACGGTAACACTCTGTGAGATTTTATCAAGGTGGCGAACAACACTAAAATTAGCACAGGCCAAATGCTAACATTCTGACTTAGGCTACTTTCACACTAGCGTTTTATAATTGCGGTATTGAGTTCCGTCATAGGGGCTCAATACCGGAATAAAACGCTTCAGTTTTATCCCCATTCATTGTCAATGGGGGCAAAACTGAACTGAAAACAACGGAATCCTCCTAGAAGCATTCTGTTCCGTCTTCAGACCGGAGAGCAAACCGCAGCATGCTGCGGTTTGCTCTCCAGTCCAGGCATCCGCACCAAGACAGATCTGGAATGACCCCCAATGAAAGTCAATGGGGAAGGATCCGTTTGGTGTGATACAATGGTGAACGGATCCGTCCTCCATTGACTTTCAATGGAGTTCATGACGGATCAGTCACCTGCACACATACACATACACATAAACATACACATATACACATACACATACATACTTACATGCTCCTGGCAGGTCATCATAGCGCAGGAGGAGCAGGACGGCGCACACATAGGACGATTCCACCCGGCGCCCAGCAGAGGGCGCTGTGGCATTGCGCGCCGTCCTGCTCCTCCTGCTCTGTGGAGCATGTAAGTATGTATGTGTATTTGTATGTGTATATGTCTGTGTGTATGTACTGTGTGGCATGTGTGGGGCCGGAGCGCGGTTCCGGCCCCACACATGTCCCTGTGGCAGCACGGATCCGGCGGCACCCTTCACCTGCCGGATCCGTGCTGCCGCTAATGTGAAAGAGGCCTTATTTTCACCTGCCACAGTTACGCAGGTCAGGACTGGAGTGCAGTTGAGACAAATTTTTGAGACTTTATCTATGACAAATCAAAAAACATGCCCCATCTCCTTCCACTTCCTACACAACTCTGTAAGTGGCAACAACTAGTCCTACTCAGATTCTAGGACAAGTTGCTTGTGACCATTTTAAGTCATTTGCAGATAACCCCTTTAATTTTATAGTACAAATAATTATAGTTGCAGTGTTACCAGTTATACAATATATGCTTTTTTCAATAATAAAGTATTTTATAGGGGGGAAAAAGGTGTTTTTTCATTTTTTATGTATTTTTGAGCACATTTCACTTTCTTTAAGATTTTTAGTCCCACTAATTTTTAGTCCTGCTCAATTGATCACTAATATAATACACTGCAGTATAGAACTTATTGCACTGTATTATAACAGTCAGTGTAAAACAAAAAGATCATTGGAGTTGCCTTTAACGAGGTTTACGATATTACAAAAACATGGCAGCACCACTTTTCCCATAGGTTGTACTGTATCACAGCGTTACTGGAGTTGAGTTGCGCTGCTAGACAAAGCTCATGAATAAGACTGTTCCTGAAAGAAAGAAGCACGACTGGTAAGCAGGGTTGCCAACCTTCCTTTCAAATTTTTCTGGACAACTGAACCAAAATTTACAGACAGCCCAAAATTTTTACGGACATAATAAACCACACCCCTTTTTAGAGGACATGCCTCCTTCCATGCCCCAGAATAAAGAGGATTTTTCAGTATTTAAAAATAAAATATGTCATATGGAAAATAAATCAACAATTTTCAGCTGTTACATCCCTGCCATTCTAGTCTGAGTGCTTTGTTTATATGGCTGCAGTGACACACTGGACTTTCTGGCATCATTGCTGCTGCCATGTAAACAAAGACTGACAGGCATGTAATGGGCAAGTGTGAACATCTGTCACATGCCACACACTCTGATGTACAGGTGTGTGGCATGTGACCACTGCAGCCAGTTCTCAGCATTAGATCACTGATTGGCTGCAGCAGTAACATACCATATACCGGCATATCCTTGCTAAAGAAATAGGTGACACATATTTGGATGGGCATTACATTCGCCAATACCAAACATACAAGATGACACATCACCACATACCTCTTAAATCCAGTGACATCTCCCTTTTGTAGATGTTCTTTTTTCTCATCTTCTCTATTTGGCCCACACCGCCATGACAAGTTCTTTCAGCCCCATCTTCTCTCTGCAGAGTTTGCCACAAAGACACCTTAGATTACCAACCTTTCTGTTATCCTGCTGCTACCTAAAATACTGTACCCACTGTGCTCCCCAATGTCCCCAAATATTATACTGTAGATATAACAGTGCCATATAGGTAGGATCCCATATAGTTACAGTGCTCCCCAAAGTCCCACTGGTACTAATAATTCTCTCCCAGAGTGCCCTCATTAGTAATAGTGCCCCAATAGTGATAATGCTCCACAAGTAGCCCTTTTAGCAGTAGTGCCCTCCATATTGTACTAATAATAGTAACACCCCCAATAGTACCACTGGAAGTAGCAATAATTCCCCGTAAAAGAAATTATTTTTCCCATAGTGCCTCCAGTAGTGCTACCAGAAATAATAAGGACCCGCTGTAATGGTCCCAGTAATTATAATACCTCTTATAGTGCCCCCAGTAGCTTAAACGGTTCACTCTAGTGCCCCAGTAGCTTAAATGGTTCCCTCTAGTGCCTCCAGTAGTTTAGGTAGCCTCCTATTGTACCCTCAGTAGTTTAGATAGCACTCCATGTAGTGCCCCAGTAGTTTAGATAGCCCCCTGTAGATCAGATAGTCCTTGTAGTGCCACGGCAGTTTAGATAGCCCCTGTAGTTCAGTTAGCCACCATAGTGCCTCCAGAAGTTAGATAGCCCACTTTACTTCAGATAGTCCCCTAAGTAGATTAGATAGCCCCATGTAGTGCCCAATAGTTTAGATAGCCCCATTGAATGCCCCCAGTAATTTAGATAGCCCCCTTTAGTACACATAGCCCCCTTTAGTTCAGATAGTCCCTGAAGTGCCAAAGTTGTTTAGATAGCCCCCTGTAGTACAGGTAGTCCCCATAGTGCCCCCAGAAGTTAGATAGCCCCCTTTAGTACAGATAGCCCCCATATAGTGCCCCAGAAGTGAAATAAAAACAAAAATTGCATACTTACCTGATTCCTTAAGACAGTTCTCCATGCCACTGTAACTCTGTCCCGGCGCACGTGGCATGCCGCATGATGATGTCATCATGACTGTACGTTCGTGGTGACGTCATCACACAGCGAGATGCCTACGCCGGGCCCAGGACAGAGGTACTGTAACATTAGGCTGCAGGCTGACCTGCCTGCGGCCTATTGTACATTGCAGGCAGAGCCTGCATGGATCTACAGTATTCACGGCAAATGCGCCATGAATACTGTAGTAGATTCACGGACAGGCTTTTTTTCTGCCGGATGCTACGGACGGCAGAAAAAAAACACCCTGTTTTTACGGACTGTCCGTGAATCTACAGACGGTTGGAAACCCTGCTGGTAAGTAATCAGACAAGGGCAGTAGCCCAAATGTAATAATGGGTATTTTTCTATCAACACAGATCTTGGCTTCTTCTATAGTGGCCAACTTTTCAAACATAGAAAGTTAAATTTATCAAGACTCTGTAACCATGTGCTATGCCAGGATTAGCTGAGCGGAGCGGGCTTCTGCCTGTGCCTGCTTCACTCAGCTAAAAGTCCTGCATGTAAGCAGTATCCATCGCCCGTCTTTAGACAATCACTGATTGCTGCTTGTTTTTGCCTATCTCCTTTGGCACTGGCCTGTCTAAAAAGACCCTTTGTCAACCATCATATTGTCAACAAAAATACAATAAAGGGATGTACACAGATCGGACATGACTAGTACAAATAGAATTCATGTTTCTAGATAAGCAGATGGTAACTCTTTTAACTAATTATTGCAACCCATGCCACAGAAAAAGCTGCTACCACCATCCATGATTCCAAAAGTAAGTGCAGTGTTATATGCTGATGACAACAGTTACAATTGCATCTCAATAAATTAGAATATCATCAAAAAGTTTTTTTTTTCAGTAATTCAATTCAAAAAGTGAAACACATATTATATAAAGTCATTACAAACAGAGTGAACTTTTTCAAGTCTTTATTTCTGTTAATGTTGATGATTATGGCTTAAAGCCAAGGAAAACCCAAAAGTCATTATCTGAGAAAATTAGAATATTATATTAGACTAAGGCCCCATTCACGCGACCGTATGTTCATTTCCGTATCTTATCTGCATTTTTGCGGATAAGATGCGGAACCATACGGACATGTTATATATAGTATAGGTATAGGACATGTTTCATTTTTTTTTTGTGGGAGAACTTCCGTAATATACGGATGCGGAATGCACACGGTGTGCATTCCGCATTTTTTTTCTCCTATGGAAAAATGAATGGATCCGTATGGTTCCGCATCTTATCCGCAAAAATGCGGATAAGATACGGAAATGTACATACGGTCGTGTGAATGGGGCCTAACTGTAATTTTATTTTAACACAGAAATGTTGGCCAAATGAAAAGTATGTACAGTAAATGCACTAAATACTTGGTTGGGGCTCCTTTTGCATGAATGCGGCATGGCATGGAGGCGATCAGCCTGTGGCACTGCAGAGGTGTTATGGAAACCCAGGTTGCTTTGATTATCTATGAGGTTAAGGTCAGGCGAGTTTGCTGGCCAATCAAGCACAGTGATACTGTGGTTATAAACCAGGTATTGGTACGTCTGGCAGTGTGGACAGGTGCCAAGTTCTGTTAGAAAATAAAAATTCCATCTCCAAAAAGCTTGTTGGCAGAGGGAAGCATGAAGTGCTCTAAAATTTCCTGGTAGACGCCTGGTTTGGTCTTGATAAAACACAGTGGACCTACACCAGCAGATGACATGGCTCCCCACACCATCACTGATTGTCGAAACTTCACACTAGACCTCAAGCAGCTTGGATTCAGCGTCTGTCTACTCTTCCTCCAGACTCTGGGACCTTGATTTCCAAATGAAATGGAAAATTTACTTTCATCTGAGAACAACACCATTGACCACTGAGCAACAATCCAGTTCTTTTTCTCCTTGGACCAGGTAAGACGCTTCTGGCGTTGTCTATTGGTCATGAGTGGCTTGACACATGGAATGCGACACTTGTAGCACATGTCCTGGATATGTCTGTGTGTGGTGGCTCTTGAAGCACTGACTCCAGCAGCAGTCCACTTCTTGTGAATCTCCCCCAAATTTAGGAAAGGTCTTTTCTTAATAATCCTATCAAGGCTGCAGTTCTCCCTGTTGCTTGTGCACCTTTTTCTACCACCCTTTTTCCTTCCACTCAACTTTCCATTAATATGCTTTGATACAACACTCTGTGAACAGCCAGCTTCTTTAGCAATGACCTTTTGTGGCTTACCCTCCTTGTGGAGTGTGTCAATGACAGCCTTCTGTCAAGTCAGCAGTCTTTCCCATGATTTTGTCGCCTACTGAACCAGACTTAGGGACATTTTTAAAGGCTTAGGAAGTCTTTGCAGGTGTTTTGGGTTAATTATTCTAATTTTCTGAGATAATGAATTTTGGGTTTTCCTTTGCTGTAAGCCATAATCATCAATATTAACATAAGTAAACACTAATACCTATACTATATATAACATGTCCGTATGGTTCCGCATCTTATCCGCAAAAATGCAGATAAGATACGGAAATGAACATACGGTCGCGTGAATGGGGCCTTAGTCTAATATAATATTCTAATTTTCTCAGATAATGACTTTTGGGTTTTCCTTGGCTTTAAGCCATAATCATCAACATTAACAGAAATAAAGACTTGAAAAAGTTCACTCTGTTTGTAATGACTCTATATAATATATGTGTTTCACTTTTTTAATTGAATTACTGAAAAAAACAACTTTTTGATGATATTCTAATTTTTTGAGATGCACTTGTACATGGATCACAATTTTGTGTGCATAAGAACAATGGTGGTCATGTACAAACAGAAATACGCCTATATTAGACGTACTTCTTGCGCAGATTGCTGTGCAAAGGTTATTTGTGCCGCAATCTGCAACTTTTCGCCGCTCACTTCAGGTCTAAAAAAGAGATTACCTTATGGAATGGCAGTGTGAAAGCCAAAACTACAAACATTTATTGATATGATAACAGTTTCATGCTGTAGTATTAATAAACACAATAAAATGATGTTTTATATTCATAGTTGACTAATATGTCAATACGATAAAAAATACACAAAACTCACTAGCATTTATATACAATATCTAAACAATCTCAAAAGAGCGCACATACCTTGATTGCAGGTTTTTCCAGTGTATCCAGGGTGACATTTGCACTTATTGGGGCCTATACACTCCCCATGTTTGCATCCTGGTTGGCAAACGGCTACAGAAACAGAGATAGAAAAGATTAACATTGACAGGCCACTGATGTGTAGTCAGATATTCTATTCCCCACAATTTTACTTAGACAGCCTGAAGATTGTCACACAGTGCTAACACTTGGATAACAGCAGGAATCCCTTACATCGTCCCCAAGAATAGTAAGTTCCCTGCATTCAAAGGGACATACTAGGTTTGAGGGATAACAGCAGGAATCCCTTACATCGTCCCCAAGAATAGTAAGTTCCCTTCATTCAAAGGGACATACTAGGTTTAAAGGAATGGTTTGGTGAATTTGACATGGAAGAACTTGACCTGCACAGAGCCCTGACCTCAAACCTATCAAAAATGATCATTATGTCCCTTCATTCAAAGGGACATAATGATCATTTCTTAACTTCTGTCTCTTCTGTCTCATAGCAGTCTTGTTAATTTCAGTCAGAATCATTACACAAAAAATGACATATGCTATAATTTTAGGAAAACGGTATGTATGGACATAATAGTTTAGTATCAAAATATGTATAAACCTAAAATCCATTCCACCAAAAAGAATTTCAATGCAAACCAGTAAAATAATCCTATTTTTCAATCGGTTACATGTACATACTGTATATTTTTTTGTAGTATAAAATTGCTTCTCCCTCTCTTCCTGACTATTACACTGACTGTCAGTGACGACAGCCTCTCCAGAGCTCACCAGAGACTACTTAGTGAGTGCAGCGAGGAGAAAAAGGAAAGATGTGTTGTCGGCGACCAGCAGGGACAGGCAGGTAGACGGGGAGACAGTCAAACACTATATAGGGACAGTTATACTAGTGTTTGAAGCAAGGAGAGTAGAGGCAGGCTCAGGAGCATGCCTCTGCAGTGAGTTGTCTTTAGTGTACAGTTTACACTGAACACTGAAGATGAATTGTTCTTAGCAACACTTATTTAGAGTATTTGCAAGGAACAACTTCAGAGCCTAAAAACTGAACAAACTTAGTAAAGTGTAGAAAAAAAACACTCCCTACACATAAAAAATACTTGAAGTGAACGTGGAAAAAATGTTAAATTGGTGGTTACTCAATATCGTCTCAATACAGCATCCAATGATCTAAAAAATGTATGTATGTCTATGTGTGAAACTGAAGGAATATAAGGGTAAAGAAGAGAACAGAGCCTCCTATAGTTGCCACATTATAGCTGCCTGCAACTCCACTCCATTTTATAGTGACTTTGATGCATTTTCACAAAACTGCAGTTTTTCAACGCAGTTTTACAAAAAAGTTCTTCCTTTGGTTCCACTATAGCTTTAGCCTACAAAACAGGTGAAATCTCTGACGCATTTTAGCATTCATATTATGGCTTTCCATGGGTGTAATGACCCAAACTAACAGTTGGGTTCTATGTTGATTCAGGTAATTAGACAGTCTGTCGTTGCAACGGTGATTTCTGCAGAACTGCGTCTGTCTGAATGATTTTTACACTTAACTTGTGAGCACACTACACTATATATGGTATACTACTTACACTATATGGAGAAAAGTATTGGGCCACACTTCTTAATCATTGAATTAAGGTGCTTAATTCAGTCTTATTGATACAGGCTATAAAATCCAGCCCCTAGCCAACTCAATCACAAAAGCTATAGAGCTGGGTTGCTGAGCACCATAGGGCATACAACCTCCTCTGGCAATAACACTGACCCAAAATTGTGTGCTCTATCGCATGAGTTTCCATGGCCGAGCAGCTGCATTCCAACCTTAAAATTACAGAGCACAATGCCTAGCATGGGATGGAGTGGTATAAAGCATGCCATCACAGGACTCTGGAGCAGTGGAAACTTGTTCTCTTGAGAGATGAATCATGCTTCTATATCTGGCGGTCAGATTGACAAATCTGGGTTTGGTCAATGCCTACAAAGAACGTTACCTGCCTGACTGTGCCAACTGTAAAGTTTGTTGGGAGAGGAATAATACTATGGGTTTTTTTTTAAAGGGTTCGCCAATATCCTACAGTTCTAGTGAAGGAAAATCTTAACACAGCATACCAAGACATTATGGACGATTGCATTCTTCCAACTTTGTGGGAACAGCTTAGGGAAGACCCTTTTTGTTCCAGCATAACTGTTCCCCAGTAAACAGAGCAAAGTCCATAAAGGAATGGTTTGGTGAATTTGACATGGAAGAACTTGACCTGCACAGAGCCCTGACCTCAAACCTATCAAAAACCTTTGGGATGAACTAGAACTGAGACTGCAAGCCCAGCCCTCTAGTTGATCATCAGTACATGACCTCAGACATGCTCTTCAGGATGATAGACAAACATTCCCAAAGACATACTCCAAAATCTTGTAGCAAGCCTTCCCAGAAGAGTGTAAGCTGTTTTAAGTACAAGGGGGGGATCAACCCCATCGTACTTCCTGTGGATTTAGAATGGGATGTTCTAAAAACACCTGTAGCTGGAATGTGTAGGTGTCCCAATCCTTTTGTCTATATAGTGTATATGTGTTGTTTAAGCTACTTGTTGGCTTATCCTTAACCTAGAACTATATATTTTTTCATTTATTAAGAATTATGATTTCTACTTTCAAATCTTTCACATCAGAACCTCTGTGTGTTTATCTTTAAAGAAACACCCCAAAAGTTCCACCATAAGAACGTTCCCTTGTAGAAGTTATTATTATAGCTAAAAGCAAACATTATCCTTTCTGTTAATGAAACACTGCCCAACAGTAATAGATCTCATGACTAAGAAGTTCAACTTCAGCTCAGACTTCAGCTCCCCATAAGTAAACGCTGTACCCTTTATACAAGTACACATTTACTCTATGTTGTGCTATACTTAGTGCCTCACCTGAAATAGAAGAGTGCATATTCCCCAGACTATTAGACAGCATCAGTGCATGGCTGTCTAATACCTAGTTCTTAATGTCAGGTCTTAAGATAAGCTGTCACACTCTTTTGTGTGAACTAGTGCCAAATGATAGGAAAGACAGTGTAGCAAATCAGCAGACACGAAGTCTACTCAGTTTAATATGCCAAACTATGATTTAAACACTGCCTTCTATTCTTTGACTACAAGGTAACACAAGATTACTTTATGTTATAGAGGAATTTCATTTTTCAAGAGCCAAGATCAATTAGATATGATAATCTGTTAAAACAATAGTAGATGTGGTGGTAAAGAATAAACTCATATAAGCTGTTAACTGCGTTGGAGGCTCCGTTTGGGGGCTCCGTCACAGAATTTGTTAAAAATAGCAGAGAATAAAGTCCTTTTCTCTGCTAAAAAAGCGTTCTCCTAAACGGAAACCAAAAGGAACCCATTATAGTCAATGGGGTCTGTTTGCTTCAGTTATGTGCTAAATCCGGCACCTCCGTTATTTTGTCGTTCTGCTCCTAAAACGGAAATAATAAATGCTTATATGAACGAGGCCTAATGTTAAGCTCTTTTACACAGACTGATAAAGCTGGCAATGAAAGCTTCAATCACTGGTTTGTTGGGTAGGCCGTAGCACATTTATACAGGCCCCTTATTGGGAATGAGCATTTGTAGGAACGTTTGTTCCTGATAATTGATAATCTCAGACTGTGTAAAGGGACCTTTTGGTTACCTGGGGTGAGAATCAAGACCCTTTTACATGGGTCAATAAGACTGAGCAATGCGTTGGCAGATTAAGTATACCACAGACCCAAGGCTGTTCATGCATTTTGGACCCTGCCATGTTATCGTCAGCAACACCAGTCCTTATACCAGGGCTGGTGGTGAGGTGTCAGCAATCTGCATTGATCACATTGCAGAAAGGATTAAACGGTCAGGATTTGAGCTTTTTCTGATCCCGGCAATTTGCGTTGGAGGACAGCCGTCAATAACAGTCATCCCCCAGTGGCACATTTTCTGTTCCTCATGTAATCACCATCACAAATGTACGCTGTAATGCAGGAGGGGATTCAATGCTAAATGTTGAATTCCCTAAGTCCAATATGAAAAGAAAACTTACCAAAGGGGTTGAGCCAAACTGGATAGGCGAGAAATGTCTGAGCACTGGGCCCCACCGATCACTACAATGGTCCTGACCATGAATGGAGTCCTGAGTTTGAATTGAGCAGCAGATGCTGGTCAAGGATGAGTCCTGCCATTCTATTGAAAATTCTCCTAAATGGGACCCTACTGAATGCAAGGGTCCCAGGTGGTGGTTGTGCTAGTGATCGACATTCATTACTTGTGGAACAGTGATAAATACTGAGGTTAAAGGGCATCTGTCAGCAGTTTTGTACCTATGACACTGGCTGACCTGTTACACGTACACTTGGCAGCTGAAGGCTTCTGTGTTGGTCCCATGTTCATACGTGCTCGCAATACTGAGAAAAATTATGTTTTAATATATGCAAATGAGCCTCTAGGAGCAACGGGGGAATTGCCGTTACACCTAGAGGCTCTGCTCTCTCTGCAACTGCGGCTCCCTCTCCACTTTGATTGATAGGGCTAGATATTATGATGTTTTCATTACCTGGCCCTGTCAATTTATCTAAAAACATCCAAAAATCTGTGTTAATTTCACAACAAATCTTTATAAGGGTTATGGGGTTGCTGGATCGCATATAACCCACAAGCTGAAATGCTTTTGTATTGCTGTCCATGGTGAGTGTGAAGAATTCATATCAAATTATAACTGAGGGCCTGAAAGCCTTCACAAGCTACAGGCAGTTATCACAAATGACTGGCACCATGAAATTTTGCCTTTTGTGGGAGGCTGGACGTTAAGGGGGTCACTATTCACCATGGCATCTGAGGGGTTAAGTGTCCCCTACTGTAATTCCAATCATGGATACTGCTGGCGGATGTCAGCTGTGTAAGGGTGCCTTCACACTCTGTGGATTTTGTTGCCGAAAATTACGTGACTGAAAATCAGTTCCATTCAACTGAATGAGGCTTGCAGAAATCCTTGTGCTTTCAGCCCCACTCATGCGAATGGAACTGATTTTTAGTCGCTAAATTTTCTGGAACAAAATCTGCAGCGTGTGACGGCGCCCTAACACAGATGGTACCCGCCAGCTATTAAGACACATTCCCAGCTTTAACGTTCGTGCCGTATCTAAACTCCCAACATCATGAAGGGATTCAAGAGTGCATTTAAGACTATTGGAGTCATTTATTAAACTGGTGTAAAGAAGAACTGGCTTAGTTGTCCATAGCAACCAATCAGATTCTACCTTTCATCTTTGACAGCTCCTTTGGAAAATGAAAGGAGGAATCTGATTGGTTGCTATGGGCAACTAAGCCAGTTCTACTTTACACCAGTTTGATAAATGACCCCATATGATCTTAAAAAGTGCTGGGATAGTTGATGCATGCATCATAGGATCCACTGACCAGATATCAACCAATGGAAGGCTCAAACATGATGTGAACAGCGCCTTACTGAATAACTGATTCTATTGTTTCTGTGGCTATTTTAATAAACCATTTTACAGAACAGCCTCAATGTCATAACTGGATTTGCTGAAAACACTGTGAAGAAAGGTATACAGCTAATTTCCATCAAATAGCACAGGGTAATAAATATAGCCCAACATGGCACAGATCCAGTTTCTAAAACAACACACACAAACTACATTTTCTGGCACCCTCCTCTTTATTACATCAAAGAGCATACCAGTCTCAGGATTAAGGCTTGAGTAGTTTGGTTTATTGTAGCCAACACCAGAAATGAATCCTTAAAGTGAATGTCCGCTGTACAGCACCACATTGTCTTGTTTTGGTGTTTTTTTGTTTTGTTTTTAATCAAAAAACATCCAAAATTCTGTGTTGATTAGTTACACAACATATCTTTATAAGGATTATACTGTACTATGTCCTCACATATCAGAAATGCTCTGGATTTTCCATCGAGTCACCCACATACTGTGGAAAAATATCCACCTGTGAGCTGACATGCGGTTTTAAATCAGCAGCATGTTAGTCCTTGATGTAGATTTTCACCACAGATTTCATCCAATGCATAGGATCAAATCTGCTGGAAATCCACCCAAAAAAAACCCGCAAGTGAAACATACAGATTTTGCCTCAGTTGCAACGAAATTTGCAGCAAATACACCTAAGCGTACGTACACACGTTGCAGAAAGGTTGCAGATTTTCTGCAGTAGAAAATACTGCTGATTTGATGCAGATTTTACTATTTGCATTGCAAAGGTTGAAATCTGCAATGTAAATACGGACATATGTTTTCTGCCGCAAAGTAAAATGTTGTACAGTTGCCGCATGAAAATCTGTGATGGTAAATCTGCAACATATCCACCATGTGTAAAAATGCCCTTAGAGTTCTGCTTTTCTGGTACAGAGTCTGAAACCACTGAAAAAATACAGAGCTAAATGATAACGTTTTAGAGGTGTTTACAGACTACTACATTATATTAATGTATGCAACAAGATCATAAGCTCCCCCTAGTGGTGGCTGCAGGAGCCTAATGCTGGTTGGTTGAGCCTCAACTAATGCATTAGTGCTAGGCTTTTTTTTAAGTGGGTCAGGCCGTCTGCCGTCAGGTCAGTGCAAAACAGCATGCAAGTTGGTGCTGGCTGTGTGACTTGTGGAAGATCAGACAGGAGAAAAGCTATTGCCACTGTGACATCATTAAAGTGGTTCTCCGGGAATTAAGAAAATGAAAATACTTAAATATTACTTTAGTATAAATATATTCCTAAATACCTTTCATTAGCTATAATGGTTCAGTTTATCTAGGGAGCAATCATGAGGGGAAATGAAATGGCCGCCATCCTATTAGTACACAGAAAACCTGTGCTAATCTCACATGAGGACAAGTTACTTCACAACACTGAGGTAAAGATCCGCCTCATCCTCCTCTCTGCTCTGCTTCTCAGGGATTATGATCCTGAATACAGCTGATAGGATCTTCAGCTAAGTCTCTGTAGGAATGGAGTTCATGAGGAGACATGAAGTACAGAGAGGACAGGACAGACTGTGGTAATGGAGACTGCATAAAAGTGCTGTTGATAATGAGCCACATCCCCACCCTCCTCTCTGTACTTCATGTAATCTAATGAACTCCATTCCTACAGAGATTCAGCAGAAGATCTTATCAGCTGTATTCTGGATCATATTCCTTGACAAGCAGAGCAGAAAGGAGGATGAAGCAGCTCTTTACCTCAGTGTTGTGAAGTAACTTGTCCTCCTGTGTGATTAGGACAGGTTTTGTGTGTACTAATAGGACGGTGGCCATTTTATTTTTCCTAATGATCGCTCCCTAGACAAAACGAGCCATTATAATTAATGAAAGGTATTTGGTAATATATTTAGAATAAAGTAATATTCAAGTATGTTTATTTTGTTAATTACCGGAGATTCCCTTTAACTGTGATCACATTAATGATTTCTGATAATTTCTGGGATTAGGGCTCCCAGCAATGGGTAAAAAAATTGTTACCCCACCAACACCCATACCCATAAGGGAGCTCTCCACATCACTACATCACAGGGTCTCCTCCCTGCCACCCATACACCTCCACACTGTCAATAGGCGTGAGAGGGAGGAGTCCCTCCCTAAGTCTCCTCGGTCATTTTAATAGGGCCAGGGCTTGAGCGGCAGGAGGCTGGCTGTGGACAGAACCTTCAAGACCCAATTCATTTAGCTGGAGCAGATTTCAGATCTGGCACATGAACAACAGAAGATGAAAAAATGTTTTCCAAAAGTGAGGGAAAAGTGTCTGTGTGTCTTAAAGTCCATTATGGAAGTGGTCATCATCATGCAGGAGGCGGGGAGCGGTGAGGGAAGAGTTGCACGGCCGTACTCACCCTCTCTGGTCTGCACTGTGTCCTCACTGCGTACTGCGTCAGGATGTAGTGCACGTACAGTAGGTGTGCACCATGACCTGACACAGTGTGTCGTCAGGTCACAGTGCAGAGCGGAGCCCAGAAGAAGACCAGGCATCAGTGAGTGAGTGGCAGTGCCATGCGGATCAGGCTGGGTAAGTATATTTACTTTTTTTAACGTCCGATCTGAAGCTGATAGGTTCCAATCTGAGGCTGATGGGAGTTTGATCTGAGGTCTCATGGGGATCTGATCTGAGGCTGATGGAGCTTGGGGGTCTGATGACGGTCTAATCTAAGGTCTGATGGAGCTTGGGTTCTGATTTTGGGATCTGATATGATGTCTGATGAAGAATGAGGGTCTGATTTGGGGGTCTAATAAGGATTAGAAAAATATTTTTTTCTTATTTTCCTCCAAATCCTAGGTGCGTCTTATAGTCCAGTGCATCTTATAGTTTGAAAAATCTGCTACATGTGAATTCACCCATTGAGTGGTGTCACACGCAGCGTTTCTTTTTTTTGAACACTGGAGCCTTGTAGCAGTCCTCATGTAGTTTTTTTGAAGCAAAACCATAAGTGACTTCTGACTTTGGAGCAGAAATTTGCATTAAAAAACACAGTGGCATTCCTTAGGGTACATGTCTGAAAATGGAAGATACCTCTAGCAATGTCTTATATCCCAGTAGAAAAACAGGATTGGTAGTGAAATTCAGCTTGTCCAATCCTCGTCTACCTGACACCATCTATAGGGGGAGCTGACAATAGTTTAAAGGGAATGTGTCACCAGAAAATTACTCATTGCTTAAATCAATTTTTTTGTTAAACACATTTTTAAAGAATTTTTGATGATGTTATTTTTAATTTTTCATGTCAATATCTATATTTCACGGGGAAAGTGAACGTTAAAAACAGAAATACTTTATGAGCAACTCATGCAAATTAACTCACATAGGGAGGTGAAACCAGTTAAATCAATATAAAACCCCAAACACCAACCAGAGGCTGGTAGAGGACTGAAACAATACGTTTTGCCAGCCCTGGAGTGTTTGGAAAAAGGGCATTCGTGGAATATGTGAATAAGCCAATTCTTCAATGTGTGAATAAATCACTTTTCCTTATCCACATTAATGAAGTGACCAATATATGCCAAGGGGTACAAGCCAGGGTCGAAGCCTGTCCCTTAACACGAATCAATGCAAACGCATGTGGTGAGTGATAACCACCATTATAAAGCGCGCTCGTGTTAAGCGGTACCCCCACGTGAAGGGACAAAAAATATAGATGCAGGGCACTAATGGTAAAAAAAGTGGAGCCGGGTAGGTTGTATCTCCAGAACTCCAGACCACTAGCACTATATTTATTTACAAAATATATATAAAATCCTGCGGTTTTCTTCCTGGTCACTGAGCCTAATAATAGGTGCCACTTCTTAGACTGTACAGATTACTTTATTGGAGTTATCTTCTCACAGACAGGATTAGAATGACCAATATCACCTATATATAGACAACAATGGGTGATATCACAGCTTATCTACTCCCTCCTGAGATGGCCGCTCCAAACCATGTTCAGGAAATAAAAGAAAAAATAAGATTAGAAAAAAAGGATTTGTGTCATCTGTTTTTAAGCTACTTTCACACTGGCATTTTCATTTTCCGGTATTTAGCTCAGTCATAGGGGCTCAATACCGGAAAAAAATGCTTCAGTTTTGTCCCCATTCATTGTCAATGGGGACAAAACTGAACTGAAGAGAACGGAATGCTCCTAAATGCATTCTGTTCAGTTCTCTTCAGTCTCCAGACCGGAGAGCAAACCGCAACATGCTGCGGTTTGGTCTCGGCATCCGCACCAAGATGGATGCGGAATGACCCCCAATGCAAGTCAATGGGGACGGATCCATTCGGTGTGACACAATGGTAAACGGATCCATCCTCCATTGACTTTCAATGAAGTTCATGACGGATCCGTCCCCTTGCACTTTCCCCTCCCTCCAGCAGGGGGCACTGTGGGGAAACTTACCCTTGTGCGCGCTGTCCTCCTCCTCGTCGCTGGTCAGGTCCGGAGCTGGGACAGGTTGGGAGCTGTTGGGACAGGTAAGTAACCCCCCCCCCTCCTCCTCATAGTGTTTGACACGTGTGGGGCAGGAGCGCGGTTCCGGACCCACACGTGCACCTGCGGCAGCACGGATCCGGCGGGACCCTTCACCTGTCGTATCCGTGCTGCCGCTAGTATGAAAGGGGCCTTATCTGGCAGAAAAAAAAAATTGATGATACATTCCCTTTAAAGGGGCCTTTGGTCTCACCTGCAGTGAGCTGCTTCACAATGTAAAGAATGAAGACGACAGTGCCGTGTTGGAAGCTGTCTTTTTTTAGTAGTTTGCATTTTGAACAAATATTTTACACTCTTGGATCCTGTAAGATCCTAGACACCTAAATAAAAATGATTAGCCCAAATGATTCCACGGTACGTTCTTCTGTCTCTAATACAGAAAAACATGTGCTCTTCCATTTTTGGAGCCAGATCTCATCCTGGAATAAGGATATGACAGTGTAAATGCTTGATGTGACATTTCAGGATATCTGGACGCATAGTACAGGGGTCACTTGTTTGCCATTTGTGGTTCAAAACTACAGTGTGGTAGTCCAGCTGTCATCAGTCCGGTTATACTGGCACGATTACAAAGAAACGGAGACAAAGAGGAATCTATAGAACTATTTCTGTGCTGGAACAGATGTTTTCTCTGTGATGCAGAATGAGATTTGATAAGGTGGATTATACAGATCATAAACTGACTGATGGACGGAGATTAGCACTTTTGCGCTTCTTTTTATCTGCAGAAGTGACATCTCTCATCATGCATTCAGCACGATTGGCCACAAAGCATGAACTCTACGGCCTGCAATGTCATTTTAAGCTTTCAAGTGGATTCCAGGGAGCTGCACACGTTTTTTGCTTATGGTTGGGGAGCTGCCACAAGCATTGTAAAATAGCAGAAGTAACACAGATATGCAAGTACAGAACTGGTCATGGACAGTTTTGGTCAAACGGTAAAGAAGCCACATGGATCATGTGAAGAGAAGATTGAAAATTAAATTTGTATGATTGACAACCACAATATGTGGGCAGTATAACATAACATCAAGTGTCCGTAGATGCTAGAAGCTTGGTTGGATAAACTAAAAGTTGGTGCCATCAGCACTGGCCAGGGCTGAATGCCGATTTGTGTTACTGTAAAACTGGTCATAAAAATAAAGATTTTCATCAGAGAAGAGAACAGAAATACATATTTTGTTTAAAACATGACAGGGGCGCACAACCTTCTCTGGTCTGAAGGCCACACTGCCATAATGAACCACTCCCAAGAGCCACAATAAGACTGGAACGACACGTATCTTGAAACTACAAATTGATGTTCTGCAACTATTCTAGAGCTGCAATTTAGCTGTAAAAGGCTGGATCGGAGATAGGTTGCAGGCAAATTCCAGTCTTAAACGTCGTTGTGGTCTGTGCTGGTCTATGATAGCAACTTGCGACCAAAAACCCAACAATGCTTTATTCTATCCAACACCTTAAAGTGTCACTGTACTTAAAAAAAAAAGTCATAGTGACATATCAAAGGTTTTGATTGGTGGGAGTCCTGAAACCCTCACCGATCGCTAGAACAAGTAGAAATATAGCATATAGAATGTTATCTCTCCTCGCTGTAGGAGACGGACTCAATAGAAAGTCTTTGGGGTTGATTTATCAAAACTGGTGTAAAGGAAAACTGGCTTAGCTGCCCATAGAAACCAATCAGATTCCACCTTTAATTCTTCATGGCTCCTTTGGAAAATGAAAGGTGGAATCTGATTGGTTGCTATGGACCAGTTCTACTTTACACCAGTTTTGATAAATCTCCCCTTTTGAGTCTGTTTTGATTTCGTCTCCTGCAGAGAGGAGAGAGCGCATGCTATGTGAGTGCTTCTTTATCCTCATACTCATATCCGCATACTCCCCAACAATCAAAACCTTTGATATTTTCGCTGTAACATATCAAGAGTTGTTTCACAATGCAGGTACACCTTAGGATGGGTTCATGTCTCTGTTTTGCTGATCCTGCAGGCTGTTCCGGTTCTGAGAACAGCGTGCCACAGTTCACTGGATCCGGACTATAATGGGATCTGACCGCTATCTGGCTTGAGAGCTGCTATGTTTCAATGTATGCAGCGGTTTGTGTGCAGCTAAAACCTGGCACTTATGCCAGAAAGTGACTGGATCCCCACTGGATCCCATCATAGCCATAGTTCATCAGATCCAGCTAACCTGGATCTGATGAACTCTGGCAGGCTGGCAGAGGAGTGAACCTACCCTCAAGACTCAGTTTAAATCAGCATTTTTTTATTCTTTTGTTCGGCTCCTTTACAGGAACAGAACAATGAAAGTAACAGAAGCTTCAGCCCTGTTTTGTGAGGTATACAGATGACACCTGATGAACAACACTAACTACAATAGGGTCTGTCGGGTTTCCGTTATAGTGTACGTCATTTTACTAGTCAATATAGTGCAGCATCCTGCACTATTTAGTCCATCATGCTTGAAGGGGTTGTGTGGGTTCAAAGCTGAACCCAGAGATAAGGTCCCCTTCACTCATTTACCATGTCCGAATAGAGTATTGGAGCATTTCTAGCTCTGATGCTCCCCCTTGCCCTGAGCTGCATAGCGCAGGACAAGGGCTTTTTCTTCACTACTGGTGATGTACGGGCTTCACATGGGTATGCTAGATGGAGACTTCTGCCTAGCAGTGAGCTCAGTGACATCACCAGTACAAATGGGCGGTCTTTAGCACTCTCCTAGGCTGTTTTACAGGCTAAGGCAGAACTAAAGACCACCCATTAGTGCTGGTGACATCACTGGGCCGGTGACATCACTGGGAACACTACTAGGCAAAAGCCTCTGCCTGGCATACTGAAAAAAAGCTGGGTACATCACCGGCAGTAAACAAACAGCCCTTGCCCTGTGCTGGGCAAGGGGGAGCATTGGAGCAAGGAAATGCTCCAATGCCCCACTGATACAAGATAAATTGAGCTTATGTCCAGGATCAGCTCTGAACCCGGACTACCCCTTTAACAAAATCTGTGACAGAGTTCCCTAACGGAGCCTTCAATGTAGATGTGAACATAGCCTAAGGCTCCATTCACACTTCCGTGTGTCCGGTGTCCGTGTTTTGCCTTTTCTTGTCCGTGTATTCGGACAAGAATAGGACATGTTCTTTTTTTTCGGTAGCCGCGGAACGGAAGTGCGAATGGGATCGGCACACTGTGTGCCATCTGCATCTTTTGCTGCCCCATTGAAAATGAATGGGTCCGCACCCGTTTCGCAAAATTGCGGAACGGATGCAAACACATTTTACGGAAGTGTGAATGGAGCCTAATTGTGGAATCACACATACAACTTTGATGCAGTTTGAAGTGCATTTTTTAGATTCAGGAGTAAATTGAAAAAGAATAGGAAAATATAAAGGATGGGCTTATACTTACCCTTCCTGCTGGATTTACTTCTGACTTGGGCTCAAAAGTGGCATAAATGCACCTAAAACTGCATCACAAACTGCATATACTGTATGTTTCCAGCCTAAAGACAATGCAACGCTCAGTGCCCATCAATTCCTCTTGAGGCAGGAACAGGATTCTTCCATATTACTTCATTTAACAGAGTAACAATAAAATGTCTGCAGTGTGAACTAAGCGTTATAATCTGGTGGCTGATAAGAGCGAGACACGTAGTATAACACAAGGGACCTTTAGAACTGTACTCTCACTTTTAGTACTAGGGCCAGCTGTGTGACGTGAGAATACAGTTGACGCGTGACACCCTGGAATTCCAGCTATTCTGTGTCATAGGTATAATATACAGTATCCTTAGGGGACAATAAAACACTGTACACCTCCTCGGAGGCACAGGTAATATTATCAGACACCTGCATGCATATAAAGTAAAACATGCCAATTCAAACATAATAAGAAAAGACAAGACAAGGCTTAGGTCATACAGAAACACGCAACATGCAGTGACCCATTTTCAGCCCCAATTTTGCCTGCAGATCAATTTCAGGACTCCTGTGCACTTTCCACCTCGTGAGTAATGGACGTCTGGATAGAACAGGGAACGTCTTGGTGAAAGGCACAATTTAAAGTAATTATACTGGTCAGTGAAAAGCATTGAAAAGGAGTAAATTTAGGATTCTATCTAGAGTCTGTTCTTCCCAGACACACACGGTATTCTGCCAAAATGATTTGTAAGAAACATGTTTAGCTAACCTTGTGTACGGCACCTTACGCTGGCTATTCTCTGCCTTAAGACGTAGTAGAAAGCTGCAAAACAAATGTCCAAAAAAGGAATTGTAGATCTTTATTTTTATTATTTTTTTGTTCCTTTTGAGTAGGCTGGACTTGGGTCTTAATCAACATGCTACATTCCGGCAGCCTTAAACACATTCAACTTTCAGAGAAAGTCTGCAAGAAGAAAAAAAAATCTGGGACAGGTTTAAAATTAAAGTAATAGCACAAAACAAGATGGTTATTGTAATGCTCGATGCATGCTGAAAGGTAAAAGCAGTTAGTACATGTACATGGCATAGCACTGCTGTGTCTCATTTCAAACAGGACCATCATGGTGCAAATTGCTGAAGGTGTCTCCCTCGATGTCCCAGGGCTGCAGACAGAACGTACTTTATTCCATTTCACGGACTTTATTTCCATACTCACAGATAAACACCATGTAATCTCACCAGCCAAGTTAAACTGCCTTTCCATCCTGGATAACAGTTGTCTACTGAAATCAGCAAGTACCTGATAATTTCTATGGCCCCTTCATGATGCAGACTGGTTATACATGCTTTCCACTTGACCAGGGGCTTTGTGTATGGTAGGACCATAGGGGCAGCCGGTGAGCCAAAAACCACACTGCTATGTGAGCCACAGTTGTTTTATATTAGATTTTTAAAAATTGAGAGTCATTCTCTTGCTTATTGTCAATGACCGTTTTGTAGGTTCACTCGAAAAAACATGTGCCCATTAAGTAGAGGAATTTTTTAACAGTCTAAGAGAAAACATCTGCAGCTCAGCTAAATCTCTGGTTCTACCCTTAAAGATCAAGACAAGCTTGTCACCACAAGTATAAAGCTAAGGCCATCTTTCACCAATATGGGCCAAAAAGGCAATTCCACCTGGCCTTGCTTTACATAATGAAAAATCAGCAAGCAAGCTGGTGTAAGTAGTGCACCGAAACATATCTTCCCAACCACTTCTAAACTGCAATATAGCCCCCTTTTAAGTGAGCACAATTTTTCCCTCTCTCACTGGAGTGACCTCAGTAGAGAAAGCCATCTATACACAATTTTGGTGGGACTTAATGACCATCAAATGTTTATGGAGGCCTCTCGACTCATACAAATAGCAGATGTCAAGGGAGGAAAGGATCGAGATATGAGTTCTACGTGCCTGATCCTTTTGTTCTCAGAGGAGATAAGAAGCCACCAGAGGTACCTGAAAACAACCTACTCCCCTCTCTCCACTCAGAACTTATGCATGCTTGACCGAGTGGGGCTACGTGTGTATGGAGTGGTTGGGAGGAATAGCTGTTGGCTATAGGAGAACTTGGCCACGAGTTATCTAAAGAGTATGGTCACCTTATGCTTGCCATAAACCAATGGCTGTCAGCCGAACAACTCTCAGCTAATTATCCTGTTTTCTTCCCGGCTTCCCCCATATGCTTACATGTACAACTCAGCTGAACATGTCTGTGTATGCTATGGGGAGACTGTTCTGGCAGCAGTTTATCTCCCACGAGGACAAAAGGATTGGTCAAAAATATTAATTTCATCTGATCCTTGTCTACCCTGATATCATCTGTCGGAGGAGAATCAGGAGCTCCTCACACACATTCACAATAGCGTTAAAACTATGCGGCAGACTGTTCTGGCAGAGAAGTTCATTGTATCCAGTAGACTTTGCTAGGCCTGTGATGGCTAACTTGGCACCCGGCACTTCAGCTGTGGTAAAACAACAACTCCCAAGATGCACACTTGCTGGGCTGTTCTCAGAACTCCATAGAAATGAATGGAGCATGCTGGGAATCGTAGTTTTACCACACCTAGAGGTTAGCCATCACTGTGCTAAGCTATATTACTAGTAGAAATCACATTACCATGATTCTAGTGTGAACACAGTTCTTCTTTGTGATGGGATGTACAACCAGGGACACTGACATTGACTTCATTCTGTGATATTAGTACGGTGTTTCACTGCCACAGTATTGACATAAAAACATGCAATACCATGTTATAAGGAACATTTATAAAAGTGATTAGTCAATTTGTCATGCAAAAATAACATCTACAACAACGAAGCTCTGTCTCTCAGAAATAAATGTATAACGCTAAACACTACAAGATCCAGTACAAGGTAAAGATAATTTAACCTTCAGACTTGGGAACTCATATGAAATGTCTCACAATATGTATGTTGTATAGCGGGGTGGCCAACCTGTGGCTCTTGAGCCGCATGCGGCTCCTTGCTTCTTCAAGTGCGGCTCTAGCGGTGGAGTCGGGAAGCAGTCATGGCCGGTACACTCTCCAACCCATGCTTATCTTTTCCTGATCGGGCACTGTTGCTACTCTGCAGCTCCAGCTTGCTCTCCACTACATCCTGATGCACACAGTGTCAGAACGTAGTACATGGAGACACGCACTATGACCTGACGTTGTGCTCATCAGGTCACAGTGGAGAGCGTGTCAGACCTGCAGAGTAGAGGGTGCCTGAGTGGGAGCCCGGTGCCTGATCAGGAGAGGGAAGAGATTTTTTTAATTATAAAAATGAGCATTGGGGTCTGATCTAAGCATGGGGTTCTGATCTGAGCATGAGGGGGGGTCCTGATCTGAGCATGGCGGGGTCTTATCTAAGCAATGGGGGTCTGATCTGAGCATGGGGTTCTGATCTGCGCAGATCTGAGCATGGGTTGGTCAGGTCTGAGTATGGGGGGGGCAGATCTGAGAAGGGGAAGATCTGAGCATGTGGGGGGGGGGGGGGAGATCTGAGCATGGGGGGATCTGAGCATGGGGGGAGGAGATCTGAGCATGGGGGGGGAGATCTGAGAATGGTGGGAGGAGATCTGAGAATCGGGGGGGATCTGAGCACTGAGGGTCTGACACTGGGAGTCTGATTTGTGTTGTCTGATCCGAGCATTGGGGGTCTTATGAGGTTTGGGGATCTTATTTTAGTTTAGATGAGGATTGGGTCTGATGAAAAATATTTTCTTCTTTTTATCTCTGCTAATGAAAAATACGAAAAAATATTTTTTTGTCAGACCTCAGATCAGAAGAAAAATATTTGTTTTTCTCTTATTTTTCTTTGTTAAAACTTAGGTGCATCTTATAGGGCGAAAAATACGGTGACTCGTGTGTAAATGTATAGCTTGTGGCTTCTGGTAGTCATATGGGTTTTTTTTTCTGGCTCTATGTGTCTGTAAGGTTGGCCACCCCTGCTGTATAGACATCAATGCCACTTGTCAATGACCAGAACCTTCAATCAATTGTTCCGATCATCATGTCTATAATGTATAAACTGGAAGGGTTGTCTAAGAGCATATGGAGGGGATAGTAGGGTTTTTTTAACCTTCTGTTAGCCAGAGCAGAGAGTTGCTCACAAAGTCCCCTAATCTGACATAACCATTCTATCAATGTATTAGATGGTTGGCCACTTATTCCTATGAACGGCTGAAGTTCCCCTAGCGATGGCTGCTGACTACCGAGGTGTCTGTAGCCAGATCTGCAACAGTATCAGCTTATTGCCAAGCCAGGTTAAAGTCAAAAAAAGGTTGTGTTCAAGAAAAAGCAGAAAATTGCACTAAAAAGTATGTAAAAGCATGCTTCACATAAAAAGGATACTGCAAACTTTGATGCAATCTCTCATACAGCATACACCAATATAATCAGGATTGAAAGCTGACCACTGATGGACAAACAGATTGAAAGGGAATGTATCAGCAGAAAATTACATTTTTATGTTTAAATTGGACCTTTCATGGGTCCAGATATTGTTAAATAGATACCAGGTTATGTAGGGCATTTAGCATGGATCTAAGAGACCTTATTATTTTTTCTGGCCGCCGCTCTGTTCACTCGCTGTGCCCCTGTTGAATTCTCCGGCCTGCTATGCTAATGAATAGCATCGGAACAGGGAGGAGGAGACGCCAGGGTTTCTAAATGGTCGTCTCCTTCTCCCTGGCTGTGGGCTGTTCAATCGCAGCGGAGAGTGTCACAGCCAGGAAGAAATAAAAGCTCACCTTCTCCCTGGCTGTGACGCTCTCCGCTGTGATTGGACCGTGGCACAGCCAGGGAGAAGGAGACGCCCATTGAGAAACCCTGGCGTCTCCTCCTCCCTGTTCCGATGCTATTCATTAGCATAGCAGGCGGGAGAATTCAACAGGGGCACAGCGGGTGAACGGAGTGGCGCCCAGAAAAAATAGTAAGATCTCTTAGATACACGTTCGATGACCTACATAACTTTGTACTTACTTAACAATGTCTGGACCCATGAAAGGTCCTCTTTAAGGCTTGTTTCACACTTGTGTCAACCGGAATGCCGTCCAGCCCCATTAACTATAATGTGGTCCGTGGGTGATCCGGAAAGTATGCAGAGAAACAGCTGGACAAATACTGTTGCACACAGCGGTTTTTGTCCTGCAAATACCTGGCATTCTATGCCAGAAAAGCCAGCCGGCAGTGTTAACTTTTTAAAGAATTTTTGGTGATGTTATTTTTAAACAAAAAACATAAAATCCTGCAGTTTGGCCACTAATCCTAATAATAGGCGCCACTTCTTGGTCTGAACTGCAGTTATCTCTTTATCTTTACAGGAAGATCAAAGGCGGGTATAAACGCTCCAATCCAACAGCTGATTGTCATGTATGGCCAGTGTGATCCACTGTAATAGCCAATTTGGACTAAAATCTGACAGCTGTGCCTGTGAAACGATCGTTCAACAGATGATTGTTCAACTGCTCAACCATCAGCCAACATTAGTCTAATGTGTATGGCCAGGGAGCTTCCTGTATGAAGCATAAAAAAATGGGAAATTATGTAATATACTTTTCACGTGTGCTGATATGTCAGTACATGTAATAAAAACACTTCTGTGGTATGCGCAAAGTTGGTTCCTTGGGGGTGGGGGGCATTTGGGGGATATAACATTCTCCAGCCTGGTCACAACATTTGTGCAGGATGAAACAGTCTCACAGTGACCAGGGAATGTACTGTACACTTCATGTTCCATCCCTCTCATACCATTTTTGACAACCCTCTGATGTACAAATTTATAAACATCTCTAAAATAGTATGCAGAACATCTAAACACCAGACATGGCCCCTTTTACCCTGAAGACATCAATCAGAACTTGCCAGGAGACAGGTCATTTTGATAATATAGGAGAGCAGCACATATAAGTACAGTATTTTGATACCACCGTATTGTCAGAACAAGCAGTGCTATGCCATTGGATTTAGTACCATTGAAAGCGTGAAAGTGCCTGTAAATGAAACGGTGCACAGTATGTGATATGCATATCAAAACAGCAGCAGAAGCATCTTAATAACATTACATGGAGAAGCCAGCAGCCGCATGCATCAATCTAAGCCCCGCTTATATGGCCCACACACCTTCTGTGCTTTTGGGTCACTAGGGTGCCTTTGCCTGTAATGTGTGACGTGTCTGTGACTATACTTTCAGTAGACTTACACAAGCAGTGCCCTTAAATAACACACAGTGTGATTTACTCATCATGCCATCATGCCAATACCAAAAATATTTTCAAAAGTGTAAAATGCAGCAGTAGGAACTTTTACTGTAATCCCGCACATGATCACTCCATTATTATGGGTCATAAATGGCTTAAGATCCAAGATAACACTTAAAGTGCCGGTATACTTTGTGAAAACTTTTGATCCGTCATAGTGACATATCAAAAAAGTTTTTATTGGTAGGGGTTCCAAGCTCTGAGACCCCACCTATTGCTAGAATGAAGTGACAGAAGGACTTATATAGCGCACTCTCTCCCCTCACTGCAGAAGAGGAAGCGAGCCAGGCCCATAGACTTTCTACTGAGTCTGTCCTCACTTCTGTAATCTGCAGCGAATAGAGAGCATGATATGTGAGCGTTTCTCTCCCCTTACTCTAGCAACTAGTGGGGTGCTCAGCCCTCAGCCCCCCACCAATCAAAACCTTAGATATGTCACTGTGAGATAATATTGTTCCCAAAGTACACTCAAAGGCCTCACATGGGGTGATAATCGCCTGATCATCTGTTTCATCAACCGTTTCCCAGTGTAAACATGAACAAAAATGTGCTTGTTTGCTGTCATTCACATCTTTTATGTTGACGTACACCCACCTGTATGAACAGACATCTGCCCCCCATTTGGAATTGAAACAATGATCACCGACATGAAAAATACACGATTTCTGTACCATATAAATACAAGTCATGTGATCGTCACACACTTACTTATATCAGCAATCATGAGCCTTATAGGGTCACTGAGGTTTCAGAAAACGTTTGAAATGTCATAGAGACGTATCAGAGGTTTTGATCCATGGGAGTCCGGGCACTGAGAACGAGAAGAAAGAAGCACTCGTATAGAGCACTCTTACCCCTCACCAATGGAGATGGAAGAGAGCTGGGCTTATAGACTTCTACTAAAGGTCCTTTTACACGGGCCGATTATCGGCCGAAAATTCGTTCCTAGGAACGCTAGTGCCGATAATCGGCCCGTGTAAAAGTGGCCCTAATCAGCCGACGAACGAGCAAAACGCTCGTTCGTCGGCTGATTGGATCTTTTGTAAAAACCAAAAGATCCGATCTGTCGGGCGCACATCGCCCTGTGTAAAGGCCGCACGAGCGATACAGCGATCACTCGTGCGGCCCGGCGCTCGATTCATCGGGCCGTGTAAAGGCTCCCTGAACGAGCGCCGATGTCGCTGATCGGCGCTCGTTCAGGGAGACTTTATCGGCCCGTCTAAAAGGGCCTTAAGTCTCCCTCCCTTTCTCTCATGTGAGAGTCTCAGCACTCAGACCCTCACCGATCAAAACTTTTGATAAATCTGTATGACATACGAAAAGTTTTCTGAAAACTCAGAGATTCTTTAAGGCCCTATTACACTGCACGATTTTCTGGCAAATTATCAGGACAAACAATCACAGGAATGCTCTTTACTGATAATGGGCTTGTGTAATTGTGCAGCAGATCAGACGACAAATCAGCAAACACTTATTTGTCAGCTGACTGCCTCTTTTATGCACATTGCTGGGGAATGGGGGAGGAAGAATCATGGCAGCAATTGTTCCTCCCCCACATACAGTGCCTTGAAAAAGTATTCACACCCCTTGACATTTACCACATTATACTCACAAACTTAAATGTATTTTATTGGGATTTTATGTGATAGACCAACACAAAGTAGGGAGTATGTGTGAGGTGAAAAGAAAATGATTCATGGTTTTCAAAATCTTTAATAAATAAAAATCTGCAAAGTGTGCTGTGCATTTGTATTCAGCCCCCCCTGAGTCAATACTTTGTAGGACCACCTTTCACTGCAAGTCTTTGGGGCATGAATCTACTAGATTTGCACATCTAGCAGTTGGAGGGGTATGAAGGCCATTGAAGGGGTATGAATACTTTTTCAAAGCACTGTGCTTTGTTTAGTCCAGGCTGATGCCAAGTGAGTTCATCATCGAGCAGTGTAATGGGGCCATTACCATGCTTAGAATGAAGGGCATTTAGAATATAAATATATAAAAGTCCCGGTGTGAATGAAGGTTATGTTTACTATGACCACGCCATTTCTAGTAATTACTGTGCTGTGCCTGAAAACTGATTGACATTTCTGCCAATAAAATTCTAATTACCTACATTTTGTCTTTTCTCCTCTTATACATGTTCCTGGATCACTACTAAAATGAATGGTAATATGGTAACAATATATCCATAGCATATTCATCAATGAAAAACTAGGTAGAGTTGTGTGGGTGACAACCCCCTATAGGAGGTGTACTAACCTTATATTTACCAGTAGTTGTTGTGTTATGGGCCTAATCTGCCTCCAACGTTATAGGTCTTTCTCATAGATTGATATGGAATCAATTGTGACCAGCTGTAATACATGGCTACTGGCCCATAGAAGCATTTCTTCTTAAGGGGGATACACTATAGGGTGACATGTGGGGTACCTATTGGTCTGTAAAGAGTCTATAAGACCAGTAGAGAAGATGTGAACCAACATACACGCTTTGTGCACATGGGGAAATGAAGTTTGAATAAATGTAGATGAGCCACCAATGGGGACATTGCCATTACACCTAGAGGCTCTGCTCTCTCTGCTACTGCAGAACCCTCTCCACTTTCATTGACAGGGCCAGGCAGTGTAAACATCATCACTAGAGATGAGCGAACATGCTCGTAACGAGCACTGTACCACTCGGTTCCCCTGCGCTCGCATGGGCGCAGGCAGCCGCTTCCATCCTCCTGAGGAGGACGGAAGCGGCTGCCTGCGCCCATGCGAGCGCAGGGGAGCCGAGTGGTACAGTGCTCGTTACGAGCACGTTCGCTCATCTCTAATCATCACACCTAACCCTGTCAATCAAAGTGCAAAGAGTGTGGCAGTTGCAGAGAGAGCAGAGCCTCTAAGTGTAAAGGCAACACCCCCATTGCTCCTAGAGGCTCATTTGCATATAATAAAACATCACATTTCTCAGCAATGCAGGCACATATGAATTATCTTTGGGACAGAAGATGATAGTTTTTGGTGACATACTAAACCACTTATGTAACATGGCTGTAGTGACAGCCAGGAAGAACCCTTCAGGCCCCTTTACTTGGGCTAATATACAGGCAATTATTGGGAACACACTGTCTGTTCCTGATAACTACCTGATCCTGTGTGGAGGTGAGAGCTACATTTACATGCAACAATCACCTCCACAACTGCATTCACTCCTCCCCATAAATATTCATTGTTTCTGAGCAGAAGATCCCTGTTTACACAAAACAATCTGTCCAGAAATGATCATTTTGGTGTCCACATCAATGGAACTATCACCCAAACAAGCATTTGCTCGTTTGTTCCCATGGCCCAATTAACAGAAATTAGCGTTTGGATGAATGTTTATTCCCTAATGTTGGCCTGATGATCGGCCCTCGTGAAGGGACCTTTAGCTTATGCCTTTAAGCCCTTTATGCCCCTTTCACACGAGCGGGAGACTCGCATGTCTCCCGCAACGCATCTACAGGGCTGGACTCGGCACTGACAGGGATCGCATATAATGCTCTGCGATCCCTGTCAGTGCCGAGTCCAGCCCTGTAGATGCATTGCGGGAGACATGCGAGTCTCCCGCTCGTGTGAAAGGGGCATTAGTCTCTTATCTGCCCATCAGTTCATTTGGCAATTTAAGTGGTCATTTTCCCCTGAGCTGATGACCTAAGTGATCTGAGACCGACTGATCACTAGGGACAGGCTTCATGACAACATCACTGAATACTGTGACTGTGTATCCAGAGAAACCGGACTGTCACGACAGTTCATCTTAAAGCTAGAGTGACAAAGAGAAAAAGTATAGGTGGAGAACCCGCTGAGGTTGGGCTCATAAGGGCTCTCACAAGAGTACTAATTCATTACTATATATTACAGCTGAGTCTAAACCTGACCGAATACTGGAATCTCAATGTTTACTGGTGTCATTAAACTTTCCAGTGAACTTTCTCAGCCACATAGGGAGGTGAGAACGCAGACTGATAATGTAATTCTGTTTAATCCATGGCCATTGCTCAATGTAGACATGATATTGCAGTGAGTGCTAAATGATATATGTGTGCTGTGCTTATACACTGATAGAACAGAGCTCCCCCATTTCTCCCGTGGATAGCCTAGACTCATTTGTGAAACTGCATTTGGCAAAGTGCTGCAGAGTTTGGCAGAAGAACGTGTTTCCATTTATCTTCTATTCTTAATTGGTATAGAGTCTAGATATGTGTCTGCCGTCCACCGAGGAGAGGACTATAGCACAGCTCTCGTGTCAGCTGGATCCATCTTCTGCAAGCTATTTGTGGCCAAGAATGCTTCAGTTTATGTTTCAGATTTTAAATCGAGGGTCAGATAAATAATCACAATTGGTCACATATATCTTCATGATATATGTACGGTATAAGCAACTACTGAGTTAAACGCAAGCTCAATTTTAAAGCCCCTTTAAAGATGTTTTTTTTTAGCTCACTGCAGTTTCCTAATATAATGTCTTATTGGTAACACATTCCTCATCTGAAGGAGCAGTGCTACAGGGCTGCATATTATATCAAACGTCCTAGAGAGGACATTCATACAGTACAGAGAGCTGTGTATTATACTGAAATACTGCACTTTGTTTAAAGGCTCTATGATCAAAACTTGGGTGGTCAGATATAAATGTAAATCTACACGGTTGAGTCACATTATTATGACTACTTCCTACTTTCTACGTCAGTAATGTGTAGCTCCATTGCACCATTGCGAACAAGGGATGTGGAAACTTGTGGAGCACCACGTGCCATCAATGTGAGATGTGAACGTCGGCTATGAAGGTGTTCATGGGCGGACCGACACACTACAGTAGAGAAGTTCACCACCAAAATTAACTAGGGGGTAACCAGATGTGTTTCTAAAACAACAGTTCAGAAAACTCTACTGAAAGCACAATGGTGGTCACTGCACCTCTCCTAATGAAGTTGCATCAACATAAAAGGCTTCCATTTTCACTGCAGTATTAGAATTGGACCTTTGCTGATTAGCAAAGTGTTGCCTTCTCTTACGAGTCGAGTCATGTTTTCTGCTTCAGCTAATAGATGGACGTTGGCATGTCAGGTGAGAAACATCAGACAATAAACTCCCTGGAAAAACACAAGCTGATGGTGCCAGTGTTATGGCCTGGGGAATGTTTTTGTGGCATTCTCTGGGCCCACTGATCCATGTATAGGGTACTTTCAACCAATTTGGGTATGAACCCATCCTTGGAGATCATGCACATCCATACATGCTGATTGTCTTCCCAAGACAACGCAACATGTCACACAGCTATAAACGTCCAACATTGGTTAGAAGAGTATGACCAAGACTTCCTGTTTCCCCAGACTTGAACCCAACTAAGTACCTGTGGGACCACCTCGATCATCATGCTCGCTCTATGGATCCTCTCCCACGCACCCTAAAGCAGCGGTGTATGCTGCACACAGTGGTTACTCTGGATATTAGCTGGTGGTCATAATAATGTAACTCAACTGTGTGGCATTATTGTATTGTTTAGCTTGGTCTCAGAACTATGAAGTTAGGTCAATATGTAAGCAACAAGTCATATGCATTACTTTTTATAGGACTTGTCTTCAAAAGTCATGTCCTCTGCAGGATTTCACACCATCAATTAAAAGAGGGTTGATCTCATCCTGAAATTAAGTCAGCATAAATAGGTCAACATATTGTCATATGTTATAGTGGAAGGAGAGTCGTCAAATGACTGGTATCTGTGGGTCATATTACCCCATGTGCTTTATTATTAGTGCCTTAGTATGTCATACATGCTCTCTGATGCCAGGTAATAAAATGCACAGTCATTCTGGTTCCCTCAGTATTTCATTTTGTCCTTTTACTACCGATAAACAGATATAGTAATGTGATGGAACGCAATGACTGTCCTCTCTAAATGTACATTTTATAGGGTGAATACCATACACCTATCTATTTGTAGCAGGCATAATCCATTATAGATGATCGCCATGACAGCTGTATTATTCCCATGTCTAGACTGGTTGCTTATTTGGGTGATATCCTTACCAGTATGATACGTTACTCTGAGCAATTACGAAAACAACCAAAATGTAACAGTCCAGGGGGCAAAGGTGGCAATACCTGCTCCCGATGTACAACAGACCTCAACCTTCTAAAGAGGGACAAGGGCTAGGCAGAGGATTCATCCCAGATAGGAAAAGTAAAAAAATGAATTATCCAAAATACTTTGGACTCCATTGTGTCCAATATTATCTTAGGTCATGATCCTTAGTTAACTGTTGGGTATTCTGAATTATAGACTGTATTGTGCCATCCAAGCAGAGTCATACACTGGTTAGTAAATAGGAGGTAATAAAACATGAGGTCCTCTCTAGCTGGCCTCTACTAAAATGTCTGGTAGAACAAGTAATATACGAGTAACAAAAAGTCATGACTGCTATACAGGTCAACAGGAAAATTGTCTATACAAGGTGCCATCTATGGCTGTAGGAGTAGGACTGTACATCTGAAAATGTGGACCACCTGAACACCTCACTCTTGCCTTACTGAACCAAGTAAAGGTTGGGCATTAAAATGTCAAGCATCTTTGGCAGTTCACTCTGAATTAATTAAAATGTAGAGAAATACATGGCACTGATTCTCCATATTGCTTCATTTGCTGATTGGATTTATTTTTCAATAACATTATACACTGCTCATTTCCATGGTTACAACCACCCTGCAATCCATCAGTGGTGGTCATGCTTGCACACTACAGGAAAAAGCGCCGGCCTCTCTGGTGGCTGGGACCATGTAGGCTAGTGCTTTTCTTGACATTGTAGAAGCACAACTGCTAATTACATGAGCACCCCGTTTGTAACTAGTGGGTCAGAAATTGCAAAAATATGGGTTGCTTTCTGAACCCAAAAAAGTCCTTGGATTAATAGAATTAGTCACAGAAAACTAAGCAGAAGTATACACCACATGCCCTTTGCCAACAGAGGTGAAAAAGTACCACATACCATAAGATACATGCCGGCATACATAAGTGGTCCTCTAATGATAATCATCACATAGATGTAACTCTGCTGAACTGAACATATACGAGAAGAACACCAGTAGCTCACTTCTAGTCTAAATCTACAGTCATGTATTTGTGACTGTTTTATAGTGAAGACAGCAGGTATCTAAAATCTACTGGTCCTTCTCAAAGTACTTCTAGGCCATGCTATTGCACTAAATGGCAAACTTACAACATGAAGCTGTTAATTTATCTCTTTAGAGTCTACGGTTCCTCAGTTTTATTCTGTTAATAATGATAAATGATTCATAAAGCATTCCTGGTAATTATATGGGTCAATTAGAGTCACCGTATTAAGGCTGCACGTGCAGAAGCCCCCAGGATTAAGCCCTGCTATGATGTATGGAAGCTATGATTAGATCTATAGAAGCCCCTCCTAAATCGCAAAAGCCCAAGCCATTTTGATACTCACGTTGACATTGGCCCCATGACTGTCGTGCCCATCCCCAGCAGCAATCAATCCTGTTGCCGTATCGGCAGAGTCCTGTAGAAGAGGCTACCTGTGTGGGCCACCTGTGAGAAGAGATATGACATTATTTTTACACCAGAACATACTTGGGATTCACTCTAAGCATGGCCTTAGTTTATATGTACCGTACATTAGATGCCACAGTATCACCTCTGTCCAGTGCGGTAACATCTATGGAGGCTGTAGCTCCACTTCCACTATGTTGGCAGTGAAAAGAACTATAGTAATGAAAACAGCACCACAACTAGTATCACTTGTGCAGCAACCAAAAGACGAGTAGTGGTGTCATATATCAGATCTTCTGTGCAAAGGGAAATCTACACAGTAATGCTAGATAACAGGAATTCTTCAATGGGGTGGGCCCCCTCATGTCCTGCTATGGCTATAGTTAGAAGCCTTTGCATTAGAGCTGTTGGAACTCATTGACAAGCTGGCACAATGCAATGGTAGTTGTGGAGCAGATTTATTGGAACCTGAAGTATCTTATGCCATTGACCAGATCAGGCCACTTGTCTGGAGAAGTTTCTTCGAGTGTTTGCACTGACCACACAATATCTACTGCCCCGCTTTACTACAGTTAAGGCGCCCATACGCATTTTCATTGTCAGCTGATCCATTCATGATCTCATGTCTATGGGTGCCTCTAGGCAATGCCATGCTCATTCTTGGGGAAGAGACTAGCTGGATGTTGGATCTTTTGATATTTTTCTCTATGAGGCAAGCAGCGACCTATCCCTTGTCCTGGCTGACGTGTAACGTCTCCTGACATGTAATAACAATTCTGGAGCATCTATTCTTATGTTGTGCCATTCCTCTATTATTTCTTCTAGAAGTTATGGGTAAACTGCTAGCAGTCTGCAATGAAGGTCCAGATGGGTGTAACCAGTTAGGAGTGTGGCCCTGCATAGTCCAGTCTGACATCCAATCAATGCTGCCAGTGTCAGACTGCGCTGGGCCACACCCCCAACTGGTAGCATTCATCTGGACCTTCATTGCAGATTGCTATTTTAATATTATAATGATACCTTTATTTCTACAACCCGAAGGTCCTAGAAGCATATAGCAGCATGTGCGTTCACTTTATTGCAGAAAGTATTTTTGGAGCACAAGCAATACAAGGAGACTCACATATCTTTAAAAATCCATTAAGACATTTCAGGCTACACAATAAAGCTCCTGGAAATGTGAAATAGACTTTTTTTTCTTTTTTTTTCAAAAAAAAAAACAGTAATCCAGTTGACTGGAATGCATTTACCTCTTTGTCAGGGTAGAACTAAAAATAAAGAAATGACGAATTACAAGCAGACACGTGTTCCGCTATGCAGCAGTCCTCATCGATATGAGCAGGCCTGGAAAGTGCTAATTAACCAATTGCAGGGCGGTTAACCTTTGGCTATGGAACTGGCACACACAGTGTAAAGTTACTGCACCAAATGGCATGCTAATGCTTAATTACTGGTCTCTCCAGCACCGCCCGAGGAGAATTATACGAGAAGTACAGAGGGGGAAGGGGGCCTGGACACATTCATGTAGACAGTGAGACACAATTATATCATCACAACATACTGGATACACAACATTAACACTTTATTATTTCAAAGGATAAAGGGCACTTATCACATTGAAGACCGCGACTGAGCAGGAGGAGCTGAGCAGATTGATACATAGCTTTCCTAAAAACGATTCTGTAAAACTCGTATTTTAGTCATTTAAATCCCTGCTCTTTCTATGGTTAAAGGGGTTATCCCACTTATAACATTTATCCCCTTTCCACAGAATAGGAGGTAAGTGTTTGATTTCTGGGGGTCCGACCACTGGGATCGCCAGCGATCACAAGGATGGCAAGTGCCACCGCTACATTCACTTCTATGGGACTGCCAAGTACAGTACTTGCAGCTGGACCCCGCGAGATCAAACACTTATCCACTATCCCATGGATGGGGGATGTGTTATCAGCAGGGTAACCCCTTTAAGAGTCCAGTGGATGGTCTTAACCAGTGCTGAGCTCTGGTCCTTCCACTGTTGACGTCATATTCCTGGTTGCAGTGGTGATGCACACAGGCCACCGCTGATGCCAATCACGGAATCGCTCGCCTCAGCAGTGCAAGGGACGTGGCGGCTGATGTCAGTGACTGGCTGCAGTGTGGTCACCTGAGAGCACAGAATGTCACTGCTGCAGCCAGGAAAACAAAGGGCAGCAGGGAGGACAGGCGCTCAGAGCAGGAAGAAGCAGAGGAGAAAACAGGTGAGTATCCATCCATTTGTTATTTTAGGCTCTTTACAGGGGTTGCCTGAGTTTTTATGTAACTCATACAACCCCTTTAAGATGGAGCTGGTCCCCACTTTGCAGCTAAAATAGCTTCCACTCTTCTGGTAAATCTTTCTACAAGATTGTGGAGATTTATCAAAGTGGTGTAAAGGAAAACTGGCTTAGTTGCCCATAGCAACCAATATGATTCCACCTTTTATTTTCCAAAGGAGCTTGAAAAATGAAAGGTGGAATCTGATTGGTTGCTATGGGCAACTAAGCCAGATTTCCTTTACACCAGTTTTGATTAATCTCCCCCATTGTCTGTGGGATTTGCTCATTCATGCAGAAGAGCATTTGTGAGGTTAGACCATGATGGGGAGAAGGCCTGGCTCGCAATGTCTGATGGAAACATAGTTGAAATTTGTAATTATACAATTCATTGTAATAATTTATTTTGTTAATTACCATATGTTAGGAACAGGGGAGCACAACAGGGGAGGTTGAGAAGGGACACAAATATCCCCATTAGGAAGCATATTTGAAAATTGGGTCACAGCATGTGTGTACGCAGTTATCCTGACATGTACTATGTTAAGGACAACAAATGATTAGCGGGGTGAAACTTGTGATGTCCTCCAGAGTACAGGCATTTCTAACACTCACCATCACTCCATAAGAAGTGGAAAGAGAGTGTAGCGTGCAGGGAAGACATGCACATGACATTAAGGTGTCAAGGGGTCAAAAGAGATAAGTTAGGCCCCATGCAGACTACCGTTTGTACTGTACAGCGGCGGCCTCAGGAAGCGCACGGCGTCATAGCAACCAATGACGCCGTGCGCTCCCGTCCTCTGGGGCAGCACAGACCGGGCTTTCACGGCCCGATACGGGCCATGAAATACGGTAGTCTGTATGGGGCCTTAGGCCTTGTCCGCAAACTATGGAACTGCACAATACAAATGCGGTATATATGGCGTTTTTATTTTTTTGTGTGGACCCTTTGAGTTCAATGGGTCCGTGGTCTGCATTTTGTGGAAATATTCTATTTTTTTTGCACAATGGACATATGGATGTGGAAAGCACATGGACCGTTCCACAAAAAGATAGAACATGTCCTTTACTTGGCCACAAAATGCAAACCACAGACCCACTGAAGGCCTTAACTTCTGATGCAACATGTATGGTATCTGTATTTTGCAGATCCATAATTTGCAGACAACAACATGCATACGCTCTGAATACTTTTGTAGTTGCAATTAAAAAAAAAAAAGTATACCTACAGAGCAATGAATGACGAGGTCTCTGGATCCATGTGAGATACAGGGCTGGTTCCAGCTTTGTTAGAAAGAGGCAGTTGTGAACTATATGATGTCTGATTTTCATTTTTTTTTCTTTTTACATTATTGATGGGATAACCCCTTTAAGTGTAGAGGTCACTGTTGACCTCTATAAATTGTCTAGTACTGCTGGATTGTATTCAGACTGTGATCTTTAAATGTTGGATAATTGGAACTGTTCTTAATAATGAAATATCTTCAAAACCTCCATTCCTAGACTACCGTACAATGTGAATTCCGATAAACCTCACCTACAAAGCCCCCTTCCACTTCCACTTCTAACAAAGTTGGAGGCACACAATTGTCCTAAATGTCTTGGCATGCTCACTGGAATTAAGGGACCTAGGCCAACCCCTGAAAAACAACCCATAGCATTATCCCTCCTCCATCAAACTTTATAGTTGGCACAATGCAGTCAGGCAGGTAGTGTTCTCCTGGTATTCCCCAAACCCAGACTTATCCATCAGACTACCAGATAGAGAAGCGTGATCAATCACTCCACAGAACAAGCTTCCATTGCTCCAGAGTTCAGTGGTGGCTTACTTCACACCACTCCATCCAATTCTTGGCATTGTGCTTGGTGAGGTAAGGCTCACACGAAGCTGCTCGGCCATGGAAATCCATGCTATGGAGCTGCTGGCACACAGTTTTTGTGCTGATGTTAATATTAGAGAAGGTTTGGAGCTCTGCGGAGTTATAGAGTCAGCGGAGTGTTGGTCGCTTTTATGTAATATGCTCCTCTGCATGCAGGGACCACGCTCTGTAAACTTACATGGTCTGACACTTCAAGGCTGAGTTGCTGTGGTTCCTAAACACTTTGCAATAATACCACTCACAGTTGATCGTGGAATATCTAAGAGGGAAGAACTTTCATAAACTGGCTTGTTGCAATGGTGGCGTCCTAGAGTATTACAACTCGAGTTCATTGAGTTCTTCCCATTCTTTCACAAATGTCTGTAAAGGCAGACTGCACGGCTACGGGCTGGATTGTATATACCTGTGATAATAATGGGACTGAATGAAACACCTGAACTCATTGATTAAGGGGTGTGCCCCAATAATTTTGCCCATATACAGAGCTTTACTATGTCGCACATACTTTTATGTACACAGTAGAGCAAAGCTGGACATTTCTGAGGCTGCAGATGCTGATATATCATACGAGTTATAAATAATTAAGCATAACATGTTAAGTGATCTCAGCATGGAAAAGGGTTTAATAAAAAAATAAAACCCATAAAAACTGTAAAACCCCAATAAACTATTGCAGTGTTAAGGGTTATATCCCAGCTATCAGGGCTGTATCCAGTAGTACACAGCAGATGATAGCTGTGAATATTAATAGAGCTTGGATCTTTTTCCTCCTAAAATACAGCACAGATCATGGAGAAGCAGCTGCTGGATCTAAAGTGGGAGTAAGAAGCCACGGAGGAAGTACTGCACATCCTTCATTGAGGAACATGCCATTAATAATAATGTACATGAACATAATGTACTTGTTTGGTGTACTCTCACATTTATAACATAGCAGTGGGTACACAAGATAACGTGGGGCTCAGTAGTTCACCCCTGATTTAATCACAAATAGATCATATCGATGGCATTTTGGTCCAATCTCTACATAACATCCAATTGTCACTCTGTCACAGTCTAGAAATAAAACTGTGGACCACTCTAATGTACATAAATGCAATTGGTACATGGGGTTCCCTGGTTTATGTGCGTAAAGATTAATTATTGTATAACTAATAGTTCTGCAAACTCCTGATATACTTTCATTCCGGCCAACTTAGGGACAAATAGGGACAAATAGGGACAAATCATGCGCATTCCACTGCAGCAGTTTTTTTGGTTAAGCCACACAAACCCACTTCCAAATGGTCCTAAAGATTTTGGGAAATCTACAAACACCAACAAGCCCTTAAAGGGGATGTGCAAGAATGAGGGGTTTGGCCAAAAAAAAAACACCTCCCCACTTTAACTGACCTGTAAAGGAAACATTACTTACCTGATTCCTGATGCTGGTTCCCCACTCCTTCTCCAGGCCTGCGATGCTCCGCTGGGCTCTTTCAATGAAAAAATCCGGTTTGACATCACCGCAGCCAATCACTCGCCACCTTGACAAATGGTCACGTGATGCAAGGGGATCTGGTCTCCGCCATGGCGAGTGATTGGCTGTAGTGATGTCAAACTGGATGTTTACACTGAAAGAACACAACAGAGCATCACAGCCTGGAGATGAAGGAACGCCGGAAAGCAGGTACGTTATCTTCCCTTTACAGGTCCCGTTACAACCACCCTGCAATCCATCAGTGGTGGTCATGCTCACACAAAGCGCTGGCCCTTCTGGTGGCCTGGACTGTGGGAGCACACACAGGCCACTGGAATGACAGGCCCTCCATAAATGGTCCCATGCTCGATATTGATGCCCTATACACAGGATCTGATTGGTGGAGGTATGACTTCCAGCACCCCCACAGATCAGCTGTTTGAAGAGGCCGGTCTGAAGAGCATTGTGGCCTCTTCCTAGGTCAGTGATGTCAGACCCATCGGGCACATGACCTAGGTGCAGCTCAGTCCCATTCAAGTAAGCTGCCATACAGCCACTATACAATGAACTGAGCTGTGCTTGATATGCTATGAGAACTGTGCAGTGCTCACCAAAGCACCATGGCCTCTTCAAATAGCTGACCGGCGGAGATGCCGAGAGTCAGATCCCACTAATCTGATACTGATCACCTATCTAGAGCATAGGTCATCAATACAGCACTCCTGGAAAACCGCTTTAAGATAGAAGCCACAGAATGTTCTTTGGCTGACAGCTATTCCTACCAACTCCTTTTTTTAAATGTGGGGGGCGACAAGCCGCTTTCAATGGCAATGGCATAGGAGCCCCATACTCAATAGATGGTCAGTGGATTTGCTTGCCATTTACCTAATGTGTATGGGCAGATGACGTTTTCATGGTCCACATTGTCAAAACACATGCTGAGAACAAGAGGCGTGAGCTAGGACACAACCACACACATGTATGAATGATTGCAAAGATATCATTGAAAACATGTGGAACCATTCTGCAATAAATCTTTTAAACCATGAAATACAATTCTGAACACATCCCTAGCCAGTAAGAATGTAAATCAATGAAGAGATCATATGCCTCTAGTCATAGAAGCCACCTACAACACTTTTCAAAGTTTCACTGTCATGAAAACTGCAAGGTAGACAATACAGACCCTCTCCATATCATGAACCTCATTATATCTAAAACAGTTCAGTGGATTCACTCACATCATATCTAAATGTCAGCAAGTGGCCAGATGTGGTCATTGTTTTTGGCGGCTACACAATGATTAAAGAAAACCTCTGAAAGGTCCTGACAAATTCAGCAGAACCTGAACGCCAACAATTCCAGTGCAGCCACTCAAGAGGCGTGAATAAAAGTCTATCTCAACAGGACCTGCATTCCAGGCTTCCGCCATGTCTTGTAGTCTCTGTTATACCTGTTTCAACATGACTGCGACTCTTATCTTACACAGTCACTTACATGTCAATGACTCTCGGATTCACGTACATTTGTTATACGTAGAGTATACCATAGTATCTCCTGGAAAGCTCAGATGACAAGTATGTGCAGGTTCATGACCTCTAAAGGTTTTCTTTACATGGAAAAGAATGAATCAGAAGGCTCCAGGTTATCTTTATCGCTGCCTACTACAAGTTAAATCTACAAGTATGTGCATCAATGAACCATCAGTGGACTACAAAATTGTATTCCTGTTGGTGTAAAATCCATTATAATATAATATATTTGAAGGAGAAAACTGATTTGGTGTATAGCTTAGGGGCATGCCCTCTGTTTACTGAGACATGTTTGGAGTATATTCTTCCCATGGAACTGATCAACTGTATTCAGTAGACAATATGGGTCTCATAAATAAAAAATGTTACAGACATAAACAAACGTAAATGGTAGAAAAATGTGCAGAGGTTCTGGAGATACCTTATATTTACTTTATATTACCACTGATAAACTGGACTCCTAAAACACTTTTTACTAGGTATGCATTAAAATGCCGCATTCGTGCAGTGCTGGGTACATATAAATAAACAAGAGTAAACCCTGGGCTGACCCTACATATCCCTAGGGTAAGCCCTTTGCCCAGGGATACCTCCAGGTGGTAGAGGTACCCTGTCCCCGTACCTAACCTGCGGACCCTAAATGGCCCTATAATATGCAGTATAAAGGGGTAGTTAACAAGAACACAACCCCAGATAAGATATCAACACAGCCCCGACGCATTTCGCCCATAACAGGGCTCCTCATGGGGATTTGTTAAATATTATGGGGAAATAAGGCAATTAAATATGATCACCAATAGGCACATAATGGATAATAATAGATAGTCCTGTCTGGGATAAGTACTTGCCACCCACAGCCTTAGGATACGATCATTAGTGGATGTCACAGTGTGTCATGTCACAGTTCTGTTTTCATGCAATATAATTAGCTGCTATGGGCGACAAGACCACATTTTCTCCAGGAGTTTCCATCCCGATTTCAAACTTAACATGGAGAATACTGAATTCATCATCTTTCTCCATCTCACTCAGTCCCCCCACTTATTAATCATCGTTCATGGCTCCACACTTTCCCGTTCTCACAAGTCTGCTGCCTTGAGATTACATTTGATTCTGTTCTGCTCAGTCCTGAGGCCAGGTTAAGCCATATCTCCCCTCATTTCTGCTCCACCTCGTCCCTCCACCAAACTCTTCACTGACTATCCATTTTCCAGCAACTTCCGTTAAAAAAAATAACCATGACAGGGGCATCCACAACCTGCCCCTCCATAAATCTCTGACCTACTCTCCTGATATCTACTCCACTTCTTTGCTCTTCTCTTATCGGTCCTCAAACCACTGATTTAACATATGGCTGTTCAAGTGTATAAGAAGATACTTATTCAGGCCTTGTTCTGATTAAGATGGATCTGATACCACTAATTTATCACCTTTTTAGATTCACTTTGACCCTTTAAGGGTACTGTTATGTTCTGTGGGTGTGCAACCACTGCATCAACCAAGCAGTTTGACTTTGGGCTAATCCTAAGGGCTGGATCCTAGCAGTACCCTGGTTTTCACCTTTTAACCCCTAAACAAGGATCTGCAGGGGAGCCACCAGGCCACCACCTCCTGAAGTAGGCCTGGTGTGGCTGACAGCTAACCCACAGAGGCCAAAGACACTGGTTCAAAGCTCAGATGAACAGACAAAACTCATTGGCCCTGATTTATCACACCTTCACTCCAGAATTCTGTCTTCAAAAAGTCGCACGATAGGGCTTTTGCGACTTTTTTACGCATTTTTTGCGACTTTTTGCATGTGTACACAACTCACTCCAGTTTGTAATATGGGTGGAAAAGTGGGTGTGGTTAGCCATGTTAATGAGTTTCACTCCAGATTTATCATTGCGACTTTTTAAAAAAAGTCGCAAAATAGTCGCAATCTCACTCCAGGAGGAGGGTGGAGTAGGAAAAGTGGAGTAGCTTCTCTAGACAGAAGTGTTAGGTTTAAGGACAAGCCACATTTATCAAACAACCTGTGACGTTTGATAAATGTGGCAGAAAGTACTCCAACACAGACTGAAGCAAAACTGACTTCAAATATTTTCCTAATGATAAATTCCCCCCATAGTCAGAAACAGGCCAAGGTCAGAGCAGGCAGATTTCATGCAAATCCAAGAAACAGTCCAGAGGTCAGGGCAGGCAGAAAAGGTTCAGTATAGTAATCAGGCACAGGTAAGGTCAGGTGGCAGAGGGTCAGAAACCAGGAATCAGGCAGAACTTGGTATACAGGAAGACAAACAGATTATAGCACCTTTGCAGGATTTAGCAAGCTAGTAAACGTATTGCTCAGGCAGAACATGAGACAAACATATATAGCAGAAGCACCTACACACAGAACCAAAGGAGCAATTGACCGTTGCACCATAAAAGACACATGGCCACCAGCACCTGTGCCTGCTGCCGAACTAGTGGAACTGTGCCCACCCAAACAGCAAAACCTGTTTCAGAGCTCCATCAAGATCCATTAGACATAATGATAATAAAGACCACCAGGTCATCACAGTACAGAACACAGATGTCTAGTAGGTACCTCAAACGAACCCCTATACATACAGCTATGTAGGAAAAAGTCTTGTCAAGCACATCAAGCAAATCAAATGGATTTATATGATCTATTTTTGCCTTTTCAATCAATACTTATTATTTGGCTCATCCACTGGATATCCTGGATTTTTTCATTGGCCCAGTTCAAAAACTTGAAGCCAACTTAAACACCCATCAAAGGAAGCATAAAAATAACTTGCGATATAAAGCAAATGGTTCACCTTGGCTGGAAAATGCTCTGTGTACAAGCATATGCAGGAAGGATGCTGGATGGGTGGACAGAATGATGGAATTTGATGGCTCTTTGGCTCATTATTGGCAGGGTGTCCCCTGAATGAACTTGTTTCAGGTGAACAGCTATTATAGATGAGTCACATTATTATCATAAAGTAAGGTGTCAGCACTACGTCATTACAGATGGTGTAAGGTTTCATGTCATTGTGGCTTACGTTATGTTTCTCAACATCTAAAACCAAAGCAAAACCAATGGCACCTCCATGTTACTTTAGCTACTGACACCAGACAACATTAATTGGTTTTCCGACGCACTTTATTCAATACAGAATTGATTTAGCAATTTTCACATCAGGGTCTTGCATTTGTGTTCAACATGGGTTGTAGACCAAGATGTCTAGCATGGAAATCCAGACAAGAGTGCAGAATGTCCAATTGAATGTGATGCTGCTACTAAAAAGCAGAAAATCCTTGCTATCTCATGCTCCATCATTTTTAGCTAATTTCCGTTTTTCTGGGTTTACACTTGACTGACACCAAACAATATACTGTCCTTATTACGGATGAACACTGTAACAATATCCTAAGCCAAGACAAACCGAGAGGCTTATTGCTCAGACACCGCTCCTGAACCAGACACAAACTGCTTCCTAACAAATGTACCCTTTATATCTGTGACTATATAACCCTATTCATGATCATAAGTGTCAACTTTACAAAGTTCAGGGAAGGAACTCTATAAAAAAAAACATGCAGGGGACCAGCTCAGAGTAGTAGGAAGTGAACACTTAGGAGGTAAGTCTTCTGATCTACCCACAAGGGAGAACATTAATAAAGGTCCTTTTAAGGGTGCCTTCACACCCCAGATTTTGTTGCAGAATGGATGGATGGAAGACATGGATTTTCATAAACAGATCAGTCTTTGTAAAAAGACCACTGGAGTAAGATGTGGTCAATTTATTAAAAGGTGCGTTTTTCTTAATAAATTTGCTGCATCAGTGATGGCCATGCACCAGAAACTGAAATCTAGACCAGCTAGGCCCACTGGAGTAAATTATAGAAAACGTATCAGGCTGTGGACTGGTTTGGCTGGAGATAACCAGGTTTTCTCTCCCCAGGTCATGTTGACAGGGTCAAGGGAGCTGAGATCAGGAAGATCAGCTTTACTACCTTCTGGGTGTACAGAAAGGAGGCACAATTTTCTAACAAAACTATGATGCTGAAGAACAGAGGAGACATTACAGATACTAGTCTTATTTTCTTTCCTCATATCACAGACAGTCAAACTATAAGGACTCTACAAACAGAAGGATAGATCTTAGCTTCCAGGAGTTCCAGGAATAGCAACTGAGAAGATAAGGGAAATGACAAAACATGTTAAGGCTGAATTCACACACAGCATTTGTCATGGTGTTTTTACTGTGTTTGGTTTAAAAAAACAAACAATTGATAGAATATTGTGAGGGCTACATACGCAGTGTTTTTTGCCACTTTGTAGCGTTTTTGGGTTCAGTAAGTCCATCTAACTGCTTAAACCCCCAGCGATTCCTAGAATGAAGAGAATCTGGCCCTTGGAAGTGCTGTGGCACCTTTAACTTCCAATACAGTATCACCTGCAAAGCTGTGCTGAGTTCTTCTAAGCAATAACAGAGGAGGGAAACAGCCAGACCCCTACTATTCAGACATTTATGCCATATCTACTATTACTCAGATGACGCAGTTAAACTGAAATATGTTACATAAATGTGCTTCACACACAAACATCTAAATGTGTATCAGTGGAAGCTCTTCTATGAGGAAAAAACAGTCAAGAATAATCTTCTCACATGTCATAGATCAATGGTGCCCTAAGGGTCCAGAAGTTTTTAGAATGAAGGGTTGGGAAACTGTGGTCATTCCTCTTTCCTGAAACATTTTAAGCAAATCTTAGGACGACACTTTGTATAGATTGCTGGGTTAGAGATTTCCAGTGACAGGATAGAGATGAATAAGTTTGGATACTTTACAGTTTTGGGATAAGTCCGAGCTCCATGGTCTCCTCTACTGAAGATCAGGGCAGGGTGGATTTCAGTCACCCTGACCTTCCAAGTTCGGACGGACGTGTACTTTAATTATAAGTTATAGTTACAGGCATGGGTGCACATCCATGGTAACCACAGCTACCACTTATTTATACTTTCATCTAGCATTAGCTCATTAGCTGTTCTGCTTCACTGCCAGAAGTAGTAGTGTCTTAGTGGTAGTCATCACTTCTACATGTAAGACTAAGCTAAAAACATCTGAACAAAAAAAAAACAAAAAAACACATTCATAGGACTGAGAACATAAGAAAGCTCATAGCAATCTATCCGGGAGGAGTCGTTGTTCCTTAATGACTATTACAACCCCTAGAACCTGCAGGTGTCCTATCTGTCATCACATCTGCACGCCTCATTCCACACGCACATCTGCCGGGAGGACTGACACACCTTTCAGCCCTCAGCCTTTTCCTTCCTCCATGACGTACTGGCCACTTACTACAGGTTGTCATCTCTTCTATGGGACCATGTGTCCTGGACAATACAAGGTGGTCACCTGGCTGGTGAAGAAGGTGAGCTCCTCAGAGGCTTTCTCCAAAACTTACTTCTAGGTTGTGGGTAAAATGAAGCTGCTCTGATCAATTGGGTAGAAGTCATTTAAGAAGAGCTAGAAATAAGGGCTGTAGAGGAATGACCCAACATCAGAATACCTGGAAACATCTAAAAACATATATTCCACTAGCAAACTGCTGAAGGAGAACATACACTTTGCCCCATTTCGCTATCTACTGCATGGAGCTGAGTACGTGCCTAAGTCCTTTAAACTTTGCATACATCCATAAGGAGAGCACCCACCAAGCATTACAGACCTGCAGATCAAGGTCATATGAAGCTGTGCTACAACCTCCTTTGGACTTGGAATTGTAGTCCTACACAGGTGATGGTACACGCTTACCTTCCATCATAGTCCCCGGCAGCAAAGAGGCACAGGGAGCAGGCGACCATAAACTTTACAGCTACTTCCATGGCTAGGTGAGGGACGAGAGATCCAGTAGGAGTCCGTGCTGGGCCAGGTGTGGCGGGCACTGAGGTGCAGGAGTCCGGGTTCCCGGTGCAGCCCGCAGCCTGTGCGTCCTTGTGGATCCCTGCAGGGAGCAGCACTCTGACACTTGCCCAACTCCGCTCCCTCCCCGGGCTGTGTGAGGAGGAGCCGGAGCACGTCACCTTCACTTTCTCCTCATCCTCCCTCTGTGACCCCCGCTCTACTCACCGTGCACGACAAGCACACCCCTCCACACATATTAAAGGAGCTGTGTCCTTCTGTCAGCTCTTATCATGGAGCTATAGCAATAGAAAAGCTTTCTGACAACAGATATGGCCCTCAGTGCAGATCCTTCAGGTTGTCACCCACCTTAATGGCCGGTTATACAGTGATATGGGCAGGTTATCATTCAGAACACAGGTCGGAAGGTTGGACCAGGGGGAGATTTACAGCATTTAGCTAGTGATGCACATACACAAGATAGGTCATCTATATAAGATCGGAGGGGAGGGGGTGTCTGACAACTGACACCCCCCAATAAGCCTTTTCAGGCAGCCCCCAGCACCAATAACTACACTTTGGATGGAAGGCTCTGTCTATAATGTAGTTTCCAGCCCCAGCATACTGCAGCTCAGCCTGGTGCTGGACCTCCACAGATCTCATATTGAAGTACCCAGTGGGTCAGTCTGTCAGGGGGCTGCTTGACAAGATTAAAACCATACCTCCCAAGTGTCCCTCTTTTGGAGGGACAGTCCCTCTTTTTGACCTATGTCCCTCTGTCCCTCTTTGATCCTTAAATGTCCCTCTTTTTGACCTGGAGAATTAATGGATAAATGTGCATTAATAAATTTACTAAATTGCTCCTTACTAAAGTATCTTTATGGTTTCTACCTATAAATTAGATCAGAACTTCATTATTTAGTGCAATTTAAACCTTAAAAACTCTATAATCTAATGATTTATGTGGTAATATTTATATGGACATTGAAGCGCAAAAAAAAAAAAGGCCGCAGGGGCTCCAGTAATTATGATTTGGGCGGAGTTAGAGGCGTTGCCTAGTATAAAAAAAACTGCCGTGATGAGCGCCGCACACATTGTCCCTCTTTGCAATTTTCAAAAGTTGGGAGGTATGTTAAAACCCTGCATCATCAGTGCAGTCCAGAGGCTTGGAAAGTTCAAGGACTTGTGATGACATCATCACAGGTCCTGAAGCGGCTAAGGCTACTTTCACATATGCCGTAAGAAATCAGGCAGGCTGTTCCGGCAGAGACCAGCCTGCTGGAGCTCTCTGGATCCGGCATTGCCAGATGGTATCGGAAATGTCCACCAACCAGGTAACAGTGTTTTATGTCCAACCCGATTCTCTGCATATTTGCCAGGTAGTGGCCAGATCTCCACCAGACCCCATAATAGTTAATGGAGCCAGCAGGCATTCTGGAACGGTCCAGCAATGATGGATCCGGAGAGCTCCAGTAGGCTGTTCTCTGCCGGAACAGCCTGCCAGATCTCTCACTGCTAGTGTGAAACTAGACTAAGAGCAAAGGAACTGGACTGACAACGGTTTAGTTCCAAGGTTAGAATGGTGCAGGACGCGTGATGATAGTCTCACTGCTCCAGTCCTGAAAGTCCCCAGGTGAAGTGAGACATTTAAATGGGGACAATGCTGCCACCAGTGGAGGAGGGGTTGGCAAGAGACAATCATGCTGGATATTTTATACTTCATGGGGGTATTTATTTATCACTGTTGGGGAGATATTTTGTGCTGCGCTCTGGTATTTGGTACTGCTGGGGTGGCATTTTGAGCTGAGGAGGTATTTCATGCTGCATGGTGGTATCGGATGGCACTGAGAGACATTTTGAGCTTTATCATGGTATGTGTTGCTGTGGGAGAGGGTAACATATGTCCTTGACCACGTGATTCGGCATTTTTGTGTTCCACTTTTATTTCCTTTCTTGTATTGACCAAGTAAAGCAAAATTCTCCGTTGTATTTTTATGCAAATATATGTGGGTTGGTGGGGTTTGTGTTTCAGGACTGTTTTATTATCCAAGCCCAGCCCTGCAAAGAACCCTCTGCCACCCAAGAAGGCACCAGTAATATAAATGGCATATGGTAAATGGGGGTCTGTTACAGATTTTACTAATCAGCTGCTGCAGAACCACATAATGCAACGCGCAGCTGCTGCAGAGCATCATAATACACACCTTAGTTGTAGCTGCTACAGAACCTCATAATGCACACCTCAGCTGCTGCAGAACCTCATAATACACACCTAAGCTGTAGCTGCTACAGAACATCGTAATACACATATAAGCTGCTACAGATCATTGTAAACACCTACCTGCTGCAGAACCACATAATACCTCAGCTCATACAGAACATTATAATACATGCCCGTCCTGCTGCAGAACATCATAATACACACCTCAGATGCTGCAGAACATCATAATATACACCTCTGTTGCTGCAGAACATCATGATACCCACCTCAGCTGCTGCACAACACCATAATACACACCTCCGTTGCTGCAGAACACCATAATACACACCTCCAATTGCTGCAGAACACCATAATAAACACCTCAGTTGCTGCAGAACCTCATAATACACACCTTCGTTTGCTGCAGAACCTCATAATACACGCCTCCGATGCTGCAGACCCTCATAATACACACCTCTGTTGCTGCAGAACATCATAATACACACCTTTCCTGATGCAGAACATCATAATACACACCTTTCCTGATGCAGAACATCATAATACAGAACCTAATAATGCACACCTCAGCTTCTGTGGGAGGGGTAAGGCTGGGTTCACGTTAGCATTTTTATTCCAGAAGGTTTCCAGAAAATTCATTTTCACTCACTGTCGCCATAAACAATCATTTTTAATTAGTTTTACAAAACAATATAGGACTAACTGAAGCCAAGCAGCACCATAACTCCAGAAGAGTGGAGAACTGCGCACAATACATGTCTCCATATTCCATCCACACTAAGAATACAAGGTGCTTTCTTTGTATGTTAATCCAGGAGGCCCCTAGTGGATCATCTCAGCATATTAGTAGTTTGCTGTCTGGCAATCACCAATGTTAGATGAAGAACTTCAAGTATTGATGCCACAACTCAAAGAATGTGTAAAAGAAATGCCTCAGATCCAAGGGAAAATCTACAGTACAATCTTTCACACATCCTTCAGGGACTTGAAGTCCTCCTTATGAATAGTTGACTGGAGACACTTTTGACAATACTGAAAAGCATATATTTGGGAGGAGATTTATCAAAACTGGTGTAAAGAAAAACTGGTTTAGTTGCCCATAGCAACTCACCAGACTCCACCTTTCATTTTCCAAAGGAGCTCAGAAAAATGAAAGGTGGAATCTGATTGGTTGCTATGGGCAACTAAACCAGTTTTCGTTTACACCAGTTATGAATCTCCCACTTAGTGTATAAGCTTTGACTTCTTTAATAAATTTACCCTGAAGAAAATGAAAGACTTGATTAAACAGTTGGACATGACTTATTCAGATATTTGGTCTGTCTGTCAATACTGTCATATACCCAAATTTTTTAAATGACAAGGAGGACAATAGCAGCGGCACAAATTTTATAATATTAAGCCACGTCCCTAACTCTGCCCAAAGCATATCTATACACGCCCAATCCTGCCCAGTCCCCTTAGTGCCCTACACTGAAGTTATATATACATTGTGCCCCCTCACAGTAGTTATGCCCACATTGTGTCCCCTCACAGTAGTTATGCCCACATTGTGCCCTCTCAAAGTAGTAATGCCCACATTGTGTCCCCTCACAGTAGTTATGCCCACATTATGCCCCCTCACAGTAGTAATGCCCACGTTGTGCCCTCTCACAGTAGTTATGCCCACATTGTGCTTCCTCATAGTAGTAATGCCCACATTGTGTCCACTCACAGTAGTTATGCCCACATCGTGCCCTCTCACAGCAGTAATGCTTACATTGTGTCCCCTGACAGTAGTAATGCCCATATTGTGCCCCCTGACAGTAGTAATGCTCACATTGTGCCCTCTCACAGTAGTTATGCCCACATTATGCCCTCCCACAGTAGTTATGCCCACATTGTGCTGCCTCACAGTAGTAATGCCCACATTGTGCCCCCTCACAGTAGTAATGCTCACATTGTGCCCTCACAGTAGTTATGCCCACATTGTTCCCCTTTCACAGTAGTTATGCCCACATTGTGCCCCTCACAGTATTTATGCCCACATTGTGCCCCCCTTTCAGTAGTTTTGCCCACAGCTGTCCCTCTTTTAGTAGTGCAACCTCTGTTAATAAAATAAAAAATGAAATACCTAGTCCATACCCCGATGATCTCAGCACATACTACGCTCCCCAGCAGCCACGATGCACACATCCCGCTTGCTGTGTAGAAGGAGCAGAAACTGATTCCTGGACCTGTACGCTCCTACTTAACAGCACAGCATCGTGATGTGTGACTGCACCTTGTCTGCTGGGAAGCGCCAGCAGCTGAGCTGAATGATGAAGCAGGGAGCAGATAGCTCCCTGCTTCACCATTGCAATAAACCGTGTCTGCATCATAAGGACTTAGAGACAGTTGAGGGTGGGACATACTTCGACTTCCCGGGACTGCGGGACAGCCACTGAAATCCAGGACTGTCCCATCGGATCTGGGATGGTTGCGAGGTATGATATACACACGCTAGATTAAGGTATGGAGTTTAAGGTTAAGTACACACTAAAAGAAAATCCACCATTGATTCTGCAAGTGTTACATGAGTGTTTTTTCATGGATTTTGCATTGCAGAGGTGAAATCTGCTGTGAAAATCCAGAGAACGAATTGACATGCTGCAGATATAAAACTCACACTGCAGGTTAATTTCCATGTGGATGAGATTTGTTGAATTCTCAACCACTGTTCTGTTGCTGCAGTACACTGCAGATTGTCCACCTGCAAATCCAACTGCAAAATCCGCTGTGTATCTGCTACGTATGATCATACCCTAACGAATCTCTGGATTTAACCTTTGACCATTGCAAGGAACTCTGATTGGCAGATATGGTAACGGAAAATAGAAAAGCAGCGATCCAGCATATAGAGCAGAGAAGAAGACAAAGGCAAGGAGGAAGGAGGAGCAAGTAACCACAATTAGAGGACACCAAGACAAGAAATCAAGGTAGGCTAGCAATGAGTTAAGAGGACCTGTGACCTCTTCCTGGTCATTCTTATAACTCTGAGAAGAGTCATGGTTATTTATAATCTCCTTCTCTCCCGTCCATCTACTGATGATTGGCAGTTCTCTCCTAGAGAGAAAGGGAGAAAACTAGGTAGAAGACTGTCAGTCATCAGCAGGTGGGCAGGGAGAGCAGGAATTCATGAATAACTAGGACTCTTCTCAGGTGGTCGTGACTCTTTTCCAGGCCCTGTCTGCAATATTTGTGATGTTGGTTTTTGGCAACCACTTACTTTTAACTTATAAATGACAGACCGCTGAAATCAACTCACCTGTCTGTACTCTACGCTGCCGTTAGTATGGTCAGCATAAAGTTGATGACAGGTTCCCTTTAAGTTCTAGACGGGTGATACCAGTTGGGGGAGGGCTGCACAGTCTGACATTAGCAGCATTGATTGGATAGGGTTATGGTGGCATGGATGGTCCACAAATGCATGTATTTTAATAACTACATGCACTACATGCACCAACCATTTTGCTAATGTAGAACAGTGAGTAAGTGTGAAATAAGTGGGTTCCAGGTGTGGGACCCACACCTATCTGACATGGACGGCATATCGTAGTGATCAATGTCCATAGCAGGGAATAAGTGGGGAAATTTAATGGGCGGCGAATCTGAAACTGTAGCTGCAGCCTTTAGAGCTTGTCCTAGCAGTGTTACAGTAGTACAATATTAAAGCGCCATTCATGCCATAGCGCTGTACATAACAAGAGGTAATACATACATAATACAGACAATTGTAATAAGCATGAAATAAGACGAGTTACAAACTGGTACAGAAGGAGAGAGAACCCTGCCCGCCAGGGCTTACAATCTACAAATCTCACTATACTCATTGATTTTTCACATTTACAACGTATACAGAATCTAATCCTAATACTGAGGATAGGTCATCAATATTAAAAGCCCCGAGAACCCCTTTAATATTAAAGGTTTAACAAATGTGTAAGAAAACGACTACCTTACTAAAATGTTACTTCTTGTGCTGTAATGTGGATTTTGGTCTGGCTTTAAAAAAAGCCACCAAAAAAAATACAGTATATAAATGAAAGGTACTTATTTCTGTTACTTATATAGCACCAGCATATTCCGCAGCACTGTACAGCGATTGTCATCATTTACCCTTGTACTCAATGGGGTCCAAAATGTAATTTCCTTCCCAGACACTAGGTCCATTCATAGAAACACAGTTCACCTATCTAAAGGGGTTGTGCCGGAATTGACATTAATCATCTTTCCAGAGGATAGGTGATAAACGGCTGATCTCTGGGGGCCTCGCTGATCACTAGATCGAGGGATATATCCTGACTTCAGATTTGGAAAAATTAAAATGTTATTTCAGTCATTTGAAGTTATCCCCCTATCAACAGAATGGGGGACAACTATTAGATTAGTGATGGTCCTACTGCTGGGACCTCCACCGATTAGCAGAATTGGGGCCCTCCAAAGTAAATGAAGTGGCAGGTCAAGCATGTGCACTGCCACGCCATTCCTCTATGAAACTGCTGGAGAGACCGAATACAGTGCACAGCGCATGCTCAGTTTGCCAGTTCGTTTATTTTGGAGGGTCTGGTGAGGTATGGGCCCCGATTCTTGATCAGTAGAGGTCCCAGCAGTAGGAACCCCACCAGAGGCGTAGCTAGAGGTTCAGCACAGGGGGGGCAAAACATACTTGAGTGGGCCCCCCATTTATTGGCTTCCCAAACGCACGTTTCCAACTTCACAGGCACATACTACTAGTTGTGGTTATAATATTGTATTAGAAAGATGACTGTATAAACTGCAAGATCGTCTATGCTGCTAAGTACAGTACAATAGACTTTCTACATACCCTAGTCTAAATACTCTACCACATAATGCAGTAAAATATAGGATTAATAGAAGTAAAAAACAAGGGGACTCCTATGTTAAAGGAAATGTGTCCCCAGTTTTTACATCACTCCCCTGCCCCCATCAGACCTCAGATCAGCTTAATGTGCCCCCATCAGACCTCAGATCAGCGTATTGTGCCCCATCAAACCTCAGATCTGCATATTGTGCCCCCATCAGACCTCAGATCAGCGTATTGTGCCCCCATCAGACCTCAGATCAGCCCACCCAGCCACATAAGATAAAAATAAAAAACCTTTCTTACCTGTTCTGCGCTGCGGCTGCCCTCCGGTCCGCGCTCCGCTCTCTTCCCTGGCCCGCGCACACTATGACCTGGCGCTGCGTGCAGCATCAGGTCATAGTTCGCGCCGCCAGGGAAGAGAGCAGAGCGCGGACCGGAGGGCAGCCGCAGCGCAGAACAGGTAAGTAAGATTTTTTATTTTTATCTTATGTGGCTGGGTGGGCTGATCTGAGGTCTGATGGGGGTCTCTAAATACAAGTGAGCGCTTCCATAATGGAAGCGCTCACTTGTATTCGCCTTATGGTAGGTAACCTCATCCTTGCTGGGCCCCCTTGAGTCACTGGGCCCGGAGCCGTCGCCCCCCTGCCCCCCCGGTAGCTACGCCACTGAACCCCACTGATCTAATAGATAGGGGATAACTTCAGATTACAGGAATACCCTTTTAACATTTGTAATTAGGCTACAACTAAATGTTTTAATGTTAACTGATTGCCATTTTTAATTCTTTTTTTCTTTTTCATTCCTGTTGCTTGAACAGCCCCAAACCCCTCCCATTCGCTGAAAAAATATTATCACATTCTGTTCACAGTTTAGATTTGTGAAATGTGTAGATTAAATTGACGATAATTGAGCTCTTTTAAAGCAAGCAACTGTGACTAATTACTTCCCAGGTTTCTTTAAAAATCCCACCAGGAGGCACACCATTTTTTCACACAAATTCAGTCTCTTATTAGCAGTTTTGCTTCTGTGTTTTATATGATATTTGTATCCTGCATTCTCACTGATTCTCAGAATCATTTTACATTCTTTGCATTGTTGTATTATAAAAATATATACTTATGCTTTTCAGATCATTACCGTTATGGGACATATAGAGAAAACAAAAATGTATGCTGAAACCCACAAGCACGCAGCTTTGCTGGAGTTTTCCAGACCCAAGAAATTTTCAACCTGTTCTAAAGGAGCCTTAGAACAGTAGCAGGTGAGGTAGATATGTTCACTGGTCATCATGCTGGTCATCTTATACCACCTATCTCATGACATCCTAAACCAAAAGGAAAGGTAGGGAAGGGCACATATGTACCTCGCAGAAAAGAATAAGGGCTCATTCACACGACTGTATGAATGAGTCTGCATCCGTTCTGCAATGTTGCGGAACAGGTGCGGACCCATACATTTCAATGGGGCCGCAAAAGATGAGGACAGCACACCGGGTGCTGTCCACATCCGTAGTTCCGCAGCACCGCAAAAAATATAGAGCATGTCCTGTCTTGTCCGCAATAGTGAAACGCTCACGGGCCGGTATCCGTGTTTTGCAGATCTGCAAAACACTACGATCGTGCGAATGTAGCCTAAGTAGGTGGTAATTTAAAAACAAAGGGGGGATTTTATAATGAGGGGAATATTTGAAGTCAGTTTTCCTTGGGGTTGCAATGGCCGAATTTGTGCCAAAATTGTGAAAAGGTGCATGTTTGTTAAATTTGGCAAACCCTAACACTGTATTCTAACGATGCTATTCCAGTTTTCTGCAGCACCCCACACTGGAGTGGTTTTGGAACTTTTTTTTTTTTTTGCAAATTGTTAAGTCGTAAATCTGGAGTAAAACTCATTACCATGGCTAACCAAACCTTTTTCTTGCACCTTGTTTTCAAAACTGAAGTGGTGTAAAAATGCATAAAGTCACAAAAAATGTGTGTACAAGTGACCTCAAAACAGGGGCAGATTGGCTATAGACCTTACAGGGAAATTTACTGGTTGGCCGATGCCCAGGGGGGCCAACTGGGCCCTCTTCACAGCCGGCCAGTGGAAGTTTTTGGGGATGTATTTTGTGCTGCGGGAGTATTTTGTGATGGACTGTGGCGTTTGTCTCTGTTGGGGTGGTATAATGTGCCACAATATAGTATTGCTGGCCCTGCCTTCCATCAATTTGGACCCAACTACTTTTAGCATTTTTTCCAGGGCTACTTTAAGTTCCCAGTCTGCCCCTGCCCCAAAAAGTTGCAAAAGCCCTACTTTGCATCATTTTGAAGATAGAATTCTGGAGTGCAGGGTGTGATTTCCCTCAAGATGTTTTCAGAGGTTGAAATTAAAATCTTTGAAACTCAGGAGACACCATGAAAACTGGCACACCCTCTAACCATCTGAAAGAAATATGGCGGGACCTGCACCCATCCTAGTGATATGTGATCAATATCTGAGATGAGCCAACCCCTTTAGAAATGTGCCAGAATTCAGTCCTTTTCTTTAACATGGATTTTATGTCTGTGGTGTTATTTAGCTAAAAATATAGAAACCTCCTCCCTCTTCTCCTCCTTGTCTTCCAAACTCAAGTGTCACTAGCCTCAGGATTCTGGTGTGAGGCCTGTCATCTGTAATGCTGGGTACGTGAAATGTGTAAAAGGAAATATATGGTATTTTCTATCCTCCAGAATTTAAAGTTATCATCCAGTTCAGATACATTGCAAGCTCGGCAACGTAGCGCAATCCACTGAGATTGTATTTTCCTTGAACTAGAAATGAAGATTACGGACGGCATCACACAAGATTCAGCAAAGGAATTCAGCATTCAAGTGATGTAAGATTTAAGCGATGTAAACCTCTTCACCCACACTCTTCTGTGGATCATTTGTAACCTCAAGCGAAATTCTAATGTTTTACTTTCTTAACAAGCTCTACAAAAAGAAGTACCATCTGATGACTGTCATTATGTCGAGTGTCAGTTAATGATCATTATCACTTTGAGTATCATTCTTCCCATGAAGAACTCTATGAGAAGTATCTTTGCAAGAGTACCATCGAAATAATTAATTTATAATTAAATTACTCCATAGTTCCCTTTTCAAGAGAGTTTAGGTTCAGTATACAAATAATGTGATAAAATGTTGAGTGGATAAAAGGTACATAGATATCATTAGAGGGTAAACATTGAGCTATTGTATATAGCTCATCACCATTTTGCAGTCTGTAAAAGGATGTCGAGAAAAAACACAAGATGACAGTAAGTTCATCTGAAACATCAAGGTATTTAGTCAGTGCCAAAATTTTTTTGCATGATTCAGCTAAATTTAGACATAGTAGGTGGTGTACATGTATGGGCGTGGGGGGAGCACCCGGCAAGTTGATGGACTTTTGCAACGACATACCATGTTGGGAATTGTGGGTGTCATGTTGGGGAGCAAACTGCTGATAAACTGTTAATTTTATTTTGTAACTGTGGGATGGGTCAGAGTGAGTGCAGCCCTAGAGGGGTTAGATAACCTTTGTGTATGTGTTAGGGCAGTCATTTCTCCAGCATGCCAGTGTGGTCACACAGGTCATTGGACCATGTCACCCACCTGGGAGCAGCAAGGATGGCTAAATATACAGCCCTGTTCTCAATAAAGAGCAGCACATACATACTAGTGGTGTGCAGCCAGTTGCTAAATCGGCACAGTAGTAGAAGCCAGTGCAGGGTGCGGGCACCAGGCCCGGATGCTCTCCAGCTGACAGAGTTAGAAAATTTGAAGTGTGGTGGTACTGCTCCCACCCCTCCTACCCACCAAAATGCTGGATCTGCTATTGAGAACTATGAGCCATTGTCTGAAGCATATTGTAAGTTGCCTGGTTAAGGACGCTATCACACAGTTAGTGTTTGGTCAGTGTTTGATCGGTGATTTTTTTAGAATAACAGGTACAGATGTACAAGAGAGAAACTGTCAGCAGGTGTAGCGTTACAGCCATTTGCTAGGTACCTGGCTTCTCAGGTTACATAACAAGAAAGGTACAGTTGACAATATCATCATCTCATCAAATTAAGTCCAGGATAGTTTGGTGTCACAACATATTAAAAAAATCCAGAGGTCCTTAAAGATGGGGTGCCTCGGACATTGAGGGGTTCCACGAGCAGTCTCATATCTTTGTTTGGAGAGGGTGGTCGAGTACTGGACATGAAAGCGTGGAATCATCTGCTGAAACAAAATTTTGCCCCCATTCTCCTATCTGCGACAATATCTGACCCAATACATAACAGGGGGAGACCTGACTCACCCGATGGTCTGGTTTGAAGGGATGATAGATTCTAGAATGTCCCCTACTAAGGTGATATCTGAAATCTATAAGAGACACAATTCCTCATTCCTTTGGCCATCCCAGTGTATGTGCTTGGGAGTCAGACCTCGCTCTGGACTTTTCACCGACTAAGATCCAGGACATTCTAATGTCTCCACATGTGACATCTAGATGTGACATATAGATGTGTTAGGATTCAGGAAAATGGATACAAAGTTCTTACTCGGTATAAAACCCCAGATAAAAGCTGTTTGATCAGTGATTTGAATCAGTGAGCCAAAACCAGGAGTGGAGGATACAGAGAGAGTTTTGCATCTGTTCATTAGTTAGAGCCGCATCTGCTTTTGGTTCACAATCACTGATCAAACACTGACTACATTACGGCAGCATAAGCATGGGATTTTACACATGCAAACCCACCTTTCCAAATAAAGATGTAACATGTAACCAGGGTTGCCAACCAGAATTTGTCTTTTTTTCTAGACAACTTATCACAAAATCGCAGACAGACAACATTTTTTAAAGACAAATCGGAAAACCATAATGAATGATAAATATAAGTAATACATGTCTATAACTCAATATACTGAACTCCTCATTACTAGCATTTACTGTAAGGCCTCTTTCACACTAGCAGCAGCACGGATCCGGCACCTAAAGGGTGCCAACGGATCCGTGCTGCCGCCGATACATGTGTGGAGCCGGAGCAGCGCTCTGGCCCCACACATGTTGACAGACATTGGGACAGAAATACATACAGACATACACACACAAACACATACATACTTACATACTCCAGCCCGGGACGCCGGCAGCACGTCTTCACGCGCCTCCTGCGCGCAGTGATGACGATTCCCCACAGCGCCCTCTGCTGGGCGCAGTGGGGAAACGTCATAGCTGCGTGCAGGAGGCGCGTGAAGACATGCTGCCGGCGTCCCTGCCTGGAGTATGTGAGTATGTAAGTCTGTATGTATGTATGTCTGTATGTCTGTATGTATGTATGTATGTCTGTATGTCTTTCTGTGTAGCCGGATCCGGAATGACCCCCCATTGCAAGTCAATGGAGGACAGATCCGGATTACTGGTGTGTCCACACCAAACGGATCCATCCCCATTGACTTGCATTGGGGGTCATTCCGGATCCGTCTCGGTGCGGATGCCTGGACCGGAGAGAAAACCGCAGCATGCTGTGGTTTGTTCTCCGGTCTGAAGACGGAACGGAATGCTTTCAGGAGCATTCCGTTGTCTTCAGTTCAGTTTTGTCCCCATTGACAATGAATGGGGACAAAACTGAAGCGTTTTTTTCCGGTATTGAGCCCCTATGACGGAACTCAATACCGGAATTTAAAAATGCTAGTGTGAAAGTAGCCTAAGCTGTAAAATGATGATAATTACCAAATTACCACCCAATTATTAAGTCAAGGACCACCAGCCTCAAAAAACTCCCAGACACATCTATTTTTTTTATGGACACAGGAAAAATGTCATCTATTTTTATAGACTGTCCAGAAATTTCTGGACAGTTGGCAACCCTGCATGTAACATAGGATCTAAGCCTCTCCAGTAGCAATTTTAATTTCAATATTGTTTCATACCTCCAAGACCCATGTTGAAGAATGGACTAGCCCATGAGAATACCGGTGAATCTTCAGTTGGGCCCTGTCTCACGCAGTAATGGACGGTGAAGTAGGAAAACTGAAGTAGCCTTTCTAGACAAAAGTTTCAGGTTTAAAGATAACACAGATTTATAAAAACAATATGTGACATTTGATAAATGGGGCATAAAGTACACCAATACAGACTCAAGCAAAACTGACTTCAAATATTCCCTTCACAATAAATTCCCCCCTTTGCCTTTTGGAACTGGTTGAAGCCAATAATTTGCTGCTATTGACAATTTTAATGGAGCCGATATTTGATTCAGATATAATCTAGAATTGTTAATGACATAACTTGCTAAATGGTGACTGCAAAATGTAGGAAACAGAAGTAGACACTTATTAAGTATAGATGGATGGTGCAACTTCAGAATAGTTTCATCTGGTAGCTCAAATGACTCCACGTGGCCCATTTGGTTTTCTTACTGAAAGGTTCGCCATAGTGACTTGTTCCCCGGATCCCATACCTATAGAAAAAGGGCTAAACAGAATGCAGCCTCATTCCCTAGTTTGGCACATGGATATTATCTAGGAAACTGGAGGTTCTGCACTCTGTAGCATCCAACCTAAGACCTTAGCAATGTCAAATACTCTATGTATTGGGGAAGCTGGATTTGCTGTGGAAAAAAATTCCAATGTTGAAAATCCACAGCATACTCAAAAGTAATCTCTTTGCAAAAGGCCATTCACTTGCACTGTGCTGCAGTTTGTGACTGAACATGACCTTATTCAAGAATGAACCTAAAAATAATCAAACACTTCATAAATAGATGGGAATTCTCTCTTGACATATACGTGATAAGATACTCTATAACAGGGATCAGCAACCTCCTGCACTCCAGCTGCTGTGAAACTACAACTCCCAGCATGTACACTTATTCGGCTGTTCTTGTAACTCCCATAGAAGTGAAAGGAGGATTCTGGGAGTTGTAGTTTCAGAACAGCTGGCGTGCTGAAGGTTGCTGATCCCTGCTCTATAAAGTCACAGGCTTTCTTACTCAGTTCAACTTTGGCTAGAGCTAGTGGGATAATAATAACACACGTGTGTGTGTCTATGTATATATGGTGTGTGTGTATGTATGTATATATATATATATATATATATATATATATATATATTGTAAGGGATCGATTCCTCTCTCAGGGGGTCGCCATTACACACTTCTTCACAACACGGGATTTTCAGGTCCACACAATTTTATTTTCACACTTTTTGCTCCAGCATGAAACAAAACCATCAAAATAACACCTGCCCGGCTAGGCTCTGACTACACATAGTTCAGCTAACTCACCTAAATACAAACACTGTTCACACACAGCTTTTAAGTGCGGCTTCCTCAGCCGTTCAGTCCACCAGCCTCCTGGCTGTGATTCCAACCGTACCTTTGGGGGAGATGGTCCAACAGTCCTCCCGACTCTGATCGTGTGACCCTCTTCTCCTAGGGTCACTGGGCCCCCCAAACTTCCAGGCTACACTGAGCCATGTGGCCCCTCAGCCCTCGTGGCTGAGGCCACACAGAGCCTCCGCAGGCTCCAACCTCTCAGGCCTCCTCAGCCTCTCTCTTCCTCAGGCTTCCTCAGCCTTGTGGCCCCCCAGCCCTTCTGGCTGGGACCACACGGGCCCTCTCCAGGTCTGTTCCCTGGGGCCCTCTCTCTCTAACACACAGTGTAGGTTAACTTATCCCTGCCTGATTAATCCAGCTGGCCTCACCTGGGGTCAGGGAAAACCTGTGACGGATTAGGGTGTGTGGACTGGAAGACTCCCACTTCCAACCTGTCTCCCAGTCCAAGACATCCAGCCCATGCAACATTAAACAAAAACCAGCTCCAGCAACTATGCTTGCTGACGCTATACCACTTCTGGATTTCAGTTCTCACCTGGCTAAACTGACAAACCAGGCGAGATACACACCCCACACCTCACATTACTACACACATCACCACTATATATATATATATATATATATATATATATATATATATATATATATATATACACACACATACATCTATATATAGAGAGAGATTGGACAAAATAGTCCTAATTCTTACAGTGTTAATAGAAAAATACCTTGTTTAATTAAATAAGTAATTCAAAAATGAAAAGTAGTGAGTAGTGCATATGTAAAGTACTCATCCCTTTATCCAACATAAAGTACATTTGGAAATTCTGCAAGTTCCTGCCATAAATCTGCACTCAGCACCCCATAATGAGAAGGTGAAAACAGAATTTTAGAAATGTTTGCAAATTTGTAAAAAGAAAAAAGAAAAACTAAAATTTTGCATAGATCGAAGTATTCAGACCCCTTGTTAAATTGAAATTTAGCTCTGGGAGGCCCCCCATTTCTCTTGATCATTTTTGAGATGTTTCTACAGCTTGATTGAGTCCACTTGTGGTAAATTCAGTTAATTGGACATGATTTGGAAAGACACCCCTGTGTATATAGGGTTTCACAGCTGACAATGCATATCATAGCAAAAACCAAGTCATAAGAAGGAAAGAACTGCCTGAAGAGAGACATGATTGTGTGGAGCCACAGATTGGAGAAGGGTACAAAAAATATCTGCTGCACTGAAAGTTCCCAAGAGCACAGTGGCCTCCATAAATCTTAAATGGAGAAAGTTTGGAACAGCCAGGACACAGGGGAGAAGGGTCTTGGTAAGAGAGGTGACCAAGAACCAAATGGTCACTCAAACTGAACTACAAAATCCTGTGTGCAGATGGGAGAAACTTCCAGAAGGTCAGCCATCACTGTAGCATTCCACCAATCTGGGTTGTATTCAAAAGTGAGCAGAAGCCTCTCTTTAGTATAGTAGGTTTGCAAAAAAAAAAAAAAAAAGGAGCATCTAAAGGACTCTCAGACAGGGAGAAACAAGATTCTCTTGTCTGAAGAAACCAAAATGGAACTCTTTGGCCTCAGTTTTAAGTGACATGTCTGGAGGGAAAGCTGAATGGAGCAAAGTAAAGAGATAGCTTGCTTCTCATAGTCTGAGAGTTCTTTAGGTGCTTTTTTGCAAACTCCAGGTGGGCTTTCACGTGTATTTTGCTGAGGAGAGGTTTCTTTCTGGTCACTCTTCAATAAAGTTCAGATTGAGTGCTGCAATGATGGCTGACCTTCTGGACATTTTTCCCATCTGCACATAGGATCTTTAGAGTACAGCCACAGTGACCATTGGATTCTTGGTCAGCTTTCTTACCAAGACCATTCTGCCCCTATAGCACTGTATTTTTCACTTCATAAGATGCACTTTTTCCCCCCAAAAGTGAGGGGAAAATGGCATTGCATCTTATAAATCGAATACTAATTATGGAAGCACTTGTTAGTATGCAGAAGGTGCGGTAACTGTAGCGCTTATAGCACTGTCTATACTCACCACTCCCTGGTCTTCTACTGGGTGCCTACTGTGCTGTGTCTTGACTGCGTACAGCATCTGAACATAGTGCATATAGGCTTGCACTATGAACTGATGCTGTGCAATGTCAGGTCACAGTTCAGCATAGTACCAACAGAACGGTAAGTGCAAGAAGAGCACGTTGTCTGCAGCAGCAGGGATAAGCCGTTTTATTTATTTTAATGTCTGATCTGAGGTCTGATGAAGATTGGGAGTCTGATTGGTGGGTCTGATCTGAGGTCTGATAAAGATTGGGGTTCTGATTGAGGGGTCTGATCTGAGGTCTGATTTGGGGGTCTGATGAAGATTGTATGCCTGATGAAAAATATATATTTTTTTATTTTCCACTTCTAAAACCTAGGTTGATCTTATAAAGCGAAAACATGTGGTTTGGTGTGACGACCAGAGTCCTGGTGGTTCCAAACTTCTTGCATTTAAGAATTATGTTGGCTACTGTGGTCTTGGAAACTTTCAATACAGAAGAAATGTTTTTGTACCCTTCTCCAGATCTGTGCCTCCACACAATCTTCTCTCTGAGCTCTACAGGAAGTCCTTTCCTCCTCTTGGCTAGGTTTTTGCTCTGATGTGCATTGTCATTGGTATTTTAGCACAAGGCCACAACAAAATGAAATGTGGAAAAAGTGAAATGGTCTGAAGACCGAATGCATGGTATCTGACATTTGTGGCATGTCCTAGCAATATGTCATAAATGTTGACATGAGAATACCCCTTTACTAAATTCTCCCGACAGTGCTTTAGATTGCCTTTTCCCCATGTACTTTGTATTTCTCATTTGTCAGTATTTTCAATTGTTTTTAAAGGTTAAAGCCCATGAAGCATTAGCCATTTATTTTGTAAAATTTGCTATAATACTGTAGAGGACACCTGCCATGGAATGAATATGAATCAAAGCACAGCATGCATTGCATATTTACAGCATTCTTGTTCTTTGTCTTGAATATCTGTATACCTGTTGGCATTAAATGACGGCCATATTGAATTTATCAGTATTCACTACCGTTAAAATTGACTATGTTTTAACTTTTTTAAGGGATCCATGACAGACATAAGTCATATGTAGAGGCATGTCTAGCAGACAGCAATCTCTCACCAAGATGTACACTACCCAAAAATAGCCTCTGAGAGCCTTTTTTATAGGGCAGCGGGGGGAAGCACTTCTACACCCTCTTGTGGCAAGACCCAGTGTCTAATCAGATCACACCTATAATAATTTACATATCTGCCTGAGACATAACTGCATGCCAAGTTTTGAGGCAATTAGTGTATAATGGACATAATATATAATATAGAAACATGCTATGCTATTCTGACCATCAAAGTGCAAAGCCAAGCTGAAAGAAAAGAATACTGTGTAAAATAAGTGTGAACAGAGCTTCTACAAGTTACTTTAACAGTCACAGGGCATTTCTATTGCTGTCTAAGCACGGACAGCTACCAAGATGAACTAACTTATTTTTGTACTATGTATTTTAAGTTCACTAAGCAACAGGATTCTCTAGTTCTATATATGTCTATCTGCGTATGTGCTTGCCTCTATTTAAAATGAGCCCATGCGTACATCTGGTAACACATACCACAGACATTTGACATCTTTGGCAGAAATACTGGCAATGATTATCACAGAATTATCTTATCCAGGTAACAGGAATAAAACAATATCATACGTATGCCTAGAATTAATGAAGCACTGTAATGAAAGTGCAAAAAGAAAGAAATAATATCCACATTTCATCATATTGCTTAGGCTACTTTCACACTAGCGTTAATATTTTCTGGTATTGACATCCGTCATAGGGTCTCAATACTGGAGAAAAACGCTTCCTTTTTGTCCCCATTCATTGTCAATGGAGACAAAACATAACTGAACAGAATGGAACGCTCCAAAATGCATTCCGTTGAGTTTCGTTCTCTTACAGGAGAGCAGACTGTAGCACACTTTCCGTTCTGGGATGTGGAGCAAGACAGGTCCGTCATGACCCACAATGCAAGTCAATGGGGACCGATCCATTTTTTTCTGCCACAATAGAAAACGGATCCGTCCCCCACTGACTTAAAATGGTGTTCATGACGGATCCTTTTTTGGTATATTAAAGATAATACAACTGAATCCATTCATAACGGATGTAGACGGTTGTATTATCAGTAACGGAAGCGTTTTTGCTGAACCCTGCCGGATCCAACAAAATCGCTGGTGTGAAAGTAGCTTTACTTATTGTCACATGGTCAGCACTAAGCTCTATGGTTCAGATCCAACCAAAGGAAACATTGGAGTTAGTATGTTCTCCTTGTGTTTGTGTGGGTTTCCTCACACAAAGATAGGTTTTATTCAGATTGAGAGCTTCAATTAGGGATCTCCATTAAAATAGATTTTGCCACATCATTGAGTAAAATGTAACTGAAACATTCATGAAAACAGTCTAAGATCTCATGGCCACGACCGTATTTTGCTTCCGCATCCAGTACACATTTTTGCGGATAGCATACAGACTCATTTCTCATTCATTTCTATGACTCCAAAAAAAAATACATCCAGTAAACAGATGTCATTTTCATGCTGCAAAATATAGAACATGTCAGTATTGCGGACACAATAAAGGAGATACGTTTTATGGGGACTGTCCCATCAGGACCTGCTCACATTCAGCTGATCACTGTCGGCTCAGCAACTGAACCTACTGGGAGTATGTCATCCACCAAGTCTGTCAGTCTGAAAATGCAGGGTATTTGGTCTCCCTGAGTGACATGCATATATACTGTACAAAATGGGATGTCTCTAAAAATATAGAACTAAAAACAGAAACACAAAAGAAACAGAAAAGATGAAATGTGACTTAGGCCTCTTTCACACGAGCGTCACAGATTAGGTCCGGATGCGTTCAGGGTGCGTTCAGGAAAACTCGCACCATTTTGCAAGCAAGTTCAGTGAGTTTTGTCTGCGATTGCGTTCAGTTTTTTCCGCGCGGGTGCGATGCGTTTTGATGCGTTTTTCACGCGCGTGATAAAAAACTGAAGGTTTACAAACGACATCTCTTAGCAACCATCAGTGAAAAACGCATTGCACCCGCACTTGCTTCAGGATGCAATGCGTTTTTCACTGAAGCCCCATTCACTTCTATGGAGCCAGGGCTGTGTGAAAAACGCAGAATATAGAACATGCTGCGTTTTTCACGCAACGCAGAACTGATGCGTGAAAAAAAACGCTCATGTACACAGACCCATAGAAATGAATGGGTCAGGATTCACTGCGGGTGCTATGCATTCACGTCACGCATTGCACCAGCGCGAAAAAGTCGCTCGTATGAAAGGGGCCTAAAGGGGTTATCCAAACCCTATAATGCAGCTTCTAATGCCCGGACCCCACATACAGGTTGTACTTACTCCACTCCCCGGCACCTGCGTCGCTTCTGATGCCCACATCTCCCTGTTGCGCGGATCAAAAGGTCCGGCGATTGGGCGGAGGCTGGTCAGTCGATGGCAGCCAATAGCAGGCCACGACGGGGACGAGCCTTCCTAGCATCGCCAACAGCTGATCCCCCCTCCCTGTCGCACAAATCAAAACATCGGGAACGGGGGCATATGCCCCTCATACAGTACAACCGGTATGGGGGGGCCAGGGCATTAGAGGAGTTGGATAACCCCTTTAAGACCACAAAATCTGAAATCACCATGTTATAGAGGAAAAGAAGCTGAGCAGGTTGAGATTGTATTAATTTGCTTTGTGTCTCCTGCTCTATAACATGCTGATTTCAGATTGCATTGTATTTTGTGGTGACAGATTATCTTTGAGAGGCATCTGTCAGCAGATTTGTATCTGGTTGACACTGGCTGACCTTTTGTATGTGCACTTGGCAGCTGAGAAAAATGAAGTTTTAATATATGCAAATGAGCCTGTAGGAGCAATGGGGGCGTTGCAATTACACCTAGAGTCTGTGTTCTCTCTGCAGCTGCCGCACCCTCACCACTTTGATTGACAGAACCAGGCAAGTGAAAATGTCATCACACCTGGCTGGCCGTGTCAATCAAAGTGCAGAGGGTGTAGCAGTTGTAGAGAGAGCAGAGCCTCTAGGTGTAACAGCAACACCCCTGCATATAATAAGACATCATTTTTCTCAGCAATGCGGGCACATATGAACATGAGACCAGCACAGATGCCTTCAGCTGCCAAGTGCACATTGAACAGGTCAGCCAGTTTCATAGGTACAAATCTGCTGACAGATGTCCTTTAAACAAGACACATCAGGGCAACCCCTTCTCATATCAGACCTTCACTGCTCAGATTAATAGAGGGAGGTCCCAAGCAGGGATCCCCACTATGAAGTCCATATACCTGAATCGGACATATGGACGGGGTTTGTACAAGTACAATGCATGTATGGAGTGATATTACAATACAGGTGATCTCATTGTCTACATTGTATGATATGTAGACAGGTACATTTTACCTTAGGCTATAGAAGGCATTGTGCTTATGGATGAGTGACAGTCAGTGGCATGTCGAGCTGACATGAGATATGATATAGTGCCGGCAGAAACAAGTGATGTAAACTAATCTTCACTCCCATACGACAATAGGGAAGATGAGCTCTTTTACTGTGCTCTACAACAAACCAAAATGTTGTTTCAGGTCTTGCTCTACTTTGTGATGTTTGGCCCCAGAATAGAAGTGGACAGAACAGCTGCGATGTTACTCGGTTTCCTGAGACTGAACATTCTCCGTGTATTTTCTAGTTTGTTATATACAGTATGTAGTTATAAAATGATTATGTATTTTACACTGACAGGTGGCTTCTAGCAAGTGGTTTTACAATCAATTTTATTTTATTTTAACTTACACTATTATTTTAGGATTAGTTTTAAAGGCAAGAGCAATTTCCCACACGTATATGGAAAATGTATGTAGAGGTCAGATGGAAGCAGGTGATGCTTGACTTAATGTGTAATATGTTTAATAAATGAACCTCGGGTTTATAAGTGAACGCACTATGCAGAGCTTTAAACAACACAGCCATTGTCCGGAGGGAAATAAGTCACCTATGAAGGTATGCAACCTGAACAGGAAACAACTTAACCTAGTGTACAGTTGGGCTGTATGTGTCAGGGCATTATGCAGATGCTCCAATTGTAACTGCCCTATGGAAGATTCTGTCTGTTATAGCGGGACTAGTAGATCTTTGCTCAGTTGCATGGATTTTACTCCTACTTCGTAGGTGACAACAGGGCTTTCTGCCAGCTGGCGACAAGGTGGGCCACCTAGAGGTGGAAAATTATTGTTCCCCTCCAACTAAACAGGCTTTTTGGGGAGAATTGGAGCATAAACTATATAAATAGGGGTGGAAGACTTTAACGAGGACCTTTCACCACTCCTGATATGCCTGTTTTAATAGCTCCATGCATTCCCCATGTAATAACAATTCTGGAACTCTATGTTGTGTCATTCCTGTATTATGTCTACTATAGTTTATGAATGAATTTCCATTAGTCTGCAGTAAGGGTACAGAGGGGAGGTAACAAGTTGGGCGGTGTATACCTGCACTGACTTACTCTATCCAATCAGAGATAGCATTATAAATCCATGCAGGTACACGCCTCCAACTGGTTACCTCCCCTCTGTACCCTTACTGAGGGCTAATAGCAATTCATTCATAACTTCTAGTAGAAATAATAAAGGAATGACACAACATAGAGACATAAGAATAGACGTTCCAGAATTGTTATTACATGGGGAATGCATGAAGCTATTAAAACAGACATGTCAGGAGTGGTGAAAGGTCCTCTTGAACCAGTTCAAGACCGGATCATTCCACCTTACCCCCCCTCCTTTTTTGGTGATAAATGGAGCTTTATTTTTATGTGTTTTTTTTATTTTTTGTTTTTAGTTTATATATCTAGGCAAATGTAAAAAAAGAAGTCTGTTTTTCACATTATTCCCATTTTTTAATAGCACATTGTGGAAATAACATATATATTTTTATTATGTTGCCTTTCCATAGTGGTTGTGACATATGGGATGGTACTGATATAATAGCCCCGGTTACAGGGGCAATACAGTCTCCAGATTGGTAGTATATCTCTGTACAACCTCATTGCAGAGCTGATCTGGGTCTGCTAAGAGCTAGCCAGTTCTGCAAAGTCCCGGCCTCCAGCAGTCACATGATCACTGGGACCGGAACAGGAAGCGGCATTGCCATTTCCTGATCTCTATACACAACATTCACATTTTAATGATAATGGGGTAACCATCTTGTCTGTACTGATGCTTGGAGCCATGGAGAGCAGCTCAGTGATCTGCTCTACAGAATCCACAATTCACAGTAAACCTAAAACAGTAAATAAATTGATTTCTGTGGACTAGTGTTGTGGGGATACAGAGGTCATTGTGCAGGGAGGGGAAGAAGCTATCCCCATCATCAGGATAGAGCCTGTGTTATCTGCCTGCAGGTATATAACAAAGGCATTACCTTTTGTTGTAATGCTGCTCCTTAATGACAAATGAAAAGTATGTGAACCTATTATCCTCTGAGTGAAAACAGCAAAATTCCAGGATTTTTTAAAAATACAAAAAACATGAAAAAACTTAAGAAAAATATTTTAGATATAAACACTTGATAAAAACAATAGATCATTTTCTGACAATAAATCCCTTTCTCATGGACATATTGGGGGTTATTTACTAACAGAAATACGGCTATATTAGGCGTATTTCTGGCTCAGATTGCGGTGCAAAGATTCATTCCTCATTTTCTATGCCTGTTTTAGGTGCAGAAAATGGTCTAAATCTACGCCAGCAAGGGAGCTGGTATACATTTAGAAGCAGCAGTGGACCCACCGAAGTTATGTAGAAGCCAGCACCGCTACATAACTGCAGCTGATCCACCTCCAGTGCAGGGCCTTATTAAGACCGGTGTCTAAGTAAATGATCACTATTTTGTCTGCATTTTGCTATTGGTATCACGGTTGAAACACCTGGGAACTGAACCAAATCTTGATCACCATAAAGTCCATAGCACTTTAAAGCTACCTGCACACCATCCGCATTACATATGTTTTTTTCTGCTTGCAATCTTGTACAGATTTTCAGTGGAAGCGTGAGATCGGTGGCAAAACCGCATAAAAAACCACACATAACACATGCGGCTATTGGTGCAGGTTTTAGTGTGAAAACGCACAGAAATGTGCATGGAAATTCATGTGGGTCTTCTCCATGCTTACCTGTACCCTTGTGCAGGTACCCTAAATCAGTCCAATGTGGGTTTTCTGATATTGTTCAGATTCAGAACTATATGGGACTAGTGAATATGAGATTCTCACATGATGATCTACTACTGAGGCTCACAACTGTTTTTGGAAGGTATAGAAACCGTGAAAAAAAATCCAGGTGAAATGTGGACTCAATTTCAAAAATGTTGGCTGCAAACTATTATATGGCTATTTTTTGTCTTTGTATGACATCTTTATAACATAAAGATGAGTATTACACATATATTCTACCAAAAATGAGCAGATTTCCAAATGTAGTGGATAAAATCTACATTTAAACAGGTTTTTGCTGTCTATAGAGTGCATAGTCTGTGAGAAGACAGCAAAATGGCCTTGATGTGGAGCCAAATAAATCTTCAAAGGAATTGTAAATTATTTGACTGCACTTGAACCAAAAATGTAAAGACCATAAATTCCAGGATGTTATCACTCAAAATCTTGATACTTAGATGAAGCTTGTCCATTAGAAAATATGAAACAAAACTAAAGTATGACATTTTTGGACTATAAGACGCCCCCAGGTTTTAGACAGCAAAACATTGGAAAAATATTTCATACTAGACCAGCATGAATAACTTCTTACCTTTATTCTATGGATGTAACGCCTGTAGGTAGGGACAGACGAGGACAGTGAGCCTCTGAACTAGATCCCAGCCCGCTTTCCCTACTTACTTGCAGTGTAAGTCCTAAATGACAGAACCGCAACTGGACGACATTCCCTACACTAGTATAAGTGCAGGACAAACAAGACACACAGCACAGACAACAGAAAAGCAGAGTAGTACAAAATGGGTCAGAAACAGGCAGGCAACGCAGTACCAAAACGTGAGACAGAGAGTGCTCAGAAGACAAGCTGGGGTCAGGAACACTGGGGACAAATGACAATACAGGAACAAGGGAACCAGCTAGAGCCAACAAAGACTATAACTGGCAATGGTGTATGGCCAGGAAGGGATTTCAAGAGAGCGCTGAGTACCTGGATCAGAACCCGATAGGTCCATTGACTCGGCACTCCATTAGTCATAGTACTAGAGCAATCAGCCCACTGCTAATCTGCCCCAGCACACTCTCGCTGCGGGGAGAAACAGAGCATTGCATTCGGTTTCTAAGGATCACCAGGGTCGTGGCTTAGTAGAACATCTCTCCTGGCGTGGCCATGCTGAGGCTGAGGATTGAGCTACTGGAGCCCTGGCAGGTAAATTTATTACAGTGGGTTAGTACGATTATAGCTATACCAAACATATATATAGTTTTGGTTTTCACTACACTTGCACAATAATAGCACATTGTATTGTAAGACAGACTAGCAATCTGTTAGGCTGTGTCTTATAGGCATACAGTCATGGCAGGTTAGGCTCAGGCTGCCATGGAAACGCATCAAAATCAAAAAGATTGCATTCCGATAGTGGAACTACCAGTCTAAGAATTAGTAGTTTTTTTTGGTGACCTCCCAAAAAAAAGCTGAATAAAAAAATGATCAAAAAGTTGTAAGTTTTCCAAGTGGTGAGACTGCAAATGTGTACAGTGCTGCAGAAATAAAAATGAAAGTACACTTTAATAACACTGAAGAGTATAATTTGTAATGTCCCATTTCCAAATACTCACTCCCAATTAACTACAATGTTTAATCTTAGTACTGAAATTGGGCCATTCATTGTTCATCTGAATTAAAGTGGCAAATATTTAGTACTAAAGAACGGTACTGCCTGGATTTAGAGAATAGCGAAAGGTCTCAAGATACATACAGTTAAGATCAGGGAAATTGGTGGGCTCTGAAGATACTAGGGCTACAGAGGAAAGAAGAGGAATGTGGTGATCGATGGTGCCGAGAGATCAAAGGCATCAGGCAAAAGATCCAGACTCGTGCAACCAGTGCCAGGTGCTAGGAGCATCACCACTTAGGATGCTTGGTCAAGTTTGGGAAGCCACAATTTGTATTTGTACATAATAAGCACATAGATATGATACAAGTTTGTAATGTAACATTTACCTACCTTTGTGCTATCTTCTCAGCACTGATGGGCATGAGATATTCCAGATGTTTTAGGTATTAATTGTTCTTATAAGTCTTGCATTCCTTCTACTTTTAAGTTTACATTATATGGTTTGCACTAAGAATGGCTTTAGAGTATACCTGAGAAAGTGGTTATTTAAAGCTCTTTTCGAAATTGTAAATGGTTCACATAGTTGATAGCTTACCAGTCTTTCTCATGTTGAACTCCCCAACTGTCACATTAAAATTGGAAAAAAAACTCCTCCCAAAAAAGTCACTTATTTGTAGATTTTCAATTCATGTCTCAAATAAATATATTTGGCACACAACTCCGTGACCCAATAGCAATGTCACTAATTTTAGACTTAGGACAAGTAAAGTTTATCCCCCTCTGTGTTCCGGCATCATAACTTTTTATATTTTTCTTCAATGAGACCTTGAATTTTGCAGGAAGAGTTGTAGTTTTTAAAAACAACTTGTAATAATTTTTTTGGGTGGGAGATTTCTAAATAAATAGTTTTTGAACAAATCAACTTTGGATCTCTGATCTGAAGCTTGATTCGCTCAACCTTAACTAACTATTACACCCCATAAATACATCCAGGCCCCTCTTGAACTCTTTTAGTGAATTCACCATCACCACCTCCTCAGGCAGAGAGTTCCATAGTCATACTGCTCTTACTGTAAAGAATCCTTATCTATGTTTCTGTAGAAACCTTCTTTCATCCAAATGTAGAGGATGTCCCCTTCATAACTGAATTTGCACAGTGTTATTTTATTACCATATATTGAGTGGATTCAGCTCAATGAGGCCTCATATTTCCCATGTTTGAGGGAATCTTATTTAGAAGTTTGGATATTCAATGAGATCTTTGACCTATCACATTAAGGCTCCCTTCATACGTCCTGTTTTTCTTTCCTGATTCGATCCTGATCTGGATCTATTCGTTTCAATGGGTCCTGAAAAAATCGGGATCGAATCAGGAAAGAAAAACAGGACGTGTGAATGGAGCCTAACTGTTGATCAGCACTTCATGTGAGGTAAATCAACAGTCCAGTTATCTGTCAGCATGTTGAGAAAGCTAGTAAATTATGTATTCTATGGTCAGAACTGTATTCTGTACTCTATAGTCAGCACTGCCATCAAAGAGGGGTCATTTTTAAGCTCAATATTTATGCACAAAAGCTTAAACCCCTAAATAGGAGAGTAAACTATTGTCAGTATGCAACCTTCTGCAATGTAATCTCATTATAATAGTAGATGGAGGATTGCAATGACAAAGTGATGGCTCTGTTCTTTCCTTGAGAGGCCTAGATATATATAGAGTAGACAGACAGAGGCAATGACAAGTGGCGAAAATGAAGGAAAAAAATATAGAATGTACCACACAGTATACATTTTTTACTGTACACTTTTGTATGGAATGGCCAGCATATACTAACCTGATGTAAGACAAAAGCCACTGTCAGGTGAATGAATTCCTATGGATGCAATTGGCATAGACACCAAATATAGGGGCACATTTATTAATACCAGCATTTTAGATGCCAGTCTAAGGCCCTGTGTTGGTGGTGGATCCCCAAAGTTATGTAGACGAGCCGGCCTCTGTTATGATAGATTATAGAGCCCCTGGACCTTAAAAGATGTATTACTTTAAGGAGCCATTCAGATGACCGTATATTTGTGCCCGCATCTGCTCCGCAAAATTCAATGGTGCCGCAAAAGATGCGGACAGCAAACCTTGGTATATCTGTACTTACATTCTGAGGCCCTGCAAAATAAGATAGAGCATGTCCTATTCTTGTCTGTTTTTGCAGACAAGAATAGGTATTTCTATCATAGGGCCGTCCATTCCGCTAAATTCGGAACGCACATGGCCAGTATCCATGTTTTGCGGATCCGCAATTTGCGGACCACAAAATGGATAAGGTTGTCTGAATGAGCCCTAAGAGCAAAAGCTGTGGGCAGTGTGCTTTACTTTATAACATGGGGTCTGTGCGATTAGCCCAGGCAAATGTGCCAGTTATAGCTGATCATGGGTCACAGTTTCTAGAATACATGGAGATGCATCGAAGCTGCTATGACTCTTAAATTTTGTAAGGACGGGAGCAAAGCAAAATGTGTGAACTGGTTTCTAAGAACTATTCCACCCATGACCTTCTCCTTACATCATTTGTCAGCAGAATCAGCTGTCTGTAAAGATGACCCCTGGCAGTGATCTTCTTGGATTATTAAAGCAAGAATCTTGAACTCTTGTAGGACAGGTGAATGGATACAGAATGACTAGACGCTGAACAATATCCATAGAGACAAGTAGTCTTGTAAAATTCTTGTCAAGCACAGCAATAAATACTTCAGAAAGAAATACAGTCTGTGCCTATCAAAGGAATGCAAAATATGACAAGGCCCGAGGAAAGGCCTAAATTGTCTGGAAAGCTTTCAGCTAAAAGACTGCAAAGCTATAAAAAGTATCATCTGCAACAAACCATTTGGCGTTTCCTTTAATAAAGCATATTTTCACTATGACACATAAAGACGTCCTCACACGTTTTTGATCCATTCTATTGCAGGCACGAACTCAAAACTATCTTATAGGACTGGAGAAGAAAAAATGAAGAGTCGCGTGGTAAAAGGTGGGCCAGACTTCAAGGCACCAACATATTCCTTATCACCTTCTTGCAAATAACATTTTCCATTTCAGCAGGAATACCGGTTTTCAACTTGTGCTTACTTAAAGTGAACCCATCACTGCACAAAAGTCCTTCCACAACATTACTATTGGATTAAAAGGCATCTTTCAGCAGATTTGTACCTATGAAACTGGCTGACCTGTTACATGTGTGCTTGGCAGCTGAAGACATCTGTTTTGGTCCCATGTTCATACGTGCCCGCATTGCTGTAAAAAATGTTTTAATATATGCATATTAACCTCTAGGAGCAACAGGGGTGTTGCTGTTACACCTTGGGGCTTTCTCTGCAACTGCCGCACCCTCTGCACTTTCATTGACAGGGCCAGTTGGTGAAAACGTCATAATGCCTGGCCCTGACTTCTCCTAATGTCAATCTAACTGCAGAGGGTGCAGCCGTTGCAGAGAGAGAGAGCCTTGGCAGCAGCTGCCTGACACTGGTTGCTACGAGTTTACTGTCAACTAAAATTCCTAGGTCCTTTTCCATGTCAGTGTGACCCAGTGTTTTACCATTTAGTATGTACTGGTGACTTGCATTATTCCTTCCTATGTGCATAACCTTACATTTGTCAGTGTTAAACCTCATCTGCCACTTCTCTGCCCAAGCCTCCAATCTATCCAGATCCATCTGTAGCAGTGTACTGTCCTCTTCTGTGTTAAAAGGGTTGTCAGAGTTATGAAAAAAAAAATATATAGCACTGTAAATCTCATGCATATTAACCTCTAGGAGCAACAGGGGTGTTGCTGTTACACCTTGGGGCTTTCTCTGCAACTGCCGCACCCTCTGCACTTTCATTGACAGGGCCAGTTGGTGAAAACGTCATAATGCCTGGCCCTGACTTCTCCTAATGTCAATCTAACTGCAGAGGGTGCAGCCGTTGCAGAGAGAGAGAGCCTTGGCAGCAGCTGCCTGACACTGGTTGCTACGAGTTTACTGTCAACTAAAATTCCTAGGTCCTTTTCCATGTCAGTGTGACCCAGTGTTTTACCATTTAGTATGTACTGGTGACTTGCATTATTCCTTCCTATGTGCATAACCTTACATTTGTCAGTGTTAAACCTCATCTGCCACTTCTCTGCCCAAGCCTCCAATCTATCCAGATCCATCTGTAGCAGTGTACTGTCCTCTTCTGTGTTAAAGGGGTTGTCAGAGTTATGAAAAAAAAAAATATATAGCACTGTAAATCTGATGGGCAGCAATATATAACTAAGTTAAGCAAGTTTTAGTAAAAAAAAAATCTGTATTTCCTAATTTCCCTGGTTCTCCTCTGGCCTTTGTTTACATGCAATAATAACAATCTCTGCCCATCCCCCCCTTCCTGCTCTGCAAAGGGTTGAATACAAGAGCTGCCCTCAGTGACATGTCTGCAGGAATACCCAGCAACATGTTGTATGTGTAGGACTACAAGTCCCAGCTGTACAATGACACTGCTGATACACACAGGATCTTCCCCCCACCTTTCTTGTACAATACAATACTTTGCAGATCTCCTCCAGATCAGCTCCAGTGTCAGCTCTGTGTCTGTAGGGGAGATCCTGTGTCTATTTACATCTGCAGCTACTGTTGTAAAGCCTTCAGTGTGTTCTGGCTGAAGGGATTAATATTTTATCTGAAAGAATACAAGGAGAGAGCAGATAGCAGCAGCGACAGAGCAGGGGGGCGTGGCCAGCACAGTGACGTCTCATGTACAGGTTGTTATCTCTTGGTGCACGAATACAAGATTAGCAGGCAGGGAAGCGGACATCACAGGTCATGTGACCCTGAGTTAAAACTGAGAAACCAGCAAGTTTAGAAGCAGAAAGTGTATGGACAAGCTGTTGCATTTGACTAGTTACAAACATACAAAGGACCAAAAAATAACTCGGACAACCCCTTTAATTACTTTACACAGTTTAGTGTCATCTGCAAAAATTTATATTTTACTGTGCAAGCCTTCTACCAGATAAATATATTGAAAAGAATAGGGTCCAATACTGACCCCTGTGGTACCCCACTAGTGACAGTGACCCAATCTGAGTGTATACCGTATCGAACTCGGGTTCGGTTCCAAGTGGTACCTTGGAACTGAACCTGAGTTCGGTACAAAGATTTTTTACAGCAGAAATTAATTTATGAAGTTATTACACAAAGTCTCGCGAGACTTGACAAAGTACCCACTCCAAATAGTATTAAAACAAAGTCTTATGTGAATCGACTTTGGGTGAAGCATCCGATTTGCTCATCCCTAGTTCCTATGTCTACGAGTCATGCTCAGACTTCTGCGTACTTACGTTAGAGACAACCCCTGTGTAGTGTGATACTCCAGATATATGTTACTTCACTGCTTATGTTCCCTCTTCTCTCATCTGTAGGTTATGTGAGCAAGGAGAACAGAAAAAGCAGATTAATAAACAACTGCAAGATCTGGTATGTTTGAAGTCTGTCACCATGGGAAAATAGGTCTGCCTTTGAGCTGTATACACAGAATGGCAGAATTTTTATTTTAGATTCATTTGGACAATATAAGTGCATATATCCATCAGAAGCAATGGTGGTTTAGGACTGTCATGACAGCATGGACAACAATGGACCGGGAGTTTGAAACTTCTGATTAGACCTCATCTTGGCTGTTACATTTTTGGACTTTTACAAAAAGTTTATTTTCCTACTTATTTTATTGTCCTGCAGCATGGAAACCGGGACAAAATCCTAACATTTCCCCTACTGTCTGCAGGTGCGGACTGGCCATAGACCCCACAGTGGGCCAAAGGCTGGGAGCCGCCGAGCCCTCCTCACAGCTACCACCTGTGTACATAACGATCTGGTGTCTCATTAATTAATGCTAGGAGCATCAGGTACTTATGCACCTGGCTGGTATGCACAGGTGATCTCCTAAATTTAAGGCTATCCCCATCATTAGGAAAGAGATACAATTGAATATTGATGCAGGTGCCAGTATTTTATGCTGTACTGTGGTATTTGGTTCTGCTGGGTGGTACTATGCTCTGTACTAAGGTACTGCTGGCCTTCACCTACTTCTGTTGGCCCTGCCTACTTGTGTTGCTCTGCCTTCTGTCAATCTGGACCCACCTACAATATGGGGCCACTTTTAGTTTTTTTTTTCCAGGCCACTTTAAGTTCTCAGTCCGCCCCTGAATGACTACTAATCCTTTTAATACACTGTATGTGTCTTATACAGAGTGGACACTCCTCTATCTTCTTATGATAAAACTGTACTATGTATTAAGATTATGCATATTTCAATAATATCATGAGCTCAAACTGACTAATTCTTATTTACGAAGAAATAAAACTAATTATTAACTCCAGGTATTAATAATAAACCCTCAGTGCCTGGGGCAATTGATTTGTACAATATTCTCATATGCATAGCAGTAATAACTCATGATTTATATGCGGGAGATTTGGCAAGCTGACAGACTGTGCATAATATCTGCCTTTAGGCTGTGTCACGAAATACAGATTGCGGGTGTGGATACCGTCCTAAGGCGAGGGTGAGCGAAGACCAAATGATCTTCATTACATTGCGTATAGCCAGAGATTATTAACACTATTTTAGAAATATAGCTTAATAAGCATGCTATGGGGCTGTAGAAAACGGGTATTTCTCAGGTTCACTTGAGGTAAAATATACAACAAAATCATCCCCTGGCAAGTGTAGTATTGTCATAAACCATAGTATAGCTGAGTTTTATAACGATGTGACTTATTAATAACAGCAGACCACTCAGTACAAGGGGGCGCACTGGTAGGAGCATGGTATGGCCAAGCATACACCCATGGACCAACACTTGACCCGGTTGAGCAGACTGGTCTAGTTACACAACTTTCGGAAGCCATTTCCCTAATTATTTTTATAGTACAAGAAGCTGCTTGCTCTAGGACAGTGGTGGCGAACCTATGGCACGGGTGCCAGAGGCGGCACTCAGAGCCCTCTCCGTGAGTACCTGCACGCAGGAAAAACTCTATTGTGTACCAATAGGCCTTAGACTTTTCCTGCCATTCATCAGTGCAGGGCGCAATATGAACAGCACAGGCAGTGCACTGAATGTAGGCAGGCTATTATAGCTAAATGGTAAAGTGCATGGAAGATATACTATATCGGACTGTAGTATTCAGGGTAAATTGCAGTGCTGGTACTTTGTGATAAACAAGTGGCTTTTGGGTTGGAGTTTGGGCACTTGGTCTGTAAAAGGTTCAATATCACTGTCCTAGAGCAACAGTCAACATTTGGAGAACCACAGAAACACTATTTTATTGCTCATTCATATAACATTAAAAAAAACTTGCTCAAAGGCATAACTTGAAGACCCACAGTACACAATCTATACCAGAGCTACCAAAGAGGACATATCATTCATAGTGCTGCTATGCACAGATGTGCCCCCTCAGGTACCATTCTCGGCAACCCACCTACTCCTTGGGATTACAGACTAGCCCTATTCACTCCTGTGCATGATCTGCAGCACACTTCCAGACTCCATACTATGCTTTAAAGTCTAGACTTTGTAAACAGATGTAAAACAAAACCTCTGGGATGTTCAAATTTCACTTACAAAATTTCACATTTGAGAAACTAAAGAGACATAAAAATCAAAGTACCATATTTGATGATTTTATTTTATTAAGATGTAATCATAAAAACTTGCCATGTGGCCAGCATATGTTAAAAAAAAAATAAAAATAAAAAAACACCCCTAAATTGGAGAGCCAACAATTAAATTATTTTTCGGTGAGCAACTTTCTGGTTCCATTGAGATCACTTGGGCTTTATAACCATATTGTTCAGCAGCCCATGCTCGATCCAGGTCAACTAAACCCATGCAGTTCTTCCCTGCAAAAGAACAAATGAAAAGCATTTATAACAAGCAAACGCTTCTTTATACTCATAGTCTCAAAAAAGCTATAATTTATACTGGCAAATGAGTAAATACACTTAGATATGGTATAATATTAACAATATTAAGGATCTGTAGAACCTCTTTGTGCTGTTCTATAGTGGCTCTTCAAGAGACACAGTGTTCTCCCCAGAATATATTTACTTACTTAAAGGGATTGTCCTACAACAACAACTTATCCCCTATCCACAGGATGCAGAATAAATGTCTGATCTTTGAAGGTCCAACCAATGGGGCCCCTGCTGATGATTACAATGGGGGTCCGTGTTACCTGTTTGAATGGAGTGGTAGACACGTACACATGTCAGTCACTTTATTGAATTCTATGGAGGCACTTATCTCCTATCCTAAAGATAGAGAATAATTTGTTGTTATGGGGCAACCTCTTTTTTGAGTTTTGAGAATCCCATTAAGGTCATAGACTGTCATGTATCTTACAGACAGAAAGTGGAATGGGAGAACAGCTGGCTCTTGGCCCAAGTATTAGTTGGCGACAATGTCTCATAAATTCTGTTTCCTCTAATGTCATGCATGTAAGTATGTACTTGGTAGATTCAAGTATAGACCATCACTGGTAATTCCAACTAGTAACTGAAATCTAAAGCCTCTGTGAGCACACACTAATTTGCTGAGCATTTATTCTGTATGTGTGTGATGATATTTGAATAGCCAGAATGTTTACTTAAGTGTTCTTCAAATACTACCAACAAGTAAGCAGCATAGCACATGCAATGCATACCTATCAGCCTCCGCTCTGGAGGGAGCTGGACAGCTGTCTGATCGGCAAATCTACACAGCACCATGTGCTCCTGAAAACAAGAAAAGAACATTTTTTCAGTCATGGAGGAATAATACATATACAGTATGTACACAAAAAATGTATAGAAAGTTAAGTCTTAAATAAAGAAGAAGTCACTATTTTATCACTGCAAGGGCCCACACTGGAAACTACAAGATAGTGACCAAAAGTTCCTGCAACTGTGGAAAGTACAAAACAAAGCTTGGTTCCCCATACAGGTAAAATATGTTGACTGTCCACAAACAGAGACCATTACCAGTTTGTACACCCAGGGGTCCATAGGCCTCTACTGTACTTCAACGTCCTCCATTGCATCCCGTATGGCTAGTATGTTCACACTCATACATCACCCAACTGTATGTAGTATGGAGCCACATGGGACTCCCCATGCCTCTGTACAGCCTCTGCACACGGCTCTGGCATGTCTGGTGCCTTATGGAAATTAGATGTTATGAATAGTGTTGAGCGAACTTGTGGTTTAAAGTTCGGCGTACAAGATTTGGGTTATCTAAGAGTTCTGTTATGGATTCCACATAAATAATGGTCCATGGTAGTGGAATCCATAACAGAATTCTCAGATAACCCGAACCTTGTACGCCAAACTTGAAACCAAACGTTTGCTCAACACTAGTTATGAATGAATGGTTTAGCACTTTTAGTTTTCTATACATCTTCTTACTATACATATCTTTTTATGGTTGCAATCTGTAGATCCCCCCCCCAGCAGCTCCTGAAATGTACTTGCTTGCCATCACATAGCCTCTGTAGCAGAAGATATGAGTAACAAACCCACATTATCAAAACTCGTAGCATAGGGATTATAAAGTGTAAAAATTCGATATACCATATATTTATAGTAAGATTAGCTACTAGGTCCACCACAACATGACCAACAGCAGCAGGTCTTTCAGTAAGAAATCCAATAGTGCTTCAACATCCAATAAAGGCCGCTTTACATTACAAAAGCATAATCTCTTTATACCAAAATACAGTGCTTTGTCTCATCATTTATCTCGAAAGTAGTGAGGAAACTAGAAATATTAGAGTTTGTGCTGAATACCTACATTACATGTAATGTAAAGTGAAGATACCAGGTCTTGTTACTCTTAGGCACTTTACCTTAAAACCTATTTATTTTTCCATGCAGGCCAATTAAGAGGAGATGTGAATTTCTTGCCGCACTCCACTTTTGAAGTATTGGCTTTCAGAGCAGCGATAAAGGAAAATCTTTAAACTGTGTAACGCCATCAAAGTGGGATTTAACTAAAGATAATTAATGGACAAGAGGGCTAAATCTGCTTGTCCAGCCAGGGAGACAATGCCTGGCTATAGCCTTGAATGTTGGGCCTTCCGCCAATTATCAAGGCTAAGTCCATAAATAGACCGATTAAAAGTACCACACGTCTCTAGCAGCACTCGAGTCTGTAAATTGAGGCATTCTTTCCTGCAGCCTGTGCAAACACATATCCTCCTCACATTCTTATTAAATGGCTTCTGGGGCCGAGCAATACACAGAATAAAAGAGGAATGTGACTAGTCTAAACTCTGCAAATAAAAACGTCTTTACTTTCACAGACCGGAGATTGAAAGGAAGAAAAGTTGGCCACAGTTACAACTTGGACCTTAAGGCTAGGGCTACATGGCAATTGTGGCCGCTGTCACACGACCAAGTATTGCAGTGCAGCAGGGCAGCCATAAAAATGAAAGGGTTGCAGCACAACCCCTGCAGTTTTAGATTTTTCACGATTCTGGGTTTGCGGTAAACTTCCGAGTTATGTTCATATATGGGATGCTGTCCCTACCACCATAGCTTATAAGAATATTATACGTCACCAAGTAATTGTTTGACCATATAAAAGCATCAAACTGACTTCATTTATGCAGGTCATGGAACTCTGGAATAATATTCTTCAGAATTTATAGTAGGAGTACATTATTTCTCATGACATGTACCTCAGCTGCTGCAGAACTTGTTTATTAAGGATATTTGTATTGTGGGTGAAATTTACGGATGAATCTAAAATGCACTCTAACCTTTACAGGTGAACTTATTGTGAACTTCTTTAAACTTTTGAATGCACATGCCCAACTGTTCAATGTTTCATTACTTTTTGCTCAACTTGCTGTAAGTCCTCTAGCAAGGAGCTTAACGGCAAAATTATCAAGTGTTTGACCCATGAATCGCCCAATAAGTTACCTGGTTCAATTAGAATTGGAATTTAAACAGTCTTCCTCATCATGCTGTTCACATTTTGATATCAGGAGACCAAGACAACATCTAAGTTGACTTGTCCAGCCAGGGAAACAATGCCTGGCTATAGCCTTGAATATTGGGTCTTGAATATTGGGTCTTCTAAATTGATCAACAGTACCTCACCACTGCAAGCATTCCAGCAGAATGTTCTTCAAGCAGAAGTGGCCACTGTGCTTAGAGTGTCACAGTGTGTCATCAGCAGGTTGCAACTGAGATAAAGAGAGATTGGAAGAGTCACAGAAAGGCATAGAATTGGACATCCTTTGGCCACATCCCACACTGATCACCGTTTCATTGTGAACAATGCCCTGCAGAACTGGATGATGAATGCCACAAAACTCCAGGCACATTTAAGGGAGGTGAGAGGCACCCAAGTGTCATGTCAGACCATTTGAAACCGTTTACATCAATGTGGTCTGTGTGCTAGATGACCTGCAAGGGTACCTGACCACACCACCAGGAACAGGTGCCATTGTCTTGCATGGGCCAGGGAGCATCTACGTTGGACAAAGGACCAGTGGACTCAGTGCTGTTTACTGATGAAAGTCAATTCACGCTGAGCAGAAATGATGACCGCCAAGTAGCAGGCTGTGCATCAGCCACTGTTGTCACCAGATGAGCCTTTGGTGGTAGTGGTGTTACAGTGTGGGCAGGTGTGTCTAGTCAATACAGAACTGCCCTAAGGTACGGCGACAAGCCCATACTACATCATTAATCGAGTCATTGTGCCTCTGCATGAACAACACAGGTCTAATTTCATCTTTATGGATGTCAATGCGCCAGCTCATCAAGGTCGCATTATTAGGAAAAGGCTGCTGGAAACTGGGTTACCTCAAATGGAGTGCCCTGCACTTTTCCAGACCTGAATGTCATTGAAAACCTAAGGGATCAGCTGAGTTGCCATGTAGAGGCTCATAAGTCTGTACCCCAGAACCTCAATGACCTGAAGGCCGACGTTCAAGAAGAGTTGGATACCATGTCTTAGCAGACAATAAGTCGACAACATGAGATGTCGTTGTCAAGCTGTAATTGATGCTCAAGGCCACAAGTTATTGAGACATTTACATTTTTGTGGGGGTATACCCACCACTGGTGTTGGCTTTTGTTTCAATAAATTGTTTGGGATGAGGAAATCACCATCGCATGCTTCTACTTAAATGCCTGACTTATATGATATAATATCACTGTAGCGTGAACTTTTTAGGTTTTCCATAAATTTCACCCTAAAGCCAAATATCCCTTACTTTTTGTGAGTAGTGTATAAAGAAAAGTGGGAACACAGCTTGTTAGTCAGCGAGTGGTTGGCACAGGACAAGGAAAAGCCTGCAAAAGCGATCTCCAACAGACTGTTTCTATAACTGCAAACAGTACATACGCTTATTTGTTATATAATTTTATATTTATACCGTACTTTTTGTATGGGTTCCTCATGACTTTCAAGATCTCTGCCTGCTGTCATTCAGTAGGGACCTTAATTGTTTACTTGCAATGGATGACAATCTCTGATGATCACACAGATCAATTCAAGCGTCATCCAAACAGCAGCCCGCCTGAGAGATGGCATATTTTTAATATAAATGACCTAGTATATTTGAGCGACTGTATTTTGAGTTCATGCTTAGGCCTCATGCATGCAACCACAACCATTGCACAAATTGTGGATCCGCAAAATACGGATGCGGTCTGTGTGCTGTCCGCATTTTTTTGCAGACCCATCAACTTCAATGGGTCAGTGGTCTGCATTGTGGAACGGACATATAGATGCAGAAGGCACATAGATGATCCGTGTGCTTTCTGCATCTGTATGTTCGTTCTGCAAATAGAACATATCCTACATTTGGCCGCAAAATGTGGACCATGGACATAATAAACTCAATGAATCCGCAAAAAAAGGCTGGTGCTACACGGATGGTATACATATATTGCGAATCTGCAAGTTGCAGACCAGAAAATTCATCATGGTCGTCTGCATGAGGCCTTAGTCATGTAAAGTGCTGGACGTTCAGTACATTGTGGCATGACATATGCAGCCAATATATCTGCTACTTTACAGTACAACTCTCACATATAATTGCTCCTCCACAATATATATATTACATTATTATTACATAATACAGCTCGCGTGCATATGATGTCGCAGAATCATGTGAAAAGACGTCCTTGGTGGGACCAGCTGGGACTTGATTGTTACAACGAATAACGTGTATGTTCACAGTCCCATTCATTTCAAAGGAAGCGCTGGCCAGAGATCCATAGCAGTGCAGAACTTTCACAAGACTGATGATTGTCTCTTATAGTGCCCCAACTCAACACTCCTGCGGAATATTTCAGATTTGTAAACTTCATAAAGTCATGTACAGTTCAGTTTGTGCATGTAATGGATTTCTACATTAAAGGGCATCTGCCAGCAGTTTTGTACCTACGAAACTGGCTGACATGTACACTTGGCAGCTGAAGACATCTGTGTTGGTCTCATGTTCATATGTGTTTGCATTGCTGAGAAAAAAATGTAATATATGAAAAACAGCCTTTAGGAGCAACAGGGGCGTTCCCATTACACCTAGAGGCTCTGTTCTCTCTGCAACCTCTCTTCTTTAATTAATAGGGCCAGGCGTGATGACGTTTTCACTGTCTGGCCCTGTCAGAGTGTAGAGGGTGCGGCAGTTGCAGAGAGAGCAGAGCCTCTAGGTATAACGCCAACGCCCCTGTTGCTCTTAGAGGCTCATTTGTATATAGTAAAACATCATTTTTCTCAGCAATGCCGGCACATATGAACCTAAAAGCTTACAAAGAGGACCCTATCTGGGTATGGGTCTTAATATACTTTTACATTCGCTCCCTGGAGCTTATTTGCCCTACTTGACCCATATATTTTACAAACTATAAAAATTAACCTTTATTAGGACCATTAAAATGTTTATACGTGAGCTTGATCACTTAAAAACAGCTGCTGTCACCACACGCTGTCCCTGATAACTTGTTATGGTGCAATGCGGAGTGTGAGACTGCGCGCTTCCTCAACACGCACTGCACCTATCACCTGTTTATGTAGGTAACCACACCATTTACTCCACTAGTGCGCACTGCTATCTATAACTCATCCCATTGCTAACCACTACCTGCCCTCATGTATCTTATGTCAATTTTATATATGACCACTTTTATTAAAATTACAATGCATAGAGGTGGAGGGGTTAACCCTATACATGACCACTTCTATTCACCAACAGGGTGACAATCCAAAGTGGGATGAGTTATAGATAGCAGTGCGCACTAGTGGAGTAACTGGTGTGGTTACCTACATAAACAGGTGATAGGTGCAGTGAGTGTTGAGGAAGCGCGCAGTCTCACACTCCGCATTGCACCATAACAAGTTATCAGGGACAGCGTGTGGTGACAGCAGCTGTTTTTAAGTGATCAAGCTCATGTATAAACATTTTAATGGTCCTAATAAAGGTTAATTTTTATAGTTTGTAAAATATCTGGGTCACGTAGGGCAGGGAGCGAATGTAAAAGCACATATGAACCTGGGACCAACACAGATATCTTCAACTGCCAAGTGCACATGTAACAGGTCAGCCAGTTTCATAGGTACAAAACTGCTGACAGATGCCCTGTAAAGAGGACCTGTCCCCTCTCCAGACATCAAAGAAAAAGGGGGTCAGTCAGTACATCCCTCTCCAGACATGTCTGCTTTAGTAACTACTTGCATTCTCCATGTAATAGCTAGAGCATGCTTCTTACAACTCTGTGTGGCACTGTTCCTGTTACCCTTCCTACAGCACTGATTGGACAGTGTATAAGGACACATTACCAACTAGTAAACCCTATTGCCTATTTAGGGTCCATTCACACGCCCGCATGTGTTTTGCGGATCCGCAAAACATGAACACCGCTGGCACTATAGAAATGTCTTTTCTTGTCTGTTGCTCCGGAAAGAATAGGACATGTTCAATTTTTTTGTGGGGCTGCGGACTGGAAGTGCGAAAGCTGACTGCACACCGTGTGCTGTCTGCATCTTTTGCGGCCCCATTGAAAATGAATGGGTCCGGAGATGTGAATGGACCCTAATTTATATGTTTAGGAGGAATAACAGAGGAATAGCAACCACAGAGTTTTTAAAATGAGATGTTCCAGAAATTCATGAAGAATACTAGTATTTACTAAAGTCCTCTTTAACCACAGTGAAGGCAGTGATTTAGTTTGCATCTGATCCATTGCTCCCCACTTTGGGTTCTTTATAAAACACCTCTTCACCAGTAATGGTAGGTTTAGAGCTGCCGTGGACCCATACCGTCTGCACGGGAGTGCTGCTTTTTTGGACCGGGCTGTAAATACTTGGCAACATGCACGTTTCAAAAATCATATGAGAGCATTAGCTGTGAGAATATGACCTGGCTGACTTACTAAGACAACAACAAAATAGCTTAATCTGACTAAAGAGTGCCTCGTCTGAGAATTAATTAGCTAGGAGGTCGGTGACCCTACAGGAAAATGAAACCTCCCACACTGCTTAAAGGGATTAGCCAGAAGTATGCTTTGAGAGTATATTGTTTCATTAATGTTATGTCCAGGGAGGACTTCTGTTCATTAAGCTGCACTTGTATTGTCTGTGGACAGACACTAACTGCAACAGTCAATCAACTACATCAGATTTTTTATTACACTTTCGGCCTTCTTCCACATTGAAAGATGGATCTACACACAGAGAAATATATTTGTTTCCTCTCTATTAAAGGGGTTATCCAATGAATATTATTTATCCCCCATCCACAAGATAGGTCATAAATATCAGCTTGTGGAGGGTACCACTGGGAGCCCCTGCAATCCCAAGAACAAGGGTTCCCTCTCTGAATGAAGCAGTAGTGCCTATATCGGTTCACCACTCCACTCACTTCTGACCCACCACAATCTGGCATGTGTGGTTCTCCTCAATGCAATGTTTATGGGAACTCAGGAAGCACGTTCTAGTTATCGGTGTGGTCTTACATCTTTTATCCTGTGGACAGGTGATAAATGTTCAATATGAGAAAACCCCTTTAAAGGGGTTCTCTGGGAATTATTAAAATAAAATTACTGAAAAAAACGTACTTTATTATAAATATATTCCCAAATACCATTCATTAGATATAATGGCTCATTTTGTCTAGGGAGCAATCATTAGGAAATATAAAATGGCCGCCGTCCCAGTACACCCAAAACCTGTCCTAATCACAAAGCAGGACAAGTTACTTCACAACACTGAGGTAAAAAACTGCCTGATCCTCCTCTCTGCTCTGCTTGTCAGGGATTATGATCCTGAATACAGCTGATAAGATCTTCAGCTGAATCTCTGTAAGAATGGAGTTCATGAGGAGACGAAGTACAGAGCGGAAGGTGAAGGTGTGGCTAATGAGCAGCAGCACTTGTATGCAGTCTCCATTACCACAGTCTGTCCTATCCGTTCTCTCTGTACTTCGCGTCTCCTCATGAACTCCATTCCTACAGAGATTCAGCTAAAGATCATATTAAACTGTATTTAAGATCATAATCCCTGACAAGCAGAGCAGAGAGGAGGGTGAGGCAGCTCTTTACCTCGGTGTTGTGAAGTAACTTGTCTTGCTGCGTGATTAGGACAGGTTCTGTTTGTACTAATAGGACGGTGGCCATTTTGTTTCTCCTAATCATTGCTCCCTAGACAAAATGAGCCATTATAAGTAATGAAGGGTATTTGTGAATGTATTTATAATAAAGTAATATTTAAGTATTTTCAGTAACTTTATTATTTCCACTGAACCTCTTTAAGTTCTCACAACAAAGAGCTGTAAAATGTTTAAAGGGAACCTGTCATCACCTTTATGCTACCCATACTAACGGCAGAATAAAGTAAAGACAGGTGAGTTGATTTCAGCAGTCTGTCATTTATAAGTTAAAAGTAAGTGGTTGCTACGAACCAACATCACAAACATTGCAGACTGGGCCTGGAAAAGAGTCAAATCTTCATGAGAACAGTCATAGTTATTCATGAATTCTTACTCTCCCTGCCCTTCTGCTGATGATTGACAGTTTTCTACCTAGTTTTCTCCCTTTCTGTCTAGGAGACAACTGCCAATGATCATCAGATGGGCAGGGACAGCAGGGGATTATGAATAACCATGACTCCTCTCATGTAGATTTGACTCTTTTCAAGGCCTGGGCTGTAATGATTATGATGCTGGTTCTCGGCAACCACTTACTTTTAGCTCCTGAGTGATATACCGCTGAAACCAGCATTTCTGTCACTATTTTATGCTGCCCTCAGTGAGGGCAGCATAAAGTTGATGACAGGTTCCCTTTAATAAATGGGTTTCTATACTGCAATAGAACTCTATTGTATGTACTGCACAGTACCAATATACAAACATGTATGATACAAAAATCAAATTACAATTACAATGAAAATGTAATGATAGAAAATTACCTTGTAAGATAGTACATTCTGGAAGCGGCAACTGCAATGAGTTAAGAAGATAAGAAAATTAGAGATCGGATCAATAAACCCAACTATTACAACATTATAGCATAAAGAGTCTATATTGAATCAGGGCTGACAACACCACCAGTTAGTCAGGCCAACCAACATGAACATGATTTTACTAGTTTAGGTTCTCTGATTCGGTACACCACAACACAGCACCTAATCTAATAGGACTTCATTCAGCAGGCCAATTAGGACATTTATGACAAGGGCTATGGATCCAAAGCTGACAATCATATACTACACACAAGCAACATGGCATCACTATACACTGTGTGCACAATTATTAGGCAAGTGAGTATTTTAATCATATCATCATTTTTATGCAGATTTTGCAACTCCAAGCTGTATAAACTTCAAGGCTTAATGGATTGAAGCATATCACGCGATGGGCAAGACCCTATATCAAGGTGTACATAATTATTATTCAGTCTTTATTTCCTCAGGCAAAATGGGGCAAAAAGGAGATTTAACTCATGATAGGTCATCAATATGAGATTGTGTGGGTCTGACTCCTGGCACTCCCACCAATCAACTGTTTCAGAAAGCCGCAGCACTTACTGGAGCGCTGCCGCAGCTTACTAAGCACAGTGTTGTCCATTGGATAGCAGCTGTACTTGGTATATAGCTCAGCCCAATTTATTTGAAAGGTCCTGAGCTGCGCCTAGGCCATGTAACTGATAAATGTGACGTCACTGGCCTAGGAAGAGGCCTTGGCGCTCATTGACTACTTACAACAGACTGTGTGGGTGTCTGGAGAAGGAACCCACCAATCAGATATTTATAACCTATCCTGAGGATAGGCCATTAATATAAAAATCCCAGAAAACCCCTTTAATGAAGATAGATTTTCTTTTACCTTCGTGGAAACGTGGTCTTGACTGTATTCTGGATAAAACCATAGCAGCAGGGGCAGATGACGAATGCCGCTCTAGCAATGATGCAGTGCTCTATCACCATATCTGTTGCCACTCCACATGCATGTAGTGCTATCTACAAAGGACACATTCAGGGAGATCAGTACACAGAATTACAGCACACAGCGGGAAGGAGAAATTCTACATCACATGACGAAAAAGCTTCTGGAAAACACCATAAAATAATTCCATTAATGAGGTCTACAACATAAGCCAGATGTCATGTGTGCGGTTTCTGAGCTCTTCACAGGTAATGTTTGTTAGGGTGCATTCACACGACCGTAGTTTTGGGTCCGCATCCGTTCCGCAATTTTGCGGAACGGGTGCGGACCCATTCATTTCAATGGAGCGGCAAAAGATGTGGACGGCACACAATGTGCTGTCCGCATCCGTAGGTCCGATCCGTGGCCCCGCAAAAAAGATAGAGCATGTCCTATTCTTGTCCGCAATCGCGGACAAGAATAGGTGGTTCTATCATAGGGCCGGCTACATTCACACAGCGGTATCCGTGTTTTGCGGATCCGCAATTTGAGGACCGCAAAACACATACGGTCGTGTGAATGTAGCCTTACTTGAATTAATCTGGGGTTGCTCCGAATACTACCAGTCTGCCAATAATGGCTAACCATGCTCCAGCAGTCCCCTCCTCTTTCATCTGGGATACATACACTTTCAATGTGAAATGATTTGTACTGATGAATAAGACTGACAGGAGGGCTTTCAAGAGAGCTTAGACGAGGACGGAAAAGAGAAAATAACAATAGCTTTCTCATATATACTAATCCCTGCAAGCAGACTGAGGCTATAAATGCCAAGTGTTCCTAATTTACAAGGCCAGACCCAAATACCGAAGACTTATCCATAAAAATGTCACTTTCCTCTATAATAAAGAACCCTTTTCCTATGATGTCAGCACTACTGTCTTGAAATACTAATGACTAGTTTAGAACTATAAAAGAACATAATTATTACGTTTTTTGGACAGGTCATGTGGCCGTGTAGCCAGTCTATGTTTCATGGGGGGGTTCTCTTTTGTAGGTGGTTATATAGGTTGGGATTAGGTGGGAAACACAACAACTAAAGGCATGGTAAATCTTAGAACTTTGGAATCATTTATCAAACTGGGGTAAAGTAGAACTGGCTTAGTTGCCCACAGCAACCAACCAGATTCCACCTTTCATTTTCCAAAGGAGCTGTCATAAATGAAAGGTGGAATCTGATTGGTTGCTATGGGCAACTAAGCTAGTTCTACTTTACACCAGTTAGATAAATGACCCCATATGTTCCTTCTTTTGATGCAAAGAAATGTGTGATTCTAGTACTTCAAATTTTATTAGGATCTGTTCATATCTACTTTTTTCATCTTCCAGAGTTATTCCCCGACATACACCTCTAATATCTACCACTGTAGTGACAGACATCAGACATTGACCTCCATTGTGAAAAACACGTACTATGCAGTGTACAGACTCTTAGCATAGTATTTTCCTTCTAACAGGAGCAGAACTGCTCTTCATTCTGGAGAAAGGAAATTGCAAACACAGGCAGCCTTTTTGAAAACTTACAGAGAAGCCATTTTGTCACCCAGCCACGGGTATATAGAAATGTCTTTACTCCTCTCTTCTCTGTCTTTATGTCAATGAATTATGTGTTAGTCCCATATTTACTTTCCCCAGTGAAAGGCACACAACAGGCCACATGCACACTGGGTGCTAGCAATGTGAACGCCTCTGAGGATTTCCATTCATTTCAATAGAGGCAGCTGTCATTAGAAAATAATTATTAAAATAGATTAATATAATAAAATATATTAAAAGATACTCGGTATAAAATCACTGGAGGGCTGCACTAAGCAATGTAGCTCCAGGAATGCAGAAAGTAAGCAAGGCTTCTTCAGATATTATGATGAATGGTCATGATCTGGGGGGACCAATTCCTTGTAAAACAATTGCTTTTTGAAGGAGGAGGTGTAATAGTCAAAGGTCATAACTGACTGGATGATGATAGTGCACTAGCACATAACTGGTGTATATAGCATTGTGGGAGAATAGGTCATGGCAGATTGCTTTCATCACTGGCTAACAGCACACTATAGGTCAGCATTCCTCTAACATCTTCGAGACTCGCTCATCTGGTACATTGTTTACCCATGTTCAGCCTTAAAACCAGGAAAAATTCCACACTGACATCTTGTTGTAAGCCGCTTCAGCTGAACAGTGTGTACAAAATACATGTTTGCTCTGCTTTACAATGGTTTATATTCTCCTCAAATTGTCAATGTTACATTGTTTATTCACTCCACATATGGAGAAAATACAATACTGATCACTAGAGTTGATCGAATCCTAAAATATTCGGGGATTCGGAATTCGGCCCGAATCTTCAGCGGGATTCGTGGGTTCGAGCCGAATCACGAATCCCATTAAAGCCTATGGGAGATCCGAATATTTTTGCAGGGGCCAAAGGTTCTGCACAGTCAAGTTTGCCCCAACATGTGAAAACCTCAGAAAAAGATGGAAACACCTTGGAAATGGATAGGAAACACCAGGGGCAGCATGTAGGAATGCCTCTGAGGCTCCCTAATTGCACCATTTTTTCTAAATCTGGCCAATAGTCTGGTGATGACCCCAAGGCAATTTTCAGGGACACGGTAATGGTGACCCACTTAAAAATGCTGCTTGACAACCTGGCGGTGAACCCCTGATTGTCTGTCTTTCAATAAGATTGCAGTGTAAAGCATGGTGGTGAGCCTCAGTATGACTTTTTGGATGGAGATTGCATGTGGTCACATACTCCCTGGAACCCCATAGTCACCCCTTCTCTGATGTGCTACCCCAGAACATTCTCTGCCCCAATTCGCAAGACCTTTTGCTGACAGTGGGGATTTACCAGTGTTGTCTGAGGAGGTGGTGGACAATGGCAAGACACAGGTGTCGGGGGGTGAGGTAGTTGAAAGTAGTGTTGCACGATATATCGAAAACTCGGTACGGTTTCGGTACCTAGTGCGGTACCGAAGCTCGATACCGAGTTTTCTTGCCGTCCGATACATAGAACATGGCGCGCGCATCACTTTAATGCGGTTGCCATGTTCTAATATCTGTCGCGCTGCCAGGGCCGGATTATAATTGGAGCACCTGGAGCTACTGCTCCAGGCCCCCCCCCCCCCCACTCCAATGATTTCATGGGGGGCCCCGCGCCCCCCTCAGACCTCAGATCAGCCCACCCAGCCACTTTAAAAAAAGCATACTTACCTGTTCTGGCCGCCGCTGTCCTCAGGTTCCGCGCTCCACTGTGTTCCCTGCCGGCGCGCACTATGACCTGACGGTCAGTGACATCGCTGTGTTTATTATCCCTGTACAGTGACATCGCTGTGTGTATTATCCCACTGCAGGAAGAGGTAAGTGGTCCGTGTTTGTGTGTTTGTTTTCTATTTTTCAGGGTCGTGAATGCAGAGGACTACGTCGGATTCGGTGGACTACGTCGGACCAGCTTTTTTTTTTTTTTTTTAATAAAATGGTCAAACAGGGGTCTGGGGGAGTGTTTATTTCAATAAAATGTTTTATACTTGTGTGTGTGTATTTTTTTTTTACAATACTACAGTTTTAGTAATTAGGGCTATCTACAGGCGGCCCTGATTACTAATACTGGGCTTAGTGCTTGCCGGTATGGCAGGCCAGCACTAACCCCAACATCTATTACCTCGGCACCCACCACCACCAGGGGTGCCGGGAAGAGCCGGGTACCCGCAGGACCGGACCTTCTAAATTGAGGGTCTGGCTCTGGGGCGGCTGCAGGCTGGTACCATTAGGCTGGGAAGGGCCAATAACCGTGTCCCTTCCCACCCTGGTAGTGCCAGGCTGCTGCTGCTGCTGGTTGTATCTGGCTGGCGAAGGAAAAAAGGGGGGGACCCCACGCCATTTTTTTACAAAAATAAATAATTTAAAAAAAATGGCGTGAAATAAACACTCCCCCAGACCCCCATCGTGCCCCCATCAGACCTCAGGTCGGCGTCTCGTGCCCCCATCAGACCTCAGGTCGGCGTCTCGTGCCCCCATCAGACCTCAGGTCGGCGTCTCGTGCCCCCATCAGACCTCAGGTCGGCGTCTTGTGCCCCATCAGACCTCAGATCAGCCCACCCAGCCACTTAAAAAAAGCATACTTACCTGCGCTGCCGCTGCCATCAGGTTTCGCGCTCCACTGTCTTCCCTGCCGGCGCGCACTATGACCTGACGCTGCGTCAGGTCATAGTGCGCGCCGGAAGGGAAGACAGTGGAGCGTGGGAGCCGAGGACAGCGGCAGGACAGGTAAGTATGCTTTTTTAAAGTGGCTGGGTGGCTTGGGGCCTACCGGAGGATCCTCCGGTCCTCTGGTGGGCCAGTCCGACACTGTGCAGGTCCCTACCTTATGTAAATTTAGGTCACATGTCACTGCCAGCCAATCACTGCTGGGGAGGTATAGGGGCTGTTACATCACAGCAGGCGTTCCCACAGGCTTCCCTTTGATGCTGATTGGCTGAAAAAAACGGGCATTTCAAACTTGCAGTGACGCACAAATAATCACGAGTCCGCGCTGCCTCGGGATGCCGAGCCGAGCCGAAGCGGGCAATATTCGTGCGAATCACGAATATTGCCGCTTTGATTCGCTCATCACTACTGATCACCAAAATTATAATGAAGCCGCTCAAGGCGCTTTTAGTACATAGCCAGTCCCAACCATATTTTTTTTTTTTTCAGTCCCAACCATATTAGGCATCCTTATTGTGCTATTTCTGAATACAGACTCCATGCATATTACTGCACTGTGTAAAATATGCTGATATATGGTAATTCACATTACAGAAATAACTGTCTGACATTGGTCCATAAAATTCTATGGTCTTGATATCTGATGCACCACATTTATGATGAGGCGCAGGCCTCCTCATAAATTACACGCATCCTCCATTAGTCTGTGCTCCTAAACACAAATCCACAACAGCTCGGAGCTGACGTAAGTTTCTGGCTTCATTTGCACCACAAAACTGGTTCAAATGAAGATAAATTTGTCTCGTCTGTTTGCCAGAACCCTGTCCTTCTCTTGCCATATCTCCTTTTGGAAAAGAGTCAAGGGTGGCGCAAAAAAGAGGCATTTGCAGCTTTTTTTCCTCAAAAAGTCACAAAAAGCACACAGCTTATGACTTCTTAAAGCCACTTTTCTGGTGTAAGGGAGATGATAATTCTCCTCTGCAGAACCAAACTTTTTCCCACAGAAGGACTTTGCTATCAGTGCAATAAACCTCAGAAGTATACAACATGGTTCCATTTCTCACGCTGTATTGTGGGCCAAAATGCACAAGGAGAAAATGGTTTATCAGGTTCACTTTTGTGCAACTCTCAAGTACATATTCATGTGAAAATAGGCTCTTAGAGTGATGACCCCCATGAAGACCAAACTGGGACTACTGGAAGTAAAGAGAAGTCAAGCTGGCTGAATGCAGTAAAAATGGAACTCCGCTCTGATTAAAGCAAGAAGGCATACTAAGACAAATTACAGTTACTTATTCTTCATCACATATGATTTTCTAAAGGATGAGGTTTACTTTAAAATGAACATCCACCTCCACTCCGCTCTGGTTAAAGCAAGGAGGCATATTAAGACAAATTACATTTACTTATTCTTCATCACATATGATTTCCTAAAGGATGAGGTTTACTTTAAAGTGAACCTCCACCTCCACTTAGCTCTGGTTGAAGCAAAAAAGCATATTAAGACAAATTATATTTACTTAATCTTCATCACTTACAATTGCCTAAAGGATGAGGTTTACTTTAAAATTAACCTTCTCCTTTTGTCATCATGTTGTTTTTAAGTCCAAGATTTTGTGCTGATGAATTCATTAATATATTGTTAGAGATGTTACAAATCCTTTTTCTGATATATAGCTTCAGAATAGACATAGAATTAAGAGATAACGTATTGTCTGCCTGGAGCTGCAACTAGAGGGAGCGTAACAGTTTTGTGTTAGTCAATTCAATGCGTTAACAGTATGCAGTAAGCTCCCTCTAGTGGTTGCTGTAAGCAACCAGAATTTTATCATGTAGCAATTTGTACTCGCAGGGGTTTTGGAGTTATGTATCAGAAAAGCAAAGTTATGTCCACTCAAAAACATGTTAAGCAATGAATCAGTTCAGAATTCAGAACCTATGTTATAAATGACTGCTGATTTTGCTATATTCCACATTGTCCTCTTGAGAAGTAGAGGATTTTCAGGATCACTCACTAAATATGCCACTAGATAGGGTGGCCATTTGCCATGGTGGCCTATATAAGCAAGCAAGGGCTTCCAGGCCCTTGTCTGAGTGTCAGCGCAGAACAGTCCTGGTTCCACTCCCTTCGGGCTATTGTTGACTCTGCCTTATATAACCTTGTTTCTGGTTCCTTGCCCTGGTCTCTCTCCTGGCCTCTTGCTCCCTCTCATTCCAACTTGGTCTGTTCCTAGATTCTATTTAAGTCTTGTCCCCTGGTTCCTCTCTGAACTCCTAGTTCTGATACAGGTAGTTTTGATTTCGGTTTCAGTCCTGTCTACACACTTGAGTTCTATCACTGCTGTTGCAGTCGACTGGTGGTTATTCTGGGTATCACACCCTGTAGCAAAGACCACATCTCCATGTGATAGTTAACGGTAAAACTAGGGTATCCCTTAGACTCTAGACCCCAGGCTAGCCTGTGATAAACTGGTTGCAGTCCTTTAAGGATCTACTTTGTAGACACAAGAGACCTGAATCAACCTGTTTGATCATTTAAAGGGTTTCTGTCACCAGTTTTTTCGGTATGAATCAGGCTGACATTAGTGATGTGCTAATGTCACCTGATTCCAAATATATATCTGTTTTATTTACTGGTGCCCCCATTTTTATATAAAATGAACTTTTATTTTATGCTAATAAGGCCTCTAGGTGCAAGGGGTGTTACCCCTGCTCCTAGAGGCTCTGTTGATTGACAGGACCAGGCAGAGAAGAAACACTCCATTCACCATAGCTTGCAAGGACCTTCAATGATGTCATGACCATGTGATCAGTCACATGGTTTAGGAGGAGACAGGCTGTTTGTGTGATCCTAACCATGTGACTGATCACACGGTCATGACATCATTGAAGGTCCTTGCAAGCTATGGTGAATGGAGTGTTTCTTCTCTGCCTGGTCCTGTCAATCAACAGAGCCTCTAGGAGCAGGGGTAACGCCCCTTGCACCTAGAGGCCTTATTAGCATAAAATAAAAGTTCATTTTATATAAAAATGGAAGCACCAGTAAATAAAACAGATATATATTTGGAATCAGGTGACATTAGCACATCTCTAATGTCAGCCTGATTCATACCGAAAAAACTGGTGACAGAAACCCTTTAAATAATAACCTAGTCTTTATTGTAACTTTGCAAAGTAAGATGTTCATGTGTGTATACATGAATGATAACACTACATCATTATACCTGACCATTTTATGACCCATATCAGGTATTTAGTATTTAGCGATGAGGTCCTTGATGTGAATAACACATGGCATTTTCACTTTTGTGCGCATAATTTTCAAGAAAGTTTTTTATCGAACTATGTAACAACTAACGATGTGGATTATGCAGTATTTGTTTTACACAAAATCCTACGTATAACTAGGAAATGCATTCAAGGGCATTTTATTAAGGGCCTCTGCACACGACTGTATGTGCTCCGAGACATACGGTTCGTGAGCGGGCCATATGTCCCAGAGCGGCATCGATCATGCGCACGGGAGTGCACAGCATCATAGATTACTATGATGCTGTGCATTTCGGGCCGCCCACGGGACTACTGTCCCGCACTCATAAAATCATATGAGTGCGGGACAATAGTCCCGCGGGCGGCCCGACGTGTACAGCATCATAGTAATCTATGATGCTGTGCACTCCCGTGCGCATGATCAATGCCGCTCTGGGACATATGGCCCGGACCGTATGTCTCGGAGCACATCGGTCATGTGCAAGGGCCCTAATCCCTATCACTACAGCAGCAATTAAGTCTATGGAATGAAAAACCACTTTTATTGGAAAGATTATTAGATTTACTAGCCACTTTTTGCGAATAAAACAAATGAATATATAAAGTCAGTAAAATTTCGCAATAATTTATTATAACTTATTAATCAATTTCAAAATAATAGCTATGCTGCAATATTTTAATGCTATTATCTGAGTCATAGCACACTTTACTCATATTGCAACATGGAGAATTCATTCACAGTACCTAATTTTTCTGACAGCAATTAACTTATTTGAATGCATGAATACACAGATAACTGAGAGAAAGAAAAAATAACCTAAAAAAACATAAATCATTGTGTACGGTACAGAAACAGAGTGTTGCCTTCGATTAGCAGCAAGGTTTTTTTTTTTTTTTTTTTTTTTTTTTTTTTGGGGGGGGGACATATAGCACCTCTGGTTTTTCAAAATTTTGACATATACAAATAAAACATACACAACTAAACGTAAATAAAATACAAAAATAAAATACAGAAAAAGCACTTTTATTCTGCTGGAAAAACTCTCCCAAGTGCCCAGCTGAAAATGAAACTAAAAACAGCTTTCTCTCCTGACTCAATTTCTAACGGCTATATCTTCTGATATACTGGACATAATGCTGTGATTTTCATATCATTTGAATGCCAGCTTTCAAAAAAAAGTCAGCCCTCCCCTCTTCAGCCTGGTTTGCTTTGAGCACTTGCAGCAGCAGAGCTGGGCACTTGGGAGCTTTTTTCATGCAGAATAAAAGTGCTTTTTCTGAACATGGAATACAGACACACAGTGCACACAGGTATGTCTGGGATGTGTATGCAATCTTCTGTGGGGCAGTGCTCTTAGTTATATTGGTGAAAACAGGTGGAAGACTCCCTTTAAAGCACTCTAGTCTCCCTGTCTGTTTCTCTCGGTCCAGCTTACTCCTCCTCCCACTCCGTAGACTTGTATGGGAGCTTGTAATCTGATCCTTCAGTGAGCTGATAGTCCATTTTGGTCTCCCAAGAAGGAATAGGCAGAAAATTCACCGTATTCAAACTATAGGACACAGTTTTTAGCGAGAAAAAATCTTCCTAAAAAGTGCCTGCGTTTTATAGTCTGCGGTCACTTTGTTTATGTACTGGCCTGATGTATTACACATCAGCAGGGTCTCTCAGCACTAGTTCAACACTTGAGGACTTACTGGGGCTGAAGTGCACCAGGCTTGCTTAGACAACAATGACGCTTTCGCCAGAGAGGGCTCACTGTCTGCAAAGCTTGGCAGAAGGGTGAGGGTGGAGGGCTGCTTCAACCATTCATATCTCCCGATTGGGAACAGCTATAGACATGGTTCTGGTCTTATTTTTAAGCTGACAGTCTAATCTTAAAAGGGAGTCTTTCACCTATTTTTCACCTATATAACTAACAGCAGTGCCCCACAGAAGATTGCAGACACATCCCAGACATACCTGTGTGCACTGTGTGTCTGTATTACATGTCCAGAAAAGCACTTTTATTCTGCTGGAAAACAGCTCAAGTGCCCGGCTGAAAGAGAAACTAAAAACAGCTTTCTCTCCCGATATTCTAACAGCTACATCTTCTGATATACTAGATATAATGCTGTGATATTGATCATTTTAAAGTTGGAATACCAGCTTTCATAGAAGGTCAGAACCATTTTTCTATCTGCTACCAATCTCAAAATATGAGCAGCTAAAGCAGCCCTCCTCTCTTCAGTTTGGTTTGCTTTGAGCACGTGCAGCAGCAGAGCTGGGCACTTGGGAGCTGTTTTCCAGCAGAATAAAAGTGCTTTTCCTGGACATGTAATACAGACACAAAGTGCACACAGGTATGTCTGGGATGTGTCTGCAATCTTCTGTGGGGCACTGCTGTTAGTTATATAGGTGAAAAACAGGTGAAAGACTCCCTTCAAAAGAATGAGAGAATTGGGAGATATAGTTGTTAGAAATCAAGTCTGCAGTGTAAGCAGGGGAAATCTAATTTCACTTTCACCTGCTATCATTCCCGACCTAATTTCTAAAAGCTATATTTCCCAATGTAGTGGAGAAAATGCTGTGATTCTGATCTTGTTTAAAAGCTTAGACTGTCTTCTTTTTTACTTTTACAAGCATGATTTAAATTTTGTTTATATCAATTATACTATGCACCCTTGAAAAGTTTTATTACATTGTGCTATTTTTACATTTTCTGGAATGAGTCTTAAAGTCTGAAAAATACAGTAGTTTAGGAAGCAGGGGAATGAAGGGGGAGCTGATATTTATCTGTACCACTGAGTTATGAAAAGTTGTGTGGAAACTGACCATTTACGTTTCTTGCTCACAATATAGATAAATCTACCGGCTTGCAAATAATAAAGTGCATTTTTACTGTTCACTTATAGAACTCTCCATTATAACGCAAAGACACAAAACAAATATACCAATGTAAAAGCAACCAAATCTTGCTTGTGGAAAAAATAAAATATAAACCTACATTGCATAGAATAGCTAAAGGAATGCATAATTAGACAAGACACATTACTTACCCCAATATTAAACTTCCCTGTAAAGTAATCCAAGTTTGCTTGAATGAACCAGATATTCGTTAATCCTAATCCATTACTTCTGTCCCTGGCACGTATCAAAGACTCTTCTTTATTCTCTATCAGAACAATCTGAAGTCAGAGAAGCAAAATCTCTTATGTTATTGTATTATATAAATAGGACTACTCTATTTCCATTTACCATGTAACAGAAAAGGCCATATATAAAACATAGGGGGGTCATTTATCAAACGGGTGTAAAGTAGAACTGGCTTAGTTGCCCATAGTAACCAATTAGATTCCACCTTTCATTTTCGACAGCTCCTTTGGAAAATGAAAGGAGGAATCTGACTGATTGCTATAGGCAACTAAACCAGTTCTACTTTACACCAGTTTGATCAATGTGCCCCATAGAGTCACTAAACTGGTAACTGTCATGCAATGCTTGGAAATCAAGGTCATAGAGAAAACATGACTAGTACTATTCAACTCAAGGTTCCTTCCTGCACATCAGGTAGGGTTGTCTTTAAAATTAAAGGTTCATTCAGTCGGCGGTGTTTGTGGTGCGCAAATAACGGATCTGCAAAACACTATTGCTATTATGGACAAGAATAGGACATGCACATCTTTTTTGCAGGGCTGTGGAATGGAACTACTTTTGCAGCCTCATTGAAATGAATGGGTTCGCAACCATTCCCCAAAATTACAAAACGAATGCGGACCCATTCATACGGTTGTCTGAATGAGCCCTAGAGCTGATGGGGTAAGACCAGGGACACCTGTTATTAAAAAATATGACGTGCTTATACGTCATAAGCATTAGGGGGAAGTATGGAGTGGGCTCGCATGCTGACCTTGCTCCTTACATGGCGAGTGCTGGCTGTATAATATAGCTGAGACCCGCTGGCAGTGACCTGGAACCGAGATGGCTCAGATCCGGGTCATTTAACCCCTCAGATATCACAGCATCTGCAGGGTTAGACATAGGGAGGGGGCTCCCTCTGTCTTCCGAACGGGACCTAACATCAGTTACTATGACTGAAGCCAGTGAAAACCCCATAGACTGCAATTGCGGTCTATGGGAAAAACGATTCAACGATCGCATGTACATGTCCCCTATAAGGGCTAAAAAGTACAGTAAGAAAAAATTCATATCACCCCCTTTCCAATTTTACACAAAAATAAACAATAAAAAAATAAACAGAATTGGTATTGCTGCATCAAAAAAGTTGCATGTACCTCAAAGTGATACCAATAAAAGCAACAGTTAAAGGGGTTGCCAGTAAAAATGCCCCCATTGTGCCAGAAAAAATGCCCCCAGGGCCAGTAAAAATGCCCCCAGGGCCCCATTGTGCCAGTAAAAATGCCCCAGTGCCAGTAAAAATGCCCCCAGTGCCCCATGTGCCAGTAAAAATGCCCCCAGTGCCAGTAAAAATGCCCCCAGTGCCCCATGTGCCAGTAAAAATGCCCCCAGTGCCAGTAAAAATGCCCCCAGTGCCCCATTGTGCCAGTAAAAATGCCCCCAGTGCCAGTTAAAATGCCACCAGTGCCCCATTTTGCCAGTAAAAATGCCCCCAGTGCCTATGTGCCAGTAAAAATGCCCCCAGTGCCAGTAAAAATGCCCCCAGTGCCCCATGTGCCAGTAAAAATGCCCCCATTGCCAGTAAAAATGCCCCCAGTGCCCCCATGTGCCAGTAAAAATGCTACCAGTGCCCATAAAAATGCCCCCAGTGCCCCCATTGTGCCAGTAAAAATGCCCCCAGTGCCAGTAAAATGCCCCCATGTGCCAGTAAAAATGCCCCCATGTGCCCCCAATGGAGCTCCGGTCGGTGCTACAATAAAAAAAAATTAACACTTATACTTACCTCCATGGTGCTGGCAGCGATGCGATGCAGGCCTCTTCCGGCCTGTGTCCCGCGCTGTACGGCTCAGGCGGCGCGATTTCGCGCCGCCTGAGCCGGCCTCTGATGGGGGCATTTTTACTGGCACAATGGGGCACTGGGGGCATTTTTACTGGCACTGGGGGCATTTTTACTGGCACTGGGGCATTTTTACTGGCACAATGGGGCCCTGGGGGCATTTTTACTGGCCCTGGGGGCATTTTTTCTGGCACAATGGGGGCATTTTTACTGGCAAAATGGGGGCATTTTTACTGGCACATGGGGCACTGGGGGCATTTCTATTGGCACTGGGGGCATTTTTACTGGCACAATGGGGCACTGGGGGCATTTTTACTGGCACTGGGGGCATTTTTACTGGCACATGGGGCACTGGGGGCATTTTTACTGGCACATGGGGCACTGGGGGCATTTTTACTGGCTCATGGGGCACTGGGGGCATTTTTACTGGCCCTGGGGGCATTTTTACTGGCACATGGGGCATTTTTACTGGCACATGGGGCACTGGGGGCATTTTTACTGGCACAATGGGGGCATTTTTACTGGCACAATATGGGGCATTTTTACTGGCACTGGGGGGGGAGACGTTATGTTTACACTATTACTGTCAGGGACACTATTTGCTGGGCGCAGTTATTTTAGGACACTGTGTGCCAATAATTATTGAAGGGCACTATCTGTGTGGTACTAGTGGCACAGTACTGGGGGTGGTAGGATGATTTGTCCAGAAGACGGGAGGATGATGGAAAAGTAGTAAACTAAGATTTTTTTCTGTCAAACTGCAGAGATGAGAAATGGCTGAAAAATGGCGTCTGGTCTGAAAGGAGAAGATGAGGAAAGAGAAGATCTACATCAGAGGAGACGTCACTGGATGTAAGAGGTATGGGGCGCTGTATTAGGCTACATTCACACGAACATTGTGTTTTGCAGTCTGCAAATTGCGGATCCGCAAAAAAAGGATCATGTTCCGTATGGCATCCGTTTTTTTTGCAGATCCACTGTAACGATGCCTATCCTTGTCCGCAAATGAACAAAAATAGGAATGGACATACATATGCGGACAGCACACAGTGTTCATTGAAGTGAATGGGTCGTGTGAATGTAGCCTTACCCTGTATGTTCTGTAGTGATACACGTAATGTTAGGAAGGAAAAGGTTAGTTTTTACTCGTTCGTCGGCTGATTAGGAACGCTTTTTCGGCCGATAATCGGCCCGTGTAAAAGGACCTTTACACATCAATCTGTGTAATAGGGCCACTCATGAACTGAAAGACTTTTGACATGTCACAGAGACATATCAAAAGTTTTGATCAGTCCGGGTCTGAGTTCTAGACCCGTACCCTATCAGGAGATATAGCTTTTCCATCTCTCCCTTGTTTGGTGTGGTTTACGTTTATTAAATTATTATATTTTAATAATTTTTAGGGCCTCTAAAAGGGTTGGCTGTGACTTTAAAAAGTTGAGGCATGTGGGCCTCTTTGATTTCAAAATGCCAGGGCTGAATTTCAGTCCCAGTCCGGCCCTGCCGCGTGCTGTCAGCATCCATATATACTGTATGTTTTGCAGCCCCTCAAAGAAATACACATTTCTAACGAAGGGTGAGACGTGCTGATCCGCAAAATGTGGAATGCACAAAACCGGTATCCGTTTTTTGCAGAACACAAAATGGAGATTATGCCCCCTAACTTGTAGAGTGTAGGCAAGGATTCTACACTACTAAGACACCCCACAGAAACATAGTGACACATTTTATTTGAGTTCCTGGAATCACATTCTACACTTTTCAGATAATGTGTAGAATTTTAGTAAAATGCAGAGTTACCACCCATTTTACACAGAACAGATTAACAGCTAAAAGAACTCAGGATCTCCTCCAATTTCCCTTTTTTTTTTTTGCAGTTTGTCTATTCTCAAGTCATTTTATTTGCATATTCTGGCTAACACCCAAAAAAACACAGTCAAAAAAGATCATAAATAAGCAAATTAACCAGCCAATAAAATAATACACTTACAGAATGCTTTCATGTAATTCTACGTATTTGTGTGGTCTGCAGATCCTTACCTGACATGATGGTAGCATGTATGCCAAAACAATCCCCACGTGGCCCTGTGTGAGAAAACACAGTGGTATTGGCAGTTGTACACAAGCGGTATCAAAATAATAAAGATATCATAGTGAGATTTAACATTCATATGAATATAGGGATATACTAATTGGGCTTCCACATAAAAAACAGGGTAAAAGAAGACATTGAGTAAAGCAGCCAATCAGGTCACTTTAGATGAGGACGAAAGAAAGTGGGCCACAAGGTTGTCACCAGCTTTTGGAGTTTGGGCAATGCAGAGTGGGGCACAAGGCTGTCACCAGATTTTGGAGTGTGGACAATGCAGAGTGGGCCACAAGGTTGTCACCAGCTTCTGGAGTGTGGACAATGCAGAGTGGGCCACAAGGTTGTCACCAGCTTCTGGAGTGTGGACAATGCAGAGTGGGCCACAAGGTTGTCACCAGCTTCTGGAGTGTGGACAATGCAGAGTGGGCCACAAGGTTGTCACCAGCTTCTGGAGTGTGGACAATGCAAAGTGGGCCACAAGGTTGTCACCAGCTTTTGGAGTGTGGGCAATGCAGAGTGGGCCACAAGGCTGTCACCAGGTTTTGGAGTGTGGGCAATACAGGGTGGGCCACAAGGCTGTCACCAGTTTTTGGAGTGCGGACAATGCAGAGTGGGCCACAAGGTTGTCACCAGCTTTTGGAGTGTGGACAATAAATAGTGGGTCACAAGGCTGTCACCAGCTTTTGGAGTGTGGGCAATGCAGAGTGGGCCACAAGGCTGTCACCAGTTTTTGGGGTGTGGACAATGCAGAGTGGGCCACAAGGTTGTCACCAGCTTCTGGAGTGTGGACAATGCAGAGTGGGCCACAAGGTTGTCACCAGCTTCTGGAGTGTGGACAATGCAAAGTGGGCCACAAGGTTGTCACCAGCTTTTGGAGTGTGGGCAATGCAGAGTGGGCCACAAGGCTGTCACCAGGTTTTGGAGTGTGGGCAATACAGGGTGGGCCACAAGGCTGTCACCAGTTTTTGGAGTGCGGACAATGCAGAGTGGGCCACAAGGTTGTCACCAGCTTTTGGAGTGTGGACAATAAATAGTGGGTCACAAGGCTGTCACCAGCTTTTGGAGTGTGGGCAATGCAGAGTGGGCCACAAGGCTGTCACCAGTTTTTGGGGTGTGGACAATGCAGAGTGAGCCACAAGGTTGTCACCAGCTTTTGGAGTGTGGACAATAAAGAGTGGGCCACACAGTTGCCACCAGCTTTTGTTATCTGGAAAATGCAAACAAGTTCTTAGGCTGACTTCAGTTATTTGGTCAGTTGTTTAGATCAGTTATTGTGAGCCAAAACCAGATGCGGATCAATAACACAGAATAGGTGCAAATCAAATCATTAGACCTGATCTCTTTGTAGGCTTCACTACTGGTTTTGGCTCACAATAACTTATGGAAATAACTCACCAAATAACTGATGTGTGAACTCAGCCTTAATGGAATAATACTGTCTAATATACAAAGCCCTCCTGATGGTGGAAGCCAATTGTTACCTCCCCTACAGCTCCAATTATTGTCTGCACTGGTTAACAATATCCAAATGAACCATAAACAAAGTGATTACGGTAATTGCAACACTTTATTTTGGTGTGAACTGATGCTGCAGGCCATTGACATTTGCTGCCAAGTTCCCCCAAAGATTACAGCAGGACATACAGTAATCTTCTTCTCATTGGGAAACACCCCTAAGTAAAAGGTAATGTCCACAGTGGGCACTGGGCAACTATGAAGGTTTAATAAATAAATGAAAACAAGAAAAACAGTTTCAAAATGTCACGATGCTTTCAAAAAACTTCTGACGTCATAGTGACATGTCTGAAGTTTTGTTTGTCGAGGGTCTCAACGGAAATGAAGCAGCTCTGTGTCTCTGCACATCTGATCTCTGGGGAGGCGGGGTTAGCGGTATGTGAACTCATGGGACCACATTTATTATCAGTTTACACCAGTTTTGGAGTAAACTGAGCATCAAAATGTAAAAACGTGCACAAAAGTTGCAAATTGTGTAAAATAAAAATTGTTTTTGTGCCCCGTTGAAAAAGTATGTGTTGGTAAGTGGCATAAAAGATTTACACAGATTTATTCATTCTAAAGCCAGAATACTGAGCAAAGCTACACCAGTCATACACTTATATATGAGCGATCCGTCCCATTGAAATGAATGGGGCGGCTTGGGTGTAATTACACCTGCTCACCGCTGAGGATGTTACGGCGAGCAGGTAAACAGTGAAGAGGAGGCAGCGCTGGTACAGCGTGCACCTCCTCTTCAAACAGCTGATTGGCGGGGGTGCCGGGCGTCAGACCCCCGCCGATCTGATATTGATGACTTATCCTGAGGATAGGTCACCAATAAATATAACTTGGAGAACCCCTTTAAGTCTGATTCAATAACAACAGTCAATGTCCAACCTAGAAGAACATTTTTTAAATATACAAATAAGTTCTGTTCTTATTAACCCCTGAACAATCAGGCATTTTTGGGCTCGAGGTCCAGATGGGTGCAATGCCAGATATCACTTTTTTATTTCCACTTCAACATGACTGAATGAGGCCTTATACTGATACTGTCTTTTCATACCCTTCTTAAACATGTACATTAGCATTTTCAGTTTTTACATTTTAGGGTCCTCTATGTTTTTTCTTTTTTTTATACTTCATTCAATGCTGACCTGAACTTATATATTTCAAGTATGAGTTTTTACTGCCATGGGAATAATAAAAATATGCAGGTCATTTGTTAACATCGAGCATACTGAAGATGGGACGGGACATTCATTTTTAACTACTTAAAAATCTATAGGCGTATGGAAACTTGTGGAAAAGCTAAGATAGATGTAGGGAAGTACTCCATTACTTTCCTAAAATACTATGCACCTTTCGGTGACACAATGCATTCCTTTGCATGAACTTCAATCAGTATACAACATAAAATGTAACTGGCTGATGAAATGAAAATTAAAAAGACCAAATGAATAACTGTAGTCCATAGACAGAGATATGTTACCCCTCCACTACAGAAGTCCACAACTGTGTCTCCAGGTTTTGCCATATTGGTGACGACTGATAAGAGATTATTCAGCTGCTGCTGTTTCCTCAGGGCACGGTCACTGGACATCTTACCTAAAACAAATATTAGAACCACCATTAATCATTGGGAGGAAGGCATTTTGGTTGGCGCACATTATGCATCTGTTCCTATTTTTCACAGTCGTATATAATTACATTAAGTGGACTGGAAACACCAATAATAAATCATCCCCATTTCTGCAAGATAATTTATAGAAGAGTATCCATAAAAGCAACATTTTCATGGTTATAAATGATAGGAAGTTGAATCTTATCAGGCACCTGCTTGCCTTGAAATTTGTGCTGTGTGTGCCAACTTTCACGTTAACTGAGAAAAAACAGCTGGTAGAGGATCGGGTAAAGTAAGCATGAGCAGTCAGTAACCAGCTAAAATGGAGGTGTCTTCTCATATATATGGGAAAGTGTGGATGATTATCTGGTGAACGCGAAAAGTTGAAGGAATAACTATGATCAATGTTGATAAGACCAAAATCACCATCGGAATCAGGTCTACTCTGTATATCAACAGTTTAAAGGGACTTTCTGAGACTTTTATACTGATGACCTATCCTCTGGATAGGTCATCAATATCTGATACGTTGCGTCTAACACATGGAACACCCGCCAATAAGCTGTTTGAGAAGGCACTGGTGCTCCACCAAGCGCCATGGCCTTCTTACAGCTTTCTCTAGGTCAGTGATGTTGCATTCATCGGTCACATAGTTGAGATGGTCACATGGTCAGCTCAGCCCTATTCAAGTAAAGGAGTGTCGGGGCCTTCTCAAAGCGCGGATTGGCGGGGGTCTGGGTTTCGGACCCCCACCAATTAGATACTGATGACCTATCCACTGGATAAGTCATCAGTTAAAAAGTCCCTCAAAACCTCTTTAACGTTATAGGAGAAGTTTCAAATTTATGAAGCTGAAGGTGTCCCAAATATTGCTATATTGATGACATTTACATCCCACAAAAACATCCCAGGGGACTATCCACCCCTGTATCTACAAGGTTGCATGAAGTCAGATAAACCCATCAACCATGAAGAAATGCATTCTAAAAGAAATATTAACAACTGTGGAGATTTCCTTTAAGAAAAGACACAATTATGGTCATATACACCATATGCATGAAAAAACTACTGGCAGTTATAATCTGCAAGTAGTTTAACTCTTACTTGACCATGACTAGTTTAATTCTTACTTGACCATGACTATGACAATCTGAAGTCTTAATTGGAGTCTATGGAAGAACTGGTTGGACTAATTGATGGTAACTGAAGAAAAGGCTCTGGATAGACTGCACCCCCTGCTATAAACACTTACAAGTGCATCTCAATAAATTAGAATATCATCAGTTTTTTTTTTTTTTTTCCCAGTAATTCAATTCAAAAAGTGAAACACATACAGTACAGACCAAAAGTTTGGACACACCTTCTCATTCAAAGAGTTTTCTGTATTTTCATGACTATGAAAATTGTAGATTCACACTGATGGCATCAAAACTATGAATTAACACATGTGGAATTATATACTTAACAAAAAAGTGTGAAACAACTGAAAATATGTCTTATATTCTAGGTTCTTCAAAGTAGACATATTGTGCTTTGATTACTGCTTTGCACATTCTTGGCATTCTCTTGATGTACTTTAAGAGGTAGTCACCTGAAATGGTTTTCACTTCACAGGTGTGCCCTGTCAAGTTTAACAAGTGGGATTTCTTGCCTTATAAATGGGGTTGGGACCATGAGTTGTGTTGGGCAGAAGTCAGGTGGATACACAGCTAATAGTCCTACTGAATAGACTGTTAAAATTTGTATTATGGCAAGAAAAAAGCAGCTAAGTAAAGAAAAACGAGTGGCCATCATTACTTTAAGAAATGAAGGTCAGTAAGTCCGAAAAATTGGGAAATCTTTGAAAGTGTCTCCAAGTGCAGTCGCAAAAACCATCAAGCGCTACAAAGAAACTGGCTCACATGAGGACCGCCCCAGGAAAGGAAGACCAAGAGTCACCTCTGCTGCGGAGGATAAGTTCATCCGAGTCACCAGCCTCAGAAATCGCAGATTAACAGCAGCTCAGATTAGAGACCAGGTCAATGCCACACAGAGTTCTAGCAGCAGACACTTCTCTACAACAACTGTAAAGAGGAGACTGTGTGCAGCAGGCCTTCATGGTAAAATAGCTGCTAGGAAACCACTGCTAAGGACAGGCAACAAGCAGAAGAGACTTGTTTGGGCTAAAGAACACAAGGAATGGACATTAGACCAGTGGAAATCTGTGCTTTGGTCTGATGAGTCCAAATTTGAGATTTTTGGTTCCAACCACCGTGTCTTTGTGCGACGCAGAAAAGGTGAATGGATGGACTCTACATGCCTGGTTCCCACCATGAAGCATGGAGGAGGAGGTGTGATGGTGTGGGAGTGCTTTGCTGGTGACACTGTTGGGGATTTATTCAAAATTGAAGGCATACTGAACCAGCATGGCTACCACAGCATCTTGCAGCGGCATGCTATTCCATCCGGTTTGCGTTTAGTTGGACCATCATTTCTTTATCAACAGGACAATGACCCCAAACACACCTCCAGGCTGTGTAAGGGTTATATGACCAAGAAGGAGAGTGATGGGGTGCTACGCCAGATGGCCTCCACAGTCACCAATCGAGATGGTTTGGGGTGAGCTGGACCGCAGAGTGAAGGCAAAAGGGCCAACAAGTGCTAAGCATCTGGCAAAAGGGCCAACAAGTGCTAAGCATCTCTGGGAACTCCTTCAAAACTGTTGGAATACCATTTCTGGTGACTCCCTCTTGAAACTCATCAAGAGAATGCCAAGAGTGTGCAAAGCAGTAATCAAAGCAAAAGGTGGCTACTTTGAAGAACCTAGAATATAAGACATATTTTCAGTTGTTTCACACTTTTTTGTTAAGTATATCATTCCACATGTGTTAATTCATAGTTTTGATGCCTTCAGTATGAATCTACAATTTTCATAGTCATGAAAATACAGAAAACTCTTTGAATGAGAAGGTGTGTCCAAACTTTTGGTCTGTACTGTATATTATATAGAGTCATTACAAACAGAGTGAACTTTTTCAAGTGTTTATTTCTATTAATGTTGATGATTATGGCTTAGAGTCAAGGAAAACCCAAAAGTTATCTCAGAAAATTAGAATAATTAACCCAAAACACCTGCAAAGGCTTCCTAAGCCTTTAAAAAGGTCCCTTAGTCTAGTTCAGTAGGCGACAATATCATAAGGGAGACTGCTGACTTGACAGATGTCCAGAAGGCTGTCATTGACACACTCCACAAGGAGGGTAAGCCACAAACGGTCATTGCTAAAGAAGCTGGCTGTTCACAGAGTGATATAAGCATATTAATGGAAAGTTGAGTGGAAGAAAAAAGGGTGGTAGAAAAAGGTGCACAAGCAACAGGGAGAACCACAGCCTTGATAGGATTGTTAGGAAAAGGCCTTTCCTAAATTTGGGGGAGATTCACAAGGATTGAACTGCTGCTGGAGTCAGTGCTTCAAGAGCCATCACACAAAGATGTATCCAGGACATGGGCTACAAGTAGAGTTGCACCGGGTATCGAATTCTCGATACCCAATCGATACTTTTGTCCCGGTATCGTATCGATACCGGGATTTGCCTGTTACCGATACTAGGCTGTGCTACTGCTCAGCCTAGTATCAGAGAACATGGAGCGCGATGCAAAGCCACAGCCTCACAGGGCAGAAGGAAGCTCTCCCTCCCCCCTGTGCTGCTGCTGCCACCAATGAGAGGAGGGGGGCGGAGGAGGGGAGGGGCTGCGGCCGCTGCGCCACCAATGAACATTACTATCATTTAATACAAGTGCACGAGCAGGTGCCGGCGCAGAATCACATAGCCCGCACCCATAACAGGGAGCTGCGATCAGCGGTAGTTAACCCCTCAGGTGTGGCACATGAGGGGTTAACTGCAGCCGGCACCTGCTCCTGCACTTGTATTAAATGATAGTAATGTTCATTGGTGGCGCAGCCCCCCCCCACCCAGTATTAAATCATTGGTGGCGCAGTGTGCCCTCCCCCCCAACCGCCCAGTATAATAAACATTGATGGCAGTGGCCACAGATGCCCCCCTTCCCCTCCTCATTGGTGGTGCAGTGGTAGATTCCGATCGGAGCCCCAGCAGTATCGGTTGTATCTGGCTGCCATGGTAAGCTCCCTGCTGCTGTGTGCAGAAAGAACAGGGCAGCAGGGAGAGTGTAAGTCCTATGCACCCTAATAGCTCTCTATTAGGGTGCATAGAACAAGGGTTCTAGCCCCAAAGGGGGCTAATAGGAAATACAAAGTAAAAAAAAAAGTTAAAAAAACACAAACCCCAAAATATTAAGTTTAAATTCCCCCTTCCCAATTTTACATATAAAATATTTAAACAATAAACAAACATATTAGGTATCGCCACGTCCGAAAAGTCCAAAGTATTAAAATATTAAAAAATATCTCCTATGCAGTGAACGCCGTAACAGAATAAAATAAATAAATAAATAAATAAAAACTGCACGATTCACCATTTTTTAGTCACCTTGTCCCCCCCCAAAAAAATAGGATAGGACTGTTCTATTATGGGCTGGACGTTTTATAAAATGCGGAATGCACGCAGCTTTTTTAGGTGTTTTTATTTTTTCGTGTGGGATCGAATCGTATCGAGTATCGCATTACTTTTTTATGGTATCGAAACTGAATCAAAATTTTGGTTTCGTGACAACCCTAGCTACAAGTGTCGCATTCCATGTGTCAAGCCACTCATGACCAATAGACAATGCCAGAAGCATCTTACTTGGGCCAAGGAGAAAAAGAACTGAACTGTTGCTCAGTGGTTAAAGGCGTTATTCTCAGATGAAAGTAAATTTTCCATTTCATTTGGCAATCAAGGTCCCAGAGTCTGGAGGAAGAGTGGAGAGTCACTCAATCCAAGCTGCTTGAGGTCTACTGTGAAGTTTCCACAATCAGTGATGGTTTGGGGAGCCATGTCATCTGCTGGTGTAGGTCCACTGTGTTTTATCAAGACGAAAGTCAGTGCACCCGTCTACCAGGAAATTTTAGAGCACTTCATGCTTCCCTCTGCCAACAAGCTTTTTGGAGATGGAATTTTTATTTTCCAGCAGGACTTGGCACCTGTCCACACTGCCAAAAGTACCAATATCTGGCTTAATAACCACAGTATCGCTGTGCTTGATTGGCCAGCAAATTTGCCTGACCTTAACCTCATAGAGAATCTACGGGGTATTGTAAAGAGGAAGATGAGAGACACCAGACCCAACAATGCAGACGAGCTGAAGGACCAGACCCAACAATGCAGACGAGCTGAAGGCTGCTATCAAAGCAACCAGGGCTTCCATAACACCTCTGCAGTGCCACAGGCTGATCGCCTCCATGCCACGCCGCATTGATGCAGTCATTCATGCAAAAGGAGCCCCAACCAAATATTGAGTGCATTTACTGTACATACTTTTCATTTGGCCAAAATTTCTGTGTTTAAAATTTTTTTACAGTTGGTCTAATATAATATTCTAATTTTCTCAGATAATGACTTTTGGGTTTTCCTTGGCTATAAGCCATAATCATCAAGATTAACAGAAATAAACACTTGAAAAAGTTCATTCTGTTTGTAATGACTTTATATAATATATGTGTTTCACTTTTTGAATTGAATTACTAGAAAAAACAAACTTTTTGATGATATTCTAATTTATTGAGATGCACTTGTATTTTAAAATGTCCGAGGTCATAAAGACTTCAGTTGTGATTATGAACTGGAACTAAGTGTCCCTTTACACAAGACGATATTACAGCAGATTGTCAGGAAGGAAGCGTTAGCGGAGGAGACTGCTGCATTTACATTCAGCGATCTCCTCTAGAGTATGGGGAGGTGCAATTGCTAATGCTATCGCTTTTCCCCATAAAGTCCACTACAATGTCACTACAATGTCACATTCTCTGTATAGCTGTATTGGAAAAAGGCATTGGTAAAAAAAAAATGGTAGAAAGATATCAGGCAATGAGAGAAAAACCACCAGACCCAGTGCATGCTGCGATTTGACAAAAAGGAACCTTGAGGGTGAAAAATCTCCTGCTTGTCTTTCCCAGAGACTTCCGTGCACCATCTGGAATAGGAGTTTTTTTTCTTCTAAAAACTGAACAAAACCTCTCAAAAACACAGAAAAATTCAGGCACTGACTTCCTGGTGAGCTTGTACTTATATGTAGAAGCTGTAGTCTAAAGGACTGGCAAAGGACAGAAAAGAAGACTTAAAGGGAACTTGTCATGTTGAATATGGTGTCTGAGATGAAGACATCATGTTATAGAGCAGGAGGAGCTGAGCAGATTGATGTATAGTTTAATGGAAAAAGATTTAGTAAAGATTAAATAAAACTTGAAATGTATCCATTCAAATTCTTGCCCATTCTAGGCTTTAAAGTCAAGAAGGTGGTCCTATCAGTGTGTATACAGTCATAGAGGGAAGGCTGTCACTGATAAGACCACTTCCTTGACTTCAAAACCCAGAAAGAGAAGGAATTTTAATGGAAAAAGTCCAAGTAGTACTGAATCTTTTTTCATAAAACTATATGTCAATCTGCTCAGCTTCTCCTGCTCTATATCATGCTGTCTGTTGCTTACATTGCATTTTTGTGTGGACAGGTTCTCTTTAAACCATTGGTTATCGGAGTGAAGCAAAAAAAGAAAATAATAGATCTGCATTCTCTCAACTTTACAGGTAAGATCCACCCATAAGTAGGAATCAATAAAGCAACCGCTCCCCCGCAGAAAAAAAAATCAGCTACTACATTAAGCCATCACAAGAAAGAACTTTCTCATAACATCACCAGTAACATTTTTATTAGCCAGGAGATAACGGTAATGGGAGCCAAGCTTTAAACAGAATCTGTACACAGGTCCCTTCGCCCTAACCTTAAAGCTTTCCTGCTAAGCATTTGTTCTTCAGAACATTTATTATTCTGTCCGACATTCCATGGGGGTTTCACCTGCAGTTTACTAATGATCTCAATGATCAGTCTCGCTGTCAGCACGTAGAAAAGTGAACAGCTCCAGGCGCACTGACATACATATGGCTGATAGATGTAGCCCCAATGTAAACACAAACAGGCGCAGTCAGGAACTGACATGTAGCGGTAACCTCAATCTCCCGTCTCGCGTTCTTCTTGTCTCCCATGGTAAGCCAAGGATATTAGACTTGCTGAGTGAGTTTTACAGAGTGACGATGTAGCAATTAGTATCTTGCAGGTCTGAATGCTACACCAAAGTTTACCAGCAATTCAGTCCCGTACAAGAAGCTTTCATCACCTTGACAATCTATGCATCTTCCCGAAAATATATTGCCTTCCTTCCTGTCGCTCATTCATATCTTCAACAAATCAGCTGTTCAGGCTAGATCAAGGAAAATGTAAAAGTTAAGAAGTTTTTTTTTTCCTTTTTTTTAATCAGGGTCCATAGCCACTCAACCTTAACCAAAGGAACTACAAAACACATGGGGTCATTTACACTGCTTTTTATGCCGTTCTTTGCTTCCCTTTTGAGCATGTGCCTTGTCATAAATTAGGCGTGCCTGACTAGAATAGTTTTTCATCAACACTTACCTCGTAAACAGGCGTAAATGTTGGCAAAACTGTAAGGGTCAAGATCTCAGCCCCTGCCAAGCCCCCACCACTTACTCATCACTCCCAAGTGTCTAACGCGGCGTAAAAAATACCATGTGGCAAAATATTGTCGCACAGGCATTTAAAGTAAAAATTTTAGGCCAAAAATATGCATAGTGTCATTTGTAAAAGATCCCCACAGTAGAGTAGTCGCTGGCATATTTATTGTACCCTTAATCCCTTTATGATAAGATGATGTATTAACTGAGATAGGAGTCGGTCCCAGGGGTGAGACTCGTATCTGGCGTTGATAGCATATCCTAGCAATATGTCATCAATGTCACAGACGGGAATACCCCTTCAAAGGGAAGGTCCACTGCTGGGGGCCCCTTGAGTTAACCCCCACAAGCAGGAAGTGTCTTGGGCTACCAAATGCACAGTATACATCAGGAAGTCTGAGAAGCAGTGCAGAATCTTAGATGGCAGAAGAGGAACCCTGAAATTATTTGATCTACAAATGAAAAGGAGGGTATCAGGTAAGTGTTTGTTCCCCAAATAATGTGATTTTATTTTTTTCTTGCACCAAAGGGTAGCTTTAGAATTTTAGAAGCAATTTTTAAAATTTTAAAGACAATCTCCAAAACCCACTTTTTAACGGACCAATTAATTTATGAAATCACTTACTTAACAAAAACCACCCATATATGACCCCATTTTAGAAACTACACCCCTCAAATTATTCCAAACTGATCTTACAAACTTTGTTAATCCTTTAGGTGTTCCACATAAATTAAAGGTAAATGGAGGTGAAATTTCAAAATTTCTATTTTTTGGGGAGAATCTGTGTTATAATTAGGGATGAGCGAATCGACTTCAGTTGCTTCATCCGAAGTCGATTCACATAAAACTTTGTATCGGGAGCTCCGTACAGTATTAGAATGTATTGGCTCTGATGAGTTGAAGTTATTACCTTGCGAAGTCTCATGAGACTTCATGTAATAACTTTTTGAATTATTACTGTAAAAAACCTTAATATAAGTGGTACCTTTGAACCGAACCCGAGTTCGGTATGAAGTTTTTTACAGCAATAAATAATTCACGAAGTTATAACTTTTGGCTAGCATCTAGAGGTTTGCAATGAAACTAATAATTTACCTGGGGTCGCACAGCAACAGACCAGTTTTTTAACTATTTTATTATTTCCATTTAAAAACATTTATTTTTGATGACTCCTACTGTACAACATCAGATAATTAATATATGAACCATTTATTGGTCAGAAAGCATCCAAATACACTAACAATATCATTATATGTTGAAAACAGCAATACACAAAACTCTCCAATACGGATGGTTATGATCGATGACAAAGCACATTTCACCTTCAGTGCTGCAATGTTTGGGAAGTCATCAGGTAGCGTGATGAATACACATTCCTGCTGTGTTTCAAGAAGAATAGCAGAATCCCTTTTCAAAGCAGATTCCATTCTCTTTCTAGTAAAACCATTCCACCACCCACTGTGGGCTTTGAGGGAACAAAAATAATGTATGAAATGCGTGTACACAGTGGTTATGTTTGTATGCGAGACGTCTCAATTCTGCATGGACTAAACATGACGTAAAAGGGTGATTAGATTTCTCACGTGAGAAACAGAAAACTTTACAGAATTTTCCCTGAGTCAAGAAAGCAATACTGTATTAAAAAATAAGCCTGCCAAGAAACAAGGTGTATGACCATAACCTCTACTAATGTGCATCCTCATCCTTGATTTGAAGAAGTAAGACAAAAATGTTCATCTCTGTGGTAGATCTCAAAATGATCTCCAACATTCTTTCTAGCCACTAAGCAGGTTAATTATTGTTCCCGGACAGCATACGTTGGGCATGTTGGATTTTAAATGTCTGATTCTTTTGGTCTGCTGGAAAAGTCTGGCTTTGACTTTTCCCTCACCCCATGAAGTCAAGGACATGTTTATGGTGAGGTCAGAGAGTTAGCGGTCAGCCATACAAACATCCACTAACAACTATCTTATGTCTATGTCCAGCCATAGAGAAAACAAATTGAAAAAAATAGCGTAGAATAGCTATGATGTGAAAACAATGTTTTGGATGTCCAAACCTGAGTGTTTTGCTACATCCTCAAAGAAAAATAATCTTCCATTCTGTCTGATATACAAATATGGTCTCCTTAGCTGGAATACTCTTTCCCAACTGACACCTCCAACAGACTACCTGTTGTCTGTGTAGTGACGTATCCTGAACTCCGATTCTCTGCTACCTGAACTGACCTGTGCCAGTTCACCGTGCTAACACTGAGCTGCCGGCTCTGCCCCCCGGACAGTATTCAGATTTGCATGTACTCTGCTTGCTCTGACCTTGGCCTGTTTCCTGACTTGGAGTATAGCCTGATCCCTTGGTGTTCTGCACCACTTTCTCTGACTCCTATTGGTCAGCTGCCAGCTACACTGGGACTATTCCCAGAGGTAGCATTCTGGTGCATTCCCTGCTGCAAAGACCAGATCCTTGTATAGGGGTTGAAGGGTCAAAACTAGGGAACTGCCAGGACAAGTTCCTCAGGAATAGCCCAAAGTCAAACCGGTTAGTTGGCACAGTGGATCCACACCCATAGTCTGGGGGCCATAGTCTGTAACATTGGGGGCCATAGTCTGTAACATTGTGAAAGGTCAGTGACCCTGACAGTAAAGGTATGACCACTGACATGCTCAATTGATCTTTTTGGCCTTAATGAATTAGTTTTGTCCTGTCTTACTAGGGAATTGTGTCACTGCCTATTTTACTACACATATTGTAGTTTTGAGGCTCATGTCATACTGAGGTTCTTTTCCAACTGTATTTCTTTAACTAAAATTACAACACAAAAATACACTTTTTAAGTGAGCTATGCTGATGGTACTAAAATAGATTCCAACATATTCACGCATAGAGGATTTTATGCTCTGTTTAACGTAAAGATCTTCATTTGGTTTACAGTTTCAAGTGTGTGTAGTTTAAGTGTACCTGAATTTGAAACGACCAATTGCTAATGAGTCATTTTCTTAAGACGACAAAAAAATCACTCCAGGTAACATGGTAAAAAATATGGGGATGGATACAAGAAAATTCAAAACTCAGCCTGGGTTTCATTACTTGATCTTTTCCACCTGATTTTGAATTCTCCCACTTACCTTTTCGCCACCAAGACTTACTGAAGGCTCTTACAAGAGTTAGGAGTTACAAGCCGATTTGGCCAAGATGGAAGAGAAACACCGGTGTTTTTTGGGGGGTGGGGGGATGATTTACCGATCAGTTACCATGATAGGAGGACATTAAAATAGCCAATGTCACAGACTTCAATGCCATTTGACTGCATTTGGTGCTGGAGATTGGCTAGTTTGCATTCAGGGTGTTGAACTGGCTGCGCAAGTGAAGTGAATAGGGAATACGGAAATAAAAATGTGTCAGCATGCATACCGTTCTTACGGTAAAAGCATGTATAGAAAAGGCTTGTCCAAAGGTGTACATGCTCTACATGTGCGTTTTCTGTTTTTGAAATGTGAACCAGTTATGACCATAATGAGCCATACTACTGTGGCTAGTTATGAGCTCTCACATGTCATGTTGGCACATTCTACACTGCATTGAATTTCACAACCAACATAGCAGTTCACACTTACATACATATGTACGGTATGCTGATCAGCCTTACACAAGAGACTGGAGTCTGAGGATAAAGGTGATCTCATTACTATAGTCTTCACTCAGGTTAAAATCATTACCCGTGCCTCTTTCAGCACATCTTTGCTGGACAGCTTTTTTTCTCATCACTACTGTTTTGACAGAAATAAAATGACTTATAGCCAAGAATGGTCACATAATATGAAGAATATGTTAAGACATGCATGATAATATTGTGCTTGGTACGCAAACTATTGCAGATATGGTGGATGTTTATATGAATATACACATACAGTTTATCACAAGGTTGAGAGGGATTTTGCAAAATAATAGTTTTCTTTACTTGGAATATATGGGGTCATATAAAGGGGTATTCCCATCTTAGACAATCTGATACCTCACCGCTGGGACCCACACCTATATCGAGAACGGAGCGGGGAGCACTGCGCCTGGAGAACCCTGGATTTCCCGGGGTTCGGCCACCACCAGGCGCAGCTCCCCGCTGCTCCCATAGAAATGAATGGGAGCGCATGCGCGGCCACCGCTCCTGTTCATTTCTACCGGTATGTCTACATGCGGCCACATAGAAATAAATGGAGGGCGGCTGTGCATCCGCAGTGCACCCTCCTTCACTTTTGGGGCTCCGTTCTCGATATAGGTGCGGGTCCCAGCGGTGGGACCCGCACCTATAAGACAGTGGGGGCATATCCTACCGATATGCCCCCATTGTCTAAGATGGGAATAACCCTTTAACAAACTGGTGTAAAGTAGAACTGGCTTAGTTGCCCATAGCAACCAGATTCCTCTTTTCATTTTCCAAAGTAGCAGTCAAAACTGAAAGGTGGAATCTGATTGGTTGCTATGGGTAACTAAGCCAGTTCTACTTTACACCACAGTGTTTGAATAGTTGGAGAGGACCTGAACATGTGCAGTAGGATGTCGGCGGTGACAGATCTCAGTGAGCAGCTACATTTTGGCCAGGAACAAACTTTACATGTGGGAATGGGAACAAGGTTGTATTTAGTAACCGCGTATGTGGTTATGGATCATGGTATGGAGCAGGGCTGTGGAGTCGGACTCGGTGACCATTTTGGTGGAGTCGGTATAAAATGGACCGACTACGACTCCTAAAATATATAATCAATTGGTACATTTAGTTCAATGCCGTATGTGCTGAATATATTTTCAGAAGAATTTGGGAACTTGATGTCCTACAAATGTTTGTTCTATTCCTGAACTAAGGATCTAGGCTTTTAGTTGAGATGACTGTGTGTTGCCCTTCATGTAGATGCTCAGAAGTGAAACTCCTCTGCTACAGGTCAGAGGAAAGAGGCACTGGGAAGGAATGGCTGCACTCATCTCAGATCTGCTAGAGAAAACAGGATTAAAGGGTTCTTCTCACTAGTTACAAATATTAGCTTTTAACATAAAGGGACAGTTAAAAGAAGATATTTTCTAAATACAGTGGTCAGTCATGAGCTATAGACTGTTCAGCAGGTCTCTGACTGCACACGGGTTTCTATGGTAACCAGCAGACCAGAAAGACTGTTATCCGATTGGCTGAGAGCAGGAGTGACCTCAGTAAGCAAAATGTGTTGAGGACTGAGAAGGATGGCTTTACCTGTAATTGTGTTAGAGATCACAGCCTCCTGCTCTGTCAGAGTAAGATAATATATGCTAATAACTGCTGGAGACCCCCCCCCCACAGACTGAGGAGACAGAGTGAGTGCAAACTGCCTGTCAGCTAGTGAATCAATATGCTGAGAAAACCCCTTTAAGGCAAGTACTTATTAGTATATCTAAACTTTCAATAAACTGTGCATAAATCAATTGTCCAGTGCATGTTCTGTCTGTATGCTTTATGTTTTAGTCTGCTTTTCCTCTGATGTAAAACACCTAGGGCCTCATGTATGAAAACTGTCTAGGTGTAGAAGTTTCTTATTTGCCCATAGAAACCAATTAGAGCTCCCCTTTCATTTCTCCAGAGCACTATATGAAATGAAAGGAGAACTCTAATTGGTTGCTATGGGCAACAAAGAAAGTCTTAGACCTAGACAGTTTTCATACATCAAGCCCTTAGTGAGCTGTACCCAGAGAAGCCTGATACTGAAAGTTCAGAGTAAAGATATCTAGTAAAACATAGATTACAAACTCTTTTTTTCATGACACATCTGTACTATTGATTTATGCACAGTTTGTTTAAAGTTATCACTTAAACATGCGCCATGTATGAGGGAGTCGGAGTTAGGGGAAATTGAGGAGTCGGAGTCAGGGCTTTGGCTTACCGACTCCACAGCCCTGGTATGGAGGGATGTAAAAATCATCTAGTATATATAATCTGCCATACACGTAACAATGTAATTTGCCCTCCTCCTTTACGCTTAGGCCCCATTCACACGACCGTATGTATCCCGTGTCCGTATAAAAATGGAACGGAAGACATACAGAATGTCTTCCGTAGTGTTCCGCATTTTTGCGGTCCCATTGACTTTTAATGGGGCTACGAACGTGTTTTGCGGCCAAGTATAGGACGTTTCCTTTTTTTTGCGGGAGAACTTCCGTAATATACGGATGCGGAATGCACACGGTGTGCATTCCGCATTTTTTTTCTCCTATGGAAAAATGAATGGGTCCGTATGGTTCCGCATCTTATCCGCAAAAATGCGGTTAAGATACGGAAATGAACATACGGTCGTGTGAATGGGGCCTTACTCTTCAGATCTACAAACTAACAGTATATAATTAGTATACTCTTTTAGCTGAGGCATGTCCCCTTTAAAGAAGCCTGTCACTTGAGCTGGGAGGCTGCACATACTTCAGTGAAAGCAATTAACCAGCCACTTTCTCCCAAAGGCCTGATCTCATAATCTGATCAATGCAGGTTTGATCTGGAGGCCACAGGTCATGAAGCCACGATCCTGCTGCCTCAGTTACAGCATTGTGTGTGGCCCACGGCGCTGTCTGACGTCAATCTTTGTACAAATACATGTGACTTTTCTTACGGCAATTTTGGCTACACACACAAGTAAGTAAAGGGACTAACTACACCTGTCTCTAAGTGACTGTCAGTGCACTCTAGTTGTGCGAGAGTGCTGGTATAATGACTTGAAAACCCCATCGGGACTGGAGGGGCTTAAACAGGCAAACAAAAAAGACAATTCTTCAGCAACCTATAAAAAGTCTACTAATGGAAAAGCTAACAAAGCTTTCTTACAATGCCCACGTTGATTGATAAATATTAGAAAAGAAAAAAAAATGGAATTGCTATGTTAGGGGAGGATTAATTTTACCATGCCGTCCCTCCCTACCTGGAACATTCCTGAGGCAATGGAATGACAGATTTACAGTAAGCCCTTTGTTTTTATCTGTCAAGTAATGTGCCGTGAAGATCTGCTTCTTATCATAATACTGTCAGCCGCTGCTGCCACACCAGACTCCTTCCCCTACACCTCGACATTCATTTATACCTTCAGCTAGATAAACACTGGCAGTCAGCCAGACCTAGAAACCTCATAGCCCTTGGCTTGTCATTTTTTCTTTCTTAGAAAAACCAGCTATCTCAATAATTACAGGCAAACAGGCACCGGTTCAACTAATCTATTTAATTAGATGATCTGGCCGGGAAAGCATTAAAATGACAAGGGCCACCACAATGGCCTACTTCATAGTTTGAAGGTTTTACACAGGAGCTGCACATTTGCTACCACAGTACCTAAAGTTGTGTGTTGATGGCCATTTTGTATACCAGAATCAGTCTCTAATATTTTACCTACAATAACAAGTGGAGGATGTGACAATTGTCTAAATGTGGTGGTTGTGAAAGGCAAGTGAAACTGATGGCTGGTCCTTTCTTTAAGGAAACGTCAGATGTCAGTGATATCTGCTGACTAATCTCACAGCTGGAGACACATCAAGCAAGGTATCCATGATGCCCATTTATAGCTTAATTCACATCAAAGGATTCATGGCCTTTAACAGAGGCAAACTGGCCATAAACCCTACAGATAAACTTTTCCGTTGGACTGATGCCCAGAGGGTCGCCTCACTCACGGCCCTGCCAGCCTAGGAAGTCATGATCTGATGCTCCCAGAGTTAATTAATTTGGAGTATCAAGAACTTATGTGCTCGGCTGGAGCGCATAAATTCTACTGTATTGTCATCCTGAGGCAACTGGAGTAAGAGGACGGAATATGGGAGCTGACACTGGCCACGACAGAGGGGCAGCTTCTGAGGAGGTATTTTGTGCTGCACTGTGGTATTTGGTTGGGCTGGGGCAGAATTTTGTGCCACAAGATGGTATTGCTGGCCTAATTGTGCTGCTTGTGTCTTCTGTTGGTTTGGACTAGCCGACAACATGGGGCCACTTTTCGTTTTCTCTAGGGTTGCTTTAAAGGGAACCTGCCAGCTCCGAAACACCCCCTGAACTAGAGTAAGCGTTGTATAGTGTAAGTGATGCTGAATCAGAATATGTAAGTTTTATCTTCATACTCACTTCCATTCCGACGCTGTGCTCCCACAAACCTGCAGTAAAATACATTGACAGGACTCTTCTTTGAGTCCTATCCATTATGTGAGTGAGCACCGGAGTCCTCTAAGTGCATTTTACTGCAGGTTTGTCAGAGTCATAATGCAAGTGAGTATGAAGATAAAACTTACATAACCGGACTCAACGTCACTTACACTATACACCACTTACTGTAGTTTGGAGGGTGTTTCAGAGCTGACAGATTCCTTTAAGTTCCCAGTCCACCCCTGGCCTTTAACTGACCTTTCATATGCCAAAAACTTTGGCATATATTTAGCCCATACAGTCAGTATTTCCTTATTTCACTGTATAACAAAGTGTAATGGGCTTTTAAATACAAAGGGGTCCCATAAAAAAAAGCCCAGAAATAAGATTCTCAGCAAGGCCAGACACTAAATGACCTAACACATCTATGTTACATGGACAGCCTTTAGATTTCAATGGGATACTTGTAATGCTTTATGTTTCCTGTGGTGGCGCTGCAGGAAAATTGAACACTGGCTGCCAAATTTCACTGCAGATCACATCTGATTTCTAGAAGCTGGATACATTGTGAGCAGATTATTTGGGAGGTTTCCTAACAAGAAATTTTTGTCAAAAGTTGATTATTTTCTTAATCACATTCATTTTGTAAAACATGATGCCAATGTCGAAACAATTCAACAGAATAATTCTCTGATGGTTCTTATACATGACCCTCAGAGTACTAAAAATATCCCTCAAGTTGAAGGTAGAAGTCTGAACATTGATCTGAACATTAATCCAGAACACCTAGCTCTTTAACAGTAGAAGAACAAACTGGGAGTAGTACAGTTGCATCATGACTGAGATGGGACCGCGTTGTGGGCAAAATCCCTAAATTGGTGCAGCTTGCAAATGAATGCTTAACTGTTTGTTGATTGTTAATGACCGGGCAGTTTTAATAATGAAGAACTGGTTAACACTGAATTCAGTTTCAAACTGCGCCGAGTTGGACGGAAGCGGCTGCCTGCGCCCATGCGAGCGCAGGGGAGCCGAGCGGTACAGTGCTCGTTACGAGCACATTCGCTCATCACTAGACCCTACTCTTAGGCGTCTTTCACATGTCCGTGATGACATCCATGGCAAGACGGTCAGTGGTTCATCCATGAAGGATCTGTGTTTGGACTGTGTGTTCGTTTACACCGCTAGGCTGAAAATTCATTTCCAGAACATCTACAAATGGCCCATGAAAATCCCAAAACAAACAAGGGTGGTCTCTTTGTTGTGTCTGTGGTTTTCATAGACCCATAGACTTTAATGTGCATGAAAGATCCTCAATCATGGATGAGCTTAGATGTCACCTGTAAATGCAAACCGACATATATCAGCTTTGAATCCAGTGTCAGCCACGCGGTATATGCAGAATATTCATATAAATACCAAATAACACAATTGTGAACTGTTAATAAAAACCGCAATGACTTGAAACCTCCAAGCACACATGATGTCATAGGGAAGATGAGCATACTGATCCGGTTTGCCAAGAACATTAAGTAAAACCTGTGAAGAGAAATGCACTTGACAACTTGAAGTGCGGGGATAATGAGTTATGATGATGGACTGGAATGATGGATGTGCAGTTGGGGTGAAGGCACCTAATTCTGTATTCTATTCCAAACTTGATCAGCCAGCATAGCTTAATCTGAAGAGTACACATAACTAATGCATGTGCAGAGCAGAGATGTCCCTTTACCAAATTCACAGAGATATCTCATGAGCGCACACCAACTGAACTTCATTTGTTCTTCATATGCCACTCAGCGAAAATGACAGACAGTTATAAAAGAAGGTGTACAAGTATAAGCCTTGCTCGGAACTAGGGCTGAAAAGATTACTCAATTAAATCGAGTAACGACACAGAAAAATGCTCGGTGCAAATTTTTTGCATCAAGGATTCGTTTGTGCCATGTAACCACAGAGCGAGAGTGAAGGGCTTGTTATTACTTACTGCTCTGTGGTCACCCGCCGGCCCGCACCGCGCTGGATCCTGACACATCGTCATGACATAGTGCACCTGATGATGTGTGACGTCAGGTCCCACTGCGTCACATGAAGAAGACTGATGGAATGGGGGGCTGATGGCACTGGGGGAAGCTGATGGCACAGAGGACTGAAGGCATGGGGGGGGGTTGATGGAACTGGGGGAAGCTGATGGCACAGAATACTGAGGGCATGGGGGGGGGCTGATGGCACTGGGGGGAACTGATGGCACAGAGTACTGAGGGCATGGGGGGGCTGATGGCACTGGGGGGAACTGATGGCACAGAGTATTGAGGGCATGGGGGGGGCTGATGGCACTTGGAGGAGTTGATGGCACAGAGTACTGAGGGCATGGGGGGCTGATGGCATAGAGTATTGAGGGCATGGGGGGGCTGATGGCACTGGGAGGAGTTGATGGCACAGAGTACTGAGGGCATGGGGGGCTGATGGCACTGGGAGGAGTTGATGGCACAGAGTACTGAGGGCATGGGGGGGGATGATGGCACTAGGGGGAACTGATGGCACAGAGTATTGAGGGCATGGGGGGGCTGATGGCACTGGGAGGAGTTGATGGCACAGAGTACTGAGGGCATGGGGGGCTGATGGCACAGAGTACTGAGGGCATGGGGGGCTGATGGCATAGAGTATTGAGGGCATGGGGGAGCTGATGGCACTGGGAGAAGCTGATGGCACAGAGGACTGAGGGCATGGGGGGCTGATGGCACTGGGGGAAACTGATGGCACAGAGTATTGAGGGCATGGGGGGGCTGATGGCACTGGGAGGAGTTGATGGCACAGAGTACTGACGGCATGGGGGGCTGATGGCACACAGTATTGAGGGCACGGGGGAGCTGATGGCACTGGGAGAAGCTGATGGCACAGAGGACTGAGGGCATGGGGGGCTGATGGCACTGGGGGGAACTGATGGCACAGAGTATTGAGGGCATGGGGGGGCCGACGGCACTGGGAGGAGTTGATGGCACAGATGACTGAGGGCATGGGGGGAGCTGTGGAGGGGCTGAGGACTGATGATGGCATGGGGGGGCTAATGAGTGTTTTTAAAGGAAAGTATTCTTTTAATTCGTTTTTTATTAGAGAACTCGGTTAATCGTTTGATTAATCGGTAGAATAATTGATTACTAAAATAATCGATAGCTGCAGACCTACTCAGAACGGCAATTTCAGTCCAGATGTTTCATTGTACTTGATTTCTTTTGGGAGATCCTGCCAATTTTGGTGGGATCTACAGAAGATGACAAACCTGGACAATGCTCTCCAGTGGCTGCCATTGAGGAAGAACATGAATCAGGAAGGCTAATCCTCCATTTCTACAGGAGATAAGCGGCACCAGAGGCAGCAGTTCATCTCCTCTATTCTATTAAAGTAACATACGTGCTCACTTAGGTCAAACATGCTCATTGAATGGATCTGCAATAACAATGTTAACATAATAATCAGCAAAGATCTAAGCAAACAGACCTTTTAAATGAATTACATTTTATGTTTTAAGTAGACTTTTGTGGCAGGAACAGAAATGCCTGGGCAGTAGCAAACTGGATTCCAGGTATCACCATTGTGACTGGTTTTCCTTATCACATTTTGATATAATAAGGAATATAATAAGGAATATGTCAGTTATATAAGGAAACTAGCTGAAGGACCCAGCTTCGCCTGGGTATATTTAATTTATTTCATTTACTGTTTGTGTGTGTCGTTAAAAGATATCGAGAGTGACCTCTACAGCAGCCCACCCCTTTAACAGTGACCTCTACAGCGACCAGCCCCTTTAACAGTGGCCTCTACAGCGGCCCGCCCCTTTAACAGTGACCTCTACGGCGGCCCGCCCCTTTAACAGTGACCTCTACAGCAGCCTGTCCCTTTAACAGTGATCTCTACAGCAGCCCGTCCCTTTAACAGTGACCTTTACAGCAGGCCGCCCCTTTAACAGTGACCTCTACAGCAGGCAGCCCCTTTAACAGTGACCTCTACAGCAGCCCACCCCTTTAACAGTGACCTCTACAGCAGCCCGCCCCTTTAACAGTGACCTCTACAGCAGCCCGCCCCTTTAACAGTGACCTATACAGCTGCCCACCCCTTTAACAGTGACCTCCACAGCAGCTAGAGTGGCCACTGTCTTCACCCCAGAAAGCCAGACCTCACCAGCCATTCCCCCAAACGTGAAAAAGCACCCCCAGTTCCCATGAAGGCACACCACTAAACATAAGGCCACGCCCCCTGGTTCCGTGAAGACACGGAGGAGAAGCTGTCTGAGTGTGAGCTACTGAAAGGGTGGACATCCCTGTGTCTGTCCAGGCACTGCGTCGGACGGAGAACAGGTAGCCAGAAAACTGGACTGTCCAGTCTAAAGCCGGACATCTGGCCACCCTAACATCAGCCTGCCCCTAGGGTGGCCAGAGGTCTTGTTTTAGGCTGGACAGTCTAGCTTTCAGACTCCCTGTCCTCTGTCATGCGCAGGGCCTGGATGGACACAGGGATGTCCTTTTGAACAGCTCACTCTCAGCAGCAGCACTGTGCAGTCTGAGCAATTAGCTGCAGTGAGAAAGTCACCCTCCCCCCACCCCTGCAGCTGAAAGAAGGTGATTTTTACCTATATTTTTAATCCCGGTCAAATGCGGCATGGAAGGGGCGTGGCCTGACTGAGTCAGGGGCGTGACTTAGTGGGATCTGGGGGTGGGGCTTTTATGTCCTTCTTTTGAAGGTGGCCTGAATTAAAGGTCGATGCCATAGTAATTTAGGAGGAAGGTGGGTAGCAGTGGAAGAATACATCTTTTATTACTACTGAACAGTAAATATGTGAAATTTACATTATATGAGGTAATGATTGATGATGAATTAGTCTAAAACATAAGTTATATTTATGGTAACCGAAATACCCCTTTACCATTGTCATCCACAGTGCTCTGCCTCTTTAATGCAGACCTACAGCAGTGAACTGGCTAGGTTGTCATAGAAACCTGGTGTGTGGAGACTGCCTGTGAGCTTCTATTGGCTGATAAGGCTCATGTGACCAGGCTACTATTGGCTAATGCATTTTTTTGGGAATATCTCAGGAACGGTACGTCCTGGAGAGCTGAAAACTGTTCTAAAACCTTCCCGGACACCTGATGTACATGTGTGCCAAATTTTGTAATTGTAGCTGCAGCGGTGTGGATTCCTTTAGCGGACATACACACACACACACATACACTCAGCTTTATATATTAGATGACTCCGATCAAAAGCCATTGGAGAAACTATAAAGTCCATTAATTTCAATGAAGAATAACAGCACGAGTAGTTACTTGAGAACCAGAATCAAACCCACCAAAGAGACTTGTCAGCACATTATCTTATGTGTGAGAGATTCTTAAAGGGTATTCCAGATTTCAGAAGTTATCCCCTATATACAGAATAGGGTAAAACTATTTTATCAGTAGAGTTCCTACCGCTGGGACTCCCACTTATAAGGAGAAAGGGGACCCCATACCCATCAAGGCCCCCCTGTCACGCTCCGGTGTGGAGGGAAAAGCCACACCGAGCGTACGAGGGAAGGGAAAAGACCAAAACCAGGGAAACGGTCACCTCCTGCAGGGAACCCTGAAACTAGGCCCTGACTGACTACTAGTATGAACAAGCCTTAGTAGTAGGAGAGTTCATACACAGGAACCTAATAATAAATTCACCCTAAAGAACCCTGCAGCTAGTCAACCCGTTCCTCCAACAGGACGGAGGAATAGGAGACTCCAAACGACGGCTAAACACAATAGGGAAAATGGCACTTATCTTTATGCAGAAATAGCAGCAACTGGATCTCAGCCAAGAACAGCTCCAAACAACTAAGTGAGCAGAAAGTATAAACCGCAGTGAATCCTGGGAGATGAAGTAATAAAGAGAAAAGGCAATTACCACAGCCACAACAGCTGAGGGGAAGGGGTGTGGTAAACAGCAACCAAACCATTGGAAAAGCATGTCAAATTATGTCACTTTTGAAAGCCGTGCAGAACGTCTGATACCAGACGCAAGCCCACTCGTGACACCCCCGAAATGAATGGAGCTACAGGTTGCGCATGTGCAAAGCCACTCCATTCTTTATGGGGGAACTCCTGTAGTGATGAATTGAGAGGCAGGTATTGCTGTGAGGATGCTCGACCTGCTGCTATGGTAATTTTGGGACGGGAGGGCCCAAAGGGAATGGAGTCCCTTTCTGCGTGATTGGTGGGAGCCCCAGCGGTAGGACTCCCACCAATATAATAATTATCCCTATGCTGTGAACAGAGGATAACTTCTCAGAAGAGGCAATCTGCTTTTTTGCGTATTGGTCCTTCAAATTTAGGTAACCATTGGATAGGACCATTGGGATCCATGCCGATCAGCTGTTAGAGAAGGTCCTGGTGCTCCTGTGAGCGTTGTGGCCTTCTTGCTGCTTACCTTAGGCCAGTCATATCAAGAACATTGGTCATGTGACTAAGATGTTGCTCAGCCCCATTCACCTGAATGTGGCTGAGCTGTGTCACTTGAATAGGGCTGAGCCACATGTTCATGACCTCACTAGCCTAGGGTAAGTAATAAGAAGGCTGCTGCACTCACAGAGGTGCTGGGGCTTTCTCAAACAGCCGATGAGTGGGACTCCCGGCTGTCAGACCCTCACCAATATGAGGTTGATCATCTATCCAGAGGATACGTCATCAGTTACTAAGAGTCAGATAACCCCATTAGAGTACCCGCACATGGTACAGATTTCTATGCAGAAATCCACACCAAAACTGCACAAGAAACTCTTTTGGTGCATTTTTTGTGCAGTTAAGCGGTTTTTGTTGCAGATTTTCTGTTTAACAATCCCAGTGAAATCTTTAGGTAAAAGCACTCTACAAAAAATTGACATGCTGCAGATTTTAAAATCTGCGCAACAGGTCAATTTCCGCAATTAACCACTTCCCGTCCGCCCGTTGACTATAAACGTCCGGGAAGTGGTTATCTATCTCTGAATGGACGTTTCTGAACGTCCATTCAGAGATAGCAGCTGCACGCTAATCATGCAGCTGCACAGTGGGGTACCTGCTGTCAGTGACAGCAGGGTACCCCAAAGAGAAGGCAGGGACCGTTCCCAGGGGACCCTGCCTTCTAGATCGCTGTATACACAGTGCTCACCGAGTCACGTGATCGCCGGGGCCAGGAGAGTGCAGGAGCTGCCGGGTCTCTCATAGACCCGATCAGCCCTGCACTGAGGCTGTACAGCATAGTATTATGCTGTACAGCCTCTCTGGGGATGTATTTCCCCTGTAACTGGGGCTACTATGTCATTTGACATAGAGCCGAAACGACCGGCTCTATAAAAATATCACATGATCTACCCCATCGAGTGAACTGCGTAAAAAAAATCTAATAAAGATTATGCCAAAACAGCTTTTTTTGTCGCTTCACCTACCAAAAAACATAATATCAAACAATCAAAAAGTCGTATGCATCCCAAAATGGTAGCAATAAAAACGTCACCTCATCCCGCCAAAAATGAGCCCCCACACAAGATTATAGCCCGAAAAACAAAAAAAATGGCTCTTAAAAAACACAAAAACATGATTTTTCTTCTAAAAATGCTCTTATTGTGTAAAACGTAAAAGAAAAAAAAAAAAATAGACATATTTGGTATCGTTGCGTCCGTAACAACTGGCTCTACAAAAATATCACATGATCTACCCCATCAAGTGAACGGTGTAAAAAAAAATATAGAAAAATGCCCCTAAACTACTTTTTTTTTTTAGTTAACCTCCCAAAAATTAGATTAAAAAGTGATCAGAAAGCCGGATGTACCCCAAAATGGTGCCAATAAAAAGCACAGCTTGTCCCGCAAAAAATAAGACCTCACGCAGCTCAGTCCACAAAAAAATTAAAAAGTTATCACTCTTACAAACCATGACAAAAAATTCCATGTTAGAAAATGCAGATGCTGCTCCTACCATTCTGAGCCCTGGCGTATCACCAAATAACAGTTTACGACCACATGTGGGGTGTTTCTGCAAACTGCAGAATCGGGGTAATAAATATTGAGTTTTGTTTTGTTGTTAACCCTTGATGTGTTACAGGAAAAAAATGATTAAAATGGAAAATCTGCAAAAAAAGTGAAATTTTGAAATTTCACATCTATTTTGCTTTAATTCCTGTGGAATACTTAAAGGGTTAACAACATTTCTAAAACCAGTTTTGAATAGTTTGAGGGGTGTAGTTTCTAAAATGGGGTCATTTATGGGTGGTTTCCATTATGTAAGCCCACAAACTGACTTCAGAACTGAACTGGTCCTTAAAAAAGTTGATTTTGAAAATTGGCAAAAATTGCATCTAAAATTCTAAACCTTCTACTGTCCTAAAAAAATAAAATGACACTACCAAAATGATGCCAACGTAAAGTGGACATATGGGGAATGTAAATTAAAAAGGATTTTATGGGGCATAACTATCTGTCTTAAAAGCAGAGAGATTGAAATTTAGAAAACAGTGAATTTTTTCAAATTTTCGTTAACTTTTGGATTTTTTTATAAATAAAATTAAAACATATCGACTCAAATTTACCATTAACTTGAAGTACAATGGGTCACGAGAAAACAATGTCAGAATCGCTCGGATAAGTAAAAGCGTTCCAAAGTTATTACCACATGAAGTGACACATGTCAGATTTGCAAAATTAGGCCTGGTCAGGAAGGGGGGAAATGGCCCAGAGCTGAAGTGGTTAAGAAAAAAAAGGAAAGTGATCATGCGATTTGTCAAATCTAATTCACTTAGTGGTACTGTATTATGCTATATAGTACTGTGACTCAGTTGAAGCATATAGAATTTTTTCTAGAAATGGTATGGATGGACAACTATGAATAGAAAGGGCATAAGTCCTGGTGAAAGTCAGATTTGTACTATACTTGATGCTTGCATATGTACAAGAGTGAAGGCACAATTATACTTCCATTTATATTGTGGTTTATAATAGTGGAATGGTAAAATGCAATAACTGCACTCACCATTGAATCTTTATGTGAAAATTTCCACAACCATTGTCAAAAAAAAAAAAAAAAAAAAAGAGGGTGAAAATTTGAAAATTTACTGTATCATCTGCACCCAGGGAAGATGTGAGCCATCAGTTTATTGATATATTGTACTGCCCCCTACCGTTTGTACCAAATTGTTAACATCTAGGGATGAGCGAACTTCTGTTTTCAAGTTCGGCGTACAAAGTTCGGGTTAAAGTTATATGGTCCTGGTAGCGGAGTCTATAACGGAATTCTTAAATAAGCCGAACTTTGTACACCGAACTTGAAAACAGAAGTTCGCTCAACACGATTAACAACAGCAAATGTCATAGAAAAAAGTTGCACCTTTGTTTTTTAAGACACATTGCTGGGCGGAGGCTTCCGCCCAGCAGTGTGTTCGGTGACGTCACCGGCTCTAATGGTCCAGCTTTAGAGCAGCCCTAGCCGTTTTACTGGCTAGGGCAGCGCTAAAGCCTGCCCATCAGTGCCGGTGATGTCACCGGGCTCACTGCTGGGCGGAAGCCTCCACCTGGCAGAGCCCGGTATGTCACAGGAACCGGGCTAAATGCCTTTCTGCAGGGCAAAGGAGGGCATCAGAGCATGAGATGCTCCGATGCTAACATCAGACAGGCTGCCTGGGTGAAATTAAGGGTATGTCCGGGTTCAGCTGTGAACCCAGACAACCCCTTTAAATATCACAAATTCTGCCATAAAGTCCACAAGTTGCCATTAATCGCATCTAACACTCCTTTAATACAGCAGAATCGTTTTTGAGTGATCCTGCTTTACCATCAAAATAACATAATAAGGGAAAGTCTTTGTAATATCACTTCAACTTTGGCATTATCACTTATTCGTAAAGGAGCTGCTTGCCTGCGCTGTTTAAGACAATGATTAACATACAGGAAGGCCCTTATCAAATGTGACTGCTACTCCCTGTGATTGACTGGGCTTAAAATATACCATAAAATGCCCCAAAGGCACTGTAAATTCCAATCATCATTCCTTTCTTTTATAATTGTTCTTTTATGCAGTAGTTACATACAGTAAAATCTGATGCTCAAGCACCTGATAAGCCAGTGATGCTAATGGTGGAGCATACAAAACAGCCCTGAATGCTTACAGTGCATCGGAAAGTCTTCAGCCTTGTGCTAAAATAAAATAAAAAAATTATATCATTCCGCACTCAATATCCCATAATGAGAAAGTGAAAACAGAATTTAAAAAATGTCTGCAAATGTATTAAAAAGTAAAAAAAATAACATATTGCATGGATATACTGTAAATATTCAGGCCCTTTGCTATGACACTTAGCTGTGGGGACTTCCATTTCTCTTGATCATCACTGAGATGTTTCTAGACCTTGGTTGGAATCCACCCCTGTGGTAAATTCAGTTGATTGGACACGATTTGAGAACTGTCTGTATAGGGTCTTACAGCTGACAATGCATATCTGAGCAAAAACCAAGCCATGGGACGAAAAGAACTGCCTGTAGAGCTCAGGGACAGGATTGAACTGAGGCACAGATCTGGAGAAGATTACAAAAAAAAATCTGCTGCACTGAAAGTTCCTAAAGGCACAGTGGCTTCCATAATTCGTAAATGTAAGGAGTTTAGAACAACCAGGACTCTTCCCAGAACTGGCTGCCCAACCAAACTAAGTAATTGGGGGGTGAAAGGGTATTGGTAATACGTGACAAAGAACCTAAAGGGTGATTTCCAAAGACAATCTACTAATGCTAGGAGTGTGTGAGTGACTGTGTGAGTGTTATTTCGCCTCCCTCCTTTACCAGCACAGGAGTTAGAAAGGAGTCTTGCAGAAGAGTTTCTCTCCACACCATGTATGAGTATTTGATGAGAGAGAATATACTTCTGTAAGCTTTGTTACAAGGCAAATTCCCGTATAGGGCTGTACCATTTATAGCCATCACTTTTAATTTGGGGAGGGACTCTAGACCCCAGAATTTAAAATAGGAGATAGGGGAGCAGTCACTCATCTAGTAAGACACTCATCTGCACTCTTTCAGTGTTTTTCAGCAGCTGGGAGAGGGAGAGGGAGACTGGTAAGGGTTGAGGGAAAGCTGAATGGAGCAAAGTACAGAGATATTCACCTACTAACATGACAATGACAATAAGCACACAGCCAAGACTACACAGGACATTAAGGACAACTCCGGGAACATCCTTGAGTGGCCCAGCCAGAGACCTGATGTGAACTCAGTCAAACATCTCTAAAGAGACCTGAAAAAGGCTGTCCACCGACAGTCCCCATCCAACCTGGCAGAGTTTGAGAGCAGACCTTGTGGCAGCATACCAAAGAAGACTGGAGGTTTAAATTGTTGCCAAAGTCCTGAACAAAGGGTCTGAATACTTATGTCAATGAAAGATTTTAGTGTTTCCTCTAATAAATTAGCAAAGATGTAGAACATTCTGTTTTTACTTTCTCATTATGGGGTATCAAGTGCATAATGATTTCTTTATTTTACAACATAAAAAATGTGCAAAAAGTGAATGCGTCTGAAGACTCTCTGAATGCATTGTATTTTGCTTACAGCAGGGGACCTGTATACAATATTACTGTATTAAACTTTGGAAATTAAATTCATAATGTCATGTTATATTCCAATACACAGTAGGGGAATATTCACACGCGGCAGATTTGTTGAAGAAATTTCTGCAACTGAAAATCCATTCCATAGACCTCAGTTGAGCTGTTTCTGCAGCATACCCATGGATTTTGTGTGAACTCCATCCAGATATGTGGAAGATCTGAAGAAATTTCCGCATCAATTTTGTCATGTGTGAAGCCTTGCACTTCTCTATGTAGAATTATAGTGCTCCTAATTCTGAGCTTCCTGAATAAAACTCCAGAATTACAGCGCTGTCACAATCAGGTATTCATACTTACTTGAACCTTGAACCCCAAATCACAGGCCATTTGTAGGCCTAGAAGTCATTCTGTCTACTACAGCACAATTTTATGCTAAATTGTAGTGTTCCCTTTTAGTTTCGTTGTATGATCCAATGGGACTCTTGGTACATATGTATGTCATATGACTAACATAAGGGAGCCTTCACACACAGCAGATAATGTTGCAGAACTTTTTTTGAGATTGAAAATCAGTTCCATTAATCTGAATGGGGTGTGCAGAAATCCATGTGCTTTCCACCAAAACAAGTCCAAATTCAAATGAATGGAACCAATTTTCAGTTGCAAAATTAAGCTACATTCACTCGGCCGTTGTTTTCACGGCCTCTGAGCTGCATATTTTGCGGCTCAGATCCGGACCCATTCATTTCAACGGGGCCGCAAAAGATGGGGACAGCACACGGTTGCCCCGCAAGAAAAAATAGAACATGTCCTATTCTTGTCCGTAATTGCGCACAAGAATAGGCATTTCTATGATAGCCGCAACATGTGCGGTCCACAAATTGCGGGACGCACATGGGCCAGTATCAATGTTATGTGAATCCACAAAACACAATGGTCGTCTGAATGTAGCCTTATTCTGCAACAAAATCTGCCATGTGTGAAGCCCCTCTAAAAGGAATCTGTCACCAGGAAATTCACTGTTAAACCAGGCACCATAGGGGAAATTTATCAGCTCCACTATGCTGTGTTTTTGGTGTAAAAAAGTCATAAAACTCGTTTTTGCAACTTTTGCAAATAAATCTAGTCACAACTGGTGTTTTTACAACGCCCTTGACAGTTTGGTGACTGAGCACCAGCGAAGAGCTGGAGTAGATGTCAGACTGGCGCATGGACTCCTGTAGGAGGCATTTCATTTATGACGAGGTCTGAGCCTCCTCTGGCAGTGCTGGTTCTATCGAGACTTTTCCTGATAAACCAGGGCCATTTTCTTGTAGGACTGAAAGCAATGATACCTTTCACTTACCGATCCATTGATTCATTCTGAACAAAAAGTACTTCTAATCCATAAGCAAATGAGCAGTTAAGCGCACCGATGGCGCTCCTCTGCCAGCTCCTCCCTTTCCTTTACTGATATGGCCGGGTTCCTGCATAATCATCTCGCCTGGCTATCTCAAACAAAAAGGAGATGGAGGGCCAGGCAGATGAAGCTGGAGGAGCATAGGTGCACAGTACGGCTTGGTCCAGCTCTCGGTCCACTGAACAGCTCACTTGTATATTATAATTAAAAGTACTTTTATCCGCAACGAATCACCGTATCGCTAAGTTAAAGGCATCATCAGATGCAGCTGAGCTAGTCCTACAGGGCATCACGCCTGGAGTAACAGTAAATGTCCTGGTGACGGGTTCCCTTTAACCCTTGATGGCATCCTTGTTTTAAGAGCCTTTGTCACTGGTTAATATAATCCTCCCTCTAACTGTAGAAATAAGAACTATGTACAGTAATGTCTTAGATACGACATGGCAGGAACTAGAGATAGTTGCAACTCATAAAATGCCCAAATGACTGAAATGGTTGGGCTGAACATAAGAAAGGCTTTTATGACAGCTGCCTGGCATCTGCCTTAGATCACAATTCAGACAAGCACATTCCCTGCCTCTAACCTTCATCACATTATACAACTGCTTGCCACCTGCCCGGTGTCTTGCGCTGTGCCACGATTACCAGAAGACAATCCATATTTATATCAATTAACCATATGCCTTTATTCCCTTAAAGGGGACAACACACAGAGACAAATCACGTTGTCTGCAATAAGGATTCGGGTACTTTTTACCAGTTGTAGTGTTCAGCAATGTGATTTGTATAAAATCCCCTCAAAAAATTCCACTGAAAGTAAAGATGAAATGTCCGAGCTTTAGTAGGAGAATCACATGCTTATAGTAAGGAGATGCATCTGCCAGGAAGAGTTCATTAGGATGCAGCCTGCCCCAAAAATCACTCAGCATCCCAGTCAATAACCTGTGAGTTCACAGCTTTACAAGGGATTAACGCGCACAGAAGTGGCTTGCATAGGTCGAAGACATAGGCAGATCAGTGTGAAACGGGAGCTTTTAACTCCATCAGCTGCCTATGTCCGTTAATACACATTTACATAGATTTAGAGAAGTCCGTTGCATATACTGCAACACTTAGCATCTCGTATCTACACGGTACAAAACATATGGTTTGGCTAAAAATGAGCAATTTATACTGAATTTACACCATGAAACCTTAACCGGAATGAGCGACTCTAGTTCTTATATCTATTACTAGCTGAAGGACCCGGCTTTGCCCGGGTATATTTAATTTATTTCATTTACTGTTTGTGTGTGTGTGTGTCGTTAAAAGATATCGAGAGTTACCTCTACAGTGCCCGCCCCTTTAACAGTCACCTCTACAGCAGCCCGCCCCTTTAACAGTGACCTCTACAGCGGCCAGCCACTATAACAGTGACCTCTACAGCAGCCCGCCCCTTTAACAGTGACCTCTACAGCAGCCCACCCCTTTAACAGTGACCTCTACAGCAGCTCGTCCCTTTAACAGTGACCTTTACAGCAGCCCGCCCCTTTAACAGTGACCTCTACAGCTGCCCGCCCCTTTAACAGTGACCTCTACAGCAGCCCGCCCCTTTAACAGTGACCTCTACAGCAGCCCGCCCCTTTAACAGTGACCTCTACAGCAGCCCGCCCCTTTAACTGTGACCTCCACAGCTAGAGTGGCCATACCTCACCGACCATTCCCCCAAACGTGAAACAGCGCCCCCAGTTCCCATGAAGACACACCACTAAACATGAGGCCACGCCCCCTGGCTCCATGAAGACAAGGAGGAGAAGCTGTCTGAGTGTGAGCTACTGAAAGGGTGGACATCCCTGTGTCTGTCCAGGCACTGCGTCGGACGGAGAACGCGTAGCCAGAAAACTGGACTGTCCAGCCTAAAGCCGGACATCTGGCCACCCTAACATCAGCCTGCCCCTAGGGTGGCCAGAGGTCTTGTTTTAGGCTGGACAGTCTGGCTTTCATACTCCCTGTCCTCTGTCATGCGCAGGGCCTGGATGGACACAGGGATGTCCTTTTGAACAGCTCACTCTCAGACAGCAGCACTGTGCAGTCTGAGCAATGAGCTGCAGGGAGAAAGTCACCCTCCCCCCATCCCTACAGCTGAAAGAAGGTGATTTTTACCTATATTTTTAATCCCGGTCAAATGCGGCATGGAAGGGGCGTGGCCTGACTGAGTCAGGGGCGTGGCTTAGTGGGATCTGGGGTTGGGGCTTTTAAGTCCTTCTTTTGACGGTGGGCTGAATTACAGGTCGATGCCATAGTAATTTAGGAGGAAGGTGGGAAGCAGTGGAAGAATACATCTTTTATTCTTTTATTACTACTGAACAGTAAATATGTGAAATCTACATTATATGAGGTAATGATTGATGATGAATTAGTCTAAAACATAAGTTATATTTATGGTAACCGAAATACCCCTTTACCATTGTCATCCACAGTGCTCTGCCTCTTTAATGCAGACCTACAGCAGTGAACTGGCTAGATTGTCATAGAAATCTGGTGTGTGGAGACTGTCTGTGAGCTTCTATTGGCTGATAAGGGTCATGTGACCAGGCTACTATTGGCTAATGCATTTTTTGGGAATATCTCAGGAACGGTACGTCCTGGAGAGCTGAAAACTGTTCTAAAACCTTCCCGGACACCTGATGTACATGTGTGCCAAATTTTGTGATTGTAGCTGCAGCGGTGAGGATTCCTTTAGCGGACATCACACACACACACACACACACACTCAGCTTTATATATTAGATGGCTACAACGACCATCTCTATCGCGTTGGACGGGGGTTAAAATTTATCCGACCTGCTTCTAAATTATCTTCACCACCACTAGGAAAATCCCAACTATACTGATGAGCAAAACGCACCAGGATAGAAAAGTCAGATTGCTGCAAAACTCGGCATGCAGCTATGTCTCAGCTATAAATTATTATAGGTGTGGTCTGATTAGACATTTGGTCGTGCCACAAGAGGGCGTAAAACTACTTCCATCACTGCCCTATAAAAAGGCTCTCAGAGGCTACTTTTGGGTAGTATACCTATTGGTGAGAGATTGTTGACTGCCAGATATGCCTCTATGACGCACTAAAAGACATTTTGCCCAGTTGAGACACTTTGAGAGAGGTGCATAATTGGACTCAGAAAAGCAGGATGTTTTTGTTCAATGAATTGCCCTCCATGTAAGCTGTTGTAACCTAGCTGTTAGAAGGTGTTGGGAGCAGTGGTGGCATACATGGTGAACAGGCTCCGGACAGCCCAGACAAACCACCAGTACAGAAGATCATCTGAGCTGATGACAAGCATGCGCAGCTCCCACAATTTCGATGTCCACCATCCAGATACAGGTGGCACCTTGTCTTTGCCTGGACCATTATCACATGCTTAGCAGTGGGAAATTTGGTGTAATGGTGCCCACTACGTGTCTAGCCACTGAAAGTCTGCCACCTTCACCTTCATTTGCAGTGGTGTCTGAAGAGAAACCTTGACTGCTATGGACTAGAACCGCATTGTCTTCAACGACAAATGCAGGTTATGTTTGGTATCCGACGATGGTTGGGTTAGAGTAAGGAGGCGTGGTGGTGAGTGCTTCAATTCTGTCTTTGTGGCCGAGTGACACATTGCCCCATCTGCTGAACTGAGGATGTTGGGAGCCATTGCGTATGACAGTCGGTCACCCCTAGTAGTGATAGGAGGGACACTAACGCCACAGTGATATGTGCAGGACATTTTCCAGCCACATGGGCTTTCAAATGACACTTTTTTAGGAAAATAAAGCTAGCCCGCACACAGCAAGGGTTTCCCAGGAATGTCTCCACGAGAGTGCAAAACTTCATTGTCTTGGATTTATTGTTAAATGAGCATTGATGGGACCATTTGGGATGCCAACTTTGGCAACCTACGAGTGTGCAGGATATACAGGTCCAGCTGCAACATCTGTGTGCAAATGTGCCATAGGATACCATACAGAAACTGTATGCCTCCAACCATATCTCATCTTGTATCCAGGCTAGAGGAGGCCCAGCAGGGTACTAGAGCCTCCTTTCTATTGTACAGTTTTCCCCAATAAACTTATCCTTTCACTCAAATATTGCAATGACAAATATTATCATTACATATATAGGGACATTTATCCAAACTTCTGTAAATGAAAACTGACATAGTTGCCCATAGCAACCAATCAGATTCCACCTTTTATTTTTCACAGCTCCTTTAAAAAACAAAAAGATTAATCAGGTTGCTACGGGCAACTAAGTTAGTTTTCATTTACACCAGTTTTGATAAATATCCCGGTAAAGTTTCATTTCATTCCAACAACTGCTCCATTATATTTTTCATCAATAAGTGTATTATAAAAGGGGTCATACACAAAAGAAAAGTCGGCACAACCAGACTATTTTGGCAGGGCAAGCCCAGTATTTTATGGCAAGTACTCATTTAAAAGTGATAAAGTACTGGTTTTACCTTCAGAAATTTCAGCAGGCATTTACCAGCTGTGAGGCATAGTTCAAGCCGATGTGATTACTGAGGTCTGTGATTGGCCACAGTGGTCACAGGACCAAGCCACTGCCTAGTCCTGTAAGTGGCTGGGAAGGGAGCAGCGGGACCATGGACTGGTGAGTGGAGTTTTGATAATAAGGTGCACATATCAGAACCCCAGGGAGCATAACCAGCTTTTAAGCTGGCCATACACTAGAGATAACTCTAGTTATCTTGACCGTCCCAGACATAAGCATGCCAATTGCATGGAAAACAAAAGGACAAGGTAGTTGAAATTCAACATACCCGATCCTTATCTTCGCATTGCCCATAGCGGGAGAAATGGGAGGTCACAGTCATGTTAGATGAGGCTGAACTTACTGATTTCTGCGGGTTTGGCTGACATAGATCTAATGTGTATGATCAGCTAAAAACTAAGGGTACAATCACACGACAGCTAAAAAAAACAAAAAAAAAACGGCCACTAAAAAAAAGATAAAATCGGATGAAAAACTGACAGTTTAACAGTCATTAAAAAATGATTAGTTTCATTCACTTTTTTTTTTAACCCCAACACCTGCAGTACCCTCAGTATATACAGTGGGGAAAAAAGTATTTAGTCAGCCACCAATTGTACACATTCTCCCACTTAAAAAATGAGAGAGGCCTGTAATTGACATCATAGGTAGACCTCAACTATGACAGACAAAATGAGAAAACAAATCCAGAAAATCACATTGTCTCATTTTTTAAAGAATTTATTTGCAAATTATGGTGGAAAATAAGTATTTGGTCACCTACAAATAAGCAAGATTTCTGGCTCTCACAGACCTATAACTTCTTCTTTAAGAGGCTGCTCTGCCCTCCACTCATTACATGTAGTAATGGCACCTGTTTGAACTTGTTATCAGTATAAAAGACACCTGTCCACAACCTCAAACAGTCACACTCCAAACTCCACTATGGTGAAGACCAAAGAGCTGTCAAAGGACACCAGAAACAAAATTGTAGACCTGCACCAGGCTGGGAAGACTGAATCTGCAATAGGCAAGCAGCTTGGTGTGAAGAAATCAACTGTGGGAGCAATAATTAGAAAATGAAAGACATACAAGACCACTGATAATCTCCCTCGATCAGGGGCTCTACGCAAGATCTCACCTGGTGGGGTCAAAATGATCACAAGAACTGTTAGCAAAAATCCCAGAAACACACGGGGGGACCTAGTGAATGACCTGCAGAAAGCTGGGACCAACGTAACAAAGGCTACCATCAGTAACACACTACGCCGCCAGGGACTCAGATCCTGCAGTGCCAGACGTGTCACCCTGCTTAAGCCAGTACATATCCGGGCCCATCTGAAGTTTGCTAGAGAGCATTTGGATGTTCCAAAAGAGTATTGGGAGAATGTCATATGGTCAGATGAAACCAAAGTAAAACTGTCTGGTAGAAAGACAACTTGTTGTGTTTGGAGGAGAGTGAATGCTGACTTGCATCCAAAGAACACCATACCTACTGTGAAGCATGGGGGTGGCAACATCATGCTTTGGGGCTGTTTCTCTTAAAAGGGACCAGGACGACTAATCCGTGTACATGAAAGAATGAATGGGGCCATGTATCGTGAGATTTTGAGTGCAAACCTCCTTCCATCAGCAAGGGCATTGAAGATGAAACATGGCTGGGTCTTTCAGAATGACAATGATCCCAAGCACACCGCCAGGTGCAACGAAGGAGTGGCTTTGTAAGAAGCATTTCAAGGTCCTGGAGTGGCCTAGCTAGTCTCCAGATCTCAACCCCATAGAAAACCTTTGGAGGGAGTTGAAAGTCCGTGTTGCCCAGCGACAGCCCCAAAACATCACTGCTCCAAAGGAGATCTGCATGGAGGAATGGGCCAACATACCAGCAACAGTGTGTGCCAACCTTGTGAATACTTACAGAAAACGTTTGACCTCTGTCATTGCCAACAAAGGATATATAACAAAATATTGAGATGAACTTTTGTTATTGACCAAATACTTATTTTTTCACCATAATTTGCAAATAAATTCTTTAAAAATCAGACAATGTGATTTTCTGGATTTCTCATTTTGTCTCTCATAGTTGAGGTCTACCTATGATGTCAATTACAGGCTTCTATTATTTTTTTAAGTGGGAGAACACGCACAATTGGTGGCTGACTAAATACTTTTTTCTCCACTGTATTATGCTCCCCCACAAACATCAGTATATATAATGCCCCCCATAGTGCACCCAGGATAAGTAATGCCCATCTGAAGTGCCCCTAGGACATATCATGGCTCCTATTAAGGTCCACTTTTTTCTAAATAGGTCTAAAATTCTTTATTGATTAATTCCTAAACCAACTGTTCTCAGAATGCTGCCCTTTTATGTCCTAATGGAGGTGGCACTTTCCATTAGGAAGTGAAAAGATATCCCCTGGATCCCTTATGATAGTGGTGCAACTCCCCACTGCAAATATGGACACAACGGGATGGTCTAAGAGATCAGGTGAGCGACGCTCTACTTTGGAAGCTATAGGCCTGACTACAGTCCCTGGGCCTGTCATAGGGCATCTGTCTACAGTTTTACACTGACAGACAATAATGCAAAGGCATACTAAGTATTAAGTAAGCGACCAAAGGATCACAGCTTCTAGGGGACAAAAATAGTTACACAAAGTTAAAAAAAAATTGTAAAGAAATAAGAAGCCCCATCCAAAAAACAAAAACAAGTGTTTTAATTTTTTTTTAAATAGTAAAAAAAAACCTATATATAGTACCACTGTACGGAGCATGACATCTAAAACAATATTGCAAAAAACTGTAAAAATGGCAGTTTCTTCCAATTCACCCCCGAATAGAAATGAATACCATGTTCTGTAAGTGTAGAATCTGGCTGGACACAGGGTTATATTTGTAGTCTGCAACCATAAAGACACAAGTCGGCATGTGAGCAGATAGGAGATGTTTAATGAAGAATATTTGCAGAGCTGTTTGATATATTATGTATCGGGACAATAAAGATGGGAACAAAGTTGCACATGGCCTAGAAGAGGTATCATTTTTAACCTGGTTAAAGAGGTGCTGTCACAATTTCTGACACGTGTATTCTTCAAGATATAATAATTCTAGAGTATTCTTCTAAACATATATTGTGCTGTTCCTCTATTATTAATCCTAGATATTTATGAATAATTTGCCAACTGGGTTTTAACAGTTGGGGGTGTGTCCCATCAGACTCTGACCCTTTCTAATCGGTGCTGACAGTGTCAGACTGACAGCTCTAGGACAAGGGGAATGGTAACAACAACATCAGAATTGTTATATTATGGGAGAATAGCTGTATTTACTAACTGAGACATGATGTGACAGGTCCTTCTTTTTGGACTAAATATTATGTGTGGATTTATAATAATTAAAGGAATTTTCAAAATAAAAAAAATAAAAAAAAGGGCACAGAGCAGAGGGCAAAATAAAATAAACAAAAAACACTCATCTTTTAAAAGTCAAGCCAGTCCAGCACCACCGCTCTGAACCCCGCAACTCTGGTCCCCAAATGAACAGCACTTGAGCACTGAGAACTGAGATCGCTGTTGGATTGAAAGGGACTGGAGGGCTGGTGCCGGGGAGCTGCTGGCCATTTTAAATTGTCATTATATTGTAAGTTTATATTACAAATTCCTTTTCATGTATGCAAGTTTTAAAAAAAAACAACAGATATTGCATGTCATCTTGATTGGGTAAGACACTGTCAGGACACTCATGGGTAAGTAAAAGGAGCCAAGTAATAATTGATAAACTATGTAATAAAGATGACACATTATCAATAGTAATGTAGCACACTTCTAGAATAGAAGGGTTTGACTTTGTATATATAACATAGGAATAGATCAATGTAGATAACACTAAATATGTAAGGAATTTAAATGGCCGTGTAGAATTTACCAAAGGTTTTACAAGTCAAAAAATGCAAAAAGTAAATTCCTTGTTTAATGTTCCTGAGATAAAACATAGATAACACAAGAGAATTAATGTTCCCACTCTCAGGGCTTAAAGCAGCACATCCATTCCTGATAAGAGGCGCTCTCTGTGTTTAGAGAATAGTAGTTTTCATGTACTGTTTCATGGAGGTTGGGCTTCTACAGTGATGATCTACAGTATATCATATAGATATATCTTCACCAATAAGATAGGTACTATAACAAAAAATTCCAGGCCACACATTGCTCAACGAGCACAACATTTTTTTCTTTTGACGTTCGTGACACCATTCTCTAATCTATTTGCATTGATGATCATTTTAATTAATTTCCAAGCATCTTTATATTTAATTTATAATATAGCATACGTGAATTTTCAAAAAAAAGTTTGTATAATGACTGTGCTTATTTGAACAATCACAACAGTTACCGTATTTTTCGCTTTATAAGACGCACCCGAAGATAAGATTTTAGAGTAGGAAAATGAGAAAAAAATATTTTTCATCAGACCTCATATCAGACGCCCCCATAAATTTCAGGACATCACATCAGACCCCCATCAGACCTCAGATCAGCCCACTGTGCCCCCATCAGACCTCAGATCAGCCCAGTGTGCCCCCATCATACCTCAGAACAGCCCAGTGTGCCCCCATCAGACCTCAGATCAGCCTATTGTGCCCCCATCAGACCTCAGATCAGCCCATTGTGCCCCCATCAGACCTCAGATCAGCCCAGTGTGCCCCCATCAGACCTCAGATCAGCCCACCCAGCCCCATAACAATAAAATAAAAACCTCTCTTACCTGTCCTGCGCCGCGGCTCCGCTCCGGCGCTCCTCTGGCTTCTAAGGCCGACGCTGCACTGTCACCTGACTGCGTGCAGCGTCAGGTCATAGTGCGCGTACTACGTCCTGACGCCGTACGCAGTCAGGACAGTGCAGCGCCGGCCCGGGAAGCCAGAGGAGCGCCGGACCCGGAGCGGAGCCGCGGCGCAGGACAGGTAAGAGAGGTTTTTATTTTATTGTTATGGGGCTGGGTGGGCTGATCTGAGGTCTGATAGGGGTGCCGCAGCTAAAAAAAAGTGCGCCTTATAAAGTGAAAAATACGATATGTTTGGGCTTGCCTAAAACCTCTTTCAGCCATATTATTCTCTGCTTCAGCAGCACAGCTAGATGCATTTCTCTCACAAGCGTCTCCCTTCTCTTGAATCTGTCAGTGCCGTATGCAGTCACTTCACTACCCTTGTGTCCGTCTATGTTCGTTTTCTTCTAGGGAGATCAGAAAGGAGGGATAAATCACACTTAGGGCTCATGCACACGAACGTATTTTCTTTCCGTGTCCGTTTTTTGCGGACCATATGTGGAACCATTCATTTCAATGGGCCAAAAAAAAAAAAAAAAAAACAGAAGTTACTCTGTGTGCATTCCATTTCTGTATTTCTGTTCCCCAAAAAAATAGAACATGTCCTATTATTGTCTGCATTACGGACAGGGGCAGAACTGTTGTATTAGGGGCCAGCTGTTCCGTTGTGCAAAATACGGAATGCACACAGATGTCATCCATATTTTTGCGGACCGCAAAATATATACGGTCGTGTGCATGAGCCCTTAGGATGCCTTTACACGACCGTATGTATTTTGCAGTCCACAAAACACAGAATAAAAACAGAAAAAATGCGGATGACGTCCGTGTTGCATCCGTTTTTCTGCGGACCTATTGTAACAATTCCTATTCTTGAACATAAAACAGACACCCTGGGGATCCCCAGTAAAAAAAAGAAGTCACAGATGTGTATATGGCAACTTCAATAGCAGTGAATGGAGCTTTGTTTTCATGGTGGACATAGTGAATAACTGTTGTTATTGGGAAAATCCCTTAACTCGATAAAGTATGTAAAATCCTGTTGCTCGCAATACTTTGATGTGACCAATCTCTGGAACCCAAAAATTCAGAACTGTGAAACATTTCCATATTAAATCTGATAAAACTCCCTTCTCTGGAATCTGAAAATTCAGAATTGTCAAGCATCTCCATATGTGACATAGAAGAGGGATCCTATTCAGGAATCCAAATGCTGAGATCAAGGCCTTAGGATGGCACTAGCATAAAACGTGTAGCTAATTTAACATTAAAAGATTTGACCCCACATTTATCTACTTGCGATCTTGATCAAGCATGTTGGAATACTGGACCCTCGGCCAGCTGTGTTCCTATCCTTGAGCATGTAGATTCCCAAATAGGATCCTCCTTCTGTGCCAAGTATTAATCCCTGGCCCCATCTACAGGCCTGTGGAAGATCTATTTCAATATTTAGTACAACTGCTTCAGGTTAGTGTCCAACTTGATGGTATCATTTGTGACCTAGTTCTCCAGACATTATGACACTAGGAAGCTTTCAACTGTTCCCATAGTGAGTCTGCTAAAACTTGAATTTTGTAATATTTTCCCATTTTCAGTTTTTCTAACTGAAAAAACGTACAATTAAAGTTTAACTTCAGCATTTTTGAAATGTAATCTGTTTACTTCCACTGTGAAGTGAAAAGGTATGTACATTAATTAAGATACTGCATGCTATGAAGCACTTAAATTGACTTAAAGGGGCTGTGTCACGAAACATATTCTACATTTTTCAAACCAGCACCTGGATCTGAATACTTTTGTAATTGCATGTAATTAAAGAGGACCTTTCACCACTCCTGACATGCCTGTTTTAATATCTTCATGCATTCCGCATTGTAATAACAATTCTGGAACATCTATTCTTATGGTTCTGTGTTGTGTCACTCCTCTATTATTTGCACTAGAAGTTATAACTGAATTGCTATTTGCCTTCAGTAAGGGAACAGAGAGGAGGTAACAAGTTGGGGGTGTGTACCTGCACAGACTCACTCTGTCCAATCAGTGCTGCCATGTTCAGACTGTGCAGGTACACACCCCCAACTGGTTACCTCCCCTCTGTACCCTTGCTGAGGGCTAATAGCAATTCATTCATAACTTCTAGTAGAAATAATAGAGGAATGGCACAACATAGAGACATAAGAATAGATATTTCAGAATTGTTATTACATGGGGAATGCATGACGCTATTAAAACAGGCATGTCAGCAGTGGTGAAAGGTCCTCTTTATATTAAAAAAATAGTATAGCCAGTGAGCTGTTCAGGGACGGACACAGACAGCAGAGGGCCCCTGTGCAAAGAATGTGCCTGGGGCCCCCACCCCCCCAACCAAATTCTCAACCGAACCTATGGTGTCCTAATATTACATACAGCAATACGAAACCTGCAAAACATACAGGGTAAGGCTACTGTCACACCTGCAGCACTACGCTCCGGCCACATGATCGGGCAGAGAATGCAAGGAATTGGCCGGACACATACTCAGCCATGCAGCGGTTTGTGGCCCGCTGATTCTATGCATTTTTGCCAGATTGTGGCCGGATCTCTGCCAGAATCACTAACTCAAATGTGAAAGTGCCTAATACAGCGCCACATATCTCTTACATCCAGTGATGTCTCCTTTGATGTAGACGTTCTCTGTCCTCATCATCTCCTTTAATACCAGACCACCATGATGATTTCTTTCAGCCACCTCTTCTCTCTGCGGAGTTTGACAGACCGACATCTTAGTTTCCTACTTTTCCATTATTCTCCCACCTTCTTAACACCCCATCCTGTCACCCCCAATACTGAGACACTGTGCTCCCCAAAACTATACTGCAGAAACAGTCCGCATGAAAATACTAGTTACACACAGATAGTACCCCCTTCAGTAATTATTGGCACACAGTGCTCTAAAAAATAACTGCGCTCAGAAAATTGTCCCTGACGCTAATAGTGTAACGAAAATGTTCCCCAATAATAGCGCTAAGCTGATACCGTGACAGGGTGCTCCCCACAGTAATAGTGCTCCCCAAAGTCCCAACAGAAATAATTAGCGCCCCCAGTAGAGCCAATGTCCCCATAATGCCCTCATAATGTGTGCCAATGCCCCCTACTGCGTGCTCAAAAAACCCTTAGTGCCCCCAATTGAGCCGCATAGTTCCCTATAATTTGCGCCAGTACAAAATATTCCTATATAGTGCCCCCATAGTGCTCCTCCCCTTGTCCCCATGGTGCCTGACATAAGGTGCCAGTATAAAATGCCCCCATAATATGTGCCAGTATAATGACCCCAATAGTGCTCCTCTCCTCCCCTTCTTCATAGTGTCCTCCATGTGTGCCAGTATATAAGATAGGGCCCCAGTAGATGCCCCCATGTTCTGGTATATAAAAGAGCCCCCATATTGCTCCTCCCCCTCCATAGTGCCCCCATAGTGCTCCTAGCCCTCCATAGGTCCCCCACTGTGCGTCAGGGGCCTTAGCATATTGTAAATTAAAAAAATAAACACTTTTACTTACCTCCTTGCCTCTGTCAGCAATGCGATGCAGGCCTCCTCCGGCCTGTGTCCCGCGCTGTACGGCTCAGGCGGCACGATGACGTCATCGCGCCGCCTGCGCCGGCCTCTGATAGGCTTGCAGGCACTAGGCCTGCAGCCTATCAGAGAAAGGGGCAGGGGAGACGCCTCTCCCTCCCCTGCCCCAGCACTATTCATCTGTATCGCTGTCCTGAGGACGGCGATACAGATGAATATAGAGATGAGTGCTTCCACAATGGCAGCGCTCATCTTATAATGCCGCCTGCAAGAAGGGCCCCCCTCCCCGTCCTGGGCCGCTGTGTAGCCGAACTGGCTGCACAGGCGGTATTTTCGCCCCTGGAGCTGTTCAATAAAATATATCTGTATAGTGCCACCTGCTGTTAGCTCTTTTCCTTATTTTTTTGTCCGTCAAACATCCTCTTAAATCTTCAACTGCCACCAGCTATCTGTTCTGTTACAAGCTGTGGCCAGGGGCGGATTGGCCATAGACCCTAAAGGGAAATTTTCCGGTGGGCCGCCCAAGCGCTCCTCATGGTCGCCAGCCAGGTAAATAAAGGTCTTGATTAATTAATTCTTGATTGATTAATATAGAAGCATCAGACACTTATTCTGGCCAGCGGTCTTGGTGCCCTCCTGAATTCAATCTTATTGCTTTCCACGGGATGATGATACAATTTCATACTGTGGCACGAGCAGCAGTATTTTGTGTTGCACTTGTGGTATTTTGTTCAGCAGCACAGTATGATAGGCACCGCCTACTTCTGTCAGTTTGGACCACCCTACAATATGGGGCCACTTTAAGGTTTTTTCCCAGGGCCACTTTAAATTCTCAATCTGCCACTGGCTGTGGCAGTTACAGGGAAACAGCTGCAACAGAAAGTACACACCCCTGGGCTACCAGGCTAAAGAGAATATAGTAGAGCAATTTGAGCAGTGAATGGGGAGATCTCTGGACCCATGTGTGGTACAGGGCAGTAGAAAGGTACTGCCATGAAATTAAGTCTCATATCTCATTTTCATTTTTTACATCAATCATAGCATAACCCCTTTAAGCATATTAACATTATCGTCAAGATATTTGTGGCTTAAAAACTAATAAATCTATCACATCTTACTGCTTACAATTTATTACATTGCACTTAAAATGTCTGATTTCACATATTTTTGGAGTGCTGACAACTGCAGGTTTCTTAAATCCCATAGACTTAAAAAGTGATGCAGGTGCAAGCTACTACTCCCACTGCATGCCCCAGGTTGCAGCTTCAGGATTTGTTTGCTTACTTTACTTCTCTATCTAAAGATCTATAGACCTGAAAATAGCTGTGGAAGGAATCCTGAGGGCCCTTTTACATGGGCCGAGAATCAAGACAAAAATTGGGAATGTCGATGTCAGTATTTAACCCTGTTGGGAAATCGTCATCCTTAGAGGTTTTAAAGGATTGCTGTGCTCAAAGATATAAAGAATTAAGAAATCAGACCCAATTTCATCCCTAATTTGACGACTAAAGAGGTACAGGCATTAAGGGAATTGAAAAAGAATAAAAAAAAGTAATAATAGTAATTAAATGTGGTAATGGGGGTAATTTTGGAGAGGGATCAACATGTAGCTAAAATGAATAAGCTGTTATAGAATAAAACCGCTTATTATAAACTTAAAGGGGTTGTCCGAGTTATGAAAAAAAATATAGAGCACTGTAAATCTGATGGGCAGCAATATATAACTAAGTTAAGCAAGTTTTAGGCAAAAAAAATCCATATTTCCTAATTTCCCTGGTTCTCTTCTGGTCTTTGTTTACATGCAATAACAACAATCTCAGCCCCTCCCCCTTCTCCCCCCTCTCTGCAAAGGGAATGAATACAAGTGCTAAGTGACATGTCTGCCTGCTGGAATACTCAGCAGCATGTTGTATGTGTAGGACTACAAGTCCCAGCTGTACAATGACACTGCTGATACATACAGGAATTTCTCCCTACCTGTTCTTGTACAATACAGTTCCTCTACAGCTCTTGTGCCCAGCATTTGTCTCCTCTCACTGCTGCAGCTACTGTTTGTTTTAAAGCCTTGAGCCCTCAGTGTGTTCTGGCTGAAGGGGTTAATGTTTTATCTGAAGGAAACCAGGAAGAAAGCAGATAGCAGCCCGGCAAAGAAAGGGGGCGTGGCCAGTGACGTCTCGTGTACAGACTCTTATCTGAACTCTGAGGCTTGTACACGAAATGTCAGAGACCAGAGAGATAAGGTGACATCACAGGTCATGTGACCCTCAGTCAACTCTGAGAAACCAGCTGCTTTAGAAACACAAAGTATATGGGAAAGTTGTTATACCTGACAAGTTAGAAACATATAAAGAACAAAAAAATAACTTGGACAACCCCTTTAAAGGGAACCTGTCATCTCCGAAACACCCCCTGAACTAGAGTAAGTGGTGTATAGTGTAAGTGGTGCTGAATCCGAATATGTAAGTTTTATCTTCATACTCACTTCCATTCCGACGCTGTGCTCCCACAAACCTGCAGTAAAATGCACTCAGAGGACTCCGGTGCTCACTCACATAATGGAGAGGACTCAAAGAAGAGTCCACTGAGTGCATTTTACTGCAGGTTTGTGGGAGCACAGAGTCAGAATGGAAGTGAGTCTGAAGATAAAATTTACATATTTGGATTCAGCATCACTTACACTATACATCTCTTACTCTAGTTCAGGGGGTGTTTCAGAGATGATAGGTTCCTTTTAAATCTAGTCCAAATGGAGAAAATGGAGGGGATTGTTGAAGATAAAAAAAATTAGGGATTTTAACCAATAAAAAATATGAAAATTTGGATAATAAATGCAGTGGCATGCAAAAGTCTGGGCACCCCTGGTCAAAATTTGTGTTACTGTGAACAGTTAAGTAAGTTGAAGATGAAATGATCTCCAAAAAGCATAAAGTTCCCTTTGTACAAGTATTTTAAGCAAAAACAACTTTTACATTTTTAAAAATAACAAAAAAGAAAAAGGGCCCGAAGAATTTTGGGCACCCGGCATGGTCAGTACCTAGTAGCACCCCCTTTGGCATGTACAAATGCTTTTTGTAGGCAGCCAAGTTCGCAAAAGAACATTTAAACAAGCCTGATGCATTTTGGAAACAAGTCCTGTGGATCAATGAGGTTAAAATAGAACTTTTTGGCCACAAAGAGCAAAGGTATGTTTGGAGAAAAAAAGGGCCCATAATTTAAAGAAAAGAACATATCTCCAACCATTAAGCATTGGGGTGGATCAATCATGCTTTGGAGTTGTGTTGCAGCCAATGGCATGGGGAACATTTCACAGGTAGACTGAAGAATGGATTCAATGAAATTCTAGCAAATTCTGGAAGCAAACACAACACCAACTGTAAAAAAGCTGAAGATGAAAAGAGGATGGCGTCTACAAATGGATAATGATTCTAAACAAATCTCAAAATCCACAATAGACTCACTCAAAAAGCAGAAGCTGAAGATTTTACAATGGTCCTCACGGTCCCTTGGTCTGAGCATCACTGAAAATCTGTAGATAGGCCTCAAAAAAGCAGTGCATGCAGGAGGGCCCAGGAATCTCATAGAACTGGAAGACTTTTGCAAGGAAGAATGGATGAAAATCCCTCAAACAAGAATTGAAAGACTCTTGGCTGGCTACAAATCGTCATTACAAACTGTGATATTTGCAGAGGTCGCACTACATTTTTTCCGGAAGAGTAAAAATACTCCTCTGACCATTTTTGAGGGGTATTTTTAGCTGAGGAGGAGTACGAATTTTGCAGTAATTCATATACAGTGGGGAAAAAAGTATTTAGTCAGCCACCAATTGTGCCAGTTCTCATACTTAAAGGGAACCTGTCATCTCCGAAACACCCCCTGAACTAGAGTAAGTGGTGTATAGTGTAAGTGATGCTGAATCCGAATATGTACGTTTTATCTTCATATTCGCTTCCATTCTGATGCTGTGCTCCCACAAACCAGCAGTAAAATGCACTCACTGGACTCCAGTGCTCACTCACATAATGGAGAGGACTCAAAGAAGAGTCCTCTCAATGTATTTTACTGCTGGTTTGTGGGAGCACAGCGTCAGAAAGGAAGTAAGTATGAAAATAAAACTTACATATTCGGATTCAGCATCACTTACACTATACACCGCTTACTCTAGTTCAGGGGGTGTTTTGGAGATGACAGGTTCCCTTTAAAGGGAACCTGTCAGCACCAAAATGGATCATAAACTGCCAGCAGTACCTTAAAGTTGTTAACATCAGGCTTCTAATGATGTTCTTGTGTAAGATGTCTGAGGCACATAATCGCTGTAAAACAACTTTATTCCCCTCACAGATCGTATGCAAATGAGGTACTTGAAGTCAAGGGGGCAGCGGCTTTCACACTTGAAGTCAAGCACGCCGCGCCCCCTTCCCTCCCCTTCGCATTTGATTGATAGCCTTTCTATCCTGAGCAATTCTAGCCTGAGATTTTGCGCATGCGCCGTATGGTCTTTTTTCCGGTGTCTGCGTATTGATCCCCACTTGATTCAGCGAGTCAACGCACAGGCGCTCCCGATCCTAAGTCTGCGTGTGCCTATTGACTCACTGGAGCTACAGCAGGGATCAATGTTCAGGCGCCGGAAATGAGAGCATATGGCGTATGTGTGAAATATCAGGATGGAATCGCGCCTAATAGAATACAAATGGCCATCAATCAAATGCGAAGGGGAGGGAAGGGGGCGCGGCATGCTTGACTTCAAGTGTGAAAGCCGCTGCCCCCTTGACTTGAAGAACCTCGTTTGCATACGACCTGTGAGGGGAATAAAGTTGTTTTACAGCGATTATGTGCCTCAGACATCTTACACAAGAACATCATTAGAAGCCTGATGTTAACAACTTTAAGGTACTGCTGGCAGTTTATGATCCATTTTGGTGCTGACAGGTTCCCTTTAAAAAGATGAGAGAGGCCTGTAATTGACATCATAGGTAGACCTCAACTATGAGAGACAAAATGAGAAAACAAATCCAGAAAATCACTGTCTGATTTTTAAAGAATTTATTTGCAAATTATGGTGGAAAATAAGTATTTGGTCACCTACAAACAAGCAAGATTTCTGGCCCTCACAGACCTGTAACTTCTTCTTTAAGAGGCTCCTCTGTCCTCACAGTCTCCTCTATAATGTCTTCCATGCAGAAATAACAAATTTTGACTATTTTAAATTTATCTCTCAGAAGACTAAATCCCTACCTTTCTTGAAGCACCAAATCTGTTGCGTAGGGATCGGGGTGGTAGATTGTGCAAAACTCTATGCAATAAGAATTGAACAGGGATGTCTGGTCGTTGTGGCAGGGAGCGGTGGGTGGGGTCTGGGACAAATGCACAGGAGGCAGTTATAGGACAGTCTAATACAAAATATATTGGACTATTGCACAGTACAGTGTACTTGACGTCTCTGTACATTATTTCTGTGGGCACTGTGGCTTTCACTATACTGATGCGATCCGTGTGCAAGCCGCATTTTCTTGCGGACCCATTGACTTCAGTGGGTCCGCCAGAACAAGACATGCTCTGTCTTTTGCATCATGGAGATGAGGATAGCATGTGGATGTCCATATTTCGTGGATCTGCGATTTGCAGACCTCAAAATGGATACAGTCCTATACGTGAGACCTAATGGGGGCAAAATGGCTGTCCCTATTTCTGGGACAATCTATTGCCTATTTGCCAACCCTCCATGGTTTTTTTTGAGTCTCTCTAAAAATGTACACCCTCTTGTATCCCAGCAGGACATATTTAACACTAATTGTACTGTCTAATTACGATAAATTCAATTAATGTGCTCACCAATCACAAAATTCTTCCATGTGATGACAAGTTACTAGTCCAATATTCACACTCACTTTATGAGGTTCTGGACAGTTGGGCTTCGGGTCACTTTCTCCATGTGCTCACAGTGTCCTCTCCAGTGAAGAACGTGCGCCCAAACTCATAGCCCACCCCAACACATCACCATTAGTGATGTAAGGAGCTTTGTTATTGGTCATTTCAGGCACAGGCAGCATCGCTGGGCTGCATGTGCCGCTCACAGCGCTTACTGCGCCAATGAAAGGCAGGGAAAAGTCTAAGGTGTATTGGTACGCCTTAGGCTTTTCTTAAAGAGTAAAATTGCCTGAACACGCATCTATGACGCTTGTACAGGCGTTATTGCAACCTCTGGATACTTGTCAAAGGGTGTGCTACTAGGTACTAACTATGCAGAGTGCCCAAAATTTTGCTTGGGGCTCTTTTACCTTTTTGTTGTTCTGAAAAAGTTAAAGAAGAAAATAAAAAAATGTTTTTGCTTAAAAATTGAGAACCCTGCTTTATATGATTATTCCCATGATGGGACGATTTTCTATTTTTGCTTTTTTTTTCTAATTCACAAAGCTGCCAAATTGTACTTTCTAAGGGCTTGCAATGTAGTTGGAGGCTGGAAAAAAATCCAAATGGGGCAGAACTGGGGGGAAAACAACACAAACAAAAAATTTAGTTTTTTTTACAGCATCACCTATGCAGTAAAATTTACTGCAACCTTCATTCTCTGGGTCACTACAATTACGATACCACATTTATACAACTTTTCTTGTGTTTAAATGCTGAAAAAAATAAAAACTTCGCAAAAGTAGTTTTTATTAATACCATTTTGGCATTTGTGACTTTTTTCAGTTACATCGTTTGTTGTATGGCACAAATATTTTTATATTTTCAAACCAATCGACATTTGACGTACTAGCATGTCACAGTGGAAAGTGATTTCCAATTTGAAGATCATGAAAGAGGAGGAGATCATGTAACATGGCTAGTTTTGCTTTTCTTAGTTTTTTCAAGAGGTGAGATGAACCACAAATAGTATCAAGATCAATGCTGATTATTCCTGGTAACTACAGAGAGCTACACAAAACACTTTCATACACTGAATTTATTTTTTTATGCACATTATGTAGCTACATTTCTACAAATGTACAGAACGTTAGACAGATAGAAGTTACAAACTGCGGTGGTATGATGGTACCTTATTAAAGGGGTTGCTCAGATCATCAATTTTATGTTTTATTTTTAAAAAAGGCTCCGAAATAAAAACAATCTGAGTTTTAAAAAAAAAGGCTCTGCATTGTGTAAAATAATATACACATAGTAAATGTATGAAAGCAAAGAAAAAAATGGCCTGAGGAAGGAGGCAGACAGCTTCCGAAACACACTGGGGGAATTTATCATGAGGGGAATATTTGAAGTCAGTTTTGCTTGACTCTGTGTTGGAGTACTTTGTGCCACATTTATCAAATGTCACTGGTTGTTTGATGAATAAGGTTTGTCCTTAAACCTAACACTTCTGTCTAGAGAAGCTACTCCAGTTTTTCTACTCCACTCTCCTCCTGAACTGAGATTGCGACTTTTTTGCAACTTTTAATAAAAGTCGCAATGATAAATCTGAGTGAATTTCATTAACAAAGCTAACCACACCCACTTTCCCACCCATATTACAAAACTGGAGAGAGTGGTGTAAAAATGCAAAAAGTAGCACATTTTTGCACAAGCGCTTACATTTTGCGCAAGTGAGTGCAAAAAAGTCGCAAAAGACCTATTTAGTGACTTTTTGACACCACAATTCTGGAGTGAAGGTATGATAAATCAGGGCCATTTTCCTCTGCTTGTCCATTTTATATCATTCATGTGCAATAAATTAGTTTTAGTGTCCAGCGCCCCAAGAACATTTTTTCTTTTTTATATCAGGTTCCATCACAGATAACGCTTGGTTGGGAGCAGCGTTCACTCCATTTGACCATATGCACTTCTCAGTGTTGTGCTGGAAGTAGTAAAACTACTTATGGTAAGTGCAATTACATTGCCAGCCATCACTAAGTGCCCTGGAACTCTGTTCATTTTGTAACACGTAGGAAAAGACTGCTCAGCCACTCACGAGCTGGGCTGTGGCCTCTGTAAGCCAAACTTACTTCCTATTACTATTACATTTCTACTGACTGCACAGCCTTGGGCTGAATAGTCAAAGGGAGTGGCAGATAATCATTAAAGGGGTTTTCTGGCTTGCATCAACATCTTCTAAAATAATCATTTATGAAGGTAGCTTTGATTTTGTAATGTATTTCTTTTACCTTTATTGCTCCTATCTTCTGTTCTGGGCTGTGGTCACATGACCATGTCCATGCAGTACTTTCATATTTCCATGGTGTTGTCAAAGCAGCAACAGTGGCAGTGATATGGGATTGTCCATGTAACTAGCTAGGTGGGAGGAGCTATAAGCTAGCTGAGTGTTGTTGGGGAAGAGCTGTGGCAGAGAAAGGAGAAGTGCATCATGGGTTTGGATGGGTACAGTAAGAGAAGTGCTACCTACAGGATGGAAACAAACCAGAGTGATTTGTTTCCATGGTGAAAACAGGTCAGGAGAGTCCAAACTGAAAAATAAAGCATAGTGAAGATGTCTATGAGCTAAGAAGTTACATGAGTATATCTGTTAAAAAACAGTAATCCCAGAAAACCCCTTTAAGATGGGTATAATTTTACACCACGTGGAGCCTTTTTTTTTTTAATTCAAATGTCTGTGAAACCCCTTTAAACCAAGTTACAATGTATTCACTCAAGTAAGAAATATTCAAACTGACCTTCTGATGGGCTTACTGCTGCGGGAAGGCTTCCCCAGTCAATAGTTTGGGATGGGCAGGGATGAGGAGAAAATACTGCCTCAACACCATGATTCTGTAAAATACAGATTAGATAGTATAACAAATGACAAAACATCTTGTGTGTGATAACGGGACGGAAACAGATATTAATGACTAACAGACTGATACAACACATTCTTCATTCTGCTCTAGATTACGCACTAAACTTCTTTAGTCTAGCAGTGTCATGATCTAACATCTGACAGACATAGTGATATGAAATATGTACAGTCCTATTTGTGCTTTCTATCTTCTAGATGCTTTTCAGTCGGTAATGACAGTATTAAAGCAGTAGTAAGAAAGATAATAAAATAGAAAAAGAATGGAATATGCAAGTATTAATTTCATTCAGAATAAAGCCATCTTATCCTTGCAGGATTTCTACATTTACCAATGCAGGTTCTGCTGGAGACAAGGGATTTATAGTCTCATAAGAAGTCCCAACCCATGAGACTGCATATCAACAGCTCATTGATTTTACAAGTACTAGCCGCTATTCCTACATTGTAACACTTGCAACGCCTTCAGAAAGTCTTCAGACCCTTTAACTTTTTCACATTTCGATAAGTTGCAGCCTGTGCTAATTTTTTTAAAAATCAAGTTTTTCCTTATCATTCAAAGGGACAAAGTGAAAACAGAATGTTAGAAATCTTTGCTAATTTATTGAAAAGAAAATACTAAAATCTTGCATTGACATCAGTATTCAGACCCTTTACTCAGTACTTAGTTGAAGCACCTTTGGCAGCGATTACGGTATCCAGTTTTCTTGAGTATGATGCCACAAGGTTTGCACTGGATTTAGGGATTTTCTGACATACTTCTCTGCAGATCCAATCAAACTCTGTCAGGTTGGATGGGGACTGTCAGTGGACAGCAATTTTCAGATCTCTCCAGAGAAGTTTGATTGGGTTTACGTCAGGGCTCTTGGTGAGCTGTTCACAGAGTTGTCCCTAAGATACACTCTAAGCTGACTAAGCTTATTCTTACCTAAACTGTACTCTTGTGTTGTCTTGGTTCGGTGCTGAGGGTCATTGTCTTATTGGAAGGTAAACCTTCGATCAAGGTTTCATTAAGAATATCTCTGTACTTCCATTCAGCTTTCCCTCAAGCCTAACCACACTCCCTGCCCTAGCCGCTGAAAAACACCCTCACAGTATGATGCTGCCACCACCATGCTTCACTGTAGGAATGGTATTGGGCTGGTGATGTGCGGGCCAAAAAGTTTAATCCTGGCTTCATCAAAGAATCTTATTTCTCAGTCTGAGAGTCCTTTAGGTGCTTTTTTTTGCAAACTCCTTGTGGGCTTTCATGTGTCTTTTCTGAGGAGAGGCTTCTTTCAGGCCACTCTGCAATAAAGTCCAGATTGTTGGAGTGCTGTAGTAGTGGTTTGACCTTCTGGAGGTTACTCCCATCTACACACAGGATCTTTGGAAGTTGGCCAGAGTGACTATTGGGTTCTTTGCTCCACTTTGCTTGGTTTTGGGTCAGTTGTGAGACCTTATACAGACAGGGGTGTATCTTTCCAAATCATGTCCAATCAAATGAATTTACCACTTGTGGACTCCAATAAAGGTATAGAAACATCTCAAAGATGATGGAGAAATATAAATTTCGTAGCAAAGGGTCTGAATACCTATGTCCATGATAAATTACAGTTTTTCCCTTTTAATAAATTTGCAAACATTTCTAAAATTCTGTTTTCAATTTCTTATTATGGGGTATTGAGTACGGAGTGTTAGGGAAAATGTGATTCTTTTTTTTAACACAAGGATGCAACATAAAGTGTGAAGAGTTTCCAAATGCATTTTATTATTAGAAAGGTTCCATGGTTACATCAGCTGTATTTTAGAGAAAGTCTAACCTAAATATAGGGAATCAGTTTGATTACATTTTTTTTATTCTCTGACCTGTTAGAAAGGTACATGATGTAAACTGCAGTGAATGTAATTTTCTTACCAGTGGCTGTATTTGTGAGTTATCCCCTCCCTTCTGATCCTCAGCTGTGTCATGCGACCAGAATTCTGACTTTCCAGAGAGCATCTTACGTGTGGACAGGAAGCCAGTTTCTCTATGTATTCCTATGGGAGCCTCAATGTCAGTCTCACAGGAATGAATAGAGAAGTGACTTCCTGTCCTCTGTCAGTTGGGGAGGAAGAGTGTTGGTGACACGACAGCTACGGGTCAGAGGGAGGTTTTAACTGACAACATACAGTCACTGGTAAGAAGATAATCTTTACTACAATCTACAACGTGAACCTTTCTAACAGCTCAGAGAACAAATATTTTTGTGGGAGTGCTACTTATATTTTTTAAAATCATGACAATTATTTGGTCCAGTGCATCAGTGCAGCCTGTGTAGAATCTGTTCAGTCCCTGAAACAACTCTCTGGATAGGCAATAACGCAGATCCCAGCTCCTTAACCCCCTAGATGCCAAGCTCAAGAGCATCTATGGCATCTAGTCAATTACTCTGAGGGAGTAAGCACCTTCTCTCACCATTGCCCATCCTCCCCAGAAACGCAAATTATACGTCTACATGGTAGCGTAAGAAAGGCCTGTATGCCTATTAGGCAGTGCCACAGGCCCATCCTAAAAAACAGCCTGTCACTGTTACAATAATAGGAATTAATGCATTGATATACAAGATTATAAGCAGTTGTGTGTGCACATGAACACTATCTTTGGACACTATATGACTCTTATCCTGCATTTATTTCCAGTTTCCTCCTTTGTAGACTTCATCTCTAATTAACAATTTCAAAAATAATTTAAGAAAGAGACATAGGCTTCAACATTTTATGCATTCATCTCTAATTGTCAGTTTTCCCTGAGGTAGTGGATGGAAAATGGTTGCTATGATGTCTCCAATACACATCACACACAGACACCGGGTGGCGGCGGGACAGGGTAGGTGAGAGAAGTGGCTCATACATGGAAAAAAGAGACATTTTCCTCTAATAAGATACATCAAAGTTTTTTTTATATTTGCTTGTACTATTGATTTATGCAAAATTCATTGAAGTGACAGCAACCATGTCAAATTCTGTTACAGAGCACTAACTCTCCTCCCCATCATACAATAAGAAATAAATTGTAAAATTCTGGATGTGTGCAGCCACCACTAGATGGAACCCTTAGAATTCAGATGAATTACTTAAGTTAATATAAGCTATTTAAAATAATCTGCAAATGTTAATTTTTAACGCTGTGGCTGTGTGAAGGGAAGCAGGAGATTCTGATCTCTGTATTACAAGAAAGGCGTACAAAATGTAATTATCAAAGTGCAACTATATTAAATAAATGACAATGTTTCCATAATTCTTACCCGGGTTATGGCAGTTCTACTGACCGCTATATCATCAGATCCCCATTACACAGCCAATTTCTCTAATATTAACATTTATCTTTTCTGATATAATATTTACTTTACTGGCTTTCAAGTTTCAGCCAAAAGGTACATCAGTAAAGAGCATGGTATGCAGGCAGCACATTGCAGCTGCCTGTTATTTAACAAAGCAAGGAAACATGACTTCTGGATATACATGGTTCAGAGATCACTGCTAAATGCAAAAAAAAAAAATGTTCAAATGAAAACTCCATCCCCACAATCCAACGAAAATTGTTTTACTTTTTGGATCGATTTTGAATTCACATTCAAAACTAACTACTCCCTGTGACTGCACTGCTTTTTCACATCCTAGTGGATGTGCAGCTTTTCATTAGGCCTCATGCACAGGCACCGACCGTAGGGCTGCCGCATGGGCCGCATCCAACGGTCCGCACCGCAAAAAAGTAGTGACTTTTTTGCTTTGCACAGGCACGGACAGAAACCCCACATGGATTTCCGTGTCTCCATTCCCTACCGATGGGTCCGCATCTGTGATGCGGGGGTGCACAAGGCCGGTGCCCATGTATTGCGGACCCGTTGTTTGCCGTCCGCAATATGGCCAGTGCCGGGCAACGGTTATGTGCATGAGGCATTAAGATGTAAAAAGGAAGTGCAGCTTCACCTGGTGCTCCTACTCTTTCACTCCCCACTGCAAGTACTGACACAGTGGCAGGTAGTCAGTGGGTGGTAGTAGCAATCAACTCCATTAACCCCTTTAGCTCATTAGATCAAGGAGTTTGATAGTTGTACTAAGTGGTGAAAACTGTTTGTGTCTTCTCTCAAGGGTGCCATCATGCTGAAATTTAGGTCTCATGAACACAGCCATATTTTGGGTCTGCCTTCGATCCGTATTTTTGCAGATTATGTACAGGATCCATTCATTTGTATGGGTCGCTATCTGTGTGGCCATTCTGTATATTATAGAACACGTCCTATTTTTGGCCATTTTGTGGACAAGGATAGGCAGTTTTATTCGAAAAATCCATAATGCACACATCCGGTATCCATATTTTGCAGATCCATGGTTTGCGGATCCCAAAAAACATAAGGTCGTGTGCATAAGGCCTTACTGTATTAGCAAACTATGCATAATTAACTAAAAATGCTTAACAATGACAGAATTCAACTTGGGTTCCAAATTTTTTATGTCAAGCCTGCACTATTCTTGCCATCTATAAAGCCTCATTCACACCACCAGTATCTTGGTCAGTGATTGTGAGCTAAAACCAGGATTGGAGCCTCCACAGACATAAGGGAAAGATCTGTACCTGTTCTGTATATATAGCTACACCTGGTTTAGGCTCAAAATCACTGACCAAAAAACTGACGTATGAATGAGGTATAAGGGGTCATCTTGCTGGCGTGGATAGGCTCATGTATTTTTTATCAAAATATTTGGGATAGGTTCATTGTTAAAGGGACTGTCCCACAAAAAATATCCTCCAGTTTTCAAACCAGCACCTGGATCCAAAACCTTTTGTAATTGCATTTGATTAAGCATTTAATACAGCTACTGACTTATTTGATAAAATATATCTGTATATCGCCACCTGCTGTTTGCTTTTTTCTTATTTGTTTGTCCTAGAAGACAGCACATGCTCAGTTTCATACTTCCACTACCTCCTGAGCTGATGGAGAGAGAGCTATATAAGAAAGATACAACCCCTAAGTTGCCAGCTTGATATAAATCTAGCAGAGCAATTGGAGAAATGAATGGGGAAATCTCTGGATCCGCGTGTGGTAAAGGTCTAGTTCTAGCTTTTTTTTTAGAAAGAGCTTGACATGTAATATATATATGTCTAATTATAGTTTTTACATTAATCATGGGATAACCCTTTTAAAATAAATTCCTTTAACTGGACAGTTTGGACTGGATTATATGTTATTTCTAACGTCAGCTCCATCTAATTACATTTGAAGACAGTGTGGTCACCAATATCTGAACATAGAGATGGATGGATCTGAGGAGATCTCTACAGAAGCTGACAGCAGGAGATTTTTTTTAAATAGCTGAATGATCTCTGAAATGAGGATGTGATAGACAGATAAATGCAGATTACCTGCACCACGTCAAGTGTATGCAGGGCCCGTTCCTTAGCCTGAGTTGGAGCCATAAAAACAAAGACAACTCAATATCCTTGTAAAAATGAAAGGCCGACACGAACTGGTAACAAGGAGGGTACTGGGTACAGGACGAACTTGTTCTAATGTAGAATCAAGAAAGGGGATTTACAAGACAGAGTCGCCAATTGCAAAACTCTATGACTAGTTGTGACAACGACCGGAAAGGCTCCCTTTAAGGTAACAAACTATAAGGAAATTAATCTCCTAAAATGGTTTAAATTCGGATTGCTGGATTACTTCCAGGACAAAGTTGAAGTCCGAAGGTGGAAGGGGAGAGAGGTAAAGAGGTACCACATGGGACACACTTTGAAGTGAATTGCTTAATTAGTGGAAAGAAGGCGAGAAAAAAGATAGATGGCATGGAAACCTGCTCCTTGAGAGAGAAGGCCAAGGCCCAGCTCCAACCTCATCTGTCGGAAAGAGAGAATGGAGGGTAGGGAGAACTGCATGAGTGAAAGTAGCAGGAAGTCTGGCCCCCAGAAGTGTGGCTTAGCCTGTGCCAGAGGCTGAATTAACCACTTCCAGTCTGCCCATTGACTATAAACGTCCTGGTAGTGGATCTCTATCTCTGAATGGACGTTTTAAAACGTCCTTGAGCTTTGCCCCCTGTGTGCAGCACCTGTACATAGAAGCTCCATGACTCAGCTGCCTCCTGACAGCCAAGAACATGGAGCTTTAACCTGAGACCTTTTTTCCTGGCCTCCAGGCTTTTGATCACTCTGACAAGCTGTCAAAGCCATCACAAATGCTTGTACTATCTCCCTCTCATTACTGCCCGTCACAGAGCAGTTTACAACCACATATGGGGTGTTTCTGCAAACTTCAGAATCAGGAAAATAAATATTCAGGTTTGATTTGCGGTTTACCCTTTCTATCTTATAGGAAAAATGAATTAAAAATTGAAAATCTGCAAAAAAATATATTTATTTTTAAATTTCACCTTCCTTCTGTTTTAATTCTTGTGGAAAATCTAAAGAGTTAACAAACTTCGTAAAAATCAGTTTGGATTACATTGGGGGCTGTAGTCTCTAAAATATGTTCATTTATGGGAGGTTTCTATGATTTAAGCCCCTCAAAGTCACTTTAGAACTGCAAAGGTCCTTTAAAATTAACTATTGGAAATTTTCATGAAAATTTTAAAAATTACATCTAAAATTTGAAGCCTTCTAACGTCCTCAATAAATAAAATTACATTTCCAAAATTATGCCAACATAAAGTGGACATATGGTGAATGTTCATTAATAACAATTTTATTAGATATCCCTATGCAACTTAAAAGCAGAGAAATTAATATTTAAAAAATTGTGATTTTTTTTCAAAATTTTCAGTAAAGTTTGGATTTTTTATAAATAAAGGTAAAATATATTGACTCAAATTTACCATTAACACAAAGTACAATGTGTCACAAGAAAACAATCTATGAATGGCTTAGATAAGTAAAAGCGTTCCAAAGTTATTACGACATGAAGTGACACATGTCAGATTTGCAAAATTAGTCCTGGTCAGGAAGGGGGTAAATGGCCCGGATGGGAAGTGGTTAAAGTTGCCTGCCCAACCCAAAACACGTCCGCTGTGAGGCTGAAGTCCTGCAGTGATGCAAGAGAGAGCAAAGGTCCTCCTCTGCTCCCGCACTCCCCAGCAGAGAATCGGAACCTCCAAGCAAAACTGTCGGTGTGGAAAAGAGGCTGAGTGCAGGGCTGCTGAATGGGGCGACACTGTTGAAGACCCATGCTCAGCATGGGTACCTTGTTGTAGGTAAAGGGGCCCCTGTGTTGCTTATATTTATCTGTTTGTCACTGAGATGATCCCCTGGGTCCAGCAGGGTTACCTCCCTCAGTGTATTGCCTCTTCGGGAGAGTAGTGGTAAAACTTAGGGGTTCCACAAATCAAAGAAACCCAAATGCAGGTGACAGGCAGAGGTAGGGATAGAGCAATGGGTTTGGTGACCCACTGGTCTCTGCCCTGTTAGTAAGGGAAGACAAGGAGCTGTGCTTCCTGTAATCCCATTCCTAATGGCATGTCTGCCTCCTACAGACATTAAGCTAAAACGGATATAGTTTGGTCCCTGTGGGAAGGGTATAGCTTCCTAAATGGCAGCAGCTATACACATGGTCTCTCCTGTGTCCCCCAATGACACTGATGAGAAAAGCAATTCCACCATTGTTCTTTGTACTTTAAATTTACAACATTCACCATGCGGCATAACTAGCATATTACTTTCATTCTAAGGGTCAGTACAATTATGGCTATACCAAATATGTATAATGGTATGTATTTTTACTACTTTTGCACAATAATAGTATGTTTCTATTCCAAGAGGTAGCTTATTAGTTTTTCTGCCGATGTAGCCCTATATAGGCTTGTTTTTTGCAGGACAAGATGTAGCTTTCAATGGTACCATTTTGAGGGACATAAGACTTGATTAACTTATTTTTTGGGGGGAATAGGTAAACAAACAATTCAATTTGGAAAACAGGCCAAGTAAATCAACTAAGCACAAAAACATAGGAACTGGGGTGCTAAAAAATGGCAGAAGGTGCCCTGGACAGGTGACTCAAAATCATCTGCACCAGTGTCTCTTCACACCTGTAGATCAGCTGTCAATCATACTCCAGGAGGCAGCAGCCTGGTGGTTCCCCTGCAGTGAAGTATAGATCCCTGTACAAGCGTTAAAGGGTGAAAACCAGGGGACTGCTAGAATAACACTGTCCACACCCACTGCCATAAAACTGCATAGAACATGCAATACCATCAGGGAGGCGTCTGATTAGCTCCAAATTTATTCTGCAGCAAGACTAACCCTAAAGAGACAGCCAGTGTCATTAAGAACTATCTTCAATGTAAAGAAGAACAATTACTCCTGGAAGTAATGATATGACCCCCCACAGATTCCCGATCTCTACATCATCGAGTCTCTCAGGGATTAACTGTTGACCAAGCCTACATTCACAGAAGATCTGTGGTTAGTTCGCCAAGATTTTTGGAACAACCTCCCTGTTGAGTTCCTACAAAAACTGTGTGCAAATGTATCTAGAAGAACTGATTCTGTTCTGAATGCAAATGGTGGTCACGCAAAATACTGATTGGATTTACATTTCTCTGTTGTTAAATCATTTTGCATTTTTTTAAATTCTAAAAAATAAACTATTAACACTTTATCTATTTTTTTAAACCATTCTTACTATACAGCATTTTTTCCACACCTGCCTCTAAAATGTTTGAATAGTACTATGTGTGTGTGTGTGTGTATATATATATCGTATTTTTCGCTTTATAAGACGCACTCCCCCCCCCACCCCCCAAAAGTAGGGGGAAAATTGCTGTGCGTCTTATAAAGTGAATACTAGTATTCATTAGGTGCCCGGAGCAGGGAAGAAGCGCTGCAAGCGCTTAGAATACTCACCCTCCTGTGCGCGGCTCCGCTCTGGTCTGGCACTCCATTATCTTCTCCTCCCGGTGCTGCACGGTCCTGACACCGTACAGCATCAGGACGTAGTGCGCACACTATGACCTGACGCTGCACGCAGTCAGGTGACAGTGCAGCACCAGCAGGGGAAGACAGAAGAGCGCCGGACCCGGAGCAGAGCCGCGGCGCAGGAGAGGTGAGAGATTTTTTTATTTTATCTTTATGGGGCTGATCTGAGGTCTGATGGGGGCACAGTGGGCTGATCTGAGGTCTGATGGGGGCACAGTTGGCTAATATGTGGGCACAGTGGGCTGATCTGAGGTCTGATGGTGGCACAGTGGGCTGATCTTAGGTCTGATGGTGGCAGAGTGGGCTAATATGGGGGCACAGTGGGCTGATCTGAGGTCTGATGGCGGCACAGTGGGCTGATCTGAGGTCTGATGGGGCACAGTGGGCTGATCTTAGGTCTGATGGGGGCACAGTGGGCTGATCTGAGGTCTGATGGGGGCACAGTGGGCTGATCGGAGGTCTGATGGGGGCACAGTGGGCTGATCGGAGGTCTGATGGGGGCACAGTGGGCTGATCGGAGGTCTGATGGGGCACAGTGGGCTGATCGGAGGTCTGATGGGGGCACAGTGGGCTGATCGGAGGTCTGATGGGGGCACAGTGGGCTGATATGGGGGCACAGTGGGCTGATCTGAGGTCTAATGGGGGCACAGTGGGCTGATATGGGGGCTGATCTGAGGTCTGATGGGGGCACAGTGGGCTGATCTGAGGTCTGATGGGAGCAGAGTGGGCTGATATGGGGGCTGATCTGAGGTCTGATGGGGGCACAGTGGGCTGATCTGAGGTCTGATGGGGCACAGTGGGCTGATATGGGGGCTGATCTGAGGTCTGATGGGGGCACAGTGGGCTGATCTGAGGTCTGATGGGAGCAGAGTGGGCTGATATGGGGGCTGATCTGAGGTCTGATGGGGGCACAGTGGGCTGATCTGAGGTCTGATGGGGGTCTGACATGGAGGGCTGATTATGTTCTGACATGGAGGGCTGATATGGGGGTCTGATGTAATGTCCTGAAATTTATGTGGGGTCTGATGAAAAATATTTTTTTCTTATTTTCCTACTCTGAATTCTGGGGTACGTCTTATCATTGGGTGTGTCTTATAAAGTAAAAAATACGGTGTATATACAGTCATGGCCAAAAGTTTTCAGAATTACACAAATATTATATTTTCACATGATCTGCTGCCCTCTGGTTTTTATGTGTGTTTGTCAGATGTTTTTATCACATACAGAAATATAATTGCAATCATATTATGAGTAACAAAAGCTTATATTGACAGTTAGAATGAGTTAATGCAGCAAGTCAATATTTGCAGTGTTGACCCTTCTTCTTCAGGACCTCTGCAATTCTCCCTGGCATGCTCTCAATCAACTTCTGGACCAAATCCTGACTGATAGCAGTCCATTCTTGCACAATCAATGCTTGCATTTTGTCAGAATTTGTAGGTTTTTGTTTGTCCACCCGTCTGTTGATGATTGACCACAAGTTCTCAATGGGATTAAGATCTGGGGAGTTTCCAGGCCATGGACCCAAAATCTCTATGTTTTGTTCCCTGAGCCATTTAGTTATCACCTTTGCTTTATGGCAAGGTGCTCCATCATGCTGGAAAAGGCATTGTTGATCACCAAACTGCTCTTGGACGGTTGGGAGAAGTTGCTCTCGGAGGACATTCTGGTACCATTCTTTATTCATGGCTGTGTTTTTAGGCAAGACTGTGAGAGAGCCGATTCCCTTGGCTGAGAAGCAACCCCACACATGAATGGTTTCAGGATGCTTTACAGTTGGCATTTACAGTTGGCATGAGACAAGACTGGTGGTAGCGCTCACCTCGTCTTCTCCGAATAAGCTGTTTTCCAGATGTCCCAAACAATCGAAAAGGGGATTCATCAGAGAAAATGACTTTACCCCAGTCCTCAGCAGTCCACTCCCTGTACCTTTTGCAGAATATCAGTCTGTCCCTGATGTTTTTTCTGGAGAGAAGTGGCTTCTTTCCTGCCCTCCTTGAGACCAGGCCTTGCTCCAAGAGTCTCCGCCTCACAGTGCGTGCAGATGCACTCACACCTGCCTGCTGCCATTCCTGAGCAAGCTCTGCACTGCTGGTAACCCGATCCCGCAGCTGAAACACTTTTAAGAGACGGTCCTGGCGCTTGCTGGTCTTTCTTGGGCGCCCTAGAGCCTTTTTGGCAACAATGGAACCTCTCTCCTTGAAGTTCTTGATGATGCGATAGATTGTTGACTGAGGTGCAATCTTTCTAGCTGCGATACTCTTCCCTGTTAGGCCATTTTTGTGCAGTGCAATGATGACTGCACGTGTTTCTTTAGAGATAACCATGGTTAACAGAAGAGAAACAATGACGCCAAGCACCAGCCTCCTTTTAAAGTGTCCAGTGGTGTCATTCTTACTTAATCATGACAGATTAATCTCCAGCCCTGTCCTCATCAACACCCACACCTGTATTAATGGAGCAATCACTGAAACGATGTTAGCTGGTCCTTTTAAGGCAGGGCTGCAATGATGTTGAAATGTGTTTTGGGGGATAAAGTTCATTTTCTAGGCAAATATTGACTTTGCAAGTAATTGCTGTTAAGCTGATCACTCTTTATAACATTCTGGAGTATATGCAAATTGCCATTATAAAAACTGAAGCAGTAGACTTTGTAAAAATTAATATTTGTATCATTCTCAAAACTTTTGGCCATGACTGTATATATATATATATATATATATATATAATTATGTTTATTACATGGGTTGCTGTACAATGTGTGTGTGTTTTTATACCACTTTTACAAAATAAAACATCTTTTTTTATGGAAAAATTGGTTTTCATTTTTTTATTAACCTATAATTCTTATATTTTAGTCTCACTAGGGGACATTGCTTTTTTAATATATTAGAATACCTTGAATACCAATGCATTACAGACTATCACTCTAGCAGTGATAGGTTGTTTAGTAGGCCATGCGTAATAGGCACAGTCATGGCAGGCCATAGCAATGAATCGTCAGCCCGCAATTGGGTTTGTGGGGGATCGCTGCCGTGGACACTACTGACTGCGGCATCTACAGGTTTAAGCTTTGGGATCTGAGTTATCTCTGATTCTGGCTATAACTGTAGGCGCTCAGATTCAATAAGACAAGGGTTCGTGCGGACATCCTAAGTGGTGTATCAGCACAGTCTGTGTGAGGTCTTATCAATCTCTGACACCCCCCTGAATAGATTCCACACAGTCTTCTCTGATACACCACTCCAAGCAAAAAATGTGACTTTAGGTTTTTGTTATAAACAAAATTGGCTGGCACAAAAGGGGACAATGAATCAAATGAATTTGATTAATCACACCGCACTACTGTATGGTTTTTGGAACTTATATCCATTTGGATGAGCTTACTTTTAGCTTACTCATAGTTGGCCTGGGGCCTCCAAGAAAATGGCTTTCTGGGAATTCTTTTTCTTCTGGGTCTATTTTAATTGATGCTGGTGGCTCTTGGTGCTGGGAATCCACTTTAACAAACTGGAGAAAAGATATATTAGAAGCAGCAGCTGCCTTCTGCACACCTTGGACCTGGAAGACCCGATCATACCAGCCCATTAATAGAGGAAGCCCATAAATCTTCTCTGGTGATACCTTCTGGAGAGCAACCTAAAATAAAACATATTGAAGGTTTATTTTTTTAATGTTTTCCAAAAACTGGAACCACATTAGACGCTAACCTGACCCCACTGTCAAAATATTGCAACTAAACAGCACTGCCTTCTACAGAGGAGAATCTTATACATGTTCTACCATCAACACTTTCACTGCCAGGTGTGTTTTGCCAGTTTGCACCTCTGGCAGCCAGGGCAATTTTCACAGTTTTGACATGTAGAAATGAAACCTAAAGCTAACCCCCACACCCATATATTTTCTGAAACTAGACAGACAGACATTGCCAAAATGCTATTCAGCACTTACACACACACACACACATCTATAAGAAACTTTGCATTAAATGCAGTTTTTCTTAAAAATTGCACAAATGTTGATAAAGTTGATATTAGTGGGTAGAAAAAGTTAAAGGGGTTGTCCGAGTTATGAAAAAAAATATATAGTACTTTAAATCTGATGGGCAGCAATATATAACTAAGTTAAGCAGGTTTTAGGCAAAAAAAAAATCTCTATTTCCTCATTTCCCTGGTTCTCTTCTGACCTTTGTTTACCTGCAGTAATAACAATCTCTGCCCCTCCCCCCCTCTGTAAAGGGAGTGAATACAAGTGCTGAGTGACATGGTGTCTGCCTGCTGGGATACTCAGCAGCATGTTGTACGTGTAGGACTACAAGTCCCAGCTGTACAATGACACTGCTGATACAAACAGGATCTCCCCCCTACCTGTACTTGTACTTTACATCTCCTCCAGATCAGCTCCAGTGTCTGTAGGGTGAGGAGAGCAGATCCTGTGTCTCTTTACATCTGCAGTTGCTGTTGTAAAGCCTTCAATGTGTTCTGGCTGAAGGGGTTAATGTTTTATCTGAAGGAATCCAGGGAGAGAGCAGATAGCAGCCCAGCAAGCAGGGGGGCGTGGCCAGTGACGTCTCATGTACAGACTGTTATCTGATCTCTGAGGCTTGTGCACGAAACATCACACAGCAGGGAGATAAGCTGACATCACAGGTCATGTGACCCCGAGTTAAATCTAAGAAACCAGCAGCTTTAGAAGCAGAAAGTATATGGAAAAGCTGTTGTATTTGACTAGTTAGAAACATACAAAGGACAAAAATAACTCGGACAACCCCTTTAATATTAATGGGTGGAAATATAAACCAAGCAAAAAGTTATATGCACCACGCCTCTTAAAATAAATGTTCAAAACGTGATGAGATCATACATAAAATTTAGGCCTAAATTTATATGCACATATCTTCATAAAATCACCAGAGCTGGAAAGACCAAAAATCTGGTTTTAAGCTGGAAATTTAAAAAATATAGCAACCAATAAAATATGGGGATTACATTCCTAGAACTGTAAGTGCACACCCAAAACAAATATATTTCCTGAAAGCAGATAACCTGATGATGTCTTGACAGACTGTCCACCTTCATGTAACTTTGTGACAAACAGAAATTCTTTACAAAAATGCATCAAAAAAACTTTTGCTGCTAAAACTCACAGCCAAGCAGAAGTTATATAAACCTTTTGCCTACCACTTTACGACATCATACATCGTGGCAGTAGGCTCTTAACTGTAACTGGATGTATAAAAGCATCGGGTTACCGCACTGATTGTAGACAGCTGCGGAGACAGCATGTATGCCCAAGACCAGCAGAAGCGGTCTCTATGCGTGGCATCGTTGTGGCACCCTGTTACAATGATCCATTGCAATGTAAATGGGAAATGTCGGCAGGGGAGCACTCTTCTAGATGGTAGAGCCCCTGTTGGCTGTAAAATTAACTGTGAGGCTGTGACTTAAAGGGGCTGTCCGAGTTATTATTTTGTCCTTTGTATGTTTCTAACTAATCAAATACAACAGCTTTTCCATACATTTTCTGCTTCTAAACTTGCTGGTTTCTCAGATTTCACTCAGGGTCACATGACCTTTGATGTCAGCTTCCTCCCTGCTAATCTTGTATTTGTGCACATGCAGATTAGAGCCTGTACACGAGACGTCACTGTGCTGGTCACGCCCCCTGCTCACCTGCCTCCTGCTCTCTCCTTGGATTCTTTCAGATAAAAAATTAACCCCTTCAGCCAGAACACACACAGGGCTCAAGGCTTTACAACAGTAGCTACAGGCAATGAAGAGACATAGGATCTGCCCTCCTCATCCTATAGACACAAAGCTGACACTGGAGGAGTTCTGCAGAGTATTGCACAAGAAAGGTAGGGGAAGTTCCTGTGTGCATCAGCAAAGTCATTGTACAGCTGGGAAACAAAAAGCCAGAAGAGAACCAGGGAAATGAGGAAATATAGATTTTTTTGGGGGTAAAACATGCTTAACTTATATATATATATATATATATATATATATATAAAACTTATATATTGCTGCCCATCAGATTTACAGTGCTATATTTTTTTTCATAACTCGGACAACCCCTTTAAGTCCTTCCTGTAATAACTGCAGCAAGTAGGGGTTAATTCACTTTTTTTTTCATTAAAAAAAGCAAAAAAAATTAAAATTAAAAATGCATTAAAAATACAAAATTAATAAAAAGTGAAATAAAGAAAAAATAATTTAAAACTTATGGCTATAGCAGCCTACGCACACACACATTTTTCAATCTTTTTTGTGTATGTTTATTCCTTTTAGCTATAATATCACAGACTTTGTGTGTGTTAAATATAAAAATCTATACATTTTTTTGCTTTCTTAAAAAACGTAAAAAATTTGAAATGTTTTGTCATGAAATCTTTTGTAACAGATGGAAAAAAAGGAAAAATATAACTTTTTTCATAATTTTCCCTTAAATATTTTTTTGAAAATATTATGGAGGGGACATTTTATAGGTTGCAAATTTTGTCGCATGCAATTTGTGAAGTAAAATATGCAACTTTTCCCACTCACACCACTTTTCTAGAGTGGTGAGAAAACAAAGAGTGGGCAGGCTGTCAGACACGGCTCATTTATCATTTACCACGCTGGTTTTTGGAAGCAGGGGAGCTGGTATGGAGCTAAGGTTGTGGCTCGGACTGCTGGACAAAGCACCTATGGCGGTTCCAGGCAGTGTCCCCACCACTTTGACTGACAGGGCTAGGCAGTAAAAAATTACCCAAGGCTGTCCTGAAGTCTTGCGGCAACGCAGAGAATGAGCAGAGCCCTTGGATTCATCAGAAAATGAGTTTGTGCCATAACACTGGTTTTGATAAACTGGAGAAGGTCCGGATTTTGCATCCGTAATACAGACTCAAAAAAGCCCCTGTATTACAATTGTCTGATAAGCAGCTGAATGATCTTTTGAGTTTTTTTTTAACCTATAGAACTGAAAACGATTGAGCACTGCAGAGGAGATTCCAGCACTTTGATGAGGAAAATGGTGAGGGTTCTGGGAAAAAATCTTTATCAATCAATAAATCAAATTTTCAATAAATAACAATCATTACTGGAAAGTATAAGGGTCAGTTTACATGGAGTATTTTAATGCTGATGTTGGCATGTTTCCGCCTCAAAACAGCCTCCCATTAATTTCAATGGGAAGCAGCACTTCCATGTGGAAAAAAAGAAGAAAAAATGTTCTGGGGGCGGAACCTGCACTGAAACTCCCATTGAAATGAATATGAAGCATAAAAAAACAGCTCCATACGTGTCCTCGGAAGCTGACAATGCAAATTTTGTAGGTGGATTTTCAAAATTTGGCAAATTCGTCACAGAAAGTCTTTCCAACTTTTTTTTTAATACCACCAAGTCTTTTTGAAGACTTAGAAAAATGGAATACCAGTAGCTACTGAATAGTAGTAACATAAAATAAATAAAGGATGCCATTAACTGCATGATAACATGAGGAATAAAGGAATAAAGAAGACAACTTAAAAGGGTTGTCCCACGAAAAATATTCTACAGTTTTCAAACCACCAACTGGTTGCATGTAATTAAAAATTTAGCATAGCCACTGCATTATTCAATAAAATGTATCTGTATAGAGCCACTTTTTTTTATTCTTATTTGTTTGTCCGGCTCACTATGATGGCTGCACATGCTCAGTTTCATCCTTCAACTTCCACCTGAGCTGTAATAGGGAGAGCATGGACATGCCTTCTGAACTGTGATAGGGAGAGCATGGACACGCCTCCTGAGTTGTGATAGGGAGAACATGGACACGCACCCTTAGCTGCAGCAGAAAAGACACTTCCCTTGAGCTGTCATATATAAATATGTCAGATATATTATATATATGTCAGATATAAATCTTGCAGAGAAATGAATGTGGAGATCTCTGGATCCTTGTGAGGTACAGGGCTGGTTCTAGCTTTGAATATGATGTCTGATTTTAATTTTTTACATTAGTTATGGGAAAACCCTTTTAAAATATTTAAAAGTAAACTGACCATTGTAGATGTTCCAATATCAATAATAATGCTTTACTGAAATTTTTTTTCTACATAACATAAAACATATAAATGGAAACCATGCTCCTAAGAAAATACAACTAAAGTAGCTACAGAGTAACTTTCTAATTGGCCTTCACAGTCTATTAACCCTGCTGTATGGCTTCAGTAAGCAAAGCATTTTTCACATTTTCTAAACATGTCAAATACCTGACAGGAACTGAAGCAGGTGATATATAGAGAGAACAATGGAGGAGGATTTCCTCAGATGGCAGCTGATTCTGTGGTTTACAAAGCACAAACTATGAACAGTTTCACTGCACGCAAATGATTATCAAAAAGATGAATACATATCTACCGTGCTTAGTGTACCAGTATCCAGTCTCCTTCTCTCCAATATATATAACAATTATTTCCACTATTTTACCAATATAATTGTAAATTATCATTTTAACAACAAAATTGTACGGAAATATAAAAGTAAATAAATAGCGCAGTATGCAACAAAGACAATAGGTGATGGCTACAGCTTACCTCTTCCCCCTCCCTGCACAATAACCTTGGTATAGGTAACAGAGCATGTCACAACACTTCCTCATAGAGGTCAAATAGACAAAGAAACCTGACAGAGGTTTCATATTACCGTGAGGCTGCTGTAAAACAAATCTTTGAACTGCTGTTCACAGGGCAGACCAGCAGGTTTGGCAACATATTTGCCCACATAATCATGTCAAGAAATTAAAAAATATCAATGCTGAAAATAAAGAGATGAGAAAAATGGATTACTAGATAAAATATTCCATTGAAGGATTCGTGGGGGTTGGTCATTTTCTTTAATGCCATAAAATCATGTGTACTGGCATAGTAAACCTCACTCTTACCGCAGAGTCACACTGAATGCTTCTTGCTGGGTACCATATGTTTGTACCGTCCATAGCACTTAACATGGTGCAGTCATGTGATTTACCTACGTGACCACCTCCCTGATGTGTCCTCTTCTATGCAGGAGTTGAAAGCATTCAGAACAAGCGCGCATACAGGCAGAAGAAACTCCTGAATCTGGGTATGAACTGAACGCTTTCAGCCCCCGTGCAGAACAGGGTAAATCACGCCATGTTGAGGAACTAGGATTACTATGCCGGTACACATATGTCAGGCCAGTTCCATAGGACGTTGCGAGCATTCGTCATTTTGTCGTGAACAGAAACTGTGACTAAGATCTCTGTACAGCACTACAAACTATCATTCCTGATGCAGACAACATGCTTGACATGCTAGTGGAAATATCTGATGGCCATGACAGTAGTCTGAACATGTGATATCAGAAACCACTAATTACTAGAGAAGGTATCAGCTGTAATTATGGAGCCTCCGGGTCTGCACAGCTTTGTTTCCATAGAAGACGTGTCTATCCATGTTTGGTGGGATAACCCAATGAGTTCAGATTTGTCAGCTCTCCCTGTAATATCACATTCTACAGGTATAAAGTCATCACCTGCAACAAACACCAGTAGCAGGTATAAAGGCTGTTTACCCTAGGTCAGTGACGTCACGACCATCCATCCCTGGGTGCAGCTCAGCTCACTTTTCAAACAGCTGATTGGTGGGGGTCCCGTGTGTTGGAACCCCACTGATCAGATGCTGATGACCTATCCACTTTAATGACTTTCATTTCTTATCCAAATCAATGTATAACTATTTGACATTTTTAATTTCATAAATGTAAAATGTATCTACACTCCTGATGTAAGGACGGTGTTAGAGTAGGTCACAAGTAGTTCAACAGGGCTTGACTTCACAGGGCCCCCAGTCCACGATCGTGTCACTGGAAAACCCAGTGACCTGGTCAAACAAAGGAGCTGCCTTAGATCGTGTTGCTGCCACAGCCATACCCTATTTTATGGCACACTGTTTGCAAAAATTGTGTCAGAACTACAATATGACTGCAAGATTTGGTGTTTCTGATTATTTATCCTCCAAAGCAAGGATTTCTTTATAAAGTAAAGGGGTAGACCAGGGTTTCTCAACTCCGGTCCTCAGGAACCCACCTACCAGTCATGTTTTAAGGATTTCCTTAGTATTGAGCAGATACTATAATTAGTGTGCATGCACCAGAACTTAACACAGGTATTCATTCTGTGGGATATTCTCACATCCTGACCGGTAGGTGGGTCCCAAGGACTGGAGTTCAGAAACCCTGGGGTAGACTATGACCCCTCTTTGTGCACAAGAAGAATAGGGTAGAAGATCTCTGCATTACAAGAAATTAGATTAGCAAATCACAAGTTTTTTTAAGTTATACAGTAGATACTGATGGACTCATTAGGATAGGTCATCAATATGAGATCGGTGGGGGTTTGACCACCAGATGAAGAGGTGTACGCCTGGTCATAAATTAGGTGGTCCGTGCACCTGAACTGAAATCTACGCCAGCCGCGCCCTCTCCACGCTCCTTTTTCAGGAAGGTGGCGAGGCCGGTGGAGAAACATCGAGCTTGCAACTTTTTCACACCACAAGAGTGGCATATTTAAATAATAAATGTGGCCCCATGAGGTTTTTTTTAACCATAAATAGCACTTTTTCTTATTTATCCTTTAGCAAATTTGCTCCAAAAAGAATTGTTGTCACTTAGCTGCAGAAAAATTATGCATCTACATCTTCTAAAAAAATTATCTAAATTATTTCCCCCAAGGAGAATAAATTAGTGAGATCCTTACCAGGAAATGATGGATGCAAGGCAGTAGTACAACATCAGTCAGAGTAAAATAAAGGCCCTCGGCAAAGACATGCTCAAGAGGTGGAAGGTCTGAGGTCTTTGCTTTCCTGATGTGCGCAGGTTCTCTTGCCATTTTAGAGGGCACATCTTGAACACTAAGCTTGGACAAGGCTGCAGTCAGCTCCAAACTCTGAGGTTTCTGAAGGCTGCCCTCAGAGGTTTCTTCCTGTACTGCCTTCTTTTCACCTGTCTCATTGGATTTTATTTGCTGCTGCATCTTTTGTCGACGTATTTTGTCATCATTGTGGACTCTAACTGGCTCACCAAGCTTTCTTTCAAGCTGAAGAACTTCTGGAGGAATGGTGGCAGATGGCTCTTTCAGAAAGGTTTCCACTGCCAATGGAATGCTGAGCTCACAGAGCCTGGTCCACTGGCTAACCTGCAAAAAACATATATATTACAGTAACTCATATTAAAAAAAGGATATATACAATTATTTTTACTCACATACCAAAACCACACATATAAGTATGTATAAGTACCGCGCGCTAACCGATTGCGCCACTGGAGCTCTGCCACACATATAAGTAGGAAGATGGGAGCACGCAAATAGCAAAATGTAGACCTACTGAATCATGGCACAAAGTAAGAGAAACAATCTACTGGGCAGGGCTATGGTGTCATTTTCTCAATTTACTTTAAAGATATACACTCATTGACCAAAAAAAAAAAAATATTGCACCAAGAAGGTGAGACTTTCTATGTGTGAATGTAATGATGATATGTGTAAGTGATTACAATATTAGAATGAAACGATAAATATGTTGGGAAAACCGTACAATCGAAAGGAGTCCAGTAACTTTTGGGCCGCCCCTAGTCGATACAAGATGAGATATGGTTGGACATGGAGGCATACAGGTTCCTACAGCACATTTGCCCACAATTGTTGGAGCTGGGCCTGTAGATCCTGCACACTTGCAGATTGCTGAAGCTGGCTTCCCAGCTGGCCCCATTAATGCTCGATTAGCTATAAATCTGGTGACCAGGCAGGCCAAGGAAGTGTTGTAATCTGGTTTTCCTTGGAAACCCTTGCTGAAAAATGCCAGCTGGAAGCCCTGCCATGAGAGGCATCACATGCGGTTGCAGGATGTCCTGCACATATTGCTGTTAGTTTCCCTCGTAGCCTTACTAGGGGTGACCGACCAACTGTCATATATGGTGGAAATGATCTGGACAAAGTAACTCTCCAGCAAAACCCAGGGGGAAATTTATCAAAGATAAGTGTTTCACGCCGGTCCATGATATTTCGATGCAACTAATTCATGATGAGGTGCAAGCCTTGTCTTAAAGTAGGCGTCTTCTAGCAGTGTGTGCTCCTAAACAGAAACCTACGGCGGCTTAGAACCCACTGGTCCTGTCCTCACCACGGCCCCTTTTCTGAAAGTAGCAAGGGCAGCGTAGAAACATCACTTGTGACAAAATTTAAGTGGTGTTTAAAAAGTGGCAAACATAGGGTCTGCAACTTATTACCACCAGAAAAGTGGCAATAAATTCCCCCCCCCCGTGTCTAACCAGACCACACCTGTAATCAGTTACTGTATATATCTGCCCAAGACATAACTGCATGCCCAGCTTTGCAGCAATCCAACATTTCTATCTGGGTGCGTTATTTTGTTTTGTCAACAAGAGTGGTTTTATATACTGTATTTTTCGCTTTGTAAGATACAATTTTTTTCCTAAAAAATTGGGGGGGAAAATGCCAGAGCATCTTATAAAGCGAATACTTGTGAGCACTTTGATTATGAAAGCGCTTACTAGTATGTTGGAGGTGCAGGAAGTGTTGCCAGGGGCGGACTGGGAGCTTAAAGTGATCCTGGAAAAAATTTGGGGGATCCAAATTGACAGGTGTGGAAACACAATTAGGCAGGGTCAGCAATACCATAGCGCAAAATACCGCCCCAACAGAATCATATACCACAGTGCAGCACAATATATTGCCCCAAAAGCTGGCTCTCTGTGGTGGTCATCAATAGCTGCCATTTTCTGTCCTCATCATCCAGTTGTCTCTGATTAAGATATGAAGCAGAGGGCTTAGTAGGTCAGATGCGGAGCCACATCAGTTAAATTCAGGAGGGCATGTGCGGTTGCTAGTGGTCCACAAGTACCTACTTCTCACAGCATTAATTATTGCTGTGCGCTCATTATGTAACTGGTCAACGGCTGAGAGGAGGGCTTGGTTGGCTCCCTGGGCAGAGGCCCACCAGAAAATTTCCCTGAAAGGTCTATGGCCAATCCGACCCTGAATGTAGTGCTGCCAGTACTCGCTCCCTGGTGTTACTCTGGGCAACGTAAGGCACGTGTCCTGACTGCGTACACGTACCATGACCTTATGTTTAAAAAAATTAAAATGAGGGTTGGAGGCAGTTGTATATAATAGGGTCAACCGTAGCATCATCGACAGGCTCCCCATTATCTAAATCCCCTCAAATGTGAGCCCCTGTCCCTTTCTGACAGTCAGAATATCCCCTCAGTCCCCTGATTGTCCAATTCTGGGAAAATGTATACAAAAATATCCTGCTACCGTCGGGAATAAAGTCCCCTCTGTCACCGGAATTCTGCCTATTGCGAATAGGAATATGTGATACCCATACTGAACACAGAGCTATACTGCATCATATACTTACCGCTTCAATTCAATCTAGAGCGAGCAAGTGGAAATCAGATGAAATTCCAGAAACAACTGCGATAATAAAGAAAGTAAACACAAACTATAAATATGAGGAAATGAGTGCAAAAAGCAATGGGAGGATAGATAAATTCCATAGTAACTGGAAAACATGGCAAAATTCTTCATTTATGACCAATTAGATACCCTATACTGACCCTATTCCACTACAGGACCAATCAAACATGATCACACTAATCAGGTGTACTTTACAGAACCTGCTATCTATCTAATTGTAATTCTTCCTGTTATGTTAGTTTATTTTACCCCCTTAAAAAAAAAAAAAAAAAAAAAAAAAAAAGGAAAAGTTATAGTTTCCTTTTTCTCTCCTCTTTCCGACTGTACTAAGGAGTATACATGCTATACTATAGGACTATAAGGGAAGTCGGGGATCAGATATAAGCTTGGATGGCTACCGGTTACCAGACTACTTCCGTGCGACAATTTATATTATGTATACATTTGCAGAGATCATTACTTCTTTACATGTGATATTTACACAATGTATATCTGATATGTGATAACAATGTACTGTGTACTCTATTCCCTTTTTGTTGTATTTGAAAAAAAACTCAATAAAAATTATTGAACAAGAATATCCCCTCATTGTCCACCACAACACCCCCATACAGTTAGCCACCACATCCACTATTAGTAAGAACCTTAACTCCTGTCTCCCAGTGTCATCCACAACCCTACACTGGCAGCCAGCATGCCCCCACAATGTGAGCCAAAGCCCTCCATTTGCCAGTTGGAATGGCACTGAGGCTGCACGACAAATGCTCGAGGATGCTGACAAATGTGGTTGTATGCATGTGGTATAGTATTTTATGTCACCACCCATGTATGCTGTCCCAATTTTCTTCTTCAGATGATGTCATCTGAAGTGGAGAATACAATTATTTGCATGACATTATCCCCTTACACAGTAGACGGAACCAATATGTTATTCAGACAGACATAAAAAAACACTATGAAAGGTTTTCCAGGGAAGCTGGCACCTGACAACCTGCAATAACAAACATCTGACAAGTCCATCCTAATGCAGAAGGAGACATATTCAGAAATCCAATGTTGGGATGTGAGAAAAAACATTTCTTCTACAGTCTGAAGAGATTAGTACCTGACATGGCAGACAGATGCAAGTGTAGCACAGTAGACATAATTAGAGGTTAATTAAGGTAGAGCTTCTACAGGCTAGGCGACGTCTGTTCCAGCATGTCTGCCTGGATTTTAACTGTGTATGATGCAGAACGGGCTGGTATGAGACGTATAAACACCTACCAAGCTACAATGTCTCTGCATACGTTTCATCATCACAGACAAAAGTTATTAATTCATTAATATTAATTAAAGGGAACTCACTGAATAATTGTCTTAATAGACGCATGGTTTCCAAAAATTTGATTTTTACAGATAAAGATTCACGTGACATCAATTTTTTTGGTTGTACAGAAAAGTGGCAAAACGCCAAGTGTGAATTTATGGATTATGTAAGGTACAGAGGGGACGCCCTCCATGAGTCAGACTGCTAGAAAGACACAGCATGACCACATACTACATGGCGGCCATTCATTTGAATAGATGGCATAAATGTGGGGGAGCACGGCGCTTTCCCAGCAATATCACCTGAATACCGGTCACCAAGCCAATCACGTGATGGCCAGACTTGTTTCATTCTAAGGGTACATTCACACAAACGGGAACAGCCGTTTTCAGAACTAATAGAAGTCTATGAGGCTATTCACATGGGGCTATTCAATAGGTAAAAGTGCTTTTCAGAGGCAGGGCTGTGGCGTCGGAGTCGTGGAGTCAGAGTTGGTGACCATTTTGGTGGAGTCGGAGTCGGTATAAAATGGACCGACTGCTAAAATATATAATAAATTGGTACATTTAGTTCAATGCAGTATGTGCTGAATATATTTTCATAAGAATTTGGGAACATGATGAAATGTCCTAGAAATGTCTGTTCTATTCCTGAACTAACTCTAGGCTTTCAGTTGAGATGACTGTGTGCCGCCCTTCATGTAGATCAGGGATGGCCAACCTGTGGCTCTCCAGCTGTTGCAAAACTACAACTCCCAGCATGCCCAGACTGCCTACAGCTAAAATTCTACAACAGGGCATGGTGGGAGTTGTAGTTTTACAACAGCTGGAGAGCCACAGGTTGGCCATTCCTGATGTAGATGCTCAGAAGTGAAACTCCTCTGCTACAGATCAGAGGAAAAAGGCACTGGGAAGGAATGGCTGTACTCATCCCAGAGCTACTAGAGAAAACAGGATTAAAGGGTTTTGTCACTAGTTACAAAGATTAGCTTTCAACATAAAAGGACAGTTAAAAGAAGACATTTTCTAAATACAGTGGACAGTAGATTTTACTTTAGTCATGAACTATGGACAGTTCAGCAGGTCTCTTACTGTACACAGGTTTCTATGGTAACCTGCAGACCAGAAAGACTGTTATCCGATTGGCTGAGAGCAGGAGTGACCTCAGTAAGCAAAATTTGTTGAGGACTGAGAAGGATGGCTTTACCTTTAATTGTGTTAGAGATCACAACCTCCTGCTCTGTCAAAGTAAGTTAATATATGCTAATAACTGCTGGAGACCCCCCATGGCCTGAGGAGACATAGGAAGTGCAAACTGTCTGTCAGCCAGTAAATCAATGTGCTGAGAAAACCCCTTTAAGGCAAGTAAAGTATTTAAAAAATTTCAATAAATTGTGCATAAATCACTTGTCCAGTGCATGTTCTCTCTGATTTATGTTTTAGTTTGCTTTTCATTTGATGTAAAACACCTAGGGCCTTATGTATGAAAACTGTCTAGGTGTAGAAGTTTCTTTGTTGCCCATAGAAACCAATCAGAGCTCCCCTTTCATTTCATATAGTGCTTTGGAGAAATGAAAGGGGAGCTCTGATTGGTTGCTATGGGCAACAAAGAAAGTCTTAGATCTAGACAGTTTTCATACATCAGGCCCTTAGTCAGCTGTACCCAGAGAAAAGCCTGAACGTTCAGAGTAAAGTTATCTAGTAAAACATATATTACAAACTCTTTTTGTCATGACACATCTGTACTATTGATTTATGCAAGGTTTGTTTAAAGTTATCACTTAAACATGCGCCATGTATCAGGGAGTCGGACTGGGAGTCGGAGTTAGGGGAAATTGAGGAGTCGTAGTTGGAGTCGGGGCGTCGGCTTACCGACTCCACAGCCCTGTTCAGAGGTTAAAATAAAAAAAAGAGAATACTGACCTCACCCACTTGAATGCGAGGGAACACTCGTTCTGCACTGGAGGGAGCAGGACCTGATGCTCCCAACATTGTGACATCGTGACGCTGGTAGTGTCAGGTCCTGCTCCCTCCAGTGCAGAGAAAGCGTTCCCCCACATTCAAGTGGATGACATTTGTTTCTTTTCTTTTGTTTTTTTCGGGCCTAGCTGAATGGAGGGCATTATTGGGGGCATTTTATATAAAGGAAGCGGGGGAAGGGCTTATATATATACTGGGTCCACTATCAGGAAGTTTCTTTAAAGACCCCAATGTCCTACTGTCCTACACTCAGGACCTCACATGAGATGAACCTGTTAAAACTTACTTCAGCACACGCCTTTAAACAGGTCTTTTTAAACCCTAGAAGTTCGAGCACGTCCTTCCTGGAGGGATCTGCACTGTATGTTTTCTGAATGATGTGTCTAAGTACCACCGCCAGACCGGCTCTGCAGAATGCGCCAGAAGGCTCAATAACCGCAGGCAGGCGACAGCTCTGAGCAATTGCTGGAAGATCTTTTCTGGAAATGATGGAGACGTCCAGTTTACTTGGGAACAAACTTCGCTGAGGAATCCTGTGGTCATCCTCTGGTACCACTAGAAAAGTTGTGAATGTCTTACAGTCACAATAAGACATCAAAAACAGTACAATGGATGTATGAAGAGGAAGCACGGTGTCCTCATGGTGAAGGTCACAATCTAGGAAAAGTTCTTCAGTATCTGTATCTTTCATATTTCCTGCAATGGCAAATCGGAGAGAAAAAGATCAAAAATTATAAAAATGGAATACTCCTTTAAGAAGCATACTGACACTACAACTGCAAGAAGCAAGAGGGTTAATAGCACTCATATCTGGATTTTTTTAACTCTTAAATGGAGTTAAGCTTGAAAGGAAATCTGCCAGTTCAAACCAGATAGCAGCACATATCCTTTTTTTCTAATCGCAGATTTTTTTTATTTTATTTCCTAAACATGGTTATGGGGTAGGCCATCTTGCCTGAGCTGTTCTTAACAGCATTTAGAAAGCATTAAAGGGAGTCTGTCACCTCATTTTCACCTATATAACTAAGAGCACTGACCCACAGAAGATTGCATACACATCCCAGACATACCTGTGTGCACTGTGTGTCTGTATTCCATGTCCAGAAAAAGCACTTTTATACTGCAGGAAAACAGCTCCCAAGTGCCCGGCTGAAAGTGAAACTAAAAACAGCTTTCTCTCCTGACTCGATTTCTAACAGCTATGTCTTCTGATATACTGGATATAATGCTGTGATTTTGGTATCATTTTAAAGCTTGGAATGTCAGCTTTCAAAGAAGGTCAGTTCTATCTGCTACTAATCCCAAGATATGAGCAGCTAAAGCTGCCCTCCCCCCTCCAGTCTGGTTTGCAGCAGCAGCAGAGCCGGGCACTTGGGAGCTGTTTTCCTGCAGAATAAAAGTGCTTTTTCTGAACGAGGAATACACACACACAGTGCACACAGGTATGTCTGGGATATGTATGCAATCGTCTGTGGGGCAGTGCTGTTAGCTATATAGGTGAAAATGAGGTGACAGACTCCCTTTAAGAACATGGGCCATAGACACAATGGTCAGGAGGGTACCTCAGTGACTTCTATGGGAGAGTTTTCTAGGCATGCTGTGTGACCTGTACTGATGTCAGGAGGGAGCCGATAAGCTGTGATATCACCTATTGTGAATGGAGGATCCTGTCTTATCTATACACAGAGGTGGTATCATTATAGGCAGGATTAGAATGAGTTAACTGCAATAAAGTGATCTCTATAGACCAAGAAGCGGCTCCTATTATTAGACATAGCGGTCAGGGCAAGAACGGCAGGATTTTATGTTTTTTTTTTTAAATATATGATATGGAAAATTAAAAACCACATCATCAAGAATTCTTTAAGAATATGTTTAACATAAAAAAGTGATTTAGACAGCAGGTCATTTTCTGATAATACATTTCCTTTAAAGGGTTGTCCAGATGTGCTCTTCCCCTCGATATGACATTGGGCATGGAGAGATGCCACTGCACTCCGAATAAGACAGTTGGTGAGGCAACAGCCCTACACCCAGCAAATATAAAGCATGGCTCATTTTCTAGATAATAGGACTCATGCACGATACTCACTGCTGGACAGTTGTCTCACCGACTGACCCACAGCTGTCTCACCTCATGCCCAATGTCTGGACAGGAGAGGCAGAAGCTAGGTAAAGTGCAGTCCTTCACTATAAAATGGAAGTGTGGATGCTCGCCGCTGCCAGATATGCCGCCCTGTAATAATGTATTCTAGACATGCTTATCAATACAAAGCCTGACGCACATGGTGCAGCTGCTTTGTCCTATGGATTATCTAAAATTGGATTCCGTTTCTGGGAATATAAAACCATGTCTTTCATACATTCTTAGAATTAAGCTTCGCCACCGCTGTACACAGAAAGAAAAAAAATCAATCTGCTCTGCCAGTGTTTATTTCTCCTTCACAGAATAGCGGACTACCAGCGATTAGTTATTAAATTCCAGCAGTGGCACGCGGCGCAGTGTTTATGGGAAATTTATAGGCGGCGTGCCATGAAACGGTGGTGGATTACATGGTTCTCCGAAGCACATGCTTAGTGTCACAATTACTGTGGACCGGCATTAGTTCCGGGGCCGTGGTCTTTGGTGGTGGCCTCACTGTAGGCAGTAAGTAATTCAATATCCACAACTGGAAATGCACTACGTGTGGGAATAATAGGGTTAAAAATTCCATACTGTACAGACACAGACCCCAAGCCATTATTGGGCCTCATTTGTAGGTGTTTTAACCTTTCTATAGGGCACAGGTCAGGGTGCCCAGGCTGCACATTGCCAATGTTTTACAATATGATTTATGGCCAAGTGGCTTGGATGGTCATGCACAGAGGGGGAATTTATTAAGGCCTCTATGCCAATGTTTTGACATAGGATAGTCGCTAATTTTGCCTTAAAATGTGTAACTTTTCCCCCATTAACATTGCGTTAACTAGTTTTCTAAAAATAATATTACTTGAACCACAAAAATAGCGTAAATTCCACAAGAAATCAACATTGGCTCCTAGCTGGCCTAGGTTTCAGTTTCTGGTGCAAGGACCTACTGAGATGCGCCAAAATCTTATGCCGGTATACTTTTTATTAAGACTATAAATTCCCCCATAGTTAAAACGTACCTCAGCTGCGCATGTAGCATTGCCAAAAGCTGATTTGTAGAAGTACACCAATTCATGTTAAAACCGCATGTGGTTTGGTCACATTGCAAAGAACAATAGAAACCTGACCTCCTTTACAAAGAACACCAGGTGGTGCCCAATGTCATAACTACGTTCCTTCACTCGTTCTTGTCAGTCATGTGTTTCCCACGTACACCACTGTCTTCATAGACCCATAGACTTCAATGGACTTGTTTGGTCCACACCACAAACCGATGTAGTGTATGCCTCCATTGTAAAAAACACTGATGTGCGAATAAACGCATTAAAACCAATAGATACATGTGCAGCACATGACCATGATTTACTTATATGTCAAAGAGCAATAGTCCTCTTCTTGACTTTTTTGAGCAATACATTTTTGTAGCATTTTATGAGGCAATGTTTGCCCATATACTGTATTTGCCAAGCATTTTATCAGAGTATGTGCCCCCTGTGATTTCACATTTTCTGTAGAACTGTGTGTGGGGGGGGGGAAAGCACTGGTGCCATGCAAAAATGCCATTATACATGCCAACGGACATGGCATATGAGTTTTTTTTGAAGCTGAAAATAAAAAAACAATGGGGGTCTAAGGGAGAAAAATGTCAGCCAATATGGGTAGAAGAATGCCAGACGCTGTGCATGTTGCTATTAAAAACAAACTGTTTGAGAAGGCGCCAGAACCTGCTGTATCGCCGCCGCCATCTCACAGCTTTTCTTAGGCCAGTGACATCACATTCATCAGTCACGTGGCCTAAGAGCAGCTCAGCCTCATAGACATGAGCGCGATACCAAGCACAGCCACTGTATGAGGCTGAGCTGCTCTTAGGCCACGTGACCGATGAATGTGATGTCACTGGCTAAGAAAAGCTGTGAGATGGCGGCGGCAATAGAGCAGGTTCTGGCGCCTTCTCAAACAGCTGATCGGCTGGAGTCCCAGGTGTCAGACCGCCACCGATTAGATACTGATGACCTGGCCGTAGGATAGGTCATCAGTTTAAATTTCTTGGAAAAACCCATTAAGGTTGGAAGCAAGCCACTAAAAAAAAAGAGCCGGTTTGTTTTCCATGTCCAATAGACTTCCATGCAACATCTGGAACTGGCAAAAACCTATCCTGCCTTAGCTAAGTCTCTATTAATTTGAATGGAGTGTCGGTCGAGTGCCCTGCTGACCAGTACCATAGCCTTTGAACTGGGGAGCAGAGCATATGGCCCCACAGATCTGAACGGAGCGCACATGTACAGCCAGTTGTCCTCGTCTCCCCTACCATTTGTGGCCATGGCTGGACACTTTGCACTACAACATGGAGGTCAGGGGAGCCCTGTTCTCCCATTGGGTGCGCACTCTAGATGTGCCATACAGATGAAGCAAAATTTAAAAGAAGATCTGAGACGCAAAATGTCTTTGGCTGGAATACAATTCGTTTGGGTCATTTTGTGGTGGTACATTTTTAACCCAATGGAATTAAATCTCTGGCAGACTGGCAGCAAAGGGCACCTCAGTCATTATGAGAAGACAGGATTTAGGTGCCACATCTGGACACTACCACCACACACAAGACATCAGGAGGATAAGCATCTAATCCCGACAAGAATTATGCAAAAATGAGACGTGCCTTTAAAAAAATGTACAGCTCCAAAGACATCCAACCACGTAAAAGCAAAGGGGTCAGAGGTGGTTTCCTAAATTCTGAATAATTTAGTGGAATTTTCTGGTCAATTACTGATAAGATACACTACTTCCATAAATCACAGGTCTGAGACTGCCAGCCAGTGTGCCCTCGTACAATGCCCTCATACAGATCCATCCCCGGTGTGTCCCCGGAGTCAGCCATGATCACAAAGCCCCTGCAGAGTCATCTACAATGTATTCCTCAAAGTCAGCCAGAGCGACTCTGACTATAAGCTGTAATAGATAGCTTCTGCCAGGAGAGAAAAGCAGCACCTACAGAACCACTGCTTATCCTTCTATAAGGTTGTGGCGTCAGAGCCTGAGGATTGAGAAATCTTTAAATGTGTCGTGGAAAACATTCTTTCTCCCAAGACAGTAACACTTCTATGACTAATTTATAGGATGCATTTTGCAAGGTTAATTTGTTTCATTCAACTTGTCACTAGGTGGCAGTGTTTACCAGCATTATAGACCAGCACATGACATAAAAACAGAGCCATACAACAAAGTGATAACATAGAACCAGCCCTACTATATCCATAGAGAAAAAAAATACACACACATACTATATATATATATATATATATATATATATATATATATATATATATACATACATACACATATATACATCCTGACATTCCACTGTATCTAGAACCAGCCCTACTATATCCATAGAGAAAAAAAATACACACACATACTATATATATATATATATATATATATATATATATATATACATACATACATACACATATATACATCCTGACATTCCACTGTATCTAGAACCAGCCCTACTAGATCCTTAGAGAAAGAGAACTACACACATACATTATATATATACATTTACGCAGGGCTGTGGAGTCGGTAAAGGTCCTTTTACACGGAAAGATAAATCGTATTAGCGATCGTAGATGAACGATCGAACGATGCAATGTAAATACCGTTTACACTGAAAGAGAAGTCGTTCACAATCTTCGTACTTTCGGTCGTTTTATAATCGTTATTACGATCGTTCCTTGCTCCTTGCCATAAGCATTACCATTACCATCTGCCAACGACTAAACGATTTTCGTTTAAACTGGAAGATTTTCGAACGATGAACGATTAATTTATTGGCAGGACAAAAGATGCGATCAACGAGAAGCGAACGAAATCTCGTTCGTCGTTAAATCGTTACCCGTGTTTATACACAACAATAATCGTGCAAATCCGAACGTTTGAACGATTATTTGAACGATAATCGGCTCGTGTAAAAGGGCCTTCAGCCAAAGCCCCGACTCCGACTCCTCAATTTCCCCTCACCTCGACTCCGACTCCTACTCCCTCATACATGGAGCATGTTTGAGTGATAACTTTAAACAAATTTGCATAAAATCAATAGTACAGATAAGTCATGACAAAAACAGTCTGTAATCTATCAGGCTTCTCTGGGTACAGCTCACTAAGGGCCTGATCAGAGGCGTAGCTAGAGGTTCAGCACATGGGGGGGGCCATACTTGAGTGGGCCCCCCACTTATTGGCTTCCCAAACGCACGTTTCCAACTTCACAGGCACATACTACTAGTTGTGGTTATAATACTGTATTAGCAAGATGACTATATAAACTGCTAGATCATCTATGCTGTTAAGTACAGTACAATAGACTTTCTACATACCCTACTCTAAATACTCTACCACATAATGCAGTAAAATATAGGATTAATAGGAGTAAAAAAGGGGACTCCTATGTTAAAGGAAATCTGTCCCCAGCTTTTACATCACTAAACTAACAGTCCCTTGCCCCCATCAGACCTCAGATCGGCTTAATGTGCCCCATCAGACCTCAGATCAGCGTATTGTGCCCCCATCAGACCTCAGATCAGCGTATTGTGCCCCCATCAGACCTCAGATCAGCGTATTGTGCCCCCATCAGACCTCAGATCAGCAGAATGTGCCCCCATCAGACCTCAGATCAGCAGAATGTGCCCCCATCAGACCTCAGATCAGCTGAATGTGCCCCCATCAGACCTCAGATCAGCTGAATGTGCCCCCATCAGACCTCAGATCAGCAGAATGTTCCCCCATGAGACCTCAGATCGGCTTAATCTGCCCCCATCAGACCTCAGATAGGCTTAATCTGCCCCCATCAGACCTCAGATCAGCGTATTGTGCCCCCATCAGATCTCAGATCGGCTTAATGTGCCCCCATCAGACCTCAGATCGGCTTAATGTGCCCCCATCAGACTCCATAATGTAAGTGCTCACTTGTATTCGCCTGTTTGTACTAAGGCCATCCCTGCTGGGCCCCCCCAGAGGTATTGGGCTCGGAGCATCGCCTCCCCTGCCCCCCTCCCCCCCAGTAGCTACGCCTCTGGGCCTGATGTATGAAAACTGTCTAGGTCTAAGACTTTTTTTTGTTGCCCATAGCAACCAATCAGAGCTCCCCTTTCATTTCTCCAGAACACTATATGAAATGAAAGGGGAGCTCTGATTGGTTGCTATGGGCAACAAAGAAACTTCTACACCTAGACAGTGTTCATACATAAGGCTCTAGGTGTTTTACATCAGCAGATAGAAGCCATGAAAGCAGCTAACCTCTCCAAACATGAGCTCAGAGGAAACATAAAGCAGAGAGAACATGCACTGGACATAAAGGGAAGTACACAGTCATCTCAACTAAAAGCCTAAATCCTTAGATCAGGAATAGAACAGACATTTACAGGACATTTCATCATTTTCACAAATTCTTATAAAAATATATTCAGCACTGAACTAAATGTACTAATTCATTATATATTTTAGGAGTCGGAGTAGGTCCATTTTATACCGACTCCGACTCCACCAAAATGGTGACCGACTCCGACTCCACAGCCCTGCATTTACGGACAAGGATAGGACTGTTCTATAGAGGGCCGGATGTTCAGTTCTGCAAAATGCATAATGCATCTGTGCGGTATCTGTGTTTTGTGGATTTCAAAAATGTCTACGGCCATGTGCATGGGCCCTTAGGCGTGCTTCACACACAGGGCTTACCTTTTTTTTCCCCACAGCATAATTTAAAGGGGTTTTCTGAGATTTTGATACTGATTGATGACCTATAATCAGTATCTGAGTATCTGATCGGTGGGAGTCCGACACCCGGGGCCCCCGCTGGTCTGCTATTTGAGAAGGCACCGGCGTTCCAATATAGTGTTCCAAGCAGAGAAGCGATACAGTGTACGGCACTGTGTTTGGTAAGCACGGAGAAGGCCGTTAAAGGGTTTCTGTCACCAGTTTTTTCAGTATGAATCAGGCTGACAGAGATGTGCTAATGTCACCTGATTCCAAATATATATCTGTTTTATTTACTGGTGCCCCCATTTTTATATAAAATGAACTTTTATTTTATGCTAATAAGGCCTCTAGGTGCAAGGGGCGTTACGCCTGCTACTAGAGGCTCTGTTGATTGACAGGCCCAGGCAGAGAAGAAACACTCCATTCACCATAGCTTTCAAGGACCTTCAATGATGTCATGACCATGTGATCAGTCACATGGTTTAGGAGGAGACAGGCTGTTTGTGTGATCCATGGAGCGCGCACCACGTTCTCTGATACTAGGCTGCGCAGTAGAGCAGCCTAGTATCAGTAAATGCGGTCGTGTCCAGGTGCAAATGGCGACAAGACTAAAAAGTCTTGTCGCCATTTGTAAAATCTAAGTCGCATTGGCGACCATTTTGGTCGCCATCTGGAGCCCTGCCAAGCAGAGCCTGAGACACAACTCCACTAAAATATAAGAGTTCATACATGTCACTTCTGCATACATGGTCAAAAATCTCTGAAATCCATTAGGGTGTAAATATCCAAGCCACGGAGGTGACAAGATTAGGTGTAGGGGATGATTACATATGCTACTACTTCTCTCAAATTATTAGGAAATAAAGACCCCCCTACTGATATGTGAGCACACATATTGCTGACTGGTAAAGGAAGAGGCGATGACATGAAGAAAAGTTTCCATACCCCATCCTCCACAGGACTCACTGAAAGACTGTACAAGGGAGAGACAACACTAACGCTCTGTGATCGTTCTTTTTCTCTTCTTGCTCTCAATATTAGCTTCTCCTCCCGCTTGTGCCTAGCCATTACCATAAAATGTGCCAAAATCTGGTACGCCTAGTTTTGGTAAAAATCAACTGCACCTTGCTCGCCATGAGGTATGGCCTAAGCTGGACAACCAGTGGGTGGTAAAATTAGACAAAAGCGTCTAGTCATGTACCAAATTTATCTTTCAGCATGAGATACTATGACATTTGGCACATCTTTAGCCTGCACATCTAAGCTTACACGATTAGAAAATCTGCCACACACTATTGTGTTTTTTGGCATTTTTATTATCGTTGACACAGCATGTTGTAGGTATGATATTTTATTTCCATAGGCTTCTCTGATAGGGCCAGTAATACCAGTAAAATTGCCTGTACAAAATCTCATAAATAAGAAAAAACACCAAAAATGCTGGTAAAAAAATATCTCAAAATTCGTAAAATGTATGGCATTTTTAACAATAAATTGTGTGATGGAGCCCTCATAGGACAACTCTGTATATTCAAGACTGGTATCCATTTCTTCATCACTGATGGAGGCATCAGAACTTGTTTTCTGGCCACATGAACAAGCAGCTGCTTGGGAGCCTACTCTGAATGTTTCTTGAGCAAAACCTGCCATTCTTCCAGGACAATAAGTCAGGTTTAAGGATTCTGTCAGACCCTTGTGAGCATTTCTTAGTGAGCAGAAAGAATGGCACAGCTGAGCCCTATGATAAAAGTCACTTGATATTTCTCCTCAAGGCAGAAGGAGCAAAACATCTCAGTATGCTGAATTCAAAAGCATGTGCTATACAAAGGGTGCACGCATACAGTGCCACCGGCTACTGCATGTGGATTTCCGATAATTGCTGGGTTGTTTGTGTACTGGCTGTGGTTTAAAGGGGGTGTCCGGGACATACCCACATTTTCACCCAGGCAGCCACCCCTCCCCCCAATATGAACATTGGTGCATTGCATACTGTGATGCTCTCCCTTGCCCTGCGCTGTATCGGGGCAAGCGCTTTTTTGTTTATGTTTTTACACTGCTAGATGGAGGCTTCCACCCAGCAGTGTATTCAGTGTGACATCACTGGCTCTGATAGGCTGGCTTTAGTGCTGCCCTAGCCATTTTACAGGCTAGGGCAGAGCTAAAGCCCGCCCATTAGTGCTGGTGATGTCACTGGCCTCACTGCTGGGCGGAAGCCTTATCCTAGCTTACCCAATGGAGAGCCCGGAACATCACTGGATCTCCTAAAAATGCCTTTGCCTTGAGCGATTCAGCTTGACATGCTCCGATGTATATATTAAAGGGTTTCTGTCATCAGAATTTAGCATTGCAAACCGAGTGTCATTTGCAATGCCCAAATGACACCTGATGACAGATATGTTAATTTTATAGTTTTCTGTAGCGTAGGTTTGGCCTGCGCATTGCGATCAACAATCCGTGCATGCGCTTTCTGCGATTTCGCACTCGGCTGGGAGCCAAAAGAGCTGGCTGCCTGGCCCTGTCAATCACCGCAACGGAAGAGGGGTAAGAGGAGGAATTACGCCGCTACTAGGTGCAGGGTTAACGCCCCCTGCACCTAGGGAAGCTCATTTACATATTTTAAAAACGCTATTTTCTCCAAACCTACGCTACAGAAAACTATAAAATTAACATATCTGTCAGTAGGTGTCATTTGCGCATTAAAACTGACACTCGGTTTGCAATGCTAAATTCTGATGACAGAAACCCTGTAACCCCTTCGCGCCCAGCGCCGTACATGTACGGCGCTGGGGCGATGCGGGCACATGACGCCCGTTCGCGGGTGCGGCGGGCGTCATGGCCGGCAAGTCTCTGCTGTTTCTAACAGCAGAGACTTGCCGCTACTTACCGCCATCGGCGGCGTCTTCCTGGGAGCCTAGATGCCATGATCACACGTGATCACGGCATCTAGTTGCGTCTCGCCGTGTGGCCAATCAGGGTGTCTGTACACCATATTTCAAAGTGCAATTCTTATTCTGGCCACTAGATGGCAGGCCAGGATAAGAAATGAGCAATTCTTGGATTTCTGAGTCTATAAAATCCCTGATTGCTCATAAAGAAAAAAAAAAAGCCACAATATATAAGCCCATATTTGAGCTTTCAAATAGTAAAAAAAAAATTTAAAAAAAATGTTAAAAAATATATAAAAAATAAAAAAGATATAAAAGTTCAAATCACCCCCCTTTCCGTATAATTAAAAAATAAATACCTAAATAACAATAAATATAGACATCATGGGTATCACCGTGACCGAAAACGCCCGTACTTTTAAAATATAAAAAAAAAAAATTCCAATACGGCGAATTGTGTGGCAGAAAAAAGCGTCCAAATGGCGATTTGCCGTTTTTTGTCGCTTTTTTTTCTAAAAAAAATTAAATAAAAAGTGATCAAAAAGTCATACACACCCCAGAATGGTATCAATAAAAACTTCAGATCGTCCCACAAAAAATGAGCCCCCATACAGCTCCGTACACATAAATACCAAAAAGTTATAGGGGTCAAGATTTGACAAGGAAAAAAAAAAAAAAGGGCAACTTTCTAATTATTTTATCACTATGAAAACGCAGGAAAAACTATACATATTAGGTATTGCCGGATTCATACTGACCAGTAGAATGAAAGTAACGGATCAGTTTTAATGCACATCGAACGCTGTAAATAAGAAACCCGTAGAACTGTAGCGGAATAGCGTTTTCTTTGCAATTTCACCCGGTTTGGAATTTTTTTCCCGCTTCCCACTACACCATATGCAATATTAAATGGTGGCGTTGGAAAGTACAACTTGTCCCGCAAAAAATAAGCCCTCATACAGCTATGTGAACAGAAAAATAAAAGAGTTATGGCTGTTTGAAGGCAGGGAGCGCAAAACGAAAATGCATAACCGAAAAAACCTCCGGGCGCGAAAGGGTTAAGGGGGCTTCCTGGGTGAAATTGTGGGTATGTCTGGGTTCAGCTCTGCAAGTGCAGCCCAGGTCATCAGTATCTGGTCGGTGGAGGTCTGACATCTGGGACCCCAGGCGATCAGCTGTTCATGAAGGCAGCTGCACTGGCCTTCTCTCTGCTTTTCTTAGGCTGAGTGATGACACATTTATCGGTCATGTAAATGGAGCAAGAGAATGGGGCTGAGCTGCAATACCAAGCACAGTCGCTATAGAATATACGGTGCTGTGCTTGGCGAGCAAAGAGAAGGCAGTGCTGCTCACAGAAGTGCCATTGTTTTCTCAAAACAGCTGATCATCGGGGTCCTGGGTGTTGGACCCCCACAGATCAGATACTGAGGATAGGTCATCAGTAGTAAATTCCTGGAAAACCCTTTTAAGTACTGTATGTGTTGAAATTGAACGTTGGGAGGAGACAGTCAGAAGGCCCCATAGACATTAGATGTTAGCTGAACTCGACAAAGATCTAATGTACATGACCAGCTTAAAGGGGTTTGGGAGGTGGGTTCCCTCCTGAGCAGACCTGTTAAGGAAAGCATACTTATCTGATTCCTGGTGCTGTCTCCCAGCTCCTGAGCTCTCCGGCCTCCACTGGGTGTAAATTTCCATTTTGACACCACTGCAGCCAATCACTAGCCACAGTGGTGACCTGCTCCTCTTGCATCAATTGGTAATGTGAGGAAAGGGGAGCAGGTTACTGTTGCGGCCAGTGATCGGCTGCAGCAGCGTCAAACCAGAACTTTACATCCAGGGAGTGCAGCTAAGCAACAGAGGCCAGGGAGGCAGCGTTAGGAAGTAGGTAAGTATGCTTCCCTTCACAGGTCTGCCCAGGATGGGGGTTTGCCAAACCCCACTCCCTTCACACCCCAAATGTGCACAACCCCTTTAAGAGAAAGTATCTGCTGCTCCAAGGATTTAGTTAACATGAATGTGTGCTGCTCAGAACTGCTAGAGACAACAGGAAGACAGTATTACACTTACACTAGGACAAATAGGCCCAAACTGTGTGGGACCACCCATTCATGGGTGGAGTTTCCATAAGCACTCACCATTTTCGGACAGCCCAAACTGCAAATTCAGGACTGTTGGTAACTATATATTAGGCAAGTATTTAAAACAGATGATGGAGTCAGAGCCAAAAGTCAGTCCTGTGTTGTAGAAACAGCTCCGTTCACATGCATGGAGCAGATTTTCAGTCAAAAACATTTCTCCAACAAATCTGCTGTGTGTGAATATATCCTCAAGCCAGTTTCACAGAAGCGTAATACAGGATCCATGATACTGTGACCATGTCATCTGTGAGCTCTCAAACCAGAAGCCATGTGCTTCCTGGCCCAAAACGCCTTTCCCTGGCTGAGATCGGGGAAGGTGTTCCATAGCAGAAATAGGCCTGAGCTTCTACAAGGCTTCCAGGCCCATTACTGGTATATTCCAATGCTGGCCTGCAGCTGGTAGCCCTGCGTTGGAATATTCATAGGCATCGCTGTGTCTAAAAACGCCAAAATTATTAAAATATTAAAGTATTTATCCCATACGGCGAATGGCACAATGGGGGAAAAATCAAAATGGCCGATTCACTGTTTTTTTTATCGTTTCACCTCCCCCAAAAAATTCAATACAAAGTGATCAAAAAGTCATACACACCCAATGGTATCATTGAAAAGTACAGAACACCCCGCAAAAAATGAGCCCTCACACATAGTAGCCATAAAAATGAAAACTTTATGGGGGTTAGAATAGGGCAATGCAAAAAAATTTTTTTCCCAAAGTTGTTTCTTTTTTTCAGGTATTAAAACTACAGAAAAAAAAATATACAAATGTGCTAACTGCTGTAATCGTACTGACCTGGAGCACGAAGAGCACAGGTGAATTTTTCTGTACAGGGAACCCATAAAATGGTGACTGAGTTGCAATTTTTTTCCAATTCCATCCCGTTTGGATTTTATTTCCAGCGTCCCACTACAATGTATGCAATATTAAATGGTGCCATTAGAAAGTATAACTTGTCAAGCGAAAAACAAGTCCTCATACGGTTATGTGAACGGAAAAATAAAAAAGTTATGGCTCTGGGGAAGAAAAAAAAGAAAAAAAAAAAAAGGAAAATGCAAAAACTAAAAATCTTCAGGGACTGAAGGGGTTAAAACATAACCAATCTTGATTTGAAAGGTGTCAATAATCCAGTACGTCAGTGGTCACATAAAAAGGGCAAAAACTGAAATATCCGGGAATATTTCTTTGCAATATGCTCTGCATTCTCAGCCTGCAGACATTGATCCCATTATAATCAGGGACCCAAGCAGCAGAACATCGACTGTCAGGCACAGGGGTATTATTAGCACATTAAGAATATTCAGCAGCCAGCGAGCCAAATCCACGCTAATCTGTGATTCTTAATTTTACCTGCTGCTTAATGAGCCACCTCGGCGCATGTTGTTCAGAGCCCACAATGCAGAAAAAAAAGACAGAAAACACTGCAAACCCTCAAGAGGGAAATATAAATTACATTTTAGCAATAAGACTTTAATCCATCACGACACGACAAAAATATATTCCGAGCATAAACAATATGTCACCGGCTTTAGCTGCACCCCGTGGCTAATTGGAAGCTGCCGTGTCACCTTGGAATTAGGCTATTGATTTAAGGAGCTTCAGTATTTCCCAGCGCCACATAATAATAATCCATGGAACCAGCCACTTGTCGAAGAATATTGGAATTTAGAGAAAAGGCGCACGCAAATGGGGTCAAACGACGTACTCTAATAATTAGCATACCTCCCAAAGAAAAGGATCCAGCGGCTGCAGAAGATGCCCGGACATTTCTGATCTTTACTGAGATAGATATGCAGACTTGGAGGTATTTAAAAGGGTTCTCCAAGATTTCTTAAAAATTGGCAGCAAGCAGAGGACTGTGTAAAATTAAACAAAAAATGCTCGGGCCCTGCCTATCCAATCCCTGTTGGGCCTGTAGTGATGACATCACTGTTCATGTGACGGCTGCAGCCAATCAAGGGCCTCAGCAGTCATGTGTGATTGGTTGCTGTGGTCACAGAAATGATTAATGGCATGGGGATCAGAGCAGCAATACATTTTAAGGAGGCATTCACACGACCGTATCCGTTTTGCAGTCCGCAAATCACAGATCCGAAAAAAACATGGATACCGCCATTTCACTTTTTGCGGGTCCTTTGTCAGAAATGCCTATTCTTGTCGGCAAAACCACAGAAAGAGATTTTGACGTTTAAGGGAAAATGCACATGATCAGGATTGCGTGCGGATTTACCACGTGGCGCGTGTGGAAAATCCGCACCGCAGGTCATGTACATTATATATCACGATGCAGATTTTTTCTGTGCGGATTTTGACCTACGTTGTGGACTTTAAAATCTGCAGCATGTCAATTTATTTTATTTTTCCTTTCCGGATTTTCTCCATTTACTTCAATGGGGACAGTAAAATCCGCAGCAAATCCGCACCAATTGATGCGGATTGACCACACGGATTTACCTGAGAACACCTGCGGATTTCAGTGCAGATTGTCCGCAGATAAATCCTGAACGTGTGCATTTACCCAAAAGGTTTATTTCGGTTGTGACATGCCATTTCCAATACACAGAATAAAGGATAACTATTAGAATTGAGGGGGGGGGCTAAAGCTGGGACCACTCTAATCATGAGAACAGGGATCCCACAGCACGTGGGGACCCCCGAAATGAACAGAGTGATAGGTCTGACATGCTGTACTCGCCACTCTCTGTGTAACTCCCATAGAGATGAATGGAGTGGCAGTCCGCATACTCTACCATACTCTATCTGTTCATTTTGGGAGGTCTAGAGAGCTATGGAGCCCTCGTTCTCATGATTAGTGGGGGTCCCAGCTTTAAGAACCCAGTGATCTAATAGTTATCCCCTATCCCGGGGATAACATGGCACAACCAGATACCCCTTGAAGCCAATTGTCATGGATCTGGCTTCTGATTGGCCTGATGATCTGCTGAAGAACGTTTTGGCTGGCTGCTACAGGAGACATGAACTATCACCTGGAATCTGCTCAAATGACTAGCTAATAAAGGGGGATCCTGAGGAGAATACCCGGTGTATGATGTCCACATGTCATAATGGATCTGTCACAAAGAAAGCCATATGTTTGTTATATAGGTGATATGTGTTCAGGCCAGAAACCACATTCCAGTGTCTCGGTGTACTGGCACCATCTTCCTCTACCGGGCAATCACAGGTACAGGGAGTACACAGGAGTGAACAGAAATGATTAATTTGGGCTATTTACAGCAACTATCACTAGATGCACTTAGGATTAGTTGGACTGCATGCACAACCCAATTGTGTCTATATGAAGATCTTATAGGAAAAAATGCTGAGAAAATGGTATTGTACAAGATGTATATAAACGTGCCTAAGGTTATGTTCCCAGTGGCATACACGACACTACAAATATGCTAGTATTTCAACTCCAATAGCGGTGAAGGGAGACAGGCATTCATTCGTGGCCAACTCTCTATACACTGCAGTTGGCAAACGGCGTCCTGTACCCAAGATAGATGCGGGTGCCACAGATGGGGCTCACCTCTATCAGGCCGAGATGTGGATTTTAAATCTGCAGCACGTCAATTTACGATGCAGATATCTGCTGCGGATTTCACCCTTTGCAGTGCAGTACAAATCTGAAGCGGACTCACCATGCAGGAGCACGCCCTTAAAGTGGATGTCCAAGAGTTTAATATACATGGTATCATGACATTAGATAATGAAATATCCACACCATCTGAACCAGTCACTGATGTGTCAGACCCAGTGTTTACAAGGTGTACAGCTAAATGGATGCGAGATGGCTGCATTGTAATTGAGAGATTAGGGGCTTACTGAATTGGTTGGATGACCACATGCAGATTACCGCTAATTGCTGTATTTCACCTGTATCAGTGGTAACCCACATGAGGCTACTGTGGCTCGGCTGCAGCTCCCATTTAACTTAAAGGCTATTGTGAGGAATGTGGAATTATGATCAATGCTAGCCATGATCTAATCCCAGCCATTTGCTGTCAGATAGCAGATGGAGTAAACACCGCAGGGGTCCTGCCTTCAAAGTAGGCCACATGTGTATTTCTCACACTTTGATCAGACAGCATGGAGGCCCAGTCCTCCTACAGGAAAAGCCCCTCAGCAGGGGGTGTCAGCTTGATGGCCAGATCACTGAAATCCGAGACAGCACGGAACCGGGAGTTCATAAGAAATTATGAATTGCCCGTCCATCACAGGCATAAACCGGTTATATATTTGCGACACAGGGTCCAAGAGGGAGGTTAGCGATAACATGTCAGGAAGCTGAGATACAGAGATCTCCAAGCAGGAACCTAATAAATGTGTCATGTTTGGTCTCCACCTGTAGCTGCAACCCAGGCGGATCCGTTGGTACCAGAACCATTTGGAGGGACCGTGGACAAGCTGCTGACACCACTGCCCCCATGTGGTTACAGCCAGGCAGGGAAGTAGCTATGGGGGTGCAGAGGTAGCAGTCACAACCGGGCCCAGGAGCCCAAGGGTGCCCAAAGACCCTTGTGGAGCATAAGAAAACACCGGCATTATAGAAAGTGCATGCAGGTCAAATTTACCTCTGGCTGGAGGGAAGGGGTTAGGTCAAGAATTTGGCATGGGGGGAGGACTTTTGAATTTTTTGCCTCGGGTAGCAAGAAGGCTATGTGCTTCCCTGCCCCTGGCCACAAAGCACTGAGGGAAGGGGGGTCCAAGCTGAACTCTTGCACCAGGGCCCATGAGCCTTTAGCTACGCTACTGCAGCCAGGCCTTACAGCAACCCCAGGACTCATCATAATCCATTGGACTAATCATCCACCTGGTAACTGACTATTGCACTGTTTAACTCTGTTTGTATCATACCACTTGTATTTGCACATCAGACCACTGTATCTATTCTCTGTATATTGTGTTATATCTAGTGTGCCCTTAAGGCATTAAATATATAATTTAATCTTGTTGGAGGGCACACTGCACGTGCGTGGCCGCCCTCCATTCATTCCTAAGTGCCGCCTGGCTATTTTAAGTCCCATTCAAATTAATCAGAAAAGTACCAGGTAAGCATGGCCAACTCTCAATTCACTTCTATAGGACGGACGGAAATAGCCCGTATAAAAATACATGCAGAGCGGCCGTGATGCACGGTATGACCTTGGGCACTTTACGGACTCTGTTGTAAGTATAAATGCAAGTCCCAGAGGTGGGACCTACACCTATCAGACCTTGGGTGCATATCTCAGCGATATGCCCCCAATGTCTGTAATGGGAATACCCCTCTAAGAAAACTACTGTATTTTAAAAGGAGTGTGGTGCCTATTTTTTAGATACTGACACATCTTCCCACATCTTCTAATCTGTTTTAATTTTCTGATTGTAGATTTTTTTTAAATTCTATTTCCTGAAAATGATTATGGTGGCGGCCATCTTGCCTGCACAGTTGTTAAAGGGGACCTAAACCTTTGCTGAAACCATGAAGTTGTAGGAGCATTTCTCAGAGCGTTCCACACCATTGGGTTTCACTGGCACTGCAGATACCAGAACAGATCCACAGAAAGAATTTTTTCCAGCATGGGAAACGTGGAAGGTGCAGAGCAGTCTGAGAAACAATGCTGTTGCAACTTTGCGGTTTCGGGAAAGGTTTAGGTTCCCTTTAACAACATCTAGAGATATGCTTTACAGGAGCTGCCATGGGCCATAGACACAATGGTCAGAAGGGGACCTCATTGACTTCTGTGGGACAGTTTTCTAGGCATGCTCTGTGACCGATGCAGAGGTCAGGAGGGAGAAGATAAGCTGTGATATCACCTATTGTAAATGTTCCTGTAATTATAAGCAGGATTTTAGTGGTTTAGGCAGGGTGCTGAATCTTTGTATGCAGAGGTTGCACTACATTTTTTCCGGAAGAGTAAAAATACTCTTCTGACCATTTTTGAGGAGTATTTTTATCCAAGGAGGAGTACGATTTTTGTGGTAATTCATATATATAATACATAAGCCTAAATAATGTTAAGATGTTGCTATTTCTGCTGTGAAACCATTACTAGTCTCCTCTATAATATCTTCCATGTAGAAATAGCAAATTTTAACCATTTTAAATTTATCTCTCAGAACACTGAGACCTTTCTTGAAGCACCAAATCTGTCACATAGGGATCGGTGCGGTAGATTGTGCAAAACTAAATGCAATAAGAATTGAACAGGGATGTCTGGTCATTGCGGCAGGGAGCGGTGGGTGGGGTCTGGGATGAATGCACAGGAAGCAGTTATAGGACATTCTAATCTCTTAATAATATAAAAATGAATTTCTGTCTGTCTGTCTGTTCTCTATGCGCGACCAAACTACTGGACCGATTTTCACCAAATTCGGCACACAGGTACATCAGGTGTCCGGGAAGGTTTTAGACCAGGTCTCATCTCTCTAGGACGTACCCGAGATATTCCCAAAATATGATCTCCATTAGCCAACATTACAACTGGGAGCTTTGGTTTTAAACTCCAACTGCCATTCTCTGCAAAGACACAAACAGGGAGGGCAGGTTTCCATAACAACCAGGTAATTATCAGCAGCTGAGGATCTCATCCATTTCTATTCACTGACACTGTTAAAGGTATTCCGGTTACCATAAATATAACTTATGTTTTTTTCTATTACTACAGTTCAGTAGTAATAAAAGATGTTTTCCTCCACTGCTGCCTATTGCGTGGGCTCATAAATAAGCATGGTATTGACCTTTAATTCAGGCCACCCTAATGCCTCTTTCACACGAGCGGGAGACTCGCATGTCTCCCGCAACGCATCTACAGGGCTGGACTCGGCACTGACAGGGATCGCATATAATGCTCTGCGATCCCTGTCCGTGCACAGTCCAGCCCTGTAGATGCGTTGCGGGAGACATGCGAGTCTCCCGCTCGTGTGAAAGGGGCATAAAAGAAGTACTTAAAACCCCCGCCCCAGGTCTCACTAAGCCACACCCCAAACTCTGTCAGGCCACACCCCCTTTCACTCCGCAGCTAACAGAGATTGAAAAAATAAAGGTAAAAATCAACTTCTGTCAGCTGCAGGGATGGGTGGGAGGTTGACTTTCTTTCTGCAACAACACACACAAACATTAAATAAAATAGATTAAATCCACCCATGCGAAGCGTCTTGCTAATCCACGCCCCCGACTCTGTCAGGTCACGCCCCCTCCCACTCCGCAGCCAACGGGAATTGAAAAAATGAAGGTAAAAATAAACTTCTGTTTGCTGAAGGGGTGGGAGGGTGAATTTCTCTCTGCAACGACACACAAATATTTTAGATGAAATAGACTAATTATAGACTACAACCGTTCAAAGCCTTTTGCTAGGCCACGCCCCGTCTCTGTCAGGCCACGCCCCCCTCTCACTCCGCAGCCAACAGGGATTGAAAAAATAAAGGTAAAAATCAACTTCTGTCAGCTGCAGGGATGGGTGGGAGGTTGACTTTCTTTCTGCAACGACAAACAGAAACATTAAATGAAATAGATTAAATACACCCATGTGAAGTGTCTTGCTAATCCACGCCCCCGACTCTGTCAGGTTACGCCCCCTCCCACTCCGCAGCCAATGGGGATTGAAAAAATAAAGGTAAAAATAAACTTCTGTTTGCTGCAGGGGTGGGAGGGTGAATTTCTCTCTGCAACGACACACAAAAATTTTAGATAAAATAGACTAATTATAGACTACAACTGTTCGAATCGTCTTGCTAAGTCACGCCCCCAACTCTGTCAGACCACGCCCCCTCTCACTCTGCAGCCATTCTGCAACGACACACAGAAACATTAAATGAAATAGATTAAATCACCTATGCGAAGCGCTTTGTTAAGACACGCCCCCAACTGTGTCAGGTCACGCCCCCTCCTACTCCGCAGCCAACAGGGATTGAAAAAATGAAGGGAAAAATAAACTTCTGTCAGCTGCAGGGGTGGGAGGGTGAATTTCTCTCTGCAATGACACACAAAATTTTAGATGAAATAGACTAATTTCAGACTACAACGGTTCGAAGCATCTTGATAATCCACACCCCCAACTCTGCCAGGCCACGCCCCCTCCCACTCCGCAGGCAACGGGGATTGAAAAAAATCAGCTGCAGGGGTGGGAGGGTGAATTTCTCTCTGCAATGACACACAAAAATCGTAGATGAAATTGACTAATTTTAGACTACGACCATTCAGTACTAATAAAAGATGTTTTTTTCCACTGCTACCCATTGCGGGTCCCCATAAATTACCATGTCATCGACCTGTAATTCATGCCACTCTGACCCCCGCCCCAGATCTCGCGAAACCACGCTCCGACTCTGTCAGGCCACGCCCCCTCCCACTCCGCAGCCAACGGGGATTGAAAAAAATGAAGGTAAAAATCAACTTCTGTCAGCTGCAGGGGTGGGAGGGAGGTTGGATTTCTTTCTGCAACAACATACAGAAACATTAAATGAAATAGATTAAATATACCCGTGCAAAGCAATGTTTTCTTCCACTGTTACCCATGGCGTGTCCTCATAAATTACCATGGCGTCGACCTGTAATTCTGGCCACCATCAAAAGAAGGACTTAAAACCCCGACTCAGTCAGGCCATGACCCCTCCCACTCCGCAGCCAATGGAGATTGAACAATTGAAGGTAAAAATCAACATCTGTCAGCTGCAGGGATGGGAGGGAGGATGACTTTCTCTCTGCAACGACACACAGAAACATTAAATGAAATAGATTAAATATACCCGCGCAAAGCAATGTTTTTTTCCACTGCTACCCATTGTGATTCTTCAAATTACCATGGCATTAACCTATAATTCAGGCCACCCTGAAATGAAGGACTTAACCCCCCCGTGTCCCATTAAACCACGCCCCCTCCCACTCCGCAGCCAATAGGGATTGAAAAAATGAAGGTAAAAATCACCTCCTGTCAGCTGCATTGACTTTCTCTCTGCAACGACACACAGAAACATTAAATGAAATAGATGAAATATACCCAGGCGAAGCCGGGTCTTTCTGCTAGTACACAATATATTGGACTATTGCACAGTATAGTGTACTTGACATCTCTGTACTTTATATCTGTGGGCATTGTGGCTTTCACTATAAGGTTGTCACAAATTCAGGGATATGTGCAGCCCTGAGCTGAACTCCACCACTGACCCTTCCTACTTGCATGGCCCTTCCTAGGCAACGGAGTACAACTGGTCGACAGTCCCTAGCCTAGGTACGTGCGTACAGGGAGGGGGAACAACGGGAGAAAACAATAAACAAAGACAGAACACACAATATAAGAATAATCACCAGACCGAGGTCAAACCAGGAAGTCACGTGAAAACCAGGGGAACAAATAGGAGCAAAGTCAAAAACACGAGCCAAGGTCAGAAGCCGAGAGGTAACGAAGTAAAAGGGGATGAGACAAGGGTGAAGTCAAATACACAAGCAGAAATCCAAGCACAGTAGTCACAGCAGTTCACAATAGCAAGTTCAGGTAGTAAGACCTTTCACAGGCAGCCTGTGGCCAGCAGGTTACCTGTTTAAATAGGCCCAGCAGATGGGTCACGTGATCCAAATCAGAAACCTCAATACACTTGAGTGCTGACTCATGGGCGTCGGCGCTCAGCTCCCCTGCTGCTTGTTGTCCAGGGGATGGAGGATGCCAGCAGCGCTTGTGAAGCAGGCGTCGCTGGGTCCTCCCCTGGGTTGCTAGGGATACGAGGACGCCTCCTCCTCCCTCCTTATCGCCATGGAGACAAGGATGCATGCCGCGTCCTCGCTCCTGAACAGACTCCGGCGACGCTGTAGGGAGGGAGCGCACCGCTGGCTCCCCGTTACAAACGTCTCAAGCACACGACTATATCCATTTTGCGGTACGCAAATCACTAATGCGGTCCGAGTGCAATCCTCATTTTCTTCCAGACCCATTGACTTCAGTGGGTCCGCCAGAACAAGACATGTTCTATCTTTTGCAGCATAGAGATGCAGATAGCACACGGATGTCCATATTTTGTGGATCCGCGATTTGCAGACCTCAAAATGGATACAAATGTGTACATGAGACCTGGCAAAATGGCTGTCCCTATATCTGGGACAATTTATTGCATATTTGCCAACCGTCCTTTTCTGGAGTCTCCCTAAGAATGTAAGCCCTCTTAGATCCCAGCAGGACATATATAACACAAATTGTGCTGTCTTATTACGATCAGAAAAGTCTCCATGTGACGACAAGCTACTAGTTCAATAGTCACATTCACTTTATGAGGTTCTGGACAGTTGGGCTTCGGGTCACTTTCTCCATGTGCTCACAGTGTCCTCTCCAGTGAAGAACGTGCGCCCAAACTCATAGCCCACCCCAGCACATCACCATCATTCATCCCCCAAACTTCATATCAACATGCGCTGAGCCCTACTGGCCTAGCACCAACCCAATCATTTTATTCATCCAACCAGGGCAAGCATGAGGGGAGTCTGTTGGTATCTGGTTACTTTGGGTGCACGTTCTTCCATGGAGAGGACGCCGTGAGCACATGGAGGAAGTGACCCACAGCCAAGACCACTTAGCCTGCCAGGCACCATCTGGTGAGAATCTTGCGCCGCAGCAGGACTCTTCCTCCTCACATCAGAGCGGTGTGCCAAATGGTCCCGCCTACCCGTTCAAACTGACCAATAACAAAGCTCCTTGATGTAAGGAGCTTTGTTATTGGTCATTTGAGGCACAGGTAGCATCGCTGGGCTGCATGTGCCGCTCACAGCACTCACTGCGCTGATGAAAGGCAGGGAAAAGTCTAAGGCGTATTGGTACGCCTTAGACGTTTCTTAAGGAGTAAAATCTCCTGAACATGCATCTATGACGCTTGTACAGGCGTTATTGCAACCTCTGTTTTTATGCTAGTTGCAGACTAGTGTCAGATATCCAGCAAGCTGATGTCGGCAGAGAACAGCCTGCTGGACCTCTATGCACTCCGGCATCGCCCAGAAGAAGAATCGGCCATGCAGCAGTTTTCTTCCGGCCAATTCTCAGCATATTTGACCGAATATGGCTGGATCTCCGCCGATCCCCACTATAGTGAATGGGGGTGGACGGAGCCTTAAACAGGCAGGATCATACCTCCCAACCGTCCTGGATCCAGCGGGACAGTCCCGGATTACAGTGGCTGTCCCAGTATGGAGGAGGTATGTACCGCTTTCTGGCAGCTGTCCCTGTTTCCATAGAAAGCAGAGACAGTTGTCATAATGAAGCAGAGAGCCGGCATCAGCTCCCTGCTTCATCATTCCTTCCTCTGCCGGCTCTCCACACCTCTGGTCTGTGTGGGGGCGGGGCCGGCTGGCAGTCCGCCTTGGCTCTGCCTCCTTCACAGACTAGAGCATCCAATGTCCTGCTGCTGATGATGCTAGGAAGAAGGTAAGTATGTGGTGGTGTTTTTTTTTTTTTACTTTCTGTGAGGGGCACCTAACAGGACATATTACTTGGGGCACAATGTGGGCATATAACTGGGGGCACATAACTAGGGATATTACTTGGGGCACAATGTGGGCATATAATGGGGGGCACAACTGGGTATATTACTGGGGGCACAATGTGAGCATATTACTGGGGGCACAATGTGGGCATATTACTGGGGGCACAATGTGGGTATATTACTGGTTGGGTACAGCTGGGCATATTACTGGGGGCACATAACGGCATATTACTGGGTGGCACAGCAGGGTATATTACTGGTGGCTATTACTGTGGGCACAGCTGGGAATATTACTGGGGGCTATTACTGTGGGCACAGCTGGGCATATTACTGGGGACACAGCTGGGCATAATTCCATGAGGGGGCACAATGTGGGCATATTCCTGGGGGCACAGATGGGCATATTACTGGGGCATATTACTGTGGGCGCAGCTGGGCATAATTCCATGAGGGGGCACATAACTGATCATATTATTGGGGGCACAGCTGGGCATAATTCTGTGAGGGGCACAGCTGGGCATAATTCTGTGAGGGGGCACAATATGGTCATAAATACTGTGCAGTGGCATGAAGGGGGAATAACTACTATGTGGGAACATTAAGGGGACCAGTTGGGATTAGGTGTACTTTGTTCGTTTACAAAGTTGGGAGGTATGCAGGGTGCTGAATCTCCTTAAAGAGACCAGTCCTGTAAGGAGACTTATTGCCAATGCTCTATGGCTGAGATCAGCAACCTCCAGCCCTCCAGCTGTTCTGAAACTCCTAGAATCCTCCTTGCACTTCTGTGGGAGTTACCAGAACACCCAAGTAAGTTTTTATGCTGGGAGTTGTAGTTTCACAGCAGCTGGAGTGCCGAAGGTTGCTGATCCATGCTTGCTAGCGCCAACTATTGGTAGTGGTTCCCTATGAGTCAAGATCCTCCAGTTTGTGTTTACAGAAGTAGCTGTATACGGTATGCGACCGCTTCAGCCAATCACTAACCTCAGCGGTATATAACACAAGACCACGGAAGCCAGTGATTGGCTGCAGCATCACATGTTGTATACAATGGCATCACCGTTGCTTCCTGTACACACACAGGGCAGAGCGGCAGGGGATTACGTGGTGGGTTTTGTGCCCTCTTATTATTAGAGCCCATTGGGGGAGATTTACCAAAACTGGTGTAAAGGAAAACTGGCTTAGTTGCCCATAGCAACCAATTGGATTCCACCTTTCATTTATCAAAATGAAAGGTGGAATCTGATTGGACTAGTTTGGATAAATCTCCCCCATTGAGTAGCACTGGGATTTCATACCCCTTTAAGAATGTATACTGCACTTGGAGTCCATTGCCCAGTGTGAACCAGGACATAGCTCTTCCCTGGCTGAAGAGGGGCTGGATTCTGCACAGCTCTAGCAGGGTGTACACCTGACTGGATGAGGTTACACCGCCGATACATACATGAGAATGCGGGGTACAGAGTTGTCCTCTACCTGTGCTGGGGGCCGCTGCCTTCATTACAGTCTATGCAGATGATGCTTCTTCAGCCACATCCATGTGCACGGGCACTTCCGGCCCAGCTGTGCAACCGCAAAACAAGTCCCCCTGTCTAGTTCCTTACTCGTTATGCATGAACCGCTCATAGCGATCACACGCACTTTACTACCCCGCACATCCCGAGCACATCATTGTCGGAACCTAGAGACAAGTGGAACGTTCAGCTCCTGTTCACGGGCTCGGGGAGAACGGACTGCACCTTCATCCACCCGGAAGTGTCTTGTACCGGGCAGTCAGGTACTGAGTATGTATGTGGTACCAGGGGGAGGGCAGTGATGGCTATGGGGGGGGACAGGCGTTTAGGGGGTTAATCTACCATCCTGTGGGTCAGTAGAAGGGATAGTTAGCAGTCTGCTCTCTGGTTTATTATCTCAGGGTTGTGACCTGTCCTACACAACATATGGACATGGCTGACATCAGTATGGAGACCACCATGTTGTGTGCGTCTGGTCCAGAGATGTGAACACGGCGCAGGTTTCCAGGGCTGAGTATATTACGGTTTATTGTGTCACACTCACTTATATTGTATTGGTGGTGGATTTTTACAGTGGATTCCGCACCTTAAAGGAATTGTTCACTATCAGGGACTTTTCTGGCAGACCCCACAGACGTTGTCAGAACTTCAGAGGGAAGCATACCGACCTGCTCCCCACTGCTGGCCTCCCTTCCACCGCCTTGGACCAGTCTCCGCATTTGAGCATCTATTTTGACCTGGGTCACTTGGCCGCCACAACAGGGATGTGTCTCCCATGTGTCACATGACTCAAATCAGATGGAGACAGAAGAGTGAAGAAGTAGGAACCCAGCAGCGGGCATCAGGTAAGTATGCTTCCCTCAGCAGGTTTGGCGACTTGGGGGATCTGACAGGAAGGCCCTTGAAGGTGAACAACCCCTTTAAATCCACAACGGAGTAAACACAGACTAAAGTAAAACAGACTTTTTGGCCTCTGTCAGGTAGATGAGTCCTGATGATATATTCGGTGTATGGACCGGGACGTCACGCTCATCAGTTACGTGGCCTAGTTGCAGTGAATGGGCCTGGGCTGCATGGCCACTATACAATTGGTTTGTTGTGAGGAGGACACGGCCCACTATACCAATGATCAGCAATCTCCAGCACTCCAGCTACCACTGAAACTACCACTCCCAGTATGCACACTTGCTTAGCTGTTCTCAGAGCTCCCACAGAAGTGAATGGAGTATGCTAGGAGTTGTAGTTTTACAACAGCTGGAGTTGCCCTACAATGTGTTGAACTAAGGAGGCAGCTACCTCTTAAGAACCGCCCGGTGTCTACTTGTATCTTGGGTCTGTATTGTTCTGGTGTTCAGATGGTATTTTTTTTTCTCCTTAGCGGTCTAAACATGGCGGCTGTGATAAACACAGAGTTGGATCCAGTTTTTTTGAAGGCACTTGGTTACCTCCACTCTAAGAGCAAAGATTCTGCTGAAAGACTGAAGGCTTTACTGGATGAATCTCTGTGCAAAGGCATTGACTCTGGGTATCGGCCTCCACAAAAGGTTTGCATAAGAATAACGTTTAATTGAGTGGGTTCTGCAGCTTTTTCTTACTGATGATCCATCTTCTGATAGATCATCAGCAGGGGTTCGACAACAGGCCCAGTGACGTCACAACTGTTATCAGTGGCCTGGCCTCGGCTAAGCCCCATTGAAGTAAACGGCCCCAGTTGATCAGATGCTGATGATCTACTCAGAAGATAGATCAGCAGTAAAAAAAAATCTCCAGAATCCCTTTAAGGGTGCTTTCACACAAAGGGTTTTAATGGCTTTCTTTTGCCCTTTTGCATTATTTGTGCTGTTTTTTTTTGCACCTGTGTTTTTGGGGCACTTTTTGCAGTAAATACATGTACTGACAGCTGACTGATAGTTATTTCTGTATACACTTACACAGAGAATGCCATAAATCACTGATAACACCTTCCCCCGTGTACTGCTATCAGTGACTGACAGCTGTCTCTGTATATACACTTACACAGAGCATGCTATCAATCACTGAGAACACCTCCCCTGTGTACAACTATCAGTGACTGACAGTTATCTATGTATACACCCTTACACAGAGAATGCTATTAATCACTGATAACACCTCCTCAGTGAATAACTGTCAGTGACTGACAGTTATCTATGTATACACACTTACACAGAGAATACTATTAATCACTGATAACACCTCCCCTGTGTACAACTATCAGTGACTGACAGTTATCTATGTATACACCCTTACACAGAGAATGCTATTAATCACTGATAACACCTCCTCAGTGAATAACTGTCAGTGACTGACAGTTATCTATGTATACACACTTACACAGAGAATACTATTAATCACTGATAACACCTCCCCTGTGTACAGCTATCAGTGACTGACAGCTATCTATGTATACACACTTACACAGAGAATACTATTAATCACTGATAACACCTCCCCTGTGTACAGCTATCAGTGACTGACAGCTATCTATGTATACACACTTACACAGACAATGCTGTCAATTACTGATAACACCTCCCCTGTGTACAACTATCAGTGACTGACAGCTATCTCTGTATACATACTTACATAGAGAATGCTATCAATCAATGATAACACCTCCTCCATGTACCACTATTAGTAACTGACAGCTATCTATATATACACACTTATACAGAGAATACTATCAATCACTGATAATACCTCCCCTGTGTACAGCTATCAGTGACTGACAGCTATCTATGTATACACACTTACACAGACAATGCTGTCAATCACTGATAACACCTCCCCTGTGTACAACTATCAGTGACTGACAGCTATCTATGTATACACACTTACACAGAGAATGCTATCAATCACTGATAACACCTCCCCTGTGTACAGCTATCAGTGACTGGCAGCTATCTGTGTATACACACTTACACAGAGAATACTATTAATCACTGATAACACCTCCCCTGTGTACAGCTATCAGTGACTGACAGCTATCTATGTATACACACTTACACAGAGAATACTATTAATCACTGATAACACCTCCCCTGTGTACAGCTATCAGTGACTGACAGCTATCTATGTATACACACTTACACAGAGAATACGATCAATCACTGATAACACCTCCCCTGTGTACAACTATCAGTGACTGACAGCTATCTATGTATACACACTTACACAGAGAATGCTATCAATCACAGATAACACCTCCCCTGTGTACAGCTATCAGTGACTGACAGCTATCTATGTATACACACTTACACAGAGAATACTATTAATCACTGATAACACCTCCCCTGTGTACAGCTAACAGTGACTGACAAATATTTATGTATACACACTTATACAGAGAATGTTATCAATCACTGATAACACCTCCCCTGTGTATAACTATCAGTGACTGACAGCTATATACAGTATACACATTTACAAAGAGAATACTATCAATCACTGATAACACCTCCTCCATGTACCACTATTAGTAACTGACAGCTATCTATGTATACACATTTATACAGAGAATACTATCAATCACTGATAACACCTTCCCCTGTGTACAGTTACCAGTGACTGACAGCTATCTATGTATACACTTACACAGACAATGCTGTCAATTACTGATAACACCTTCCCTGTGTACAACTATCAGTGACTGACAGCTATCTCTGTATACATACTTACATAGAGAATGCTATCAATCAATGATAACACCTCCTCCATGTACCACTATTAGTAACTGACAGCTATCTATATATACACACTTACACAGACAATGCTGTCAATTACTGATAACACCTCCCCTGTGTACAACTATCAGTGACTGACAGCTATCTCTGTATACATACTTACATAGAGAATGCTATCAATCAATGATAACACCTCCTCCATGTACCACTATTAGTAACTGACAGCTATCTATATATACACACTTATACAGAGAATACTATCAATCACTGATAATACCTCCCCTGTGTACAGCTATCAGTGACTGACAGCTATCTATGTATACACACTTACACAGACAATGCTGTCAATCACTGATAACACCTCCCCTGTGTACAACTATCAGTGACTGACAGCTATCTATGTATACACACTTACACAGAGAATGCTGTCAATCACTGATAACACCTCCCCTGTGTACAGCTATCAGTGACTGGCAGCTATCTGTATATATACATTTATACCAGGAATACTATTAATCACTGATAACACCTCCTCCATGTACAACTATCAGTGACTGACAGCTATCTATATATACATACTTACACAGAGAATGCTATCAATCACTGATAACACCTCCCCTGTGTACAACTATCATTTACTGACAGTTATCTATGTATACACACTTACACAAAGAATGCTATTAATCACAGATAACGCTTCCCCTATGTACAGTTATCAGTGACTGACAGCTATCTATATATATATACACTTACATAGAGAATACTATCAATCACAGATAACACCTCCCCGTGTACAGCTATCAGTGACTGACAGCTATCTATGTATACACACTTACACAGAGAATGCTATCAATCACTGAGAACACCTCCCCTGTGTATAACTATCAGTGACTGACAGCTATATACAGTATACACATTTACAAAGAGAATACTATCAATCACTGATAACACCTCCTCCATGTACCACTATTAGTAACTGACAGCTATCTATGTATACACATTTATACAGAGAATACTATCAATCACTGATAACACCTTCCCCTGTGTACAGTTACCAGTGACTGACAGCTATCTATGTATACACTTACACAGACAATGCTGTCAATTACTGATAACACCTCCCCTGTGTACAACTATCAGTGACTGACAGCTATCTCTGTATACATACTTACATAGAGAATGCTATCAATCAATGATAACACCTCCTCCATGTACCACTATTAGTAACTGACAGCTATCTATATATACACACTTATACAGAGAATACTATCAATCACTGATAATACCTCCCCTGTGTACAGCTATCAGTGACTGACAGCTATCTATGTATACACACTTACACAGACAATGCTGTCAATCACTGATAACACCTCCCCTGTGTACAACTATCAGTGACTGACAGCTATCTATGTATACACACTTACACAGAGAATGCTATCAATCACTGATAACACCTCCCCTGTGTACAGCTATCAGTGACTGGCAGCTATCTGTATATATACATTTATACCAGGAATACTATTAATCACTGATAACACCTCCTCCATGTACAACTATCAGTGACTGACAGCTATCTATATATACATACTTACACAGAGAATGCTATCAATCACTGATAACACCTCCCCTGTGTACAACTATCATTTACTGACAGTTATCTATGTATACACACTTACACAAAGAATGCTATTAATCACAGATAACGCTTCCCCTATGTACAGTTATCAGTGACTGACAGCTATCTATATATATATACACTTACATAGAGAATACTATCAATCACAGATAACACCTCCCCGTGTACAGCTATCAGTGACTGACAGCTATCTATGTATACACACTTACACAGAGAATGCTATCAATCACTGAGAACACCTCCCCTGTGTACAGCTATCAGTGACTGACAGCTGTCTCTGTATATACACTTACAGAGAGAATGCTATTAATCACTGATAATACCTCCCCTGTGTACAGCTATCAGTGACTGACAGCTGTCTCTGTATATACACTTACACAGAGAATGCCATAAATCACTGATAACACCTCCCCTGTGTACAGCTATCAGTGACTGACAGCTATCTCTGTATACACACTTACACAGAGAATGCTATTAATCACTGATAATACCTCCCCTGTGTACAGTTATCAGTGACTGACAGCTATCTATGTATACACACTTACACAGAGAATGCTATTAATCACTGATAATACCTCCCCTGTGTACAACTATCAGTGACTGACAGCTATCTATGTATACACACTTACACAGAGAATGCTATTAATCACTGATAATACCTCCCCTGTGTACAGTTATCAGTGACTGATAGCTATCTATATATAAAAACTTACACAGATAATGCTATCAATCACTGATAACACCTCCCCTGTGTACAACTATCAGTTACTGACAGCTATTTCTGTGTACACATTTATACAGAGAATGCTATCACTGATAACACCTCCCTGGTGTACTATTGAAGTCAGAAACAACAAAGATTTAAATGTATAAATTACAAGTTTTATTGAATCTTTTCCCCTAAAACTATATATCCATCTGCTCAGCTTCTCCTGCTCTATAACCTGCTGCCTGCAGATTGCACTGCATTTTGTGGAGACAGGTTTCATTTAATGTATTGTCTTTTTAGATCTCTCCTCTGCTGGGTTGTGTGGACCTTCCCTAAAGGGTACTATTATTAATATCTAATGTCTATCTCCTTAGACCTACCTAGGATTTGTCCGTTCGCAATGTCTTCTCAGTGAGGGCTGACTGCATTAGGCTACTTTCACACTTGAGTTTTTGTGGATCCGGCAGGGCTCAGCAAAAATGCTTCCGTTACTGATAATACAACCATGTGCATGCGTTATGAATGGATCCGGTTGTATTATCTTTAACATAGCAATCGTCATGAACTGCATTGAAAGTCATGGGGGACGGATCCGTTTTCGATTGTGTCAGAGAAAACGGATCCGTCCCCATTGACTTGCTCTGCATCCCAGGACAGAAAGCAAACTGCAGCATTCACTCTGGTATGAGAACGGAATGTATTTTGGAGCATTCACTTCTCTTCAGTTACGTTTTGTCCCCAGTGACAATGAATGGGGACAAAATGGAAGCGTTTTTTTTCTCTCCGGTATTGAGACCCTATGACTGATTACAATATTGAAAAATAGAATCGCTAGTGTGAAAGTAGCCTAAGTCCTATAAAATAGGATTGCTAGGTTCTCTGTTCCTGGCAGAGTCTGGTGACTCTTTGGGAGATTAGGAAACTACAGACATCTATTTTAATAAGAAAAGCATACAATCTAGGTGAAAGGCACAATATAGACGTGTGGTAAAACACATACTTAAAAATAATCTGTCAGCAGTTTTGGCCACGCTAAACTGCTGACAGCACTAGGTAGTACAAATTCCTCTTCGGGAGCTTTATTCTGTCTTATTCTTCTCTGTCTAGGGTGGAGCTTCACTGGGAAGAGCTCTCTGCATTGAGGTGCTCCACATCCCCTCCCCTCTGCATGAAAACTATAGCATCCTACCAGGAGACCACCACAGCTATCACTCACCAGAGAGGAGGGGCTGTGCAACAGCTCAATGTAGAGAGCACTTCACAGTGACAGGAGTAGAATAAAACGTCATATTCTCACTACTCCACAAAAAAACAAAAGTATGTTTGCACTGCTGTCCCTAGCCCTTACCTATTGCTGGCAAGCCTGGCAGCAATTCAACATGGCCCAAACTGCTGACAGACTCCTTTTAGGTAGAATATGGTTGACATTTGTCTCTTGTTCTAGGACATTGAGCAGTCTAAAGTGACACTGCCAAAACCGAAGCAAGATGTTAAGCCTAACAGTTCTACCTCAGGCAGCATCCTGAAAGCACTGCCAACAGAGAAGGTGAAGAAAGAGGCAGAGAAGAGGTCATCAGATAAGGTGGGTCTAAGGTCTGACAGTCCTGTGGTTCTGAACACATGTCTTAGTTGGTCGTATTCTTTGGTTATATATCTTTTCTTGTGATATATGGTGAGATTATAGTATGATTACAGTGTCTAGTGTCATAGTCACTTTGTGCTTGTTGTGATAGATGAAGGTGGATGTTAGTGACCCTATTGATTTGCCAAAGAAACCTCGCTTGGAAAAACCAGAGGCACGCTCCTCTCCAGTCACTGTACCGAGCAGTAAGGACCTGCCTGATCTCTCCAGCTTTGATGAAACTAGTGCCGATGACTTTGCCATGGAGATGGGTCTAGCCTGCGTAGTCTGTCGGTGAGTGACTGAAATCTAATTTCTAAAATTAGATTTCCTCCATTTCATAGACACATTTTACTTAGCCGTTATTTCACCATGACATTTTTTTCTATAATTCCAGACAGATGACCGTTTTCTCTGGTAATCAGCTGGTAGAATGCCAGGAATGCCACAACCTCTACCATCAAGATTGTCACAAACCTCAAGTCACAGATAAGGATGTGAATGACCCACGCCTGGTCTGGTACTGTGCACGCTGCACTAGACAGATGAAGAGAATGGTAAGATCTTTGAACAGGCTCAGACTGGCCCACGGGTGAATTCTCCAACCAAGAGTTGGGCCCTCAGTCCTATACCCCCTGCACAAATGACACATGACACAGTGGACTGACTGCACTACATACAGATCGGCAGCATATGAAGCAGCGTATGCATCCATATACGTGAACCGGGTACCCAGTATATTATTACAGATGGAAGAGAAGGCTCAGAAGCAGACCTGAAGGAAAAACAAACAATGACAGCACTCGTATAGTGCCATACTCACTATAGAAAATGTGCTAATGCTGCGTTCTAAATGTGAGATTACATTTTGTACAAAATTATTTCTGCCTGTTCTCCAGCGTCAAGGATGGCACCAGAGTAGGTATTATTTAGTGTAGATTCCAGTTCTAAAGAGATCGCCGTGACGCTGGCCAAACACAGCATTAGTACATTTTCTATGGTGAGTATGGCACTATTGTATTTATTTTATTATACGTGTTTGCAGAGTGCTGTTGCATTGCTTGTTTTTCTTTTTGTGCTTCCAGCCATGGTGACGTGCACCTATGCACTGGGATGTGCTGACTAACCCCATTTTATTCTTCAGAGGTAGGCCTGCCAGTATCCAGCCAGTTACATCATGTTCATCTGTCACATGGTCTAGGTGCGGCTCTCCATCTCCTTCAAGTAAATGGGTCTGACCTGCAACACCAAGCACAGCCGCCATCCAGTAGATGGTGCTGTGCTTGGTAAGCAGCAAGGAGGCTGCAGAGGTCGCCGGCAGTCACACCCACACCGATCAGGTACTGATGAACTATCCTGAGGATAGGTCATCAGTATTAAACACTTGGACAACCCCTTTAAGTTTGCATAGCATTTTCCACCTATTTAGATAAAGAAAACTAAGTAGTAGGTACCATTAAAGGGGGTTGTCTCATCATGGACAATGGAGGCATATCGCTAGGACAGTGATGGTGAACCTTTTACAGACTGAGTGCCCAAAACCCACTTATTTATCGCAAAGTGCCAACACGGCAATTTACCCATACTACAGTCCGATATAGTATATCTTCCATGTACTTTACCATTTATCTATAATAGCCTGCCTACATTCAGTGCGCTGCCTGTGCTGCACATAGTGCGTCCTGCACTGATGAATGGCAAGAAAGGTCTAAAGCATATTGGTACACCATAGACTTTTTCCAGGGTGTGGGTGCCCACAGAGAGTTCTGAGTGCCACCTCTGGCACCCGTGCCATAGGTTAGCCACCACTGCTCTAGGATATGCCCCCATTGTCTTATAGGTGCGGTTCCCACTGCGGCTGGAGGACTACGGTCCGGCCACCACCAGGCCGGCTCCCCATAGGAATGAATGGGAGCGTACCGCGCATGACCAAGCCAATGGAAATAACTGAGCCAGTGCTCGACTATTTTCGCCGGCCTCATAGAAAATGAATGGAAGGCGGCCGCGCATGCGGAGTGTGCCCCGCTTCACTTTCGGGGCTCCGTTCTGGATATATGGACATCCTATAAGACAATGGGGGCATATCCTAGCGATATGCCCCCATTGTCCAAGATGACACAAACTCTTTAAGAATTCCTTATTAACCTTACAGTCAGGAGGCACAAAATATGTTGGAACCCTAGTGATTATCAACTGTCCACATGATAGGTGATGAATCTAGGACCATGGGGGACCCATCATTCTTGTGATCACTGGGGGATCGGACACTTTTGACCTATCTGTAGGATAATTCAATTGATGCTGAGACTTTGGCATCTAGTGCTTGCCTCTGCGGTGTCTTCCAATGTTGGATCTACCCTTTGCTCCACTTCTCAGTTCATTTATCTAAATCTGATTACATGGCACGGTATAGTTTAATAAGCTTTTATGTAACTTCTTTGTCCCAAGATAGAAACGCATCAGTAGCTTTGTTTTTATTCACATTTGTGGCCCCTTATTTAAGCCGTTCTTCAGTTAATAGTGGTAATTTGATTTATTATTCATTTGCTCTTGTAGGCACAGAAAAACCAAAAGCCTCCACAGAAATCTTCGCCATCAGCAGCTTCTGCTACACTGCTGGTCGTAAAGGACCCGTCCGTCAGCAAACCGGAGATGAAGCCCAAAGCAGATTCCACAAACACCTTCTTGGCTTTCAAAAGGACAGAAGTTAAGGTATTTTATCTGCTCCGTAATGAAGGGCCACAACGATGTGTCCCCTTCATGGTCTTTCTCTGCACAACCATTGGCTGCTCCTGCACCATTTTTTTTTTTTTTAGTTAATGAGGGTTCAGGCGCCTCCACCACAACCTTTTTTTTTTCAGAAAGCAATGGCAATAGTAGTGATATACCATAATTGGTTTTTATGGGAGCACCCCACTAAAATATCTGCAACACGTCTGAACCACAGGAAAATCTGGAGTTCAAGCACAAACAGTAGTGGGGATTGACTCCTGGGAACTGCTTCATGGTAACTTAAAGGGGTATTTTGGTTAGAAGGTGTTAGCCCCTATACACAGGATAAAGGATAACTTATTAAATCAGTGGGGGTCTGCTGTCTGTGCCCTCACCCATCTGTGAATGGGACACAGTTCCTAGAATTTAATGGAGCGATTGGTCAAGCATGCACTGCCACTCTATACATTCTCTATGGAACTGCCTGGTATCCCCAACTGTCCCATAGAAATCCATTGATTTCAGTGTATGTGATTGGTGGGTGTCTGTTGTGACTATTGATTGTGTTTGATTTATTCCTCATACATGGCCAAAAAACTGGACATTTCCACACAACAGAAAAATTCCTGTCAGTGTCAGTATTCCTCTCTATGTCTGTACGACCTATTAGGTGTTCCCTCTGGAATAGCCCTTTTAATCATGTCATGTGACGTGCCTCTTTCAAAGTTAATTTCAAAGTGCATCTAACATGAGACATCTTCACATCAAATTGGACCCCAACGTTGGTCTGGATTGCTGTAGCCACTGTGCAGCCTGACTAGTTGGGTTTCAGGTTGCTGCAGCTCACGAGTCCAACTCCACAAAGTTCGCATCGTGGAGCATGGAGTAATGAGTACGCTTCTAGTTTACTAGTTTAACCATTTATTGACATAGATCATCTGTGTCATGGTAGTGTCACTTTGAAATGGTTTGGTGTTTCCCTTCTGGTATTTAAAGAGGACCTTTCACCACTCCTGACATGCCTGTTTAATAGCTTCATGCTTTCCCTATGTAATAACAATTCTGGAACATCTATTCTTATGGCTCTATGTTGTGCCATTCCTTTATTATTTCTACTAGAAGTTATGAATGAATTGCTAGCAGTCTGCAGTAAGGGTACAAAGGGGTGGTAATCAGTTGGGCACAGTCTGAACATGGCAGCACTTATTGGATAGAGTCTGTGCAGGTACACCCCCCCCAACTTGTTACCTCCTCTCTATACCCTTACTGCAGACTGCTAGCAATTCATCCATAACTAGCAGGAATAATAAAATAATGGCAGAACATAGATCCATAAGAATAGATGTTCCACATGGGGAATGCATGAAGCTATTAAAACAGGCATGTCAGGAGTGGTGAAAGGTCCTCTTTAACATTTCCTTTTCTGTATTGTTACACTGACATCACAGATATATAAATACTCCTGTGCCCCAGTATTTCTACTGCTAGCTCCTGTTCTGAGAATGGGAATCCGTGCAGGCTGCCTTCTTAAGCTTTGTATGTGTTTCCATGATGCACCTGAAGGTGTGGTACGTGCACAGACGACATCTTCTTTCCAGCTATTAATAATCCAGTTTCAAACACAAGTGGAGAGGATCTATGCGCCATCTGGCAGGCAGTGTTATGTAGACACGATAACAATGGAGACAGGTAGGGGTTGTGTGCTGAGTAAACCCTTTTATATTTCCTTTGTCAACATGATTCTGCGTGCTGCCTTATCTAAATCATAGCTGGGCACATATGCTCATTGCTAGGAGGATGTGGACATGTGCTTCTATGCATTTGCATCTCGTGTTGGATGGAAAATAGCGTTTGTTGGTTAGATTTTACCTTGTAACTCCAGTGATGAAGTGAATGGCTTGTGTATTTTAGGAGTATATTTTGAGGCCACCGACTTCCATTAAATACTTGTCTAAAATCTCAATAATATTAAAGGAATTCTCTATTTAATTTCTTATTCACAGGCATCATCTGCAGCATCTGGGAATTCCTCCAATTCTGGAACTTCATCCTCGGCTGCCAGTGGTCTTACAGGGTGGGCAGCGTTCGGAGCAAAAACTGCTTCTGCAGCAATTGCCTCCTCTAAACTCGGTAACACAACCCAGGCTGCCGCTCCCGCTGCTGGTAAGCCTCCCGCGCTCTCGGCAGGTCAGAAGCCCATAGGATCAAGTAGCTTGACACCCGTAAAAACAGGATCTGCATCTAAGCCAGGTTCTGGGAGCAGCAGTACAAATTCTGCTCTGTTAAAACCCTTGCCGCCTCTCATATTGGGAAAGACTGGTCTCAGCCGTACCATGAGCAGTGAGAATGTCAGCAAAACAGGCCTTCCAAGTCCAAGCGTAAGTTCTTCTGGGAGTAGCATCAGCAGCCAGATAAGCAGTGGTAATGGAGGAGGCAGCTCTGCAGGCAGCAGCGGAAGCTCTGGTAGTAAAGCTCCTGTAGATCCCAGCTCTCAGCAGTCTGGAGCCAAAGGTCCTACGTCTCAAGAATCCCAGTTGAATGCCATGAAGCGACTCCAAATGGTTAAAAAGAAAGCTGCTCAGAAAAAACTGAAGAAGTGAATACATGGAAGGACAGACTACAACTAAGAACCGTATTGGTGGACTGAGATGTTACTGTTCAACATAAATTACATTCTTAAAGCCACGTCTCTCATTCCTGTAGTGAACTTTATAAGAAGACGCAATGGAGAGATTACCATTGGTATAGCCCATAGCAACCCTTCGCCCCAGTTTTTAGAAATATCCTTTGAAGCATCTTTGCCGTTCATCTAAAAAAAAAAAGCAAAAAACTATGAAGCTCTCACCTTGTAAAAGTTGCAGTGCCACCACCGGTGCCACAGTCACTTACGGCTCTTGTTTACTCAATGACATGCCATACTAAACACCTGACGATTTATTATATAAATTGATATTCTATACCTATTCATTTCATTCACGTCTTAGAAAATGTATAAAATGCCCTTTTTAGTGTACATTAAAAATGTGAAAAACGTTCTGTTCGGGAATATGATTGTTTGAAGTTGAATGGAGTTTTTAGGAATTCAGTGCTTGGGAGAGCACTGCAGCCTCTTCATCCAGTGAATGGGATTGAGCAGCAGTACCTAGCTCAGACGCTATCCAATGGACGGTGGTATACTGTGATCAGCAGGGATTTTTAAGGAATGGATAGACAGCTGGCTGTTAACATTCCCTTTGTTAACTGGACAGGTGTGATAACTCTCCAGTTAGTGCTGACCATTTATTCAAGCATTTCCATGAGAAATAAGTGAGGAAAAGCACAAATCAGTTATTGTTTTTACATTGTATTTGTGTGCAAATACATAGTAACGTAGTTTATAAGGCCGAAAAAAAACATCTGTCCATCCAGTTTTGCCAGAGGAAGGCAAAAAAAACCTGAGGTAGAAGCCAATTTTCCTCACTTTAGGGGGAAAAAAATTCCTTCCCGACTCCAATCAGACAATCACAATAACTCCCTGGATCAACGACTAGAGATGAGCGAGCAGTGCTCGTTACGAGCACTGTAACGCTCGGGTCCCGTGTGCAATGCCCGCAGGCATTGCGGATCCGTCCTCATCTGCATGTAAGTCAATGAGGACGGATCGTTTGGTATGAGTGTCATACCAAACGATCCGTCCTCATTGACTTACATGCAGATGAGGACGGATCCGCAATGCCTGCGGGCATTGCACACGGGACCCGAGCGTTACAGTGCTCGTAACGAGCACTGCTCGCTCATCTCTATCAACGACCCATCTCTAGTAACTATAACCTGTAATATTATTACCCTCCAGAAATACATCCAGGTCCCTCTTGAACTCTTTTAGTGAACTTACCATCACCACCTCCTCAGGCAGAGAGTTCCATAGTCTCACTGCTCTTACCGTAAAGAATCCTCTTCTATGTTTGTGTACAAACCTTCTTTCCTCCAGACGCAGAGGATGGCCCCTCGTCACAGTCACAGTCCTGGGGATAAATAGATCGTGGGAGAGATCTCTGTACTGACCTCTGATATATTTATACATAGTTATTAGATCTCCCCTCAGTCGTCTTTTTTCTAAAGTGAATAACCCTAATTTTGATAATCCTTCTGGGTACTGTAGTCCACCCATTCCAGTTATTACTTTAGTTGCCCTCCTCTGAACCCTCTCCAGCTCTGCTATGTCTGCCTTGTTCACAGGAGCCCAGAACTGTACACAGTACTCCATGTGTGGTCTGACTAGTGATTTGTAAAGTGGCAGGACTATGTTCTCATCATGGGCATCTATGCCTCTTTTGATGCAACCCATTATCTTATTGGCCTTGGCAGCAGCTGTCTGACACTGGTTTCTGCAGCTTAGATTTCTGTTCACTAAAATTCCTAGGTCCTTTTCCATGTCAGAGTTACCCAATGTTTTACCATTCAGTATGTACTGGTGACTTGCATTATTTCTTCCCATATGCATAACTTTACATTTGTCAGTGTTAAACCTCATCTGCCACTTCTCTGCCCAAGCCTCCAGTCTATCCAGATCCATCTGTAGCAGTGTACTGTCCTCTTCTGTGTTAATTACTTTACACAGTTTAGTGTCATCTGCAAAAATTGATATTTTACTGTGCAAGCCTTCTACAAGATCATTAATAAATATATTGAAGAGAATAGGGCCCAATACTGACCCCTGTGGTACCCCACTAGTGACAGTGACCCAATCTGAATGTATCCTGGTAGAGAGTCGCTCTAGAAGCTATTGTTATTGGAGGCTGAAATATTTCCAACTAACGTTGAATGTTTTAAATAATCAATTAGGAATTTAAGCACAAAATAGGGGAATGGAAAATGATTTCTGGGAATGGCTCTTTAACTGGTCTTAGAGTTGTTTAGAACTGGACCTGTTGGAAACATATTGTTGAGGCAGCCATTTATTGGGCCAAGCTAAGAACCAAATTACATCACTCATGTATGAATCTTTGGGCTACGTAGAAGTCTCAGGTTAAATGGGTATACTCACTCGGTACGACCAACCTGCAGTCTATCAGTCGTGGTCGTGCTTGCACACTATAGGAGAAAACACTAGCCTATGTGCACTCCCATGGTTCCGGCCACTAGAGAGGCCGACGCTTTTTCCTAGGTAAAAGCACAACCACCGCTGATGGATTGCAGGGTGGTCTGTAACCATGGAAACAAGCAGTGTATAATGTGATGGAAAAATGAATCCAGCCAGCAAAGGAAGCAATATGTATAATAACAATACATTAGTAAGTGGCTTGTACTTACTTTCTGTACAAGATAAAGGCCACTTGCTGAAGTGAGACAACCCCTTTAAGGGAGCATCCTAAGATGGGAATATCCCTTTAACCCCTTGCTGAACATGTAGGGCATTATGCGTCCGCATTTGAATAAAAAGGGGCTGCTGCGGTGAGCCCGCGACAGGTGCCGGCTGTATCATATCACGGCATCTGTGGTGTTAGGCAGAGGGATGCAGCTCCTTCTCTTCTGTCCTCTGATCGGAGCCTTCGCAGTGAAATTGCGGGGCTCAGATCAGTTACCATGGCAACCTGGAGACGCTACCGAAGCCTTCCAGGCCTGAGATGGTAATCTGCCTTTTGAACTATGCATGAGGCATAGTTCAGCAGGAACAGTGTCAGAATTCTATTCAGCCTAATAGATCTCTTTTAAGGGGAATAAGACAAGGAATCAAAAGATCCCAGGTTCTAGTCCCACCAAAATATTAAAAGTTTAAATCACCCCTCTTTCCCAGTTTTACATATAAAAATATATAATCAATAAAAAAATAAAGTTGAAAAAAAAAATAAAAAACATGCAATTGCTATTTTTCAGCTATCTTGTCACCCCTCCCCAAAAGTAATTGAATAATAGTGATCAAGAAGTCATACATACCACAAAAATGGTATCAATAAAAAGTACAGTTTGTTACACAAAAACAAGCCCTCATACAGCTCTGTAGACCGAAATATAAAAAATTTATGGCGATGCAAAAAAAATTTATTCTTTTCAATATTTTTTTAAAAGTAATTCAACTAAATAAAAACTACACAAGTTTGGTATTGTTGCCATTGTATTGAGCCGCAGGATAAGGAGCTTGTGTCATTATTACTGCACAGTGAACGCTGTGATGTCAAAACCCCAAAAACCTTGGCGGAATTGTGGTTTTGTTTTTCAATTTTTCAATACAAAACATGGTAAATTAAATGGTGGCATTAAAATGCATTTTTCCTGCAAAAATTAAGCCCTAATATGACTATGTGAATGGGAAAAATAAAAGTTATGGCTTATTGGAATGTGGGGAGGAAAACATTAATTATGTGGCAACGGTGGTATCTGTCAACGTGGAATATATTAGGCAGTGTACATGAAGGTAATGTGTTGGAATCAGGAAAACGGGACAAGCCTTAGGATCTGAGCAGGGGTGTAGCTAAAGGCTCATGGGCCCAGGTTCAAGAGTTTAGCTTGGGCCCCCCTTCCCTTAGTCCTTTGTGGCCAGGGGCAGGGAGGCACATAGCCTTCGTGCTGTCTGAGGCAAAGATTGAAATGCCCACCAACATGCCAAATTCTTGACCTAGCTCCTTCCCTAAAGCCAGAGGTGTAAATTAACCAGCATGCACTTTCTATAATACTGGTGTCTTCTTATGCGGCACAAGGGTCTTTGGACCTCTCAGGCTCCTGGGCCCGGTAGCGACTGCTACCTCTGCACCCCCTATAGCTACACCCCTGGATCTGAGTGACAACGATGGGCACATTGTGTTGGTCAGATGACTGGGTCAGAGAGTGCCCAAAGCAGCAGGTCTTGTGTGGTATTCCCAGCATGCAGCGAACCGGCAGCAGGGTCATGAGGGCCCAAGGCTTCATGTGTGTGGGGAGGAAAGGATAACCAGTCTGGTGTCATCCCATAGACGACCTACTGTATCACAAATGTAATGTTGGCTATAATCAGAAAGCCACAGAGTGTTCAAGCTGACCCCAATGACTGCTAAAAACACCTACCGAGAGCATGTAAGCATCGGGACTGGACTACTGAGCAATTGAAGAAGGTAGGTGTGATGCTCCTGGTAATGTTCTGCTGGGAGACCTTCATGTGGATGTCACTGTGACATGTACCACCTGCCTAATATTGTTGCAGTGGCATTTTTCAATAGGATAATGCACCTAGACACAGTGCAAAAATTGGTCAGGAACATGGCAGCGTTCAAGGTGTTGAACTAGCCCAGATCTCAATGTATTTGAGCATCTTTGGGATGTGCTGGAAAAACAGATTTTATTTAAAAAAAATTTCCCCCAGCCCGCAATTGTGATAAAATAGTAAAAGAATATCTACTGACGTATCTCATCCTCTGCTGCTTCCAGTGCTGCCACTCCTCCCTGCTGCCGAAGGCCATGATGTATCTCCTTGGGTGCAATGATGATGCACCAGAAACCACTGCAATCAATCACTGGCCTCTGCATTATACAGGGCATTACTGCTCCAGTGATTGGATGCAGTGGTCATGTGTAATATACAGTCATGTCATCTCCGGACAAACAATGCCCAGTGGGGAAGATCAGAGCAGCAGTATGGAAAGTGGCAGGAGATAAAATAGATGAGAATGCATTTTTTTATTATTTTATCACAATACCTGACTTGGGGGAAATTTTGTACATACTTTGGACAACCCCTTTAAGTGACCAGATGTCCTGGACAAAGATAAAACCTTCAAAGTTCTTGTGGAGTCCATGCCTGGTCAGGGCTGTTGTGTTGGCTGTTACCTGTCAGTGATGTGGTTTTCACCCTAGTACCAAGTTCTTGTAAAGATAAAGTAGAATCACCCTGGATACACAAGACCCGTAGAGCCACATGTGGCCCCCAGCCCACTGATTGGGGAGTACTGCTGTAGACCTCAGCTCTGTTTACAACCATTCATGATATAGATGTCACAAGGCTTCAGGTCTGACGTAGATGAAGGGACAAGAGTGGTTGAGCTTTTTTTTTTTTTTAATCAGAGTCTGAACTATTAAGACGTTAAAATAGTAATAAATTGTAAGTAACGCGGAGATCTGAATATAAACTTTTATTATATATTAAAATCTATACATAAATCATTTCTTTAATAACTTTGTACATTTACAGCTGCATGTTTTTGACAAAATATACAAATTCTATATCCCATTTTTATCATATATTTTGCTGTCATATAGTTTGTGCAACCATCTAGCAGGATATTTATATAGAGGCGATGTGTATATATATATATATATATATATGTGCTATTACAGCGCCTACATAGTGACAATGTAAAATCTAGCATCTCTGTTATATATCTTTAGTATTTTAGCTTATCTTTATTAGATATTTACTCTTTCAGTGAATTTTCTCTGGCATACTGATGTATTATCACATGACACGTAGGACCGGCCCGCTGAAGCACAGGCGGTGAGTGATGTCAGAGATACAAGCTGTGCTTACCTACTTTCACATCATCTCACATCTTGTCCATATGGACAATATGTCATTACGCCTGCAAGTAACTGGAGGAATGGGTCACAGTGTTGAACAAACTTCTGTTTTCAAGAACTCCGTTATGGATTCCGCTACCACGGACCATAACTGAAAACAGAAGTTCACTCATCCCTAGCTATAATCATGAATATTTTGCGAATATATAAGGTGACCATATTCAAGGGATTGCCCAACAATTAAATGTTAGTTTACACTGATCACTAAAAACATAATTTTTTATTGGAATAATATTTTTTTTAATGCCCTGTTTCTAGATATTCCTGTTACACCGCCCCCTGCTCTTTTGATTTTCTCAGCCACCTAATGTATCCAGTAGGGTGAGGTCATCATTCCTGCTATTGTGTGGGCCAACCCACAGGCCTGAAAAGATTAGGCAGACATTCTGGGTAGGAATCTAAAAGAACACCAGGGGGCGCCATAACAAGAATGTAACATCAATATCTAGACATTGGAGCATTAAAAAAAATAGTTCCAATTGGAATATTAGATTTTGCATGTTGTAACCGAAAAATGTAATCTTTAGTTGTGGGACTATAACTTTATTTTTATATTTAAGGCTGCCATCCTTAAAATTGGTAATCTCGTAAAAGCCCAAAACAGCCCATTCATAATCAGGGGTGGACTGGGAACTTAAAGTGGCCCTATGCTGTAGGCGGGACTACACAAGTAGGCAGGACCAACAGGGATAGGTGGGGCCAGCAATACCACAGTGCAGCACAAAATACTGCCGCCCCCGCCCCTGTTGAATTCAGAAGAGCACTTGCAACTGCCAGCCAGGCGCACAAGTTCTTGATGTTCTGAGAGCATCAGATCATTATGTACCCAGACAGCAGCCACAGGGAAAGCTCGGATGGCCCCCTGGGCATTGGCCCTCCAGGAAATTTCCCTGTAGGGCCTAGGGCAAGTCCGTTCCTGGGTGTGATCTTATTTACACTGAGATTACCAAATACAGGCACATAATAACATCAGATCCATCAGCAGCACCTTGCTGACCATTACCAGGTAGGAGAACATTTCAGTTACACTGCACAACTAAAAGATAAGCAAAAATAGCCAAAATGAATTAAAATAATGATGCTAGGTTTTACATTTGCTGACTATAGTAGAGCATCCCATTCATACAATAACTCATACATACTTAGTATTGCTGGAATATGGGAACAGATTTACTATTGAAAATGGGCTAGTTCACACACTTTTCCAACCTTTTAACGGCTCACCCAACAAGGGGGAGTGGCTTAGAGGAAAGGGTGTGGCTTAAATGTGCGTTAAAAAAAATGCGCCAGATTTTTAAGCCAACAAATAGTTGGTATAAACTTAGACTAGACTAGATTTATAATCTAGCATCAGGCACTGGGATGAAACTATCTAAGGTTATGCTGTAAATCTGTCCCATTGTCTGCATCTCCGCACACTCCATCCTTCACGGTGTGCTTCATTCTAGCAGCTAAAGTGTTAACAGACCTCGGTGCACATGAAACTGCCCTTCTCTCACACACACGAATAAACTAAAAACATTGCATATTAATTATTAAACCCCATACGACCACTGCAAGCTAAAAGTGTGTTAGGAGGCCTATTAGAAGGCCAGGAGTCTTGTAACAAAGCCGCTTCAGCTTCATGACTTTGCCTGAAGAGTCATTTTCTAACCACACGGGCAAAAATCAGCGACACAGCACAGCTTTACAAGTAATTAATGTGTAGCTCAATAGGCTGTTTGGCCTTTGCCTCTGCTGAAACCATGGCAACAGTGATAAATGGTGACCGGTTGCTTCTCAGACTGCGCTGTTAATCACAGGCTACATGTCTGAACAAGAAATTGTCAGAATTAACGACGGAGTCTGCAATATAAAACAGGTCAGGTCTCACATATCTAGGAAAAAAGCAGGAAGGACTCGGATCATCAAAGACTACCACATAAAAAATGGCACTTTATTTTTATTGCCGCCATCTAAGATGGTGCTCATGAAGGGTTAACCTATTATCTAGTGTCCCATACTGTACCACTTTATAGTGTCTCCTCCAGTTTTGGAGTATGTAGCAATTCAGTGCATATGGCAAATTTCCACTTGATATATGCCATAACAATGCCATTTTGGCATCAGGTATTCCTTAAATATACCTTCAAGGGAAGCCCTAATTGCAGTGTGAACTTAACTTAAAAGGGTTATTCTCATTTTAGACAATGGGGGCATATCGCTAGGATATGCCCCCATTGTCTTATAGGTGCGGGTCCCACCGTTTGGACCCGCACCTATATCCAGAACGGAGCCCCCGAACTGAATGAGGGTGCACTGCGCATGCGCAGCCGCCCTCCATTCATTTCTATGGGGCCACCGAAAATAGCCGAGCGCTGGCTCGGCTACTTCCGTTGGCTCCATAGAAATGAATGGGAGCGGTGGCCGCGCTTGCGCGCTGCGCTCCCATTCATTTCTATGAGCGCAACGGGAAGCTGCGCCTGGTGGTGGCCGGACCCCTGGAAACCCGGGGTCCTCCAGGCGCAGCGCTCCCCGCTCCGTTCTGGATATAGGTGCGGGTTTCAGCAGTGGGACCTGCACCTATAAGACAATGGGGGCATATCCTAGCGATATGCCCCCACTGTCTAAGATAAGAGAATAACCCTTTAAAGCTGGCCATACTCAATCAATAGCAGTCAATCAGCCAACAGCTTTTTCTCCCGAATCCCCCACACATCCATTTCAGCCGAGCATGTCAATGGGGAGAGAGGTGAAAGCCAGTGCCATGCTTCTGGTAGCAACTTATCTTCTGGGATTGTGATGGCTAACCTCTAGCACTCCAGCTGTGGTAAAACTACGACTCCCAAGATGTACACTTGCTTGTCTTTTCTCAGAACTCCATAGAAATTAATGGAGCATGCTGGGAGTTGTAGTTTCACCATAGCTGGAGTGCTGGAGGTTAGCCATCACTGTTCAAGGGAAAAAAAGGAGAATAAGGTGAAAATATTCAGTTCTCCCCATCCTTTTCTCCTTCACCATCATCATCATCGGGGGAAAGTCAGGAGCTCCCCATACACATTAGAGCAGGGGTCCCCAAACTGCGGCCCCCGCCGCATTTCTGTCTTTTCCTGGCGGCGCTGCACTGTCCTGACCGCGCACAGCATCAGGACGTAGTGCGCGCACTCTGACGCAGTCAGGTGACAGTGCAGCGCAGGCAGAGAAGACAGAGCTGCGGCGCAGGAGAGGTAAGAGAGTTTTTTATTTTATTCTGATGGGGGCAGAGTGGGCTGATCTGAGGTCTGATGGGGGTACAGTGGGCTGATCTGAGGTCTGATGGAGGCACAATGGGCTGATCTGAGGTCTGATGGGGCAGAGTGGGCTGATCTGAGGTCTGATGGGGCAGAGTGGGCTGATCTGAGGTCTGATGGGGGCACAGTGGGCTGATCTGAGGTCTGATGGAGGCACAATGGGCTGATCTGAGGTCTGATGGGGGCAGAGTGGGCTGATCTGAGGTCTGATGGGGGCAGAGTGGGCTGATCTGAGGTCTGATGGGGGCACAATGGACTGATCTGAGATCTGATGGGGGCACAGTGGGCTGATCTGTGGTCTGATGTGGGCAAAATGGGCTGATCTGAGGTCTGATGGGGGCACAGTGGGCTGATCTGAGGTCTGATGGGGGCACAGTGGGCTTTGGCTTTTGTTTTTTTTACTTTAAAATAAGATATGTGCAGTGTGCATAGGGATTTGTTCATAGTTGTAGTCAGGTGACAGTGCAGCGCGGGCAGAGAAGACAGAGCTGCGGCGCAGGAGAGGTAAGAGAGTTTTTTTATTTTATTCTGATGGGGGCAGAGTGGGCTGATCTGAGGTCTGATGGGGGTACAGTGGGCTGATCTGAGGTCTGATGGAGGCACAATGGGCTGATCTGAGGTCTGATGGGGGCACAATGGGCTGATCTGAGGTCTGATGGGGGCACAGTGGGCTGATCTGAGGTCTGATGGAGGCACAATGGGCTGATCTGAGGTCTGATGGGGGCAGAGTGGGCTGATCTGAGGTCTGATGGGGGCAGAGTGGGCTGATCTGAGGTCTGATGGGGGCAGAGTGGGCTGATCTGAGGTCTGATGGGGGTACAGTGGGCTGATCTGAGGTCTGATGGGGGCACAATGGATTGATCTGAAGTCTGATGGGGGCACAATGGGCTGATCTGAGGTCTGATGGGGCACAATGGGCTGATCTGAAGTCCGATGGGGGCACAGTGGGCTGATCTGAGGTCTGATGGGGGCCCAATGGGCTGATCTGAGGTCTGATGGGGGCACAGTGGGCTGATCTGAGGTCTGATGGGGGCACAGTGGGCTGATCTGAGGTCTGATGGGGTTTGTTGATTTAAATTTACTTGTTCTTTATTTTAAATATTGTATTTGTTCCCGTTTAGTTTTTTTTTTTACTTTAAAATAAGATATGTGCAGTGTGCATAGGGATTTGTTCATAGTTTTTTTTAATAGTCTGGCCCTCCAACGGTCTGCAGGACAGTGAACTGGCCCCCTGTGTAAAAAGTTTGGGGACCCCTGCATTAGAGTGTCAGCTGAACCCGCCATTCTCACTGGATTCGGACTACAATACATTAATGTGCATGAGGACCTCCAACTGAGTATGCTGTACTAGGGAAGCCTTCTCTATTAGTAGCCATCCTCGACCATAAGCATTCCACAAACCGCAGATCTGCAAAATACAGAAGTGGTCCACGTTTTGCGGACAAGTATAGAACATGTTCTAACTCTTGCGGAATGGACATACGGATGCAGAAAGCACACAGATGCCCAATAACTCGGTCGAAATGAGGAATGCTCCCCAATGGCCACATGGGTCTCCACTGCGCTCTACTTCCTGCTCCTGTTCTTGACATGGCAGAAAATGGCTGGGAATGCAAACATGCACTTTCCAGAACAGATATAGAAAGTGAAGCGCAGAGGAGACCAAGCAGCAGGGGATCGGATAGGTCAGTGGAAGCTGGTTTATGTTTTTTGACCATTTGCAGGACATTGGAGAGCATTTTAATAAACTGGAATACCCTTTAATTTCTTCCCTCTCTTCCCTCAAATACAGGATTCCAAGGTGCACTGTACAATATAGGTCCTTAACACCACAAGAAATGACAAATTGGGCATGCTGTTGGACTGTACAGGAGAAACTGCAAAAATGATGCCCCTTCTCTGACATCACTTCCTGCTTGGCAGCTATTGGCTGAAATTTCACATCACAGACTTCCTGTTCTTCCCACCATCCACATGAGCTCACGTGATAATGATAATACTGAGGGGTCTCTGCTCTCATTCAGAAGAAGGTGGATGAGAGAACTATCAGTATTTAGGGAGCAGAATGAAGGAATTAATGCTACTGATAATAGGTCCATTTTACTTATTATGAAAATTTGCCCAGTTTCACTTTAAAATGTCATGTAGAATTTTGTAAATATGTTATAAAACTGGTGAACCTAAGTAATATGACACATATATCCCTAAAACTGTTACCCCTGGAATAGTAGTCCTATGCAATGGATAGCACATTTCAAATAAAGTATTATTACAATATATAGGCAATAAAAATTTAGTTTTTTATGTATATTTTCCTCTTTGATAATGAAAGTACTCCAGATAATTTGAGGAAAAAAGCTGAAAATTACACTGGAGAACAGCATTTTTTGCATTGATATAGTTAAATATTCCAGATAATATATTTTTCGTTTTTTTTGTTTTTATAATTCATGGGTTACCCCTTGAAATGTACTGATGACCTGCAAGGGCTAACTTTGTACTGTATTTGTCTTAGTTCTACATCTCATCATTAAAGGGGTGTCTTTTTCCAGAAACCGTCATACCAGACAAAACCTATGGAGAGGAGTGGTACTGTTTCTGTAAAAAAAAAAAAGACACTGATCCTGGCCATTTAATTTACAGAATTGTAAATGTTTACTATATTTTAAAATCAGAATTTACATCAGTGTTAGGGCTCATGCACACCACTGTATATATTTTGCAGTGCAAAAACAGATGACATGCATATTACATCCGTTTTTGTTGCGGATCAATTGTAACAATGCCTGTCCTTGTCCGCAAAACGGACAAGAATAGGACATGTTCTATTTTTTTTTCTGGGCGTGCGGACATACAGAAACGGAATGCACATGAAGTCATTTCCGTTTTTTGCGGACCCATTGAATCGAATGGTTCCGCATACTGACCTGTAAAAAAAATGAACAGAAACGGAAATAAAATCCGTTCCTGTACATGAGTCCTTAATAAAATTCAGCATTTTAATGAAATTGCATTTTGAGTTACAAAGTTAAAATAATCTGGGATTTTAAGAATGCAATAAATAGCCAACCAACCCTAAACAATCCTAAATATATATGTGTGTGTATATATATATATATATATATATATATATATATATATACCTTCTATGCACCACTATGGGGGATTCGAAAATAGCTGAGCTCTGGCTTAGTTATTTCCTTTTGTCTCATAACAGTAAACGGAGTAGCGGCCGCACTGGCACAGCTTGTTCTCCGTTCACTGCTATGGGACTTCAGAAACTAGCCGGGCTAGATGCACTCACCTGGCTATTTACAGAAGTCCCATAGCAGTGAATGGACAGGACATCAGTCATGATGTCCTTCACTTTAAGGACCCCATTCTGGAGATAGGAGCAGGTCCCAGAGGGGGGAACCACACCTGTCTGACATTTATAGGATATCCTAGCCATATGCCATAAATGATGAGATGGGATAACCACTTTAACAAATGGAAGGGTGACTCCACTGAACTTGTTAGCTTTTTAGAATCAACACCTGAGTATTCAAATTAATTTCTATATAAGATGAGTGTCTGAAATTCACAAATTAACAATTGGGTAAACCCAAGAGTTTTCAGTTTGGGTACATGATGATGAAGTTTAATTCTTAAATAAGGCAATGAAAATTTGGTCATGTATGGAATAGTTTGGTGATATTAAAGGAAACCTGTCATCTCCGAAACACCCCCTGAACTAGAGTAAGAGATGTATAGTGTAAGTGATGCTGAATCCGATTATGTAAGTTTTATCTTCATACTCACTTCCATTCTGATGCTGTGCTCCCACAAACCTGCAGTAAAATACATTGACAGGACTCTTCTTTGAGTCCTCTCCATTATGTGAGTGAGCACCAGAGTCCACTGGGTGCATTTTACTGCAGGTTTGTGAGAGCACAGCGTCAGAATGGAAGTGAGTATGAAGATAAAATTTACATATTCGGATTCAGCATCACTTACACTATACATCTCTTACTCTAGTTCAGGGGTTGTTTCGGAGATGACAGGTTCCCTTTAACTGATATTACTGGGCCAGCAACTTATTAGGAGGCCAAACTTATGTAAAACAAAAAACTGTATGAAGCCATAAGTTATTGTCCAAATCTCTAATAGTGCCACCACAGGAAAATAAAGGACTGGTGCTGGAAACAACTGGTTACATTTTTGCGCACTTCATACACCAGTCTGGCATCCATTGCCTGCAAGTGCTGGACAGAAGAATGCTATAGGGGAGATTTATCAAAACTCGAGTAAAGGGAAACTGGCTTAGTTGCCCATAGCGACCAATCAGATTCTGCACTTCATTTTTCAGAGCTCCTTTGGAAGTTTTCCTTTACACCGTTTTGATAAATCTCTAGAATATGTTACATTTTCCTATCTGGCGTCACGAGACAACGCACATTAAAACTGATGTGCCAGATTCCAAAATGGATCCCAGAAATTGGTTTCCCCTCTGGTTTTCTGAACAAGGCAGCAGCAAACTAATGCCGAGCTACATATATATGTGAATGTAAATTGAATTTGCTGTCCTTGTAATGCACAGACATGCTAGGGCCTTTAGAATGAGAGACACTCTTTGTAGCTGCCATCTACTTTGACTAGTATATAAAAATCTACATTAAGGCACCACCCGTTTGTTAAAATATATATTTTTTAAACCAGGCAATCTCTTAACTATTCCTATGTTATAAAATGTTATGAACAGAATCTTTTTCTGCTTTGGACTTTTAAAGAACATTTAGTATTTTTTACTATAGCTTGGTAGTGCCTCTGTCTGGATTGTACATGGATCATACTTCATACACTTTGCATTATTTTTATGTCATACACCATATTATACTGTATTTATGGACATCATATACCAATTAAACATATAAGTGCTTTAAACAAAAATATCTTTGCTCCATAGAGCGTACACTCAGTTAAACCTGTCAGCAGGTCTCTTCATTGACTTCAGTTCCTGTGTCATGTCACATTATGTTGTTACGTAGCACACCTAAGACACGGGAAAAGGATCCTTCATTTTGGATAATATCGGACACAATTGAAGAGGAAATGTAAAATGTCACTGTCCTATAGCAGAGAAGAACATGTTTCTAAGCATAGGTCATTTTCCCAAGATAATTGGCTGGCACATAACCTCTTTGGCCATGTGCCTCTCCAAGCCACCACTCCTTGTTCCCACTTAGGTCACAAAACCGAAGGATTCTGACCCTTTGATGCTCCTCAAGGGTTAATTCCTGTTGACTCCGAGCTTCAAAAGCATAAACAGCATAGAAAATCTGAAATATACAAAAAAATTAAAAGACAGTTACATTTTTTAAACTGTAAGAGGACAACATCACTTACTAAAAATATAATCTGGTGTCATAATTAGTGTAAAAAGTAAAATCCACCACCCCAGCAGCAGTGCTTGGCGCCGGTGTCCTGTGTGTCTATTAGGAACCTTTATTAGAGGTAGCAGCCTTGTGGCTCCCCTGCAGTGAAGTCCAGATCCCTTCACAGGGGTCAAAGGGTGAATATCAGGGGATTACCAGATTATGCCCTTAGGTTTGGCCCAAAGTCAACTAATTGATTGACACAGTGATTCCAAAACCACTGCCATAACAAAATGACTACTTATCCTCAGGATACGTCATCAATATCTGATTGGTGAGGATCTGGCATTCCAGATCCCAACTATTTAATCCCTTAGGAGCTGTGGTTAATGGCTACTGTGACATCTAAGTGGTTTCAGAGGGAGGAATGTGCCTTTCACCCCAATTGGCCCCCTGTGACCTGAATGCATGGTGCCAATGGCTGCTATGCCAACCGGAGGCCTAATAATGGCCTCCATGCCTACCAAGTACAGAAGCCTATTTGTTCCCGGCAAAGGCATGTTAGTATAAGTAATGCAGTGTATTTTGTAAGTAATCACATATTCAAGTCCCATTGTGGGACTAAAAAATGTAATAAATAATGATCCCATAAAACAAAAATCCATGTTTCCCTTATAAAACATTTTAAATGAAAAAAGACAAATCACCAGGACCGGATGGCATACACCCCCATATCCTAAGAGAATTAAGTAATGTCATCGCTAGACCCTTATTTCTGATATTTAAGGACTCTATACTGACAGGGAGTGTTCCTCAGGAATGGCGCATAGCAAATGTGGTGCCAATATTCAAAAAGGGTCCAAAAACAGAGCCCGGAAACTATAGGTCGGTAAGTTTAACATCTGTAGTGGTTTTCTAAGAGATGCTATCTTTGAGTACCTCAATGAAAATAAGAAAATAACTCCGTATCAGCATGGCTTCATGAGGGATCAGTCATGTCAAACTAATTTAATCAGTTTCTATGAGGAGGTAAGTTCTAGACTTGACCGCGGCGAAACAATGGATGTCGTATATCTGGACTTCTCCAAAGCATTTGACACTGTACCACATAAAAGGTTAGTATATAAAATAAGAATGCTTGGACTGGGAGAAAATGTCTGTATGTGGGTAAGTAACTGGCCCGGTGATAGAAAACAGAGGGTGGTTATTAACGGCACATACTCAGATTGGGTCACTGTCACTAGTGGGGTACCACAGGGGTCAGTATTGGGCCCTATTCTCTTCAATATATTTATTAATGATCTTGTAGAAGGCTTGCATAGTAAAATATAAATTTTTGCAAATGACACTAAACTGTGTAAGGTAATTAACACAGAAGAGGACAGTACACTGCTACAGATGGATCTGGATAGATTGGAGGCTTGGGCAGAGAAGTGGCAGATGAGGTTTAACACTGACAAATGTAAGGTTATGCACATGGGAAGGAATAATGCAAGTCACCAGTACATACTAAATGGTAAAATATTGGGTAACTCTGACATGGAAAAGGACCTAGGAATTTTAGTGAACAGCAAACTAAGCTGTAGAAACCAGTGTCAGAAAGCTGCTGCCAAGGCCAATAAGATTATGGGTTGCGTCAAAAGAGGCATAGATGCCCGTGATGAGAACATAGTCCTGCCACTTTACAAATCACTAGTCAGACCACACATGGAGTACTGTGTACAGTTCTGGGCTCCTGTGAACAAGGCAGACATAGCAGAGCTGGAGAGGGTTCAGAGGAGGGCAACTAAAGTAATAACTGGAATGGGTGGACTACAGTACCCAGAAAGATTATCAAAATTAGGGTTATTTACTTTAGAAAAAAGACTGAGGGGAGATCTAATAACTATGTATAAATATATCAGAGGTCAGTACAGAGATCTCTCCCATGATCTATTTATCCCCAGGACTGTGACTGTGACGAGGGGACATCCTCTGCGTCTGGAGGAAAGAATGTTTGTACACAAACATAGAAGAGGATTCTTAAGACTATGGAACTCTCTGCCTGAGGAGGTGGTGATGGTAAGTTCACTAAAAGAGTTCAAGAGAGGCCTGGATGTATTTCTGGAGGGTAATAATATTGCAGGTTATAGCTACTAGAGATGGGTCGGTGATCCAGGGAGTAATTCTGAACTGGATGGACAAATGTCTTTTTTCGTACTTAGAAACTATGTTACTATGTAAGACTGCATAAATGGTATTCTTCCATTTTTAACAACGGTCTATAATATCAAATTATTTTTCACATATGGTATATGTAGTTTAAAAAAAATGCAGTTTTTTTTTCCAAATGCAAAAAATGAAAAAAGCAAACAAAAAATCAATAACAAAAAAAAACTATTAATGAAAACTAAAATTAAGAACTCTACTACAGCTCCATCAATGCTTTTGCTATGTGGTGACCACAAAAACAATTAAAAACAAAATTAGTAACACATAAAAAAAAGATAAACTTTGGATTCCTGCAATCATATTCACCCACAGAGTAATTTTATGAGGTTGTTTATACCATATGGTAAACACTGTACCCCAAAATGGTGCTATTAAAAATAAAATTCTTCTTGCAAAAAAAAGGTCCCTCATACAGCTAAATTGAAAGGAGTGACTCCTGGAAAAATGATACAGTTAATTGGTCATTAAAGGGGTTGTGCATGGGTTGTATATTGATGACCTATCCTCAGGATAGGTCATCAATATCGGATCAGGGGGGGTCCGGCACCCCCCTGATCAGCTGTTTGAAGAGGAGGTGGTGCTCCATGCAAGCGCTGCTTTCTCTTCATTACACTAGGTGTTGTCTCCCTTGCAGCGCCGTAATTACAAGTACTTGCTCCATACTTGTAACTAAACAACGGGCAGTATAATGAGCAGGAAGCAACGCTCGCATGGAGCGCCGCCTCCTCTTCAAACAGCTGCTCAGCAGGGTGCCAGGTGTCTGACCCCTGCCGATCTGATACTGATGACCTATCTTATCCTATCCCCGGCTGGTCACTAAAGGCTCTTTTACACAAGCGAGTTTTCCATCCTGGTGCCAACACATAGCACCCGGACAGAATCCTGACCCATTCATTTCAATGAGTCTGTGCACATGAGCATTGTTTTTTCATCATTTCTGCATTCAGGAAAAATCGCAGCATGTTCTAAAACCAGCTCTGGCTCCCCATAAGGGAATAGGGCTTGTGTGAATACCAGAAGGCATCCGGATGCAATGTGTTTTTCACTGATGGTTTATAGGAGATGTAGATTGTTATTATTCCATTTTTCTTCATGTCTGTGAAAAAGCCATAAAATCTGGATCAAAAACTAAAACACTGAATGCAATGCTAAAAAAAACCTAATTGAACAGATGCTGTATCACTCGTGTGAAAGAGGCCTTAGAAGTTAAATCCCAGAAAACCCCTATTAATATAAAATGCCAAAGTCATATTTGTAGCTAAATATATTAAAATCTTGATATTTACATGACAATCCTCGCTGGTTTGGCAGTTTTCTGTATCAGATTCTTGTTTTTCATCATCTCCATTGGAGAATGGACTGCTGTCTCCAGAACTTCCCTGTGATGCGCGACTGTTTCTGTCACGAGAAGGCCGGGAGGAGACAAACATACTTAGGTCATCAAAATCTTCTTCACAGAAAGCACTGTCTGATGAGTCTTTCTGTTGCCGTCCTGGGTTGTAGGGTTTGAGGAAGGATGAGTAGACATAGCCTTGTAGAACTGTAAAAGGGAAAGTAAGGGGGTTAATGGTAAGATACAGCCCCACTGTATGACCCTCCATAATTCATGCACTGTGTGCACTGAGAGTTGTACAACATACTGAACAAAGCATGAACTCAACAGAAATATCTCTTTCGGATTGGTTGGTCTCATGGAATATCCTATTATCAGTGAGATCAAATAATCAGATATTGGGCAATTGGAATCACAACTAACTGAGATTAATTACTGAACCGATCGAGGGCAAAGCAGAGTTGGTGTTCGGAAGTGTCAAACTGGGCAATTGGGCCCTGTTTTCTTGATTAGACAGAGACAGGCTGCTGTTGTTTAGGTTCCCGGAGCATCGGGAGGTTCCCTGCTTTAGACCACCAAGGGCTTTACTGTTAACCCTTTTTACTTTGTAGGCATTGTATGGTGGAATTATTTGGGCACTAAATGGCAATTTTATTTGAGAATGCCAGTAATGTGTTTTGTGGGCACTATATGGTAGTAGTGTTAGTTACTCAATATAGGTATTACCGTATTTAGGCATTGTATGGTGATATTGTTTGACACTGTATGACAGAATTAACATATAGTATATTGGTTCATATATATATATGCTATATCTATATAGAAATGTCTAAGAGGAGTTACCTGTATTGCATGTTGCCAAATACCCTATTTTTCTATAACTCAAAATCAAAACCTGGCATGTGCCTGACCTATGTCAACATTAAATTGACTGCCCAACCGATAAGGTGTCAACAATAATAATAATAGACCTAGGGGGTCATTTATTAAGACTGCGTTTAAGACCCCTGTACTGGCAATGGATTTGCGGATGTTATGTAGAGGCGCCGGCCTCTAAATAACTTCAGCATAACTTCTACTGAACTGCGACTAAAACAGGTGTAGAAAATGAGAAATGAGATAGGCCTGCTGGCTCGCCCCTTTTCCCATCCACGTCGTGCCCCCTTTTTTAGACTGGTGTGAGTGGGGAAAAGTCATAGATTGTGGCACAAGTAACCTTTGTGCTGCAATCTGCGACATATATATACGCAAATATCTGATAGTTAATCTGATAGGTCCTTTTCTGATGACACATTCCCTTTAATGTTCAACCAATAATGGAGGTTGTTAGAAAACATATTAAACTCCAGCTGTTGCAACAATGGTTGTATAGGGTATAACTAAAAAGATCTCAAGCCACTTTCAGATATCACAGGTGGTGTTGAGCCACACTGGGTATCAAGGTTTGTGCACATGGTAGATTTTGATTCTTTCAAAATCTAATGCATATACCACGGCACAAAATACAGTGGTTTCTGCGGTGGTTGTTCAGTTTGGATGCCACAGACCCACTTGTGGCTTAGCATTGAAAGGGGCAGCTAAACAGCAGCGGACACCTGCTATGCCTTTAGTGGCGTCTGTCTACACACCATGCCAAATAGGAACATGTCCCTTCTTCCCGTGGTTGTGGCTTTAAACAAGGTTCGGGTTATGTAAGAATTCCGTTATGGATGGATGAAGTTATGGTCTGTGGTAGTGGAATCCACAACGGAATTCTTAGATAACCTGAACCCGAACATTGTATTCCGAACTTGAAAACACAAGTTCGCTCATCACTACTCCTGAGCCACTGGTTGGGGAACTCTGCTGTTGGTTTTCACAGAGCAATATGTTTAGAATATCACACAAATAGGTCGATGACACCTTAGTTATTCTTATGTTTCATCATCTATTTTTTAACTATGTGACTTTTCAACAACACAGGTCGGTAGCTTAACTGCAAAATTGGGGCACCAGCTATGAGCACACCCTGTGGTCCAGGTAACTTTACATGGAAGGAACACGGTCTCTTGATTGAAAGTAAAAAAATGTAAAGAAAGTAAAAAAAGATGTCATAAAAATAAATATTCAGAAAATGTGTAAATGTTCTAAAGTTAGGAACCAATTTTTCAGTTGCTTAGTATGGAGGAAACCGCTGTGCTGCGAGAGTGGGTCACAAAAGAAAGTCAATATTCGATTGAGTGTACTTCTACTTACTTCCTGTGTCCACAAACCACCTGCTAGTGCTTCCTAAAGGGTCCTTGTATTCCACAATAGCCACCAGCTCCCCCTCATACAGATCTATATCAAGGTCCTGGGAAGCGTTGCACTTGCGCTTTGCTTGGTAAATTTTATCCGCACCATAGGTAGACAATAGCTTGCACCTGTGGCTCTCAGTCTGGCGAGGTAGTTCAGGCTTAATGGAAAACAAACGGGAGTTATTGACTCAGGGGTTTGCAAAAAATGCTAATGTAAATTGTCAATTTATAAAATGCTTTATTCTGGTTGAGTGAGAGCTTAAATTGGGATTAACTGTTCCATTACCAGGCGGCAAGGTAAAGCACAATGTGGCTTGATATGCTAAAGGCAGAGGACTGTGTGACATGATCGGTATATTCTGACAGTACATAGTCATTGTAGTGCGTTCCTGAAATGTTAGGCATTTGACCTAGTTGTACTTCAATAGGACTATACAATAAAATGATGACTACATATTGAAATACTCCAGTTGAACCAAGTGCAGGGTAAACAAGGAAGGAGCCTGATTTTCTAAATGAAAACCCGTTAAAAGCTCAGGGTTCGGTAACTGAAAACTCAAGTGATCAGCTATTATTTCTGGGGAAAGCTTAATCCAGCTGCATGTTTCTACTACAGTGGCCACTACAGGGGAATTGTGGTATTACAAGTAATACCTCCAGAACAGAACACCCATTGCAGTGTTCCTCTATTCTGATTAATGATGGGACACCCTTTATAACAGGGATGCTCAACCTGCGGCCCTCCAGCTGTTGCAAAACTACAACTCCCAGCATTCCCTAATACTTGTAGGCTGTTTAGGCATGCTGGGAGTTGTAGTTTTGCAACAGCTGGAGGGCCGCAGGTTGGGTATCCCTGCTCTATAACATCCATCTGCTCTATTTGGTCCTAATAGAACAACCCCTTTAAAACTTTAAGCTGGATAATGTGAGAGTGACACACATCAGCCAGGAATAATGACAACTCTGTGGCAGTAGCTCTCTAATAATGTACTTAAAGGAGCACTACAATCATTTTTACCACATATTAACAGCCTATATGTAAATATTCTATGAATTATTCTTTTTTAATGACAAACGGGTGGGTGGTTTGTGGATATTATTTTTAAATTTTTTCAAATCTTTACTTCCTCCTTTGTTTTGGCTAGCAAACAGCCTGGCTTCACACCATTTAAGCCTCTTTCACATTAGCGGCAGCACGGATCCGACAGGTGAAGGGTGCGCCTGATCCGTGCTGCCGCAGGGACATGTGTGGGGCCGGAACCGCGCTCCGGCCCCACACATGTCACACAGTACAGACACACACACACAGACATAGACACATACAAATAAACATACATACTTACATGATCCCAGGAGAGGTCTCCACAGTTCAGGAGGAGCAGGACGGCACGCACATAGGACAATTCCCCACAGCGCTCTCTGCTGGGCGCCAGGTAGAATCGTCCTATGTGCGCACCGTCCTGCTCCTGCTCCTCCTGCGCTGTGGAAACCTGCCGGGAGCATGTAAGTATGTATGTGTATTTGTATGTGTATATGTCTGTGTATGTTTATGTGTATGTCTGTATATGTGTATGTCTGTATGTGTGTAGGTGACGGATCCGTCATGAACTCCATTGAAAGTCAATGGAGGACGGATCCGTTCACCATTGTGTCACACCAAACAGATCCGTCCCCATTGACTTCCATTGGGGGTCATTCCGGATCCGTCTTGGTGCGGATAAACAGTACGGAGAGCAAACCGCAGCATGCTGCGGTTTGCTCTCCGGTCTGAAGACGGAACGGAATGCTTTTAGGAGCGCTCTGTTGTCTTCAGTTCAGTTTTGTCCCCATTGACAATGAATGGGGACAAAACTGAAGCGTTTTATTCCGGTATTGAGCCCCTATGACGGAACTCAATACAGGAATTATAAAACGCTAGTGTGAAAGTAGCCTTACTTTGGTAAGAGAGGGTAGCAGGATAAGTGATTCAGTTAGAACGTCACATACTACACTGATAAATGTCATGTTCTTCTGTTGGCATTTCTAGCTAAATTTACTAAGAGAGCAATAGAGCTGTCAAACTGTTATCCAAATGCTTCTATTCTACTAGTATACTAGCAGATAACATCTTTCCCTCACAGCAGCAGTAAACTAACAATGAGTTCCCTATCTATATAGGAGTTTTATCTCTCTGTGCGGAGTGCTACAGAAGGACACTATGACATAGTACTGCCAAAATAAAAAAAGAAAAACTGCCAAAAATTCTTTGAAAAATAGTTTTCCATGAATATTGGGGTAGATTTATCAAAACTGGTATAAAGTAGTATTAAGAAATAAAGACATAGTTGCCCATAGAAACCGGTCAGATTCCACCTTTCATTTTTCAGAGCTCTTTTGGAAAATAAAAGGTGGAATTTTCCTTTACTCCAGTTTGAAACATTTCCCCCATGGATTTTTAAAAAAACAAACCCTTTCTGACAAAAGTGCTTTTTTTGACTGACTTATGGCTCCAGATTTCTAAAAATAAATTCAGATGGCAAACTTCTTAACTATAGAAGTAGCCTTGTAACGTTCTCTTCGTGGTTAGTGAATTGTAGATAGAAGACATAGAGCCCAAGTAGTACTCTATAGTGCAGGGATCAGCAGCCTCCAACACTCCAACTGTTCTTAAACCAGAATCTTCCTTTCACTTCTATGGGAGTTATAAAAACATTCAATTAAGTGTGCATGCTGGGAGTTGTAGTGTCACAGCAGCTGGAGTGCCGAAGGTTGCTGATCCATGCTATAGTGTATTTCAGTAGAAATTACACGTCAGTCTTCTTAGTAGTAGTACCGTCTTATGACCTTTAGGTGTCACTGCTGCTTTAGCCCTTCATGAAGAAATGGAACAAGTATACACCATATACACACTGGGACTGAAGCCCACCACTATCACGCCATTTTATATAATGTCACTTACCAGGGGAGATAATGTCTTCTTCCTCTCAAAGCTTAGCTTTCTCTCAATAAATGTGCCATTGTTATTGTCCTTCATAAAGTTTAGATTCTGAAGCTCATCCATGATGCGCTGCTGAACTTCATTCACATTGGCAGAGATAAGCTGTGTGTACAAAATAAATTACGTGAGTGTGTGTAACCACAAATATGCTAATGTAGTGTAGCATTTCATAGTCCAGAAAGTGTAATAATTCAGCAGTTTTTCAGCACTGAACTTCCAAATATCCCAGAGAAGTAGAAAACTGAGCACTAAAAATATAAAAGATCATGACTATGAGCACATGATATGGTCAAATTTCTCTATCTTGAAAATGCACTATTCTGTGTGATAACCCAGAAGATTAAATTCCAGGAAATTCGCTATACTTAGAAGAGTGACTGCTAGGGCTGGATTTACCACTATCCACAGTAGGCCTGTACCTACATATAGGAAGCCCAAGGGAAGGATGTCTGCTCAGTGTATTCATATATAAAGTAAGCGCTTACAGTGTGGTGGGACACTCAAGGACATTGTTGTCAATGCAGAAAATAATAAAAAAAAATATTTCCAGTGGCTCACTTCTGAGGCCAGTGATTGGCTGCAGTGGTCATGTGAGGTTACCATATTAGCCAAGGGGGACAACATTCTCTGTCAGGAACTCATTGGTGGTACAAAACTGCAGTCCAGGCCCAGTCACTTTAATGGGACTGAGCTGCACATAGGACGCACTGCAATAGGACGAGGCCACAGCACTCACCAGAGCACCATGCCCTCTTCAAACTGCTGATAGGCAGGGGCTTGGGAGTTGGACTCCCACCGATCAGATATTGATGACCTATCCAGAAGATAGGTCATCAATATTCTACCCCCAGAAAGCCCCTTTAACCTCAATGTTTGGATGGGATTCAAGCAGAAGATGTCATGTTCACGTTTCCCTATTTGCACCATTTTGGGTCACTGTCACATTGAACAATACACCTTTTGGTTTAATACAGAAGAAAAATGTGAAAAAAACCCCCACTGATCCTTGGGTGAGGGTAAGTGAACTGCTTGTCCTGCCTTAAGACCATCTGTGCTACCTTTTAACTAGGACCATATGTAATATTTTTATACACAATTCAAGCTACGTACACATTATATGCACACATCCAGCTTTAGAAGCGTATTCTGGAAGCAGCTTCAAGTCTGTCTCCTAAACTGATTTTCGTTTCTAGGATGATGATCTGCTATGAATAAATGTCAAGTAAAATAAAAGGATTCACGCTACACGGACAGAAGATATATGAGCCAGGTGATTGGCTGTGGCTGCGTGGATACTGAGGTGTTTGGAATTCAGCTCAGCTCTGTGGGGATTGAGCAGGATATAAACTGGAAGCTGATAAGCTTGAGGCAACACAGATAAGCTCCTTCTTTTTGTGGCTTATCAGTATACTAAGACCCATGTGACTGCTGATACCCCTTGCATCCTATTGTTTATCTCCCTTGCTAATACAAAGCCACAGAAGGCATTGTTGTGCTAATTATCATCCACTGCCCAGGTTCTCTGGGATGCAGGGAGTTAATCCAAGCCTGCAAACCAACAGATGTGAACATACTGAAATGGCCAACACGCTGGAGATGAGAAGCACATGCTGGCTTGCTATATTGCTTTACTCCTGTTAATGCTAAAAATTGACTTGAATTTTCGGACCCTACAGTGATGGCATATTTTTATACTATGGTCCTTTAATCTCTTAAAGCCACCCCCCCCTTCCTCATTTGTTGTAATGGTACATCTAAGATCATAGTTGCCAACTGTCCAGAATTTTGATTTTCAGAGACAGTCCTAATAAATGTGGGCTGCCCTGGGCTGAAAATAGACAAGTCGAATGCAAGCCCTGCCCATGAGTGGGCGATCCTGGCTTCCCACATGCCTTGAATTATCCAACTAAAATGTTGGTAAGTATGCGAAGCGTGTATGAAATGGGCTCAGCCCGATCCATACATTGAAGGTGTCTGCTATGTAATACAGCTCACGCCTGCTGGCAATGACTAGGAATGGTGATAACTTAGATTCTGGTCATTTAACCTCTCAGATGCTTCAGTCAATAGCAACTGGGGCATCTGAGAGGTTAGTCAGAGGAAGGGGGTTTCCTCTGATCTTTGATCGAAATCTCTTTGGTGAATTTACAGGATTCTGATTGGTTGTTACGGCAGTTTGGGGCCTTAAAAGTTCCCATGCCTGCCATATCAAACAGCCTATTAAGCCCTGCCTCTGTCAGGGCCTAATAGGAAGTGCAGCTAATTCTAATAGACTGTTGCAGTCTATGGCAGGGCTGGCCAACCTGAGGCTCTCCAGCTGTTGTAAAACTACAACTCCCACCATGCCCTGCTGTAGGATGATAGCTGTAGGCAGACTGGGCATGCTGGGAGTTGTAGTTTTGCAACAGCTGGAGAGCCGCAGGTTGACCAGCCCTGGTCTATGGTATGTGCTTGTACAATAACTAAATAAATATTTTTACTTTTATACAAAAACAAAAGAATAAAAAAATCACCCCTTCCCAATTTTACATAAAAAACAATAGAAAATATAAACATAAATCGTATGTACGTGTCTGAAACTGAATCTGATTAAAATATAAACGTGTTTATCCTGCACAGTAAACATTACAAGGAACAAACAATTTGAGCGGCTAAATAGACATTTTTTGGTTACTTCGCCCACTGAACAAAAAAATGAAGAAAAAATTGGATGTACCCCGAAATGGTATAATTAAAGACTGCTGTTTCCTGCACAAAATAAGTCTTCACACAGCTCTGTAGTTGGAAATCTTAAAAAGTTATGGGTTCTCTAACTTGAAATCTTGGGTTCACATAACTACTGACTGCTCCTCCACCATAGCAACGGCTGTTCCCTGACTGATGGGTCCACTTCAGGATCACCTACCCTCCCTTTCTTTCACTGCGAAACATATCTTTGCAGTATTGGGTTCTATTAATCCGAACTCCTCTCTCATTGAGCCCTCTGGACCTTTCACCCCGGTAACAGACCATCCCTCATCCCTCATCCTTTTCCTTTCTCAATCACTCCAAGACTCGCCCTCTTCGGTTCTGTCAGGTTCTATCTGGGACTTCACTGAAACCCCTGCCCTCCATTTTAGGCTAGTTTCACACTAGCGTTATTGCCGGATCCGGCAGGGTCCAGCAATAACGGTTCTGTTACTGATAAAAGAACCATGTGGATCCATAATGAACAGATCGGATTGTATTATTTTTAACATTGTTGGGAGGGATCCGTCATGAACTCTATTGAAAGTCAATGGAGGACGGATCAGTTTACTAGTGTGTCACACCGAACGGATCCATACCCATTGACTTGCATTGGGGGTCATGACAGATCCGTCTTGGTGCGGATGCCCAGAACGGAGAGCAAACCGCAGCATGTCGCCGTTTGCTATCCAGTCTGGAGACGGAATTGAATGCTTCTAGGAGCATTCCATTGTCTTCAGTTCAGTTTTGTCCCCATTGACAATGAATGGGGACAAAACTGAAGCGTTTTATTCTGGCATTGAGCCCCTATGACGGAACTCAATACCGGAATAAAACGCAAGTGTGAAAGTAGCCTTAAACAGCACAGCCCCCTCCCAACGCCACCATTATAAGTATCTCCTACTCCAACACTTGTATTCCTCTATTCGTCCCTCAAACAATCTCACTAGAAACTTGTCAGTCTTTGAACAATTCTGCCTGGTGCCCTCAGCAGTGTTCCGTGATATCTGTGTACAAATTGCTCATCCAACAGAGAACCACCCAACCCCCTTCCTTTTGCCGGGGCGTGGGAGACTGATTTGGGCATCCAATTGATACCTTCCCAGTGGTGAAGATGTTATCTGCTCTCACATAAAGCTTTGATACCCACTAAAGCACAGGAAACTTGCTACAAAATTATTTCCCGCTGGTACAGGGTGCCTTCATATTTGCACAAGTGGTTTCCCTCGGTCTCAGACCATTGCTGGAGATGTGGCGTAGAAGAAGGCACACTGCTCCATATTTGGTGGCAGTGTCCGGTCTTGCGCAGCTATTGGGACTCCATACACTAGGCCAGTGATGGCTAACCTCCGGCACTCCAGCTGTGGTGAAACTACGACTCCCAGCATGCTCCATTCATTTCTATGGAGTTCTGAGAACAGGCAAGCAAGGGGGCATCTTGGGAGTCGTAGTTTTACCACAGCTGGAGTGCCGGAGGTTAGCCATCACTGCACTAGGCTATTTGTGAGGTGTCTGGCATCATGCTCCAGAAGCTTTTTTTCTATATGTGTTTGATCTCAGTATCCCAGCTTATAAAAAATCACTTCTTAAAGGGAACCTGTCAGCTCCGAAACACCCCCTGAACTAGAGTAAGAGATGTATAGTGTAAGTGATGCTGAATCCGATTATGTAATTTTTATCTTCATACTCACTTCCATTCTGACGCTGTGCTCCCACAAACCTGCAGTAAAATGCATTGAGAGGACTCTTCTTTGAGTCCTCTCCATTATGTGAGTGAGCACTGGAGTCCACTGAGTGCATTTTACTGCTGGTTTGTCAGAGCACAGAGTCAGAATGCAAGTGAGTATGAAGATAAAAATTACATAACCGGACTCGACGTCACTTACACTATACAACGCTTACTCTAGTTTGGAGGGTGTTTAAGAGCCGACAGATTCCCTTTAACAAACAAAACCACCGCTATTGGTCTTATTCAAGCTGCTAAGACAAAAATTCCATGCCACTGGAAATCGACGGCCCCTCCTACATTGGAAGAACGGTTCGAGGAGGTAATGCTGCACCAAAGAATGGAGGAAATAATTGCTCACACCCCTCAGGAGCTCGCCCACTATCTGAAAGTCTGGAGTCCTTGGGAAAAAAGTTATGGGTGTCAGAATACAGCAATGCAAAGAAAATCTTGAAGTCCAATATAAATTTGGTATTCTACTGAGTGCAGGACAGGGTCATGATGTCTCACTCTAAGAACACTGTAAAAACAAACCACCACCTTCCTAAAAAAAATATGGCAGAATTGTTTTTTTTCACCCCACGCAGAATGTTTTTGCAATTTTCCATCACATTACATGGTAAATTAAACAGTGCCTTAAACAGTGCCATTAAAAAGTACAACTTGTCTGGCAAAAAAATAGCCCTCATCTGGCTATATTAAACAGAAAAGTAAAAATAACCTATGGTTTTCGGTAGACAGAATGGACAAGTTGCACTTTGTCTAATAGCACCATTTATTATTGCATACAATAGAATCTGTAGAAGCTGTAAAAAAAATCCAAATTGGGTGGAATTGGAACTAAAACAGCAGTTTTGTTTTTATGGTTTTCCCTATGTGGTAAAACTGACCTGTTTCTTTCATTCTCGGGGTCACTATGAGTTCAGTAATACCACATGTGTTTTAGTACTTAAAAAAATAAAAATAAAAACTATAGAAAAAATATTTTTTTCTTTATATTGCTACTAGCAGAAGAACCCGGCTTCGCCTGGGTATATTTCATCTATTTCATTTAATGTTTCTGTGTGTCATTGCAGAGAGAAAGTCAATGCAGCTGACAGAAGTTGATTTTTACTTTCATTTTTTTCAATCCCCATTGGTTGCGGAATGGGGGGGGAGGCCTAGCCTGACAGGGTCGGGGCATGGCTAAGCGAGACCTGGGGTGGGGGTTCTAAGTCCTTCTTTTGAAGGTGGCCTGAATTACAGGTCGATGCCATGGTAATTTATGAGGAAACACAGTGGGTAGCAGTTGAAGAACCTGGGTTTGCACAGGTATATTTCATTTATTTCATTTAATGTTTGTGTGTGTCATTGCAGAGAGAAAGTCAATTAAGCTGACAGAAGTTGATTTTTACCTTCATTTTTTTAATCCCCATTGGTGCGGAGTGGAAGGGGACGTCGTTTACTGGGACCTTGGGGGGGTGCTTTTAAGTCCTTCTTTTGAGGGTGGCTTGAATTACAGGTCAATGCCATGGTAATTTATGAGGAAACACAGTGGGTAGCAGTGGAAGAAAACATTGCTTTGCACGGGTATATTTAATCTATTTCGTTTAATGTTTGTGTGTGTCATTGCAGAGAGAAAGTCATCCTCCCTCCCACCCCTGCAGCTGACAGAAGTTGATTTTTACCTTCAATTTTTCATCCCCGTTGCCTGCGGAGTGGGAGGGGACGTGGCCTGACTGCATTGGGGCATGACTTAGCGAGACCTGGGGCGGGGTTTTAAGTCCTTCTTTTGAGGGTGGCCTGAATTACAGGTCGATGCCATGGTAATTTATGATGACACGCAATGGGTAGCAGTGGAAGAAAACATATTTTATTACTACTGAACGTCGTAGTATAATATTAGTCTATTTCATCTAATGTTTCTGTGTGTCGTTGCAGAGAGAAATTTACCCTCCCACCCCTGCAGCTGACAGAAGTTGATTTTTACCTTCATTTTTTCAATCCCCATTGGCTGCGGAGTGGGAGGGGGCATGGCCTAACAGAGTCAGGGGCGTGGCTTAGCGATACCTGGGGCGGGGGTTTTAAGACCTTCTTTTGAGGGTGGCGTGAATTACAGGTCGATGCCATGGTAATTTATGAGGACACGCAATGGGTAGCAGTGGAAGAAAACATTGCTTCGCACGGGTGTATTTAATCTATTTCATTTAATGTTTCTGTGTGTCGTTGCAGAAAGAAAGTCAACCTCCCACCCATCCCTGCAGCTGACAGAAAAGTTAAAAACGGACATGAAAAATTGATGAATTGGATTGGCAGTTATTTCTTGCCCCCAAATATAATCATTACCCCCATGATGCCCATAATGTCCTCCATAGTGCCCCTAACTAAAATAATGTCCCCCACGGTGTAAATAATTTTTTATAGTGCCCCAGCTAAAATAATGTCCCCCATGTAGGCCCCCTGGTAAAATAATGTCCTCCATGTAGGCCCCCTGGCAAAATAATGTCCCCCATAGTGTAGGAATTTTTTTGACTGTTCCCAACTTTAATAATGTCCCCCATGTAGGCCCCCATCTTAAATAATTTCCCCCATGGTTTAAATAAATACCCCCACAGCTGCTTTTTGATGATTTAAAAAAAAAACAAAAAAACTCACCTTATCCAATTGCTCGCGCTGCAGCAACCTGCGATGACGTCACTGCGCACGCCAACGTGGTGAAGTCACCGCGCATAACGCAGGTCCATCGACAGGGCCTGCTCAATGAAGAAACCAGAGACTGCGCAACATGAGCAAGTGGGTAGGGTGAGTGGCCATAGTGTACCCGCTTTTAACATCCGTTAGACGGGAGCACTCCTGTCAATCAGCTGTTAAAAACGGCCCCATTCATTTCAATGGGGCAGTCGGCCCGTTGAAACAGAACAGAAATAGGACATGTCCTATTTCTGGACGGACGCAATTCACTGGCCGCTACTTAGACGGCCGTCACATGGCCATTTTTCATGTGACGGCCGTCTAAGTAGCGGCCAGTGAATTGGCCATGGCCATTTTTCATGCATTCGTGTGCATGAGCCCTTAGTCTAAAATTAGTCTAAAACATAAGTTATATTTATGGTAACTTGAATACCCCATTAACAGTGTCATCCACAGCGCTCTGCCCCTTTAAAGCAGTGAATAGAAATGGCTGTGGAAACCTGCCCTCCCTGTGTGTGTCTGTGCAGAGAATGGCAGTTGAGGTTTGAAAGCAAAGCTCCCAGGCTAATATTGGCAAATGCAGGTCATATTTTGGGAATATCTTGGGAACGATATGTCCTAGAGAGCTGAGAGCTGAGACCTGGTCTAAAACCTTCCCGGAAACCTGATGTACCTGTGTGCCGAATTTGGTGAAAATCGGTCCAGTAGTTTGGTCGCGCATAGAGAACAGACAGACAGGCAGACAGACAGACAGAAACTCATTTTTATAATATTAAGAGATATTCTCACTTCCATAGCTGTTTATATATTTATGTCTTCAGAATTGTGTGAGGGCTCTTTTTTTTTGCAGAGTGATCTATTTCTATTATATACCATTTTGAGGTGTGTATGACTTTTTTATTTTTTATATTTTTAAAAAAACTTTTAAAACTTTTTTTAAAACATATTTTTAGTCCCTCTAGGGGACTTTAACAATGCTCTCACCTATCACAGAAGGGGCCTTAAGTGAGTCTAAACGTCATATCCTTTATCACCTCTGGTCAGGCTGCTCTTTACAGAACTCCATCCTGAACTATTTATCACTTTTCCTCTGAAAGTTATACTGTAACCACTAGATCCTTGTGGGTTTGGCCACTTGAACCCCCACTGACAGGTTCAGGAGATTGAAAGCAGCGGCCATCAAGCATGCTCCCTGCCGCCCTATCAAGAACAACATTAGAAAATATTACTTCACTGAAAGAGTAGTAGAAGCTTGGAACAAACTTCCAGCAGAGGTGGTTGATAAATCCACAGTAACTGAATTTAAACATGCCTGGGATAAACATGTATCTATCCTAAGATAACAATAAAAGGATAATAAAAGGGCAGACTAGATGGACCAGGTGGTCTTTTTCTGCCGTCAATCTTCTATGTTTCTATTCAACACTCAAATTTTCCGTCAGCGTCATAGACTTAGAATAAAGGACAGAGGGCATGCTCGACCTCCACACCAACCAAACTCATTCCTGAAGATGGGGGTAATGCAAAACCCCTTTAACTTCTGCAGAAGAGAAGCCAGTAGATGTTCTTCCTTTAAGAAGAACTAACACAAACATTTTTATTCTCTGATCTGTTAGAAAGGTGCATAGTGTAAACTGTAGTGAATGTAATCTTCTCACCAGTGACTGTACTTGTGAGCTATCCCCTCCCTTTTGATCCTCAGCTGTGTCATGTGACCAGCACTCTGATTTCCAACTGACACAGGACAGGAAGTCAGTTACTTCTCTATTCATTCCTATGAGACTGACATTGAGGCTCCTATAGGAATACATGAGTATGTATTCCTATTCCAAAGTCTGAGTGCTGGTCACATGACCTAGCTGAGGATCAGAAGGGAGGGGATAACTCACAAATACAGCAACTGGTATGAAAATTACCTTCACTACAGTTTACATCATGTACCTTTCTAATAGGTCAGAGAATAACATTTTTTGTGGGAGTTCTTCTTTAAAAATGAAGGTTATCTGATAGCACCCCCCATACATGATAGATTGTCGATAAATGAATGACATGATTAATATCTATAGGCAGCATTACAGGATTAATGGAAAAATATATTTGTTGTAACTTACTGGAAAGCTGTGAGAAGCATTTGAGCATGAGTCCATTGCAACAGCCATGACTTCTCTCACAAGAGTAATGAAGAAATATAAGCAGTTGAACAAGATGCTCCTTGCCGCCTTGTTAAACACTTGCAGTTCCTCTACTAGCTGCGCATTAAGAGCTTCATAGTCCTTCTTTGCCTGGTCCAACTGAGAGTCGGCTGGTTTCTGGAGGTAGCTGTGGTAATCCAGGAGTTTATCGTAGCGTTTCTGTATCAGTTTCTGAGGTATTGGGAACATGGACTGTAAAGAACTTAGTGGTGTACACACTAATCGCTCCAGTTTGTTTGCCTGAAATACAAACATATGGGAACGTTTAATTAGAAATTGTATTTATGATGACACTGCACTCTTTTCCTTCTTATTGAGGGCCACATGGTAGAGCATTTTGCTCCTATATGTGCACAGGTCCCCACACTTGACTCTTGCAGTGTTTACTATGAATGTAGTTAAGTCATTAGTTAACATGAAAAGTAGAGAGGATATGGACAATGGAGGATTTATGAAAGGTTTTAAGCCACTCTTGTGGCGTAAAAAAGTCACAAATTATGGCGTGCACCATATTTGCGACTTTTAGAGGTTCTCCCCACTTTTCAAAAGTTGCAAGAAACGGCATTGGGAACAGGTCTCAGGGCAGCTCGCCGGATTTACTATAACTTATGTCAGAAACTGTTTATCTTAAAGGGGTTGTCCGGGTTCAGAGCTGAACCCGGACATACCCTTATATTCACCCAGGCAGCCCGCCTGATGTTAGCATCGGAGCATCTCATGCTCCAATGCCCTCCCTTGCCCTGCGCTGGATCGCGCAGGGCAAGGGCTCTTCTGTTTACAATAACAAACTGCCGGGCGGAAGCTGTGTTCAGTGATGTCACCGGCTGTAATGGGCCGGCTTTAGCACTGCCCTAGACGTTTTACTTGCTAGGGCAGTGCTAAAGCCGGCCCATCAGCGCCGGTGACGTCACCAGGCTCACTGCTGGGCGGAAGCCTCTGCCTGGCAGAGCCCGGTTCATCACCGGAACCGGGCAAAATGCCTTTGCCCTGCGCTAATTAGCGCAGGGCAAAGGAGGGCATCGGAGCATAGGATGCTCCGATGCTAACATCAGGTGGGCTGTCTGGGTGAAATTAAGGGTATGTCCGGGTTCAGCTCTGAACCCGGACAACCCCTTTAAGTATGCACTAGCCCTAGCAGGCACATACTGTTTCTGGTGCATGGAGTACCAGAGATGTGCCTGATTTATTAAGACACCTCCTACTCCAGCAACTAACACCATTCTTGAAAAATCTCCCCCAATGTTTTTGATTTTTTATGACTATGTTGACCTTGAGCAAACAAGAATTTATGGAAAGTGGGCACTGTTTTATAAATTTTTCAACTGTAAAGAACACCTAAACTTGCAAGCTAAAAGTCATTATGTTGCAACAAATACAACACAGAAAGAGGGGCTGGTCCCACTTCTCAAGAGACTCACCCTACCCCTTGATGAGTAGATGTAGACATCTTGTGCAAGTAGCAGCAGCAGATTCAGGTATAGTTTCATTTCTTCTGGCATATTTAATTTGTTTTGTGTGCTTGGCTTTTTTGTACCACGCACTAAAACCAATAGTATTCATTCAACTGACTTTATTTCCTATTACAAGGTGTTTCCTCACATGGGCCAGACTAAACTTGGCAATCAGGGAATGTTTTTTTTCCGCATAGGAACAAACCCATAAATCACAGGAATGAACTGGATAAAGATTATCAATATCAAGATTATCAGAAAGAAAAAAAATCTAATATGTTTATGGTGTATAGGCCATTGATAATGATTGTTCTCATAAAATTTTTATACTACGTTGTCCAAAATGTCCAGTTTTGACACATGAAAACTGCCAGTGAGCCTCTTTCCTGTACTGTGCCTGTGCCGGATACAGAGCAAGACTTTAGGAGAGGTCAGGACCAGATGTGATGACATTTACACTGCCTGGCCCTGTCAATTAAAGTGTAGAGGACACGGCAGTTGCAGAGATTGCTGAACCTCTAGGTGTAACGGCAACTCCCCCTCTTAGACGCTCCTTTGCATATATTTAAACATATTTTTTCTCAGCAATGTGGACACATATGAACATGGCACCAACACAGATGCCTTCAGCTGCCATGCACACATGCAACAGGTCAGCCAGTTTCATAGGTACAAAACTGCTGACAGATGCCCTTTAAGAAAAATTTGCAGGTAGTAAGTTAGGACGTTGTTCTTAAAATGTTTTGGATGGATGATGCCATTTTGTTGCCAAGAATGTTATTACTGTTGGTAATATTCTAGCCCCCTCCGTGTATATATCTTAATCTCCTAAAATCACAATTTGTGTTTCCAGTAAATACAATGCCAATCGAACCAATGCCAAACAAACCAAATTGAGACAGGGGTGTGGATGTGATAACTGGCCAAAACACTGAAACAGGAGGCCTTTTGGATTATGAAACTCCATACCTGTCTTCCCAAAGGCCTTAGGCCTCTTTCAGACGAGCGATATGCATTGTGTCAGGATGCGTTCAGGGTGCGTTCAGTGAGACTCGCACCATTTCGCAAGCAAGTTCAGTCAGTTTTGTCTTCAATTGCGTTTTTCCGCACGGGTGCAATCAGTTTTGATGCGTTTTTCACGAGCGTGAAAAAAAACCTTAAAGGGTTTCTGTCACCAGTTTTTTCGGTATGAATCAGGCTGACATTAGAGATGTGCTAATGTCACCTGATTCCAAATATATATCTGTTTTATTTACTGGTGCCCCCATTTTTATATAAAATGAACTTTTATTTTATGCTAATAAGGCTCCTAGGTGCAAGGGGCGTTACCTCTGCTCCTAGAGGCTCTGTTGATTGACAGGACCAGGCAGAGAAGAAACACTGCATTCACCATAGCTTTTAAAGCGGCTCTGTCACTAGGTTTTAACCTATGTATTTAAATACATAGGTTAAAACCCCTTAACTTGTACAGTTAGAACATACCTGTATTGCAGAGTACAGCGCAGCGGTTGTGCTGAAAAAAGACCTTTAAACTTTATGTTAATGAGCCTTAGGAGCACCGGGGGGCGGGCTCTTTCTTCCTGAGCACCGCTTCTTCACCGCCCCCCGGGTCCCGAGGCTCTCCCCGATGCCGACGTCCACGCCCCTCTGAAAATTGATTGACAGCTGAAATCCCGCCGGCGCATGCGCAGAAGCGCTTGCAGTGCCGAACACCGCAAGCGCTTCCATCCTTGTGCGCACGCGCCGTCACTTCCGGGTTCAGCGAAGTGACGGCGCGTGCGCACAAGGATGGAAGCGCTTGCGGTGTTCGGCACTGCAAGCGCTTCTGCGCATGCGCCGGCGGGATTTCAGCGCTAGGCCAAACGGCCTAGCGCTGTCAATCAATTTTCAGAGGGGCGTGGACGTCGGCATCGGAGAGAGCCTCGGGACCCGGGGGGCGGTGAAGAAGCGGTGCTCAGGAAGAAAGAGCCCGCCCCCCGGTGCTCCGAAGGCTCATTAACATAAAGATTAAAGGTCTTTTTTCAGCACAACCGCTGCGCTGTACTCTGCAATAAAGGTATGTTCTAACTGTAGAAGTCAAGGGGTTTTAACCTATGTATTTAAATACATAGGTTAAAACCTAGTGACAGAGCCTCTTTAAGGACCTTCAATGATGTCATGACCATGTGATCAGTCAAATGGTTAGGATCACACAAACAGCCTGTCTCCTCCTAAACCATGTGACTGATCACATGGTCATGACATCATTGAAGGTCCTTAAAAGCTATGGTGAATGGAGTGTTTCTTCTCTGCCTGGTCCTGTCAATCAACAGAGCCTCTAGGAGCAGAGGTAACGCCCCTTGCACCTAGGAGCCTTATTAGCATAAAATAAAAGTTCATTTTATATAAAAATGGGGGCACCAGTAAATAAAACAGATATATATTTGGAATCAGGTGACATTAGCACATCTCTAATGTCAGCCTGATTCATACCGAAAAAACTGGTGACAGAAACCCTTTAAGGTTTTCAAGCAACATCTCCTAGCAACTTTCACTGAAAAACTCATTGCACCCAGACTGCTTCCAGATTACATCCAGATGCAATGCGTTTTTCACTGAAGCCCCATTCACCATAACATATGTAGCGGTGAGCAGGTGTAATTACACCCAAGCCGCCCCATTCATTTCAATGGGATGGCTCTGCAGTGGACACTTGTATAGGACGAGCCCTGCTATTGAAATGAATGGGACGGTTAGGTGTAATTACACCTGCTCACCACTACTGATGTTACAGCGAGCAGGTAAACACTGAAGAGGAGGCATCGCGCACGCCTTCTCTTCAAACAGCTGATCGGCGGGGGTGCCGGGTGTCGGACCCCCACCGATCTGATATTGATAACCTATCCTGAGGATAGGTCAGCAATAAATATAACTCGGAGAACCCTTTTAATGTAAACACTGTTTTATCAGGTTTTTTACTATTTACGATATTCTTGTTAGCATGTGTGTAGTGCACTGAGCACATATAATATGGTTCCAAGAATTGTGTGAATTATGTATTTAGTATGTGATATCATGTATATTTCATCCGCAACCCTGTATCTAGCCACTTTACTAACTTGATACCCGCCCCCAGTACACCTGGTTATAGGATGTTGGTAGCAGACTGTATGCTATGAGTGTTCATTAGCTCAAAATGTATAGGGTACAAAAATGCAAGGGTACACCTGTAATTTTATATTTTTAAATTTTTCATGGTGAGATTTTTTCAAATAAAGTTTGGCTTTTAACAGGACACTTTCGTCAGAAAGGTTTTTTTTCAATATTCATAGGAAATAATATTTTTAGAATTTTAGCAGTTTTCTTTTTTATTTCTGCAGTACTTTATCGTTTAAAATTAAATACAAAATACTTTTCTTCTGTAGTACTCAGCACACAGAGATAAAACTCCTATATAGATCACATTGTTTTTACCTCTGCTGTGAGTGGAAGATGTTATCTGCTAGTATAATAGTAAATTGTAGAATTGTGATAACAGTATGATAGCTGTATTGTTCTATTGACAGAATTAGATAAAGATGCCCACGGAAGATCACTGCACTTCTGGTATAATGTGTGATGCTCTAATTGAATCACTCATCATCTCCCCATTCTCACCAAAGTTAAAGGGATATTCCCATCTGAGACAATGGGGGCATATCGCCACTGCTGGGACCTGCACCTATCTCGTAAAGGCAGCCGGAAAAGTCCAAGGGAGTGCACCGCGACCTACCTCCATTAATTTCTATGGAGCTGCCGAAAATAGCCGAGTGCTGGCTCGGCTAATTTCGTCAGCCCAATAGAAATGAAGGGAATTGATGGCTGCACAATTGCGATATGCCCCCATTTTCTTAGATGGGAATACCCCTTTAAGTAAAGCCAGGCTTTTCACATATTGGCTGTTATTCTGGGGTAAAAAAATGTTGATAGTAGTGTGATGTGTCCATTTACCTAACCTGTTGGACAAAAAAAATGTATCTTTTGTGTATTTCTTGTCCTTCTAGAAACAAGCAGCTCAGGAAAAATATATAATAATAATAATACAAATAAATAATATAATATATACTGATATTAATAAAGGAAATTACACTGATGACTGCAGGCAACTGTCCTAAGTTCATGGCCAGCTTTAAGAGCTTTGAAAGCTGACAGCAGGGGAACAGTGGGCAGTTGAAGAATACAAAATTGTGATCTGGAATGTGCGGTGCTACTCATGTATTACTGCAGCTAATAGAATCATGATGACCAATTTTCTTTAATATCATACTTTGGAAGCGCTGGACTTGCATACCCTCAGTAATGCCTCTATCTATGGTCATGTCAGCTTCTATTGGGTTTCTATGGGTGGTCATAGAGATGAGCTTTTGTCAACTAATTCCAATAGTTTTGCACGATCAAATGTTAGATAGCAATCTATTTTTTAAAAATATTTTTTTACAACGCCTGCTCTGTATGGCTCTCTAATCTTATATTAGCATGTTCATTAAAATGTAGATCACCAGGTAAATTTGATTTTGTGGATAGGTCAGTAGTAATCAGATTCATTTGGATAGGTCAATCTTAATCACATTCATTTAGACTTATGATTTAAGGGTATAATTATGTTCATTAATTCAGATAACTATCTAGAAATCAAATCTGCCTTTTCATTAATTGAGCTTTCATATTTATTCACCTAACTTTTACGAATAAAACAAGAGGATTTTTTTAGTAATAAAATGGTATCATGTGTGAACAATAAGAACACAAAAATATTATGTATGTATGTGGATGATAAATGCTTAGACATCTGACTGCCTTGGTCTTCAAGCATCCAGATTGCCCACTGGAAATAGGCCCTTTTAGATTAAATGCATACTTATGGTATCAATCACCTGCACTATGTATCTCAGTGCTATTCTATAGAATATGTATATGCTGGAAGTATCAATTCTGTGATTGGTATATACAGAATGTTAGCTTGAGAACTGCACTGAAATGGACTTCACCCCCACTCTTCCATATAAAATTCAATTTCATACCCATATTGACCTAATGTGCATGTTAACTTCTATAGGGAGAGGGAAATTAGCATTGGTGAGACAGCAACACTAGCAATACTTATCTCTTAAGCCTTCCATACACCCAGGGGTGGATATGGCATTTCTGAGGCCCCAAGTAATGTCTGGGAGCCCCTGTAGCACTGCTATGCTACATACAATAGCACTGCTAAGCTCTGCACCTGTCACACCGCTAATATGGTAACCTCTTATGTGCCCACACACAGTTTAATGTCCTCTTTAGTGCCCCTCACACAATAAGATGCCCCCTTCTGTACCCCAACACAGTGTAATGCCCTTTATGTGCCCCCAACACAGAGTAATACATTCTAATGTGCCCCTAACACAACATATTGCCCACAATGACGTCCCTTCATGAGACCTGCCAGCACCCATGGTCGCAGGGTGTATGGTGGAGCAGGGAGATAGCTGAGTGCTTGTACCTGGCTATCTCAGGTAATCCAATGATGAGTGGAATGGAAGGGCCGCACACTTACCTTTCCACTCTTCCATTCAAATGGGGAACACAAGCCCCCGCTCTAGTGATTGGCGGGGTCCCCAGTGGTTGGACTCCCGCAGATCACACTATTATTTACAATCCCTTTAAGAAAGGTAAACTCACCAGTTGCTCATACTGTGCTCCCACACTACTTTGCAGGTTGATATCTTCATGACATTCTTGAGTATCATCATACAATAGATCTTGTAGCTCAAAAACATTTTGGCCAGCCAAAGGCAAAGCATCCTAGAGGAATACAATAGACAGCCATTTAGCAGTGGTCTTGCATATCATCATAGAACTGCATATCTGTGAAGCAACTGGGTCTGGGTGACTTGATTTTTAGAAAAGCATTGGGACAAAGTGACCAACAGAACTATGGGTACATTTGGATAGACAGTAGCATGGCTTGGCATGTCTGTCCTTCCTTTAGACATTGATCGGGAGACACATAATATCCCCAGTATTTGCCCATAATAGCAGTAAAAATAAAATATAGCTCATATCAAAGCTCACCTGCATAAGTTGAAGTGTACATGAAATGTTCTTCACGCAGGATCTGACAGTCTTTTCCAATCCTCTGAATGTTTTTTCTTCTTTGTTAAATATCTGGTCTTTCACCTGTAGTTTGTTACAATGTATCAGCAAGATATCATCCAATATTAATAGGTGTGGTTAGTATACGACTATATGAAATTTTTAGGCCTAGATTTTATATACACACACGCACAATGGTGCTTGTGAACTCTTCAGAATTTTCTATATTTCTTCCTAAACTTGACCTAAAACAATATCAGATTTTTAGACCTCGCATGAGTGTTGAAGAAGTTGCAGTTTTTACTGCAACATAGCGTGAAACAATATCTGTTTGTAACTGACCCCCAAGGTGCAGTCTTGTTTTTGGAAAAAAACAGCCATGTCTTTACGCTTGGACAACCCCTTTTTAGATATTGAGAACAGAAACAATTTAAAAGATGTGCCCTTTAAAACCAAACGTTATTGACAATGCAATAGGTAATTAAATTGTAAACTTAATTTCAGAGCCTAATAAAGGCACACTGAAAACCAAGGTCGCTTTCACACAGTTAGTGTTTTGGCCAGTAATTTCCATCAGTTATTTTGAGCCCAAACTAGTCATAAACACAGAATACATGAAAATCTTTCCATTACATCATATCTCTGTGTAGGCTTCACAATCACTGATAGAAATCACTGATCAAACACTGACTGTGTGAACGTGGCCTAAAGGCGAGACTCCCACTTTTCTCCAAAAATAGATTTACAGTGGTCCAGGTAGCTGAGATCTTGACTGCTATATGCAAGATAATTGAACTGAAGGGCTACAGCAGCCCCCTCAGTTCCTAGACTCTGCAAACAGTTCCCTATAGCTAAGCTTCCTGTACTGCTGAGAGTTTGAGAGTGAATTCAAACGTGTATTTTAGTTTCTTATTATTTAAAGGACTTGTGTTTCAAGAAGAAGTAATTTTTGGCCCTTTATTTTTATTCTGTCTTCCGGTCAGTCTATATATGTCTACTGTATGCTCCACTGAGTAGTAATATTTTACCTTTTACCTTCGGTCTAAATAGGCACCAAAAATGTGATTTTAGATGATACAGTGTTTAATTCGATACACATGCTTTGTCTATCAGTGGAAGTGGTACATGCCTGTTCTCTACCAGTCAGTATCTTCAGGTGGCTGGTCACTCTCTTTGACTTCTTTGTAATTGAGTGAATACTGAGCTTGGAAAGTTTGTCTTTCAGAGATTCTTCTTCATCTACCCTCCTGTACTTCAACACTGAAAAAACATCAGATATCAAAAGGCATCAAATATTACCACATAGATGTTAAAGGGCAAGCTGCTTCTGTAATGTTATATTGACACTGAAGTCACAAACATAGTCCGGATGATAAATCAATTGATAATCAAAGGTTCCCCATTTTTTGGCTGAAGGTTTCAGGAATGACTACAGACACTATTATAAAGCTTGTGGTTGAGTTTCTTTTGTTTTCTGCTGAAATGTTCACATAATTAGAAAATACTAGATGCTAGAAAGATAGAAATGTATATATTATCACATCGTGTCATGGTTTAATGGTGGCCAGATTAAAAATAAAGATGCATGTGACATCTGTGTATATTTGGCAGTGAGACCAGGAGCATTGTGATACTGTAGGGGCTGCAGCAAGTAGCACCCAGTATCATAAATGGCTGTTGGGGATCTCTGTAGCTGGACCTAGGAGCTTCAGGGGAGACCAAATCAGTGGCCACTATACAAACCACACAACTCCATGTGGCCCCAGGATTCGGGGGGAGGTATTGTAGTAATTACAATAAACTTTTTTTTATACACTTTATGAAAGGTATGTTACAAAACCATTGGTACTCCCATTATAAGCTGCTCAGGATGGTGGAGGTGGTAGTCCTGTAATATCTCTGCTGAAAACATTCAATTTTTTATATAGTATATTATACACAGCTTAGTATATTGCCTTGCATAGAAGGGCCGTACTCCTAGCTGCCATTGAAATAGTTTTGTCTTCCAGGGACAGGTGGTACTCCCATTAAGAGCAGCTCAGGATGGTGGTGGTGGTCACATCGGCCTGTAAGTATCCCATTTCCTCTATAGTACTCTATAGCTGAATACATTGCTGTCTGTAGAAGGTGGAACTCCCAGCTCCCTTACACTGTGTTGTCTCCTTCAAGGCCAGGTGGTACTCTCATTTAAAGGGGTTATCCCACGAATAATGTAAAGAATGAAAATCAGACTTCATATAGTACATGACACCCTCTTTCTAACAAAGCTAGAACCAGCCCTGTACCTCACATGGATCCAGAGATCTCCCCATTCCTTGCTCTGCTGGATTTATATCAAGCTGACAGCTCAGGGGAGTGTCTTTTCTGCTGCAGCTAAGGAGGCGTGTCTCAGCTCTCCCTATCACAGCTCAGGAGGCAGTTAAAAGTTGAAACTGAGCATGTGCGGCCTGCTCAGTGACCAGATCAAAGAAATAAGAAATTAAGTCACCCTATACAGATACATTTTATTGAATCACTCAGTAGCTATACAAAATTTTCAATGACATGCAATTACAAAAGTATTCAGATCCAGGTGCTGGTTTAAAAAATGTAGAATATTTTTCGTGGGACAACCCCTTTAAGCTGAAGCTGGTGGAAGTACTCTTACATATCCAGCTGATGTTTCTATATATTGCCCTTCCAATGACAGATGGTACTCCCAGCAGTGCCAGTGATACCTTATCCAAGTTTCATTGCTTCCCTGGCATGCACAACATTGGCACTATCCAGTGCACTGCCATGCATACCAGAGAAACTGCTGCCCACCACGATGAAAACAAGAAAGAGGAGTTTGCCACCATCTTCCCTCCACATCATTAACGAAATAATCGTTAATTAATCGTTATCGAGGTAAAATGTTCAATTAATCATGATTGTGATTTAGGTCATAATCGTTCAGTCCTAAGTTGAATACAATGTTGAAATATGAGCCATCAGCTGCTCCTTACTGCAGTGAAAGATATGATTTGTTCGTCATGGGATCATGCGCCAGGTGAGTATGACCTACGTGGGGGCTCACCAGGTTGCATTATACTGTATCAAGGGCACGTGTAATGGGCATTATAGGGTATGAGGAGAACAGCAGAGGGCAATATGTGTGAGGGGCACATGTGGTCAGCATTAAGCTGTAGGAGGGGGCACATCTGGGGCAATATATTGTTTCAGGGGCACATATAGGGGCATTATACTGTGTGAGGGGCACAGCAAGGGGCATTATACTGTATGCATGCACATATGTGGCATCAAACTGTGTTGTAGGCCCATAAGGGAGCATTACACCATGTGGGGGGCACATAAGGGGTCACGATATAAGCAATGCGTTGGGACAGAACTTAGCTGTGCTACACGGTGGAGTTTAGCGGTGCCATAGGGGTCTCCAGATATAACTTTGCTTCACCAATGTCAATCTACAATCTGTTCTGTGTCAATCTGCAGCAGGTCCCTGCATTCATATGCACAAAATTGTTAGCTTCAAACTGACCACCCCATGCTGTGAAGATGTTAGAGAAGTTTCATTTATAAAAGATATACCAGCTGCTACAGAACCTCTTTGAGAACCCTATCATTGGAGCAGGCTGCTACTTGTAACACAACATATGTACAGTATATCTTTTATGTATAGACCTAAACAGAGTTGAGTAATGTATATTGTCTGTTACCGTACCTAAATCCTTCCTCCTCTTCAGCTCATTGATGTTGCCATTAATGTCTTTGATCGCTGCAAAGGCTTCCTGTAGCGTCTTGTAGTCCGGGTGACATGAGGGAGTGGAGTTCAGCAGTTCACAAAGCAACAGGGGATATTTCATTACTCTCTGGATTGGCTTAATCATCAGAGATCCCATGTCTAGCAGATTTGGTTTTCCTCTATGTGATAAAAATAGGTCTGCGTGTTACACTGAGCAGCAATATGCAGTATTTTAAGACAATAAGAAAATTAGACATTAATATAAACTAGGCAGTACACAGTGTCGGACTGGGGTACCTAGGGCCCACCAGTAAAATTTACTTTGGGGGCCTACCGTAGGGATACATAGAAATAATCCAATAATCTTTTTATATGAACATAGGCTGGTTGAGGTGCTGTACATTGAATATATGTAGGTAGTGCAGTAAGTCTACTGTGTTATGTGCCGCTTGTGCAGGGGGTGGGAAATTAGGGGCCCACCGGGGGATTCCCCTGTACCCCTGTGGGCCAGTCCAAGCCTGACAGTACAGTTAGTTATTAGTGTTTAGTTATTAATATGATGGATGTCTAGAAGAGGGGAAATTGGAAGCTCCTGGGTTACCATGAAAATCAGTAACATGACCCAACTGATATTACAGATGAGTTATAGTACTGGTCTTTTGATATGGGCAGAGTGACCTTTTGTGCCCCCTCAAGCTCAAGGGTAAAGCAACCTCAAACCTCAAACAAAAGCTGTCAATCACTGATAAGCGAGTGTGAACCCACTGTACCAACTAAACGGTTTGGCATGGGGCTGACGCTAAGGGTTTTCACATGGTTTTGGTGCACATTTCCTGAAATTAATGCAAACTGGTAACCAAAAACTGCAGGGTTTTCAGAGCGAAGTTTCATGCTTTTGCAAAACTGCCGCAGCAAAAAACACAGGAAAACTGACCCATGTGACTACAACCTTAATGCTAACCCTTTTTTTTAAAAAAATGGTAGTATAAAAATACTTACTGCTCTCCATATATTTTTCTGTGGAGTAAAGAGAGAGAATGGATAGAATTAGGTTAAAAAGCTTTCTATCAGTAAAAGAGTAGAAACAATATCATGATGTCAAATACAAACATGAATTCCAACAAAATTATATAGACAACCATCGTGGCTGAGTTGTTCTTAACAGCATTTAGAGATATGCTTTACAACAGCCACATAAGCACAATAGACAGAAGCAGGGGCGTAGCTATAGGGGAAGCAGGGGAATCGGCTGCTTTGGGGCCCCAACTCAAAACGGGCCCATCCAGGAGAAGGACTAAAAGATTTTATTGTCAGGGCCCCCTCAACAGCATTATACAATGACATTATATACAGTGACACTGTAGATAACGTATGCAGCGGCTGCTGAGCCTCGTCTGACTACTCACAGTAGAGAAGGTTGAGAAGAAGCTGCTGGTGAAGGAGGGCCCGTTCAAAAATTTGCTGTGGGGCCCAGTCATTTTTAGTTACGCCACTGGACAGAAGACGTTAATAGCCAATGGGAAGGTTTTCTAGACATACTATATTGTCATTGTGCAGGGAGGGGGAGTAGTTAAAGGGGTATTCTCATCTTAGACAATGGGGGCATCGCTAGGATATGCCCTCATTGTCTTATAGGTGCGGGTCCCACTACTGGGACCCGCACCTATATCGAGAACGGAGCCCCCAAAGTAAAGGAGGGCGCACTCCGCCCTCCATTCATTTCTATGGGGCTGGCGAAAATAGGCGAGCACTGGCTCGGCTATTTCCGTCGGCTACATAGAAATGAATTGGAGCGGTGGCCGCGCATGCGCAGTGCGCTCCCATTCATTTCTATGAGAGCAGCGGGGGAACTGCGCCTGGTGGTGGCCAGACCCCGGGAAACCTGGGGTCCTCCACACGCAGCGTTGCCCCGTCCGATCTCGATATAGGTGCGGGTCCCAGGGGTGGGACCCGCACCTATAAGACAATGGGGACATATCCTAGCGATATGCCCCCATTGTCTAAGATGAGAATACCCCTATTTCAGTGAATACCATCTATTTTCAGTGATCGATCCTGTGTCATGCAGTCAGATGACTGCTGAAAGTGAGTGATCTCTAAAGAAAAGCAAGTGTCAGCATATTATTGGGCTTGGTGATCCGTGTGAAAACTGCAGAATTGTTTTCAAGTATAGATTGACATGTAAAACAAATCACTAAAAATGGGTAAAAAATGTTTAATTTAAAAACTTGATTTAAACAGTAGGTGATTTTCTGATGATATGTTCTCTATATAGTAAAGTAGTGAAAAATGTACTGTACACCTGTAAGACCCTATGAGGTTGTATGTTTTTACATAAGTTCAATGACTGGCATCATCCTATAGAACAGTGTACAAAAAATGATGGTATATTTAAAAATAAATTTTAAATTAATAATAAGCATGATTATTATATGATTCCAAGCAGTCAATGTTGTGGGTGCTGAGCTACAAGGGTTTCAAATGCACGTGGCTCTGCACATAACCTTCTGAAAAACACATAAAAATCATGTTATCCCTTAGAGACCATGGTAGGCTGAGCACACACGGAGCACAGTGTACCACATTCTATATTTAAATCGTCTTAAAACAAGACTTTTCCTATAACAGTAGGCTAAGAAATATTTCCCATAATGATGTATATCTCTCGATCAATATCTTGCACCTAATTAACCGCAATGGGTGAGTCAGGTTTTCTGAAATCAGAACTTTTAGGGGAATTTTTCCTTGTCACACAGCACTTAATCTTCTAGACGACGGACGGTGTCTGGAAATATTACGTTTCACACCCATCAGTATAAGCAAAAAAACAGATAAGATAGTAGAAAGCAAGAATCTAAATGAATGTTTTATTCATGTAAGTACCAGTCATAGAAAGTTTCATGAACTAAGAGGGTGATCTTTTTCCACTTCTGTCTGAAGCTATAGCTAGATTCTTCTCCAGGCCTACTGCCTTGTTCCCTTGAGGAAAACTTCGATATGTAGGTTCTCCTTAAATAAATATGTACTGTATGCATAAATAGCAATATAGTATTGTACTGGATTAAGGTCTAAGGTCTAATAGGTTAATTCACATAAACCCTTAGACTCAAAGCAAGAGATTGGCTTCAGAGTCAGCTCCAAATGGAGGTTGTCTTCTGCTGAACCTTTGAAGGGCCTTATTGTTTAAGAGCCTTTGCAAGCTGAAAATCCATCAGGAGAATGTACCTACCTAATCAGGCTGCCTGCGTCTGCTGACAGGGAGAATGATGAGAACATGAATGATATAGAGCAGTGTTTCACAACTCCAGTCCTCAGGACCCACCTGTCAGTCATGTTTTTAGGATTTCCTTAGTATTCAGCAGGTGATATAATTAGTGCCAGTGTATCAGGACTTACCACAGGTATTCATTCTGTGGTATATTCTCAAATCATGACCGGCAGGTGGGCCCTGAGGACTGGAGTCGAAAAACACTCTCTGCTCTGCTAGATCAGTTGACAGCTCAAGGGGAGTGTCTTTTCTCCTGAAGCTAAGGGGGTGTGTCCATGCTCTTCCTATCACAAATTAGGAGACAGTTGAAGGATGAAACTGAGCATGTGCGGTCATCTCAGTGAGCAGGGAAAAGAACAAACAGCAGGTGGCACTATACAGATACATATCAGGGGCGGACACAGACAGCAGAGGGCCCCTGTGCAAGCAACGTACCTGGGCCCCCTGACCTCCCCTGGTCATAACCCCTTCTCCCCCCACTCAGCCCCTCTGACATTTCATGCTCCGATGCTTTCCCTTGTTTACATTTTTACACTGCTAAGCGGAGACAACACTGGCACTGATGGGCGGCTTTACAGGCTAGTTCGGCGCTAAAGCCTGTTCATTAGTGCCGGTGACGTCACAGGGCTCACTGCTAGGCAGAAGTCCTCCCTCCCCATAGTACCCCCAATGGTAATAAGACTCCCTACAGTGACCTCCTTTCTAATAAGCCCCCTATAGGGCACCCCTAATAGAAATAAGGCCAATCTATAAGGCACTTCTATAGAGCCCTCAGTAGTAATGCCCGCCACCACTGCCCACAGTATTTATAATGTAATTATAATGCCTCCTGCTGTACCCCCTAGAGTTCTAATATTCTCTGTAGTGCCCCCATAAATTATAATGCTTGTCCTCTCCCTCCAGTCTTCTATACCATGCAGTCCCAAGTAAATAACATCACTCCTCTTCCTCCAGTCTTTTATACCATGCAGTCCCATGTCAATAATACCACTCCTCTGCCACCAGTCTTCTATACGATACAGTCCTATGTAAATAACATCACTCCTTACCCTCCAGTCTTCTATAATATTCAGCCCCTCTAACATACAGTCCCAGTTAAATAACATATTTCCCTATCACTAAGCAGGGAGGAGGTATAATGGGGAGAATCACATCGCTCAGCATTAGAGATGAGCAAGCATGCTCGGCCGAGCATGCTCGAGTGCCATTTTTGCGTATTTGCGTACGCATTTTAAAATTCGTACGCTATTCATACACATATTTTAATCTAGACGCAAATGCGTACGAATAGCGTACAAATTGAATTTGTACGCTATTCGTACGCTATTCGTACGCATTTGCGTCTAGATTAAAATATGCGTATGAATAGCGTACGAATTTTAAAATGCGTACGCAAATACGCATAAATGGCACTCGAGCATGCTCGGCCGAGCATGCTCGCTCATCTCTACTCAGCATGTCTCTGGCACTTACATTGCATCACAGGTCTCCACTGCTCTGCACTGGTCACATGACGGTGACCTCATCACAGGTCCTACCACCACTACCACTGCAGAAAAGATCACATGACTATGTCATCGCAGGTCCTTCAATTGTGGAGTATAGTCAGAAAGGGCAGCAGATTCACAGTAAGTCCTAATCAGGGCCCCATACCCCACACCTCTGCTGGCACTGGGAAGGGCCCCCCTCCCTCTCTGGGCCCCTGTGCAGCTGAACATGCTGCACAGGTAGTATGTCTGCCCTTGATACATATTATTCAATAACTCAGTGGCTATGCTAAAGAATTAATTACATGTAATTACAAAAATATTCAGATCCAGGTGATGGTTTGAAAACTGTAGAATATTTTTCGTGGACAACCCCTTTAACCACTTCCAGACTGGGCCATTTACCCCCTTCCTGACCAGGCCTAATTTTGAAAATCTGACATGTGTCACTTTGTGTGGTAATAACTTTGGAACGCTTTTACTTATCCAAGCCTTTCAGAGATTGTTTTCTAGTGACACATTGTACTTCATGTTAATGGTAAATTTGAGTCGATATGTTTTACCTTTATTTATAAAAAAAATTAAAACATTAACCCCATAAAATACTCATTAATTGACATTCCCCATATGTCTATTTTATGTTGGCATCATTTTGGTAGTGTCATTTTATTTTTTTAGGAAGTTAGAACGTTTAGAATTTTAGAAGCAATTTTTGAAAATTTGCAAAATCAACTTATTTAACCACTTCCGTCCGCCCGTTGACTATAAACGTCCGGGAAGTGGTTATCTATCTCTGAATGGCCGTTTCTAAACGTCCATTCAGAGATAGCAGCTGCACGCTAATCGTGCAGCTGCACAGTGGGGTACCTGCTGTCAGTGACAGCAGGGTTCCCCAAAGAGAAGGCAGGGACCGTTCCCAGGGGTCCCTGCCTTCTAGATCGCTGTATACACAGCGCTCAACGAGCGCTGTGTATACATATCAGGAAGCACTATTGCGCTTCCTGTTCCGGCCCAGCGGTCACGTGATCGCCGGGGCCGGGAGAGTGCAGGAGCTGCCGGGTCTCTCATAGACCCGATCAGCCCTGCACTGAGGCTGTACAGCATAGTATTATGCTGTACAGCCTCTCTGGGGATGTATTTCCCCTGTAACTGGGGCTACTATGTCAGCCCCAGTTACAGGAGAAATCAAGTGTAGTAAAAAAAAAAAAATAAAAAAAAAAAAATAAGTGAAGTTAAATGTCCCCCTGAGGTCTTGTATTACCTTATGGGGGACACAAAGTGTAAAAAAAAAAATAAAACAAATAGAGTATTATATAAAAAAAAAAGCACATATATATATAAAAAAAAATAATTTCCCCCCAAATATTTCATTAAAAAAAGTTACAAATAAAAATAAATAAATAAGATAGACATATTTGGTATCACCGCGTCCGAAACGACCGGCTATATAAAAATATCACATGATCTACCCCATCAAGTGAACTGCGTAAAAAAAATCTAATAAAAATTAAGCCAAAACAGCTTTTTTTGTAGCATCACCTACCAAAAAACATAATATTAAGCAATCAAAAAGTCGTATGCATCCCAAAATGGTAGCAATAAAAACGTCACCTCATCCCGCAAAAAAATTAGCCCCCACACAAGATTATAGCCCGAAAAAAAAAATGGCTCTTAAAAATTGCAACACAAAAACATGATTTTTCTTCTAAAAATGCTCTTATTGTGTAAAACGTAAAAAAATAAATAAAAAATAGACATATTTTGTATCGTTGTGTCCGTAACAACTGGCTCTACAAAAATATCACATGATCTACCCCATCAAGTGAACGGTGTAAAAAAAAGTATAGAAAAATGCCCCTAAACTGCTTTTTTTTTTTTAGTTAACCTCCCAAAAATTAGATTAAAAAGTGATCAGAAAGCCGGATGTACCCCAAAATGGTGCCAATAAAAAGCACAGCTTGTCCCGCAAAAAATAAGACCTCACGCAGCTCAGTCCACAAAAAAATTAAAAAGTTATCACTCTTACAAACCATGACAAAAAATTCCATGTTAGAAAATGCAGATGCTGCTCCTCCCCTTCTGAGCCCTGGCGTATCCCAAAATAACAGTTTACGACCACATGTGGGGTGTTTCTGCAAACTGCAGAATCGGGGTAATAAATATTGAGTTTTGTTTTGTTGTTAACCCTTGATGTGTTACAGGAAAAAATTATTAAAATGGAAAATCTGCAAAAAAAGTGAAATTTTGAAATTTCACATCTATTTTGCTTTAATTCCTGTGGAATACTTAAAGGGTTAACAACATTTCTAAAACCAGTTTTGAATAGTTTGAGGGGTGTAGTTTCTAAAATGGGGTCATTTATGGGTGGTTTTTATTATGTAAGCCCACAAACTGACTTTAGAACTGAACTGGTCCTTAAAAAAGTTGATTTTGCAAATTTGCAAAAATTGCGTCTAAAATTCTAAACCTTTTACTGTCCTAAAAAAATAAAATTACACTACCAAAATGATGCCAACATAAAGTAGACATATGGGGAATGTAAATTAAAAAGTATTTTATGGGGCATCACTATCTGTCTTAAAAGCAGAGAGATTGAAATTTAGAAAACAGTGAATTTTTTCAAATTTTCGGTAACTTTTGGATTTTTTTATAAATAAAATTAAAACTTATCGACTCAAGTTTACCATTAACTTGAAGTACAATGTGTCACGAGAAAACACTCTCAGAATCGCTTGGATAAGTAAAAGCGTTCCAAAGTTATTACCACATGAAGTGACACATGTCAGATTTGCAAAATTAGGCCTGGTCAGGAAGGGGGTAAATGGCCCAGAGCTGAAGTGGTTGAGGAGCAGTTCAGTTCTGAAGTCACTTTGTGAGGCTTACATAATAGAAACCACCCATAAATGACGACATTTTAGAAACTACACCCCTCAAACTATTCAAAACTGGTTTTAGAAATTTCAAAATTTCAATTTTTTTTTCAATTCCTAATAATTGGCTCGTATAATCAAGCAGTTGAGCAGCCAATGAACGAGCAAACGCTTGTTTGTTATCTGATGGGCTTCTTTCATCAGGATGAAAGATGACCGATTATTGTCAGCACATCTTCCAGCGTAATTAGGGATGTGCTGCCGATAATGAATATAACAGAATGAGGGAGGAATGACTGCAGAAGCAATCGTCTGTGTAATCAGGCCGGTGCAAATTAGCGTCGAAGGAGGCTCCTGTAATCTCAAGCACTACTTTAGCAAAAAAAGCTTTTATTTATATTAAAGGGCCTTTTACATAGTCCTCTTTATGATTAGTTATAATGCATATGGTCAAGGTTAGAAAGATTTCCAGGCTAAAAACATTATGAAACCAAGTAATCACCACTAATAACAACAATAATAATAATGAAAAATAATAGGTAGTAAAACATTACTAGGTCAAAGTCTCTGACATATATTCTCTTCTATGTTCCATTTACCATCTATTTGCACGGTAAGCAATTAAAAAATAATCTACAGTGTAAAAAATAATCAAAGTCTAAAGAAGAAAATTCTATCTATCTATCTATCTATCTATCTATCTATCTATCTATCTACTATCTATCTATCTATTTATAAACTATCTATCTATCTATCTATCTATCTATCTATCTAATATCTATTATCTATCTATCTATCTATCTATCTATTTTGTAAAGTGGTGATATTATGTACATTGATGATCTATGATCGTCAATCATTTATGTTTTATCTGCATTGTAACAGAACAGTATTAGAATAAACTCTGAATGGGAGCTATTGACTAGTCACATGGTGGTGTAGTAACAGCAGGTGTCTACAGGTGGTGCCATGTCCCTTAGGAAGAATGTTCTCCATATGTTTCAATGACAAGGTATACTCCACACAAAGCAAACAAAACGCTCTTCTTTCATTATCCCTGTTACAGGTAGACATTTGACTAGCACATATATATTTCACTAGCTGTTTTTTTCTTTTCGTGGTGCTACTATGTCTGTATTGTGTGGGAAATAACTGGTTGCAGGACAAGACTCAGAAGCTAAACCTTCCCAGTCATGGATACTCAAAGGTCCACCAACTGTTTGCTTTGACAGATTGTCTTTGTCTTTCTCTCTACATTTTTACTGCTTTCATCTGCTTTATATCATGTATTATATATCGCTACACAAAAATGTAGTAAAATCAACATTTTGGGGATGACTGGTACTAGAACCCCTTTTTACAATAATACCCTCTGTAGTTATATATAATTATTCCTTCACAGAGTCTTGGTTTCCAGTGACTGTAATAAATGGGTTTTATTGGGCCTATATTTAGCTGTTTTTTGTCATCTGCTGGCACTGAAAATAATATAGTGGGTGAAACCAGAATCACACGGTTCCATCCACTGTGTAGTGTCTGTGCTGGGGTTCTGGAGCTCAGCTTCTGTTGAAGTTAATGGGACACAGCGGACAAAGCTTCCCATCCACTGTATATTTACCGGCAGCTGTCCTAAAAAGCTGCTCATTGTGGATGCTGGGTGTCCCACCAACTTGATACTGACGACCTACCTGAGGTCATGAACATCTAAGTCCCAGAAAACCCCTTTAAAAATGCCATGCTTTACAGAAGGCATGAAGCAGGGTATCCCATGGTTTACTGAAAATACTAATATCAATACACATCTATTCAGTTTGAATAGACGTAAATGCTGCTTTAAACCCCCCCCCCTCCCCATGCACCTGTGCATATGAAGTACAAAAAATGAATAGCTCCTCATAGGGAAAATGCTGGCTCATTATGGCATCAATCTCCCAAAGAACCAACATATTTTTATGATACTTCACAGTGAAAAGGAACACTACCATCAAACTTTTTTGTCACATATTAATATATTCAGTGTATTTTTTGTGTATCCCTTGTTTGGACTTTTACCATGGCAAACTGTCTGGCTTGACTTTCTCAGTCAGACCATTCACTGTGGCCAGAGAGGGGATGGAGGATGAGTGACTCAATTACAACATCACACATTATACTTATAAGCGCAATGATCTTCTGTGGGCATCTTTATCTAGGCCTATAAAGACATCAATACAGCTGTCATACTGTTATCTCATTTCTACTAATCTACTATTATACTGGCAGATAACTTCTCTTCACAGCAGCAGTAAACTATATAATGGTTTACTTGTCTATATAGTAGTTTTATCTCTTTGTGCTGACTGCTACAGAAGGACAAGATTTTGTATTTCATTTTCAATGGTATAGTACTGCCAAAATGAAAAAAGAGCAGCTCAAAAATAAAAAAAAATGTTTTCTAGTAATATTAGCTTAAAAAACACCCCTTTCTGATGGAAGTGTCTCTTTAAAAAGCTTTTAATAGGAACAGAATTCCCATACGCCTTGTGGTAAAGCCCTTCTTTTCTGTCATTCAGCATCAGATAAAAGCATATTCTATGTTGAGCATCTATTTAACATATTGTTCAATGCCCGCAATTCAACATAATTATCTTTTTTTTCTCATATTCTTTGATTTCAATACCAGCCGGGCTGTGGTGTCAGAAAGAGGCACATTTTATGCTCTCAAAAGAGAACGACATATTAAAACTATGTGAGAAAGGCTGGGCTGTTCCTGTGATGTGGTTGGAGGCAGCCGATTGTTTGCTTTGGGAAGAACCTCTGCAGGCCACTGATCAATGTACTGTGAGGAGATGTATAGGACGGATGAGCTTCAAACCATACCAAGGTTCCTATAAGTTGTCTTTTGTGAAAGATTCTACAAGCTTTGAAGCATAGGTCATTTCAAAACCCATCCCCCACTATCCCCCAAGTACAGAGAGAATCAATTGTTCTACACTTTAATTGAAACTATAAATATGGTTTTATCATAAAGTATCCATCTATGACTATTATTGACTATTACTAAAACAAATATGATATTCTTTAGTCGGGAAATGAAGGCTCATATTAGTGTATGAGGTATTTGGTCATCCAAAGCATAAGATGCTGATTTTGTCAGGTGTGTACATAAAAACGTTCATTTCTGATAATTGGCCCATGTTAAAAAACCCTAATAAGGGTGTTCGTACCATAGAGGCATGGAGGACCATCCATGGTTGGTCTCAATTCTTTTGCTACTGGGTGGAAAGAGCCTATGAAAGTCTCTTGTCTCCAGAGGAAGTGCACTGTCTGCAAACAAGGTGTGGGTACCGTAAATGGTTCATGGAAAGGGGTGAAGGGGAATACAGATACTACACCCTTATGTCCTGGGAAGAAAAAATTTAATCCCTAATGGGAGACTCTTTGCTATAAGACCCCTCTCGTCTATGTATGCCACTGTACACCAAATATAAAATTCAGTATAATCAATACAACACCAATCTGGTTGCTCTAATCTCCAGATAACAACCCAAATTCAGTCTGAAATTTGTCAGGTGATCGGCGGTACCCTTACTCAGTCCTATTATCAGGAACGGGCATTCATAAAAAGACTCATTCCTGGTAATTACCCCGATCCTTGGCTCATGTAAAAGAGCTCAAATAATAGTTTATGTACCATGTAGTTGATATTAGGCACCATGCAAAGATGGGGGCCCAGTCATGGTTGGTCTCATCTCATTTGTTACTGGGTGGAAAGAACCTGTGCAAGACTCTTATCTCAATAGAAACTGCACTAAAGACAAGATGTGGGTGGCTAGTCTACGGAAATCTATGAACGAATATACAAACACAAGACCCTTCTGTCCTGGGTATGAAATGGGACAATAATCTGATCTGTGCAATAAGCCTCCTCTCTTCTATTTATGCCACTGTACACCCATATACAAATCTGTATGTGTTGCTGTAGTCTCCAGATACTAACTTAAATTCAATCTCTACCGTTTCTTTTCACTTTCACCCCTTTTACATGATTATTGTGGCTCTGCTGAGATGAATTTTGGAATTCAGGTCTCCAGTGCATGTATAATGGGGTGCACTTGTCTTTGATGCAGGTAAATGCAAATATGAATGCACAAACTGTAGCAGAACAGGGCACTTTGGCTGCAGCAATCACGTGCAAGGTTTACTAATGTTCTTGAAGAATCTCATTGATATGTATAATATAATAATGTGACTGGAATTAATTAGAATCATAAGAATAATAGAATTTGAATAACAAAACCCCATAAATCTCTATAGGAACTAATAATGAAAAAAAATAATCAGTGCCATTTGTAGATTTATGTTTAATGTCATATTATTCTCAAGAGGATTGTTTCTAAAGCTTCATGAGCACTTTCTTCGGTAAAAGAACTTGCAGAACAAGCTGTACACCCTGCATTTTATTCAAAAATCACATGAATTTTTCCATTAAAAAAACTCTGCCGTGGAAACCATGACAGAATTTCGAGACTGACCCTTAGGCTAGGGCTACACGGCGACAGTTGTCACGCGACACCCGTTGCGGTCAGGATCCCTGAGTAACGGGGATCCCATAGAAATAAATGGGATCGCCGCAGCAGTCTCAAGAAAACCGTGTTGCTGCCGCGGTGATCCCATTCATTTCTATGGGATCCCCGCTACTCAGGGATCCTGGCTGCAACGGGTAGCCTTAGCCTGATTTCTGCTGTGAATTAGCTTTTAGCGTGCTGCCTGTAGCTTTAACACCATGGGGAAGAACAGGGGACGTGAGACCTCCATTCTGCTCTCTTTCTACTAATGATGATGTTAAAGGGGTTGTGTCAACATCAAAGGTTATTTTAATAGAATTCAGTTTGGAAAAGTAGTTACCATATTTTTCGCCCTAAAATATTTTTCATTAAACCTCAGATCAGACCACCAATCAGACCCCCAATGTTAATAAGACCCTCAATCAGACATCAGATCAGACCCCAATCAGACCCAATCAGATAAGAGTCCCAAAATAAATACCCCCATACCTCAGATCAGCCCCCATGCCTCAGATCAGACCCCCATGCCTCAAATCAGCCCCCCATGCTTCAGATGGAGCCCCCCATGCCGCAGATGGAGTCCCCATGCCACAGATTAGCCCCCCCCATGCAGCAGATGAGAACCCCATACCGCAGAGCAAATAAAAAAAAGTCAACTTACCTCTCCTGCTCTGAATGCAGCAGGCTCCCAGGATTCAGCTCTCTCTTCTTCCTGCTGTCGGCTGTGCTGTGGCCCGCCACGCACAGCGTAAGGTCACAGAGAGTCCTCACACAGTGCGCAGTCACAGCACAGCCGACGAGAGAGGACCAGGAAGTGGTAAGTACAGAGACCATGGAGCGCTGAATTCACCACCATAACCATTAATATTCGTCCCATAAGACTAAGTGACAATTTCCCCCATTTTTTGGGGAAAAAAATGTGCCTTATGGAGTGAAAAATACGGTACTTCTGTATACTTCTATTTACTTCTATTTACTATCTTTTACAAAAATGCTCCAGTTGTAAGATATTCTCTTTACTGCATTACAATGGCATCTCCTGATGTGTTATCTGTACAGTAATGTGCATGCTCATTTGCTGAGATGTATGAGTATGGTCACGCATGATCAGATGCATGCTTTAACTGCAATCAGCTGTATCTAGCGTTGAAAGTTGTGACAATTACAGGAAGAAAGCTGCAGCAAAATGCATATACCCCTTGAGCTGTAACAGGGAAAGAGCTGCAGCAAAAAGCACACATCCCCTGAGAAAAGACAAGTTACCTGAGATGCCAGTCTGGAGAAAATCTAGAAAAGTAGTTGAATGGGGAGATCTTTGGATCCATGTGAGGTACAAGGATGGTTCTAGCTGTGTTTTATAGTAGATTGTCATGTACTATATAATATCTGAATTGTGCTCCCATATAGCACAGTGTTCAATGCATTTGAAAAGTCTTCAGACCCTTTTACTTTTTTCATATTGTATGTTGCAGCATCGCGCTCAAATATGAAAAAAAAAAGTTTTCCACCATTAATCTGCACTCAATGATGAGAAAGTGAAAACAGAATTTTGGAATTGTTTGCAAATTTACTGAAAAGGCAAAACTAAAAATCTGCATGGACATAAGTATTTGGACCCTTTGCTATGACACATCTTTGAGATGATCGACACCTTGATTGGAGTCCAGCCGTGGTAAAATAAGTTGATTGGACATAATTTGGAAATATACTCCTGTCTATATAAGGTCTCACAACTGATAATGCATATACGAGCAAAAGCCATGAGAAGGAAAGAACTGCCTGTAGAGCTCAGAGACAGGACTGTGTGGAGGCACACATCTGGATAAGGGTAAAATATTTCTGCTGTACTGAAAATTCCCAAGAGCACTGTTGCCTCCATAGAAGGAAGAAGTTGGGAACAACCAGGACTCTTCCTAGTGCTGCCTGCCCCAGCAAACTAATCGGGGAAGGGCCTTGGTAAAAGAGGTGACCAAGAACTTAAAGGGGTTCTTAAAGTTAAATTTATTGATGACCTATCCTCAGGATAGATCATCAATATCAGATCGGCGGGGGTCCAACACCCGGCACCCCCGCTGATCAGCTGTTTGAAGAGGAGGCGCACGCCGTACCAGCGCTGCCGTAACACGGGTAGTGGTGAGTAGGTGGAATTACACCTAACCGCCCCATTCATTTCAATGGGAAGGATCGTTCCTATACAAGTCTATGGGAGCGATCCTTCCCATTAAAATGAATGGGGCGGTGAGGTGTAATTACACCTACTCACCACTACCCTCGTTACGGCCAGCATGTAAACAGTGATGAGGAGGCAGCGCTGGCATGGCGCGCACCTCCTCTTCAAACAGCTGATCGGCGGGGGTGCCAGGTGTCGGGCCCCTGCTGATCTGATATTGATGACCTATCCTGAGGATAGGTCATCAATATATATAACTTGGAGAACCCCTTTAATGGTCACTCTGGCTGAGCTCCAAAGATCCTGTATGCAAATGGCAGAAACTTCCAGAAGGTCAACCATCACTGCAGCACTCTACCAATCTGGGCTTTATGGCTGAGTGGTCAAAATGAAGTCCTCAGACACATGATGAAGTTTGCCTGGGATTTGTAAAAAAGCTGTGAGAAACACAGTCTGAAAAAAAACCAAGATTGAACTTTTTGGCCTAAATTCCAGGAAACCAGACATTTTACCTGCCCAGTACCAACCCTACAGTGAAGCCTGGTGGTGGCAGCATCATGCTCTAGGGCTGTTTTTCAGCAGCTGGGACAGGGAGACTGGTCGGGGTTGAGGGAAAGCTGAATTGAGCAAAATACAAGATTAATTCTTAATTAAAACCTGATCAGACTGCTCTGAACCTCAGACTAGGCGGAAATTTCACCTTTCAACATGACAATGACCCTAAGCACACAGCCAAGACAGCACAGGGGTTGCTTTAGGACAAATCTGCAAATGTCCTTGAATGACCCATCCAGGACCCTGACTTGAATCCAACAGAACTTTTCTGCAGAGGCCTGAAAATGGCTGTCCATCAATAGTCCCCATCCAACCTGACAGAGCTTTAGAGGATCTGCAGAGAAGAATGGCAGGACTCCATAGACTGCTATGGGTGCCATATTATGGCATCCACGTAACACGGTGGCTGCTAATGGTCAATGATAAAAAGCCCTGAGGGACATTTCACTAATAATACACATAGATAATGCTAGTTTAAAAATACCCTTTAAATTCCATGATCTCTTTTCTGATCAGTGTTCTTTCTCTAAACTATTACCCTTTTCAGTTTTGGAAAGGACCTGATGAACCTTACTAGTTACTGTCCTTGGTTACCAGACGTACAAACCAAATGCCTAAAATGTTCAGAAGAAACTATAAAACTATATTTGCAAATGGTCTTACTTTAATGATTGTGTACACTGTCTTAAATACTCCTTCATTTCTGGGTCTTTCTCGTAGGATTCAAGTAGAGTGTGGGCTTCATCATGGTGATAACAGTAGATCTTGTACACTTCTTCTAGTGGACATTTAATCTCCAGAAATAATTCACCTGCAGACAGGAATTAACACTTCTGAATATGTCCTGCCGTCATGATGTGGATATAATATATTACTAGCTACCGAGAACTAGCAGGTTTAACATGAATTACACACAATGAAAACATGAATTAAGAACCTTTCCAGCACTTCACCATTTTTGGCTTCTTTCTTCTTAAAGAAGAACTCCCGCAAAAAATTTTATTCTCTGACCTGTTAGAAAGGTGCATGATATAATCTATAGTGAATGTCATTTTCTTATCAGAGGCTGAAATTGTGAGTAATAACCTCTCTTCTTATTGTAGCTGGGTCATGTGACCTCCCTGACCTCCAACTGACCCAGGACAGCAAGCCAGTAACTGCTCTATTCATTCCTATGAAACTGAAGCTCCCATAGGAATGCATAGAGAATTAGACTTCCTGTCCACACATAAGTCTCTGTGTGAGTTGGTGGGTCTAATTGCTGGTCACATGACACAGATAAGAAACTTCAGGATTATATAAGTCAAAAATACAGACACTGGTAAGAAAATGACATTCACTACAGATTACATCATGTACATTTCTAGCAGGACATGGAATAAAATTTTTTGCGGGAGTTCTTCCTTAAGGCAGTGCGAAAGGATCAGGTAGGCATGGCTAGCCCCTATTGTTAGTCTAAGCAGAACTCTGCAGCGCTACCTTATCTATCCTATTATATCTATCTATCTATCTATCTATCTATCTATCTATCTATCTATCTATCTATCCAAAATTAGGGCAGCACTGTCGGTGTAAAGATGTGCGGAGTGTCTGCCGTTTAGATGACGCCAATCATCTGTTGTATGCAAAAGGAAAAAGCAGTGGCACATCCAACTAAAGTGAAAAAAGTAGTTTAGCAAGGGACTGAATACAAACAAGTGTGAAGTATTTAAAGTCATAGCCTAATTTACATACATGATTAGTCATTAAAAAGATACACGATTTGTGCAAAGAATGAATGAACATACATTACAAAAAAAACATAATTGTCTTTTCCAGGTTAAAGTGCAGCGAGTGTGAATACACATAGCGCATGCGCGCCTTTTCGATTCGATAAAGCAAAATACCAAGTCAGCTAGTAAAAAAGATGTAGGGAGAAAATATAAAAAATAACAACGTAATAGAGACATCAGCGAACCAGCAGCAAACCATTATATAAAATAAGCAAATCTAAGGACTAGTCACGTCTGATCGCAAGGCTCAGGAAACCAATGTAGGGCCGGGTGGTGCCGCGGTCTAACGCACACACTCAATTTTAGCTCTAATGGACATTGTTCACACGTGGTGCTATATATGTGGGCGATCAGTAGACATGTATCTCTATTACGTTGTTATGTGTTATATTTTTCCCTACATCTTTTTTACTAGCTGACTTGGTATTTTGTTTTGTTGAATCAAAAAGGAGCGCATGCGCAATGCGTATTCACACACGCTGCAAGCGCCATTAATACTCATGCTGCGAGCACTACTTACATCTCTATACCTTTTGCATGTTGAGCGGTTTGCAAGTGATCTACCCTATGTTGCTATGGGCAATCACCATTACAGATAATTATAATGACATGTAGAACTGACTCTATGTTTATAAAGGGCAGTTTATATTATGTACCTGGAAAACACTATTATGTTTTTGTTATAATGTATGTTTAATCATTCTTTGCACAAATCATGTATCTTTTTAATGACTAATCATGTATGTAATTTAGGCTGTGCCTTTAAATACTTCTCTCTTGTATGTATTCACGTGTTTGATAATAATCCAGTAAGAGGCCTGAAACATCGCTACTCGAGTGAATAAAGGACACTACTTTTTTCATGTGGCTTTTTTCATCTATTTATCTGTCTATCTATGGTATATCTATCTCTCTATTATCTGTCTATTCTATGCATCATCTATATCTATCCATCTAATTATCTATCTATCTATCTATCTATCTATCTATCTATTTATTTATCTATCCATCTAATATCTATCTATCTATTTATCTGTCTATCCTATGGTATATCTATCTCTCTATTATCTGTCTATCATCTATGCATCATCTATATTTATCTATCTATCTATCTATCTATCTATCTATCTATCTATCTATCTATCTATCTTTAATCTATCTATCTATCTATTTATCTGTCTATCTATGGTATATCTATCTCTCTATTATCTGTCTATCATCTATGCATCATCTATATTTATCTATCTATCTATCTTTAATCTATCTATCTATCTATCTATCTATCTATCTATCTATCTATCTATCTATTTATCTGTCTATCCTATGGTATATCTATCTCTCTATTATCTGTCTATCATCTATGCATCATCTATATTTATCTATCTATCTATCTATCTATCTATCTATCTATCTATCTTTAATCTATCTATCTATCTATCTATCTATCTATCTATCTATCTATCTATTTATCTGTCTATCTATGGTATATCTATCTCTCTATTATCTGTCTATCATCTATGCATCATCTATATTTATCTATCTATCTATCTTTAATCTATCTATCTATCTATCTATTTATCTGTCTATCTATGGTATATCGATCTCTCTATTATCTGTCTATCATCTATGCATCATCTATATTTATCTATCTATCTTTAATCTATCTATCTATCTATCTATCTATTTATCTGTCTATCTATGGTATATCGATCTCTCTATTATCTGTCTATCATCTATGCATCATCTATATCTATCTATCTATCTATCTATCTATCTATCTATCTATCTATCAACCTTTATTGCAGACTGCTAGCAATTAAAGGGGCTGTCTCATCTTAGACAATGGGGGCATATCACTAGGACCTGCACCTATATTGAGAACGAAGCAGGGAGCTCTGTGTCTGGAGGACCCCGGGTTTCTCGGTGTCCGGCCACCACCAGGCACAGCTCTCCGATGCGCCCATAGAAATGAATGGGAGCGTACCGCGCAAGCGCAGCCACAGCTCCCATTAATTTCTAAGGAGTCGATGGAAATAGAAAGCCGATGGCGGACCCATAGAAATTAAGGGAGGGCGGCTGCGCATGCGCAGTGCGCCCTCCTTTACTTTAGGGGCTCCATTCTCGTTATAGGTGTGGGTCCCTAGCGATATGCCCCCATTGTCTGAGATGGGATACCCCTTTAAATCATACACTTCTGGTAGGAATAATAGAAGAGTGGCACAACATAGAGTCATATGCTCCAGGACTGTTAGTACATGGGGAATGCAAATAGTTACTAATACAGACATGTCAGGAGAGGGGACAGGTTCTCTATAAACCTGCGTTGATAAACTAGCTACAGAATATGGCTTATCGTCGCTCATTCCTGGCTAAATCTGCTCATGTAAAAGGAGATGTTAACAGAATCCTTAGTTAATGGCAATAGTGATAATCATACAAATACTGCATTTGTGTAATGTAACATAATATAAAGAACAACATATATAAAAACATAGTTCATGCTGAAAGTCAAACAATGGATGCAGTCTAGAATTTATAAGGAACATCTACATAAAGAATAATCACATATATTAATATTTTTCTTGGCTCCACTTGAAGACTCCTTGATGGGCTTAGAGTTACTAGTTGCTGACATCTAACAATGTGCAGGACTGTTTCACTTGTGTAATGATCACATACTGCTTAGATGAAAGAAGATGCAAACATTGGCATTGATCATGTAGAGGAAGTGAATACAAGGCACTTACTATTGTATTGTGATTGTCCATATTGCTTCCTGTGCTGTCTGGATTCATTTTTCTATCACATTATACACTGCTCGTTTCCGTGCAATCCAGCATCGGTGGCCGTGCTTGTACACTATAGGAAAAAGTTGTGGCCTATGCACATTCCTCCAATCCCAGCCACCAGGGAGGCTGGCACCTTATCCTATGGTGTGCAAGCACGACCACCACTGCTTGTTTTAGGGTGGTCATAACCATGGAAACAAGCAGCGTATAATACAATTTAAAAACTGAATCAAGCCAGCAAAGGAAGCAATATGGACAATCACAATACATTAGTAAGTGCCTTGTATTCACTTCCTCTGCATGATAAATGCCATTTTCTGAAGTGAGATAACCCCTTTAAGCTCTTGTGAAACTCCAAGTATGCTCACAGCAGCCGGAGACGCACAGGTTGGAGACCTACTTGATTTTTTATCATGTTTTTTTGCTACAGTATGTCTCTTCACATAAAGCTACATATATTCACTTATATATAAAAATAAAAAATACTCACCTTATCCATTTGCTCGCTTAGAGGCAGTCGCATCTTGATTGAAGACACCGGGCAAAATCTTGTCCGGTGATGTGATGACATTGTCCCCGTGCGAGATTTCACGCAGTATCATCAATAAAGATGGCCACGACGGCCTGGTCGCTTGCTCAGGGATGAGGTGAGTTTGTATTTTTTTTTTTGTTTTTACTGCCGCTTCAGGAAAAATTTATTAGTTACCGCAAAACGCCAGGAAATTCGGCTTAGCGGCAAATTGAATTTTGACTTCGATTCACTCAACACTAGTTATAGCATTATTCATTAAAGAGTATTTTTCCACATAGTGAAAGGATAAACTTTCCTTCCAAGCCCTCATTATTATACATTGGCATTGAGTACTAGGGTTACACTGTGCGTCTATAGTACAATAGGCTCCCACCATGCAGAGTTCCTTTGTGTAGTGAAAACTAGGAGCTGACATGAGATCATGCAGCATGAAAATAGATACCTGCTGCATATGTAAGGAAAGAAAGCTTACAAATACCTATCACTTGCAGCTCCGGCTCCACATCTGTTGTGGCCTCCTCCAACAGGGACACCATTTTGGCTGATATCTGGCAGACGGACTCAATGTTACTGAATAGTGCATCCACATCAAAGCGTTCTGACTGGAGAAGAAAGGTTCATAAAAAAGGCTTATTAAGACAATGATACACATTGTACATTGCTTATTTCATTCAACCTAAACTAAAAGTAAGTCACGCTCGTCCATAGCCCCTAATCCATTGTGTAGAAAAGTTATAACTCATTGGGGGTAGCAGGGTTGGACTGGGAACTTAAAGTGGCCCTGGAAAAAAATACTAAAAGTGGTCCCATTTTGTAGTCTGGTCCAAATTGATGAAAGGCATGGCCAGCAATACCATATTGTGGCACATTATACCACCCCAACAGAGCCAAATACCACAGTCCATCACAAAATACTGCCCAAGAAGCACAAAATAGAAAAACTTCCACTGACCAGCCGAGAGGAGGGCTCAGGCGGCCCCCTGGGCATCAGCCCACCGGGAAATTTCCCTGTAAGGTCTATGGCCAATCCGCCCCTGGGGGTAGGTCAAATTACTCCGAGGGTATGGCCATACAAACTAGGTTCTTGATGTGGTTTTGAAAGCAAAAATCAGGACAGATACGACTTCGTCTCTTTTTAGAATTCACGTTGTGTGGCCATACCCTAAGCCTCATGAAGCAGCTGAATTTGAATGTTGAAACTAACGATGGGCTTTGGATTGTTTTCTAAGTATTAGCTAAATATTAGCTGTCCTGACAGATTGGTGGGGATCAGACCTTGTGGACCATTGCCAATCATGAGAGTGAAGGGACCGAAGTTGATTCTGCCTTTCTCCTGCCCAGCAGCACTCCCATCCACCCAATCTTCAGGGAAATACAAAATAGCTCAATTTAAGGGAATCGAGGTGTGTTGCGTTTCCATGCACAGCTGGCGGATAAGAACAGGATAAAACTGTGAAAGAGCCACATCTCTGCAGCCCCTAGTTGTGAGAAGATCCCTTTTAAATGGGTTGCTCTACCAGAACTTCTCAGATGCTCAAAAGCTGAGATACCCATTACAGGTTTAGCTAGTAGAATGTCAAGCGACATTCTGTACACCATTCATTTGACAGCCATATAATACATGGTTGCGTGGCCTCAAAGGGTGAGAGCTGCCCTTTCCAGCAGCTATCTTTGGTTATTTGGTTATTATAACAGGGGTTGACCTGACATAGTGGCCACATTAACTTTCCGTACTGTCTTCAATCTGGAGTGGAGACTGACCTCAATAATTGGTGGCAGCTAAGTCTGTTTAGTTTAAAGTGGGATTTCATTGATTGGGGTTGCTATATTTAACATCTAACACTTCTTTCACGTGCCCGTGATGACATCTGTGACAAGATGGTCAGTGTTTCATCTCTGAAGATGTCCGTGAAGGATCCATGTGTATGTTTTTTGCCCTCCGTGTGTCATCTATATTCCACATACTCCATGTGTTCACGTGTTGGGTGCGGTGCTGCGCGGCGACCATTGTTGCCTTGGTGCTGTGCTGGTGGGTTGGTGGAGCTCAGTGCCAGGGTGGCTTAGCTGGGCAGTGGGGGCGCTGTCTGACTGCTGGGCTCTGCCGCCTATTGGTATGGTGCTGTGGCGCTGGTAGTCGCCGCGCAGCGCTGCGCCAAATATAGAGTAGGTTCCCACTCGAGGAGGCAACCTTGGCACGGTGAGTGGGACTATGCTTTTTGATCAAAACGTATGCTAATGCCTCATGTGTACTATATGACATAGGGGTAGTATACCATTAATTATGCTGAGAAGCAATTACTTGATCAAAACATAGTATGAGGATGTGCGATCCAGATTCATTCTTATTTTTGGATACATATTCCACGTACTCTGTTAGGCTGAAAATTAATTTCCAGAGCAAACAGTCTGTGAAAATCACTGACAGAGCAGACCTAATTCATGTTGTGTCACTGGTTTTCATGGTCCCATAGACATCAATGGGCGTGTTTGGTCCACATCACAGACCAAAGTAGTGCATGTCTCTGTGGCTTTTCCACTGACCCACAGAAAATCACTGATGCAGGGACGGACTGGCTTTTAACTCTACAGGGAAATTTTGTGGTGGGCCGATGCTTAGGAGGCTGCCTTAGCCATCTTCAAGGCCGCCAGCCAGTACATAATGATCTCATGCTCTCATCATTAATTAATGCTAGAGGTATCAGATACTTATGCACCGGGCTAGCAGCCATAGCGGCCCTCTTGATTTCAACTGTATGGCTGTCCTCATGATGATGACACTGTGAAATACTGAAGCGGGAGTGGCAGTATTTTGTGCTGTACTGTGGTATTTAGTTCTACTGGGTCAGTATTTTGAGCACCATTGTAGTATTTGGTTCTGCTGGGGCATTATTTTGCTCTGCACTAAGGTATTGCTGTCCCTGCCTACTTGTGTTGATCCTGCCTACTTGTGTTGCTCTGCCTTCTGTCAATTTTGATCTGCCTACAACATAGGGCCACTTTGAGGTTTTTTTCAAGGGCCACTTTGCCAGTTTGCCCTTGCACTGATGTGTAAATAAACACATACAAATCAATGGGTACGTGTGCTGTGCAGCACATGTCTGTGATTCACTCACGTGTGAAAGAGACCTAAATCTTTTGAACCCATTGGTTTTATGCACATGTAAAATTAATGATATGTAGCTTAGTGTTTCCACCAGGGTGTGCAAATCTGTATCATGACGTATTTTCTGTGACCATAGTAATTCCAGATTTATTTTGCAGGAAGATTGGCAGAACAAAACTAATGTATAGGTTCACCTTTACCACATGTGAACATGCAAAGCAAGGACAAACACTGCAGTAAGAAAAATTACTCACATGGTGTTGTCTGAGTGGCTGGACAACCTCTCTAATGCAGAGTTCCAGATCAGTCAGATAATCTTTTTCTGTCTGTAATAGCTCAGCGATGATTTTGGCCCTTTTGTCCATCTTCCTCCTGAGGAGCTCCTCTTGGTCTTGCATTGGGGAGGTAGGAGCTGATGCTGCAACATTAGGTGCCATCTTTTCTGTATTTAGTATAGAACATAAAATCAGGAAAGGTTGACTAATATTGCTATTATATTCATTACAACAATCCCTAGTATCACTTCTTTGGACCATTGTACTGTGCAACTTCAGGGGAACCTGCTTCATAAGGTTTCCCCCAAATTAACACGTATGGCATAGTAATGTGATAAAATGTTGTTTGGAAAGGATCTGAATGATGAAACTGATCTTCTGATCCCGAGAATGGGTTTCAGGGTCCCCTGTTGTGTATTAGCCACATGTCCTTGATCACTTTCCATCAGAGTCTATGAGAGATAGACTGTAGAAACCTTTCCCCAGACTGTAATGGCCACCTATAAGGAGCAATAGACTGCATATTGGATAGTTACCTATAAACGGGTTTTTCAAGTTCTGCAACTTTATAACCATACAAGCGTATCCAGCCTAGCAGCCACTTGTGAGCTAAAAAACCTGGACTGCAGTCTAGTATATTTTACCTATTCTGCTACTTTTTATTACCTCTATGAAGAATACGGGAATCTTATCTGTGCTACAATGGTGAATGGTGAAAACCAAGGTAAATTATCTTAACACAATCCTCGCCTTCAGACTCATGTGTTTAGTTTCACACTAGCGTTTACATATTCTGGTATTGAGCTCCATCATAGGGGCTCAATACCGGAATAAAACACTTCAGTTTTGTCACCATTCATTTTCAAAGGGGACAAAACTGAACTGAAGACAACGGAATGCTCCTAAAACCATTCCGTTCAGTCTCCAGACCAGAGAGCAAACTGCAACATGCTGCGGTTTGCTCTCTGTACTGGGGATCCGCAGGTGAACTGCACTCCGGCCCCACACGTGTCAGACACTGTGTTGAGGAGGAGGGGGGGTTACTTACCTGTCCCAGCAGCTCCAGACCTGTACCAACAGCTCCAGATGAGAGGGACACTACAGAGGAGGAGGAAGGAGCGCACAATGGGTAGATTCCCCACAGCGCCCCCTGCTGGAGGGAGCTGAGAGGGAAAAGTGCAAGTGTGACACACTAGTAAACGGATCCGTCCTCCATTGACTTTCAATGGAGTTCATGATGGATCCGTCACCTTGCACTTTTCCCTCTCAGCTCCCTCCTCCCTCCAGCAGGGGGAGCTGTGGGGAATCTTCCCATTGTGCGCTCTGTCCTCCTCCTCTGTAGTGTCCCTCTCATCTGGAGCTGCTGGGACAGGTCTGGAGCTGCTGGGACATGTAAGTAACCCCCCACCTCCTCCTCAACACAGTGTCTGACACGTGTCAATGCCACACGTGCACCTGCGGCAGCACGGATCCAGCGGGACCCTTCACCCGCCGGATCCGTGCTGCCGCTAGTGTGAAAGTGGTCTTACCGACAATTACATGTATCTGAAATTGGCATATTGGCATTTTACAATTACAGCAATGATCTTTGCAGGTTCCGAGAAGTGGCTTTCAGAACAGTGTTGGACATTGAGAACATGATAAAGGAACTGTTGTGCTCCACCAGTGCCCATGATGTGAAGAGGCAACCCTTTTCTCCTGCAATTCCAGGAATACTTCACAATCCCAGCTGGTTGGTAATGGCTTGAAATGCAGTGGGGAAGGTTAATCAATCTTTTACACCGCTAAAGCTGCAGGTTACTATCATTTACACCAGAAACTGGTTGAAGTCTACACCAGCTCCAAGCTGGCATAGAACTTAGTTTCTGAAGCATGGAAAACCAGATGTTGCACCAAATTCATTGAGGCCTGTGCCTCTTAATAAATTTGGCAAATCTTATTACAGTGCACAGTCTCCCCCACTGTGTCCTGGAAATCTTACAAATAATTCATCAGCAGCTATTTACTGTGAACCACCGTCATCATTGTAGAGCACAAAAAATATTTTATTATATTTAAAACACTAGAAGAAATTGGGCACTTTTCTTTATATTGGCACTGCCTGCAGCTGGATTTATTATTTTTATTTGGATATTAAGAATGTGCTTATATTGCTTGGCACACATACACTATTTATCGGGGTTGCTGTATCTGATAAAGCAGAACACCTCAGCACTTCCATGCTTCATCTCCTTTATTCCATTGGTCTTACTTTAAAAACTGAAAAATACATATAGAAATCTGTCCCGGAGATCAGCCATGTCCACCCTCCTCCTCACAATCCTGTAACAAGTAAGAAAACTAGCTGAAGCAAAAGCCTCCCTGCTGTACTCTGTCTTCAGTAGGACAAAAAGATCTTCGTCCCTTTTGCTAAGCCCCCCCCCCCTATTGACCCACCAACTGAAGATGGAGCTGATCAGCAAACGATGAACTCTTTGTTCTATGCAAGATTTATAAAAGACTGGGGGCAACTATATTTCTCATTTAATTTAAAAGGGTTTTCCAAATTTTTTTTACTGATGAACTTTCTTCTGGATAAGTCATCAGTATCTGATCGGTGGGGGTTCAGTGATCAGCTGTTTTTAGAAGGCAGCGGCGCACCTGTGAGCACCTTACCAAGCACATTGTTGTACATTTAAAGTGACTGTGCTTGGTATTGCATCTCAGCCCCATTCACTTCAATAGGGCTGAGATGCACCTAGGCCATGTGATCAATGAACATGACATCACTCAGCCTAGGAAAAGCAGACAGAACTCTGTGGCACTCACAGGAGCGCTGCTGCATTCTCAAACAGCTGACCAGTGGGGGTCCTGGGTATTGGACCCCCACTGATCATATACTGATGGCCTATCCAGAGGATAGGTCATTGGTTAAAAATAAATCTCAGAAAACCCCTTTAATGATTCATTTCTAGGTTTAGTTTCAGCTCGCCAATGATGAATTAAGCCAGTGTAAATTTCTGTTGGTTCAGGGTGTGTGAAAATGAAATGATGTAATCTTATCTTGTTATTACAGAAAGTATAGAGGACACAATGATCAAAAAACAATGGTAGTTCTCCAGACAATTAGTGTATACTAGCATGAAGTTTAGCTGGAAGATAAGGTTCAGTTTTGGAAGGTGTTTACTGCGGAAACAGCGAGAGGTGTAATGCTGAAAGCTATGTCCTGGGGTGATATGAGCTCATGCTTTCCTACACACCATATATGATTTTAATCACTCTTTTTATTTTTGAGTCATGTAACTTCCTAGTCAAACAATAAATGTATCTTATGTCACGTTCCTTAATAAACCTGTATACAGAGAAGAGTTGTCCAAACATGTTAAATTATTGGGTCCTGATTTATCCCTCAAATAGGTGTTTCTAGACAGGTTTATGAAGCTGATGTCACCAAGTTTACTGAATATTTATGAAAAAATAACACAGATTATTCATTTATTAAAATTTTTATTTAAAATTAATAACTAAATCAATATTTAGGACTAGACATGAGCGGATCAATTTGTAGGAATTAATTTGTCATATCAAGCAGTGTTCTGGACCTGCGATGGGGTGTCCCTGAAGCTGAGGACACACCCTCTGCCACTTGATTGACAGGGCCGGACATCTCAGCCAAATCTTACAATCTTGTGTACTGGTTCTGAGTACCAGCGCAAGCGCAGAGACTCTGCTTTCGCTACTGGGACTACTATGCTACAGTGTAATAATATGGCATTAAAGCATCTGCACAGACTCCTATTTTTTTTTTTTTTTAAAAGGATTGTATTACTAATTTCAGCTTCATTCAGTTATATTCTAGGCTTATTAAAATCTGCTATTATTATCTGTCAAATATCTGTTGGTATAAGATGCACCAAATTCATAAAAATAAAATCTACAACATATAAACTAGAGTAGATTTGATATATAATTTATGCCAGATTCTGTTATGTAAATTATAGTAAATCTGTCAGGCCCCACCTACTTAATGTAAAAGTGACAAGAATGGTATAAAAATGGTAGATTTCTGACCAATCAGACCAATTCAGTCTGTAACATATATGCTGTTACATGCTAAAATCATGGCTGTAGTAAATGGTGGTTGACAGACTTATTACAGTTTGTAGGGCTAAAAAAGACATCCATCCATCCAGATCAGTCTATCCAACAAAGTTGATCTACAGGATGGCAAAACACCCTCATGAGGTATAAGTCAATTTTCCTCATCTTCCTTCCCAACTCTAATCAGGTAATCAGAATTACTCCCTGGATCAACTATTCTTCTCTAGAAATCTAATAACTATAACCTGTAATATTTTTCTTAATAAAATACTACATTTAAGGTCCACTCCTTGCCTTAAGTCTTTGGCCTAGGTTCCTTAAATTCTTTAGGGCCTTCCAATTCCCTCTAACTTTTTCTTTGTTACTGCTCTGCATTAGAGAAGTTGACCAGCCACTCAAACAACACCATGTGAGTAATTACTTTTTCAAAGTAATGTAGACCATGAGCGCTATGTTCTTGCCAGCCAATCTCGGTTATCTATCAACCCGATCCACAATATATCGCACTTGAGTGCCAGGAAGACAATATAATGTTTGACAGTACCGGTCTTTGTGACTGATTTCTGTTGTACGCCCATAGTGCCCCTCTTACTGGGGCCGACATTCCCCTGGCTGGCCAAGGGGTATCTTACTGCAGCAGTGTTACCCTTGAACTAACAGCTCCCTCCTCTGCCAGCTTGGTGAACTAGATGGGGTGTACTAGATCGGGTCAATCCCTGTACTGTGTTCACACAAAAATCCACCCTTAGCTTTCTTCTCTTTTAGGAAGGAAAGCTAATTTGCATATCTTATACCTAGAAGCCTAGAGGAGCGTTGCCTAGCCCATGAGACTCCTCATTCCTATTTGGTGTTCAGGTGCTCTTCATAAGAAAAATAGTAACCCCCAGATCCTGACCAAGGCTTCTCAACTAGATATGCCTGTTCTTTCTGCTCTGCATCGATGATGGACAATCTAACTTATGCTTCAAGGCCTGTTTAAAATGCTAAATATTGATTATTGGATTGATACCTAACATCGGTTTGGAAGGAAAGCTAATTTGCATACCCAGAGGAGGACTGTCTTGACTTGTCACAAAATGAATCTCTCTCCCTCTCTCTCTGTCCCTGACCAAGGAAAACGCTTCTTTTTTTCCGAAATACGATGGACTCTTTTTAGGTCCACATCAATAGCGGTAGCAAGAGTGACGTCACCAAGCGCTCTGTCTGAGAGCACGCTTCAGGCATAGGAGAGGTGCCACCAGCCAGGGCATACTCTGTATAGAGTGAAACTACATCGAACTGGAGGAGTATGTCAAACGGTGAGATTCCACGCTATTGCTGGTACATCTTGCAAGTCAGGTAATTAGTGGTTACCACACACCCCTAATATTCCCTAATTTAGTATCAGTACTGTATTGCTTGTTGTCTGTCATTAGGTTTAATTGTGCCAATGATGGAGCCCGATAGCATGGTAACCACATATAGTGAGTACGTACAATTTCTGTTATATTTTAGCCATGTTGAAACAAATACTTTGTGCTTATGCAATTTCCTCTTATTCAAGATTTGTGTGCAAAAAATATTATAATTCAGGTCCCCCTGAATTCTTGGAGATTGATTGCTTTTTTTTTTCTTGGCTACTAAGCAGACGATTTCTAAGGCTATAGCCTGGAAGAAGAATTTTCTGGATTTCTCTGAGATCAAGAGATGATTAGACTTTTATATGATTAATCAGAAGCTGACTACTATTCTAGCAGATTGTCATTACAAACTCTTAGAAATTTGGACCCCTTGGATCGACTACTCCCTTTCTGACTAGCATAACAGGGCACTTCTCACCATTTGAGTGTATAATTACTCAAGTCTCATTGTAACCAACTGAGACCACCATCCGGTGAGAGAACCCCCCTCCTGCCTCCTCCCCTGTTCATCTTGTGTATGTCTATTCTGAGTGTGTTATATATTGTTTGTGTCCTCTAATACTGATCGCAGTTCCTCCATTCATGATTGATTTCTTCCTCTTATCGTAATACTCATTTATCTTGGTGGCCTTATCGGCCCCTCTTAGAGGATTTTGCTATTGTTCAACAATATCATTTAAATCATTTAATGTTTACTGTGCTCTGATTGTTTAGTCTTTTTTCTTTTATACAATGTTATGGTCCAAAAAAATTTGAAACAAAAAATACAAAAGACTGCAATAGACTATTGTAAAAAAAAAATTATGATTCTTCAAAAATTCATGCGCATCATATTCTTAAAAGTAACTAATAGAAATGTTCTTTAGTTGATAGAACCAAGAAATGATTATGTAATGATGAGTAATATACTTAACTGGTTACATCTTCTAACACTTTCACTAAACTATCTTTGCCTTTTTACTTTTAACCGTGAAATAAAATCTTTCTTTACATCCTTTTACAGTATTTGTGCATTTGATGTGGTGTCTACGAGGTGCACATGTCTCAAGAGGTGACCATATTGCACCATTAAAGGGCAACAAACATAAAGGGGTCATTTACTATCAAAAATATGCCTATATTAACCATGTTTCTGGCGCAGATTGGGGCGCAAAGGTTATTTGCGCCACAATCAGTGACTTCTCCTCACTCATGCCAGGTCTAAAAAAGTGGGCGTGGAAGGGGATGCCTGTTTTACGCATAGAAAATAGTTTAAATTTAAGCCAGCAAGGAAGCTGTCTTACATTTAGACCGGCGGTGGATACGCCGAAGTTATGTAGAGGCCAGCGCCTCTAAGTAACTTCAGAGGATCCACCGCCAGCCAAAAGGCTTATTAAGACCAGGGTCTAAAACGCTGTTCTTAATAAATGACCCCCAAAGAGTCTCGTGATGTACACTGATGAATAATCTACACACAGAAACTAAAACTGTCACAAAAAAAGTTTTGTGCAATAAACTACTGTAACCTTTAGTCAGGATGACTTATTGGTCTGTTATGTAGCTATTGAGCCCTTACTTCAGTATTAATATATCTACCAGACAGATCTACCGATGTTCCTGAATGTAAATTCATACGTAACAAGTTCTTCAATATTAATCTAATGCATCTATTGCTTTAGACAGGTCTAAACTATATGGGAGCTCCCACACAAAAATGAAGTTGCTATAGCAATGAGGCACATTAAAGCAGTTGGGTGGAATGCAGCATCTAGAAATTATTGCTGACAAACGGCAATCACAGGAAAACATCTTCCGCATAAGGAAATTGCCAGTTATTGTAGAAGATAGAATTTGTAATCCATATTTGAACGTAATTTCTAGATGGATATCTTTGTGTGGTTATGCAAAACGAGCCAGCAATTGTGCCTCCTTATGAGTTCATGTGAATGCTGAGAGGATTGTTTTGGTGGACCAAGATGGTTCAATTTGCTATCAATTTGGGCCGTTTTTTGGCAGCCAAATTCAACCTCCACCCCCCCAGCCTGTTCTGTTGGCCAGAAATACATGCGTCTTAGGCTGAGAGACTGCTACTGGCCATGGCTGTTACACCAGCTTTGATAACTAACACTGATTTTCAGTGACTGATCACTAGGTCTACTAAAGGTAACAATACAACCTAGATATACCTGACCTATTTTTTGTAGGTCTAGTAAAAGTAACAAGCATCTGTCTAGCTATGTAAAATTTGCCTGTACAACACATCTTCCACACTGGAAAAGTCACCAGAACTATGGTACAATGGCTTATATATGTATATAACACTTCTGCATCACATGCCCTGAAAGGAGATTTCTCAACCACCTATGTTTTTTGAAAGTGCCAGAAGGGTTTTCTCATCTCTACAGATGACATATTGTATCACCCATGCCAAAGTAAACATCTATTCCTGCATGACTAGTTCTGATTGGGCCCCACAGCATTTTTTGAAAGCCCCTCCCACTCCAGCAACTTGTTTGCAACCCCCAACTCATGTGCAACCCCCACTCCCGTGGCTAGTCTATCAAGCTCTCAGGAGATGCCTGGCAGCCACTCCGTCCGTTTCCTACAGTGTCACTGTATATGATGTCATTGTATAATACTGTTGAGGGAGCCTTGACAATAAAATCTTTTATTCCTCCTCCTGAGAGGGCCCCTTTTGAGTTTTGGGCCCCAAAACAGCTGCTTCCCCTATAGCTACGCCCCTGCCCACACCAATGAGCACTCATTATCCACCAGTACCTACCAGTAATATCAGCCACATGTTATACATATGAAGATGCTTTATTTTTTTTTTAAATTTCACCACCCGCTCAACTGCCTATTTTGCCAACCCCCGAATTTGGTATATGTTTGATGTAATTTAAACAGTTTTTATTTGGACAGTTTAGTTTGGTCAAATTGTGCTTGAACTGGTCCAAAGGCACGGCTTGTGTGCAAAATGTTATCTTCTGTTTCATCAGACAAATACATCAAAAGCCTAAACAAATGTAGTAACGTGAGATTAGCTCCACCAAAGGACATCTAGATTAGACAGAGGTAAACAGATTCTGCCTTGCTTGACCGTCTGTGTCATCCATCTGTTTGTCCTGTACTACAAACAAGCAGAGCATATACTAGTGCACTACGCCATCATACTCGCCTAGCCAGTTTGGGCATATTTGGATATATACACAGACTGAATGTTTCCCACCAACTCTGTTTACTATGCGTGGCTGACAGGGCGGCTCATATAGCATGATGCAAATATACTCCCTTGGTACATACACTACAAGCACAAGAGGAACTACTATGTCATTTCTGTGTACTGAGCTCGGCAATAAATAACAATGTAATAGGAAATGACATCAGTACCTTACAGGCACAGAAAAGCTCAAGATAATATTTGCTGTAGCATGCAATCCTCATCATATTTCAGCTGTCTTGTCTGAAGAGCAGTAGCCAGAGAGTGAAATAATTAACCTGGCCGTAATCTGCATCCTTACATTGACCCATCATGAAAACATGAATAAAATAGGCTGGATGTATCTGTTTTATTCTATTGTTTCTCCTTTAGGCTACTTTCACACTAGCGTTTTAAAATTCCGGTATTGAGTTCCGTCATAGGGGCTCAATACCGGAAAAAAACGCTTCAGTTTTGTCCCCATTCATTGTCAATGGGGACAAAACTGAACTGAAGACAATGGAATGCTCCTGAAAGCATTCCGTTCCGTCTTCAGACCGGAGAACAAACCGCAGCATGCTGCGGTTTGCTCTCCGGTCCAGGCATCTGCACCAAGACGGATCCGGAATGACCCCCAATGCAAGTCAATGGGGGCGGATCCGTCTGGTGTGACCACAATGGTAACCGGAGTTCATGACGGATCCGGCTACACATAGACACATACAGACATAGACATACACATAAACATACACAGACATATAGACATACAAACACACATACATACTTACATGCTCCCCGGCAGGTCTTCAGAGCGGCGTAGGGACAGGTCGGCACGCACAGATGACGATTCCACCAGGCGTCCAGCAGAGGGCGCTGTGGGGAATCGTCACCTGTGCGAGCCATCCTGCTCCTCCGGTGCTCCGAAGACCTGCCGGGAGCATGTAAGTATGTATGTGTGTTTGTTTGTCTATATGTGTGTGTGTCTGTGTGTATGTATGTACTGTGTGACATGTGTGGGGCCGGAGCACGGTTCCGGCTCCACACATGTCGCTGCGGCAGTCCTGATCCGGCAGCACCCTTCACCTGCCGGATCAGGCCTGCCGCTAATGTGAAAGTAGCCTAAGACAATCAGTTGTCAGGTAATTCTGACACTGCTTATCTTTCCAAGTTCCCTCAAAGCCTGATAATGAAAGAGCACAGAAGACACAGAAGACCTTCCCTACTACATTTGCAAAACAAAAAACAAGATAAATCAAATAAATAAATAACAAGTATCAAAAATTAGTGCGTAATACTTAATCCAAATATCGTTTCCCGTTACCTAACATGTGCCGTTTGTAAGGCTACTTTCACATATGCATTAAAGGTATCCAGCAGGCTGTTCCGGCAGAGGACTTTGCTGTATCCAGCATAACTGGATAGGGCCATGCACTGCCACACCACATTGACTATAATGGGTTCTGGCAGGGACTTGAATAGTTTTTCACACGAGTGCCAGATTTTGGCCAGACACAAACTGGTGCATGTATGATGGAAAACTAGCCAGATCACCGCCGGATCCCATTATTGTCAATGAGCTCTGATTGGCAGTATATGGCTAGGCTATTCCTCTGATGTAACAGCCTCATGGATACCAAGCGGTTTCCAAGACTTTTATACTGATGACCTATCCTCTGGTTAGGACATCAGTATCAGATCTGTGGGCGTCTGACTCACAAGACCCTAGCCGATCACCTGTTTAAGAAGGTACTGGCGCTCCTGTGAGCACTATGGCCTTCTCCATCCTCACCAAGCACAGTGTTGTACATTCTTTATCGGTGTGCTTGGTATTGCAGCTCAGCCTAAACCGATGAACGTGACGTCGCTGGCCTACGGAAAGCTGTTAGAAAAGTCTCGGAAAACCCCTTTAAACATACTTTTTTAGAACTTAAGGTGATCATTTTCATTGACCACTAAGCCTATTAATATATTGAGACTTCCTGTTCTATAAAGATCACTTTCAGCAGTCATCTCATTATCATGACAATCAGAATTAAATGAAAGATAGCACCTCTGTATAGATACACATAAACTATAATAGGTGATGGTCACAGCTAGATGAGTCCCCTCCAGTCTATTTTATGGCGCATGTAAAATACATATCTAAATGCTGTTAACAACTGCTCAAATAATGGATGCCCTAATAGTTTTTGCATAGAAAATCTAATATACGGCAAATATATGCAATTAAAAAATCAAATTACAAAAAAATCTGAGTCACTATCTGGTTTAATTGGTAGAAAAAAATATATGTGACACATTCTATTGAACTAGAGTACATCACTCCAACAGGTAAGTAGGACTAAAGCACCAAGTTAAATAGTAACACTGTAACCTCTTCACAAGACTACCTATTTGCATAGACCACCCACTTATCCAGACCAGATTTCTTTTTACATATATTCCGTGTCACCAAATAGTATGCTAGAGAAATTCAAATTTTTATCAAACATCATCTGGCAACATACTGACCTTATTTGCAGCAGTCAGTAGTATGGAGTACTTTTGCAATCAAAAGACTGTAGTAAATTATAGTCCAAAAGTTGCTTGCTATTTTCCTGTGTACTTTTTCCAAGAAGGTGTTGTAGCATTAAGGTACCCATACACATCAGTCTAAAGCTAAAAGTATAGTTCATCGGATAAAATTTAACAATGACCGATGACATACTGGCATCATCGGAGAAGTCAACTGTGTTTGAAATGTTTGCCTGATATTCAGATGAAAGATATTTTGTTCAAAGAAAGATTGTTTGTGGATGAAAGATCTTTCTTTGATGGAGCATTCCCAGAAAGATCTTTTGTCCATCTCCTGGTTTCATTGAACATGTATGGCCAGTCTGAACAACTGTAACGGCCGATATGGATGAAAATGTATCATTCAACAGATGTTTATTCAACTGCTGTTCAACCATGAACCAACTTCTAAGTAATGCGTATGGTCACCTTTAAGAAACCTCATCATAATCTGCTAACCAGATAACTTGTTAGTATTGTCTAAGTTTAGTTGTAATCATTAAATAATTGTCAGTAAAAAGCCAACAGCTTTATTTTCTGTCAGAACACCCCATACTCATTGGATTGTCGTCCAGTCCCACCAAAATCATCAGGTTTGGCCAATGTTCATCTAATGTGTATGGCTACCTTAAATTCTGATTTAATAAAAAGGAAGAAGGACAAGGTTAAAAGGTTTGTCTCACTTCAGCAAATAACATTTATTGTGTAGAGGAAGTGCATATTACTTTATTGTGCATATTACTTCCTTTGCGAGCTGTAGTCAATTTTCCATCACATTACACACTGCTTGTTTCCATGGTTATGGCCACCCGGCTGCTCGTGCCTGTAAATTATGGGACCTTGATAGTGCCCATTGGCTTGTGCTTTTTCCATTAGTGTGCAAGCACGGCCACTGCTGCTGGATTGCAGGGTGGTCGTAACCATGGAAACAAGCAATGTGTAATTCGATGGAAAAATGAATCCAGCAAACGAAGAAAACAATATGGAAGAAGTGCCTTGCATTAACTTTCTCTACATGATAAATGCAATTTGCTGAAGTGAGACATCCCCTTTAAGGACTTTAATGGTCACATTCATTGCAAATAATGCACACACTTGACAGATTGCCAGGGAACTTCCTTTTTTTTAAGTATGGGATTCTGTAGACCAATATATCTTTGTGTAACAAGATACAGATAGAAAAAAGGGAAGAAACATTAACCAGATTCTTTATTCGCAACCTCTTTAGAATAATCACTAATTCCTCTATCCTCCAAGGTGCTTTGATTAACCAAGGTCGCCACATGTTTAACATTTTTATTTCTTGATGAAAGTAATAAAGATTTTACAGCATCTTACTAAACAAATAGACCACACATCTTATCACAGGTTTCTTTGGTAAATTATTTATTTACGTGTTCATACATAATTGTTCGCAGAGAAAGCATGGTCATAAGCAGTTCAGACTATACAGATCAGAAGATCTTGTTTGGAAGACACAGACCAAAAATCGCACAGATCATCGCTAACGCGCACTCATAGGAATGCTATTTAATGTTGATCTGGTGATGTAAATGCACTGTCAATTACCCGATGAACGAGCTTTGTGCGAATACAACAAGTCCTCGTTTCCTCACAGCAGATTGGGCTGTGTAAACACAATCTGCTGCTGGGAAACAACAAGTCGTTATGGGGAAGAGTAATAGCATTAGCCATCGCTCCTCCCCATCTCTAGAGGAGATCACTGCATGTAAATGGAGCGGTCTCCACCAGCGATCAACAGATTGTCAGGAAGGAGGGCTTCCTTTCTGACAATCAGCTGTAATATTGTCGCTGATAGATTATCTGATCAATTTCAGTCCAATCAGACCAATAGTTAGTATGTATAACAAAAGATCTGTGTGTGTAAACGGCCATCTGACCAATGATTGGTCAGAAAATCTGTTGATGTAGATGCACCCTAAAGGCCCCAACATATATTAGAGTACTAGAAAAAGTACCCGGTGTAGTATGTCAGATGTAGTGTTGCTCTATTTGTGTATTTATTGGATTTGTTCCAAGGGTGAGCAGGAGTCCAATCCATGCCCTTGTTTTTTTAAGTGAAATTGACAGTAGCCCTATATACCCCAGCAGTTACACACTCATTACCGTGACCTACACAGCTCCCTGCTCTTTAACAGTGACATAACACCCTGCCCCCTGAACAGTGTGTGTGTGTATATATATATATATATATATATAGAGAGAGAGAGAGAGAGAGGGAGATATGTGTGCATATCTCTCTCTCTCTCTCTCTCTCTCTCTCTATATATATATATATAATATTTGTGATATATTGTGTGTATGTCTATATACATGCATGTGCATAGGTGTGTGTGTGTGTATGTGTATACGTATATGTATATATATATAAACACACGCACATGTGTGTATTAAAGGTATCTGATCAGTCGGGGTCCGACTGCTAGAAAGGAACTGTGATCTCATTCTCCAGCAGTCAGATCCCCACCAATCAGATACTTATCCTATATCTTGTGGATTGGGGATAATATCTTAGGCCTTGTTCACATTTCCATTTTTCACAGCGTGCTATAATACAGGAGACTGGCAGAGAAAGGAGTGGGCAGAGGGTAGGATGGCTAGCTGGCATCTGCATGCTGATCCCAGCCTTTGCCCACTCCTTCCTCTGCCAGCCTCTTGTACTATAGCATGCGGGCATGCGGTACATGGCAGCCTCCCCTCTCTGCCCGCTGCTCCGCTGTGTACTAGTGCTAACTTTTGGCACTCTTACATATGCACACAAGCGGTGCTAGGATAGTCCTGGGCTGGTATTGGGTGTGTGCATATGTAAGTGTGCCATAATTAGCATCTCTGCCATCTGTGCAGGTCCTGGGTCCCCAAACAGCAGGGCACTAGACCACTGCAGCCAAATACTGGTTGCAGCAGTGATGTGTCACCTATGAAGCTTGTAAGTGGGTTCTGTGCCACACAGGTGACGCGTCACCACTGCGGCCAGTCATTGGCTGCAGCGGTCATGTGCCACTTGTCAAAATGGATGCTAAAAATTACTGTAAATACATTTTAATAAAGCGCAAAATAGCCACGAGTGGGATTTTCATGTGATGAGGGATTTGACAAGAAGTGTCTGTTGGCGGGGAGCCCCATACAAAAATTTGCTGTGGGGCCCAGTCAGTTCTAGCTATGCCCCTGCTTAACAGTGACCTATAACAGTGAAGCAAAATGAAGTGAAGAGTTGTTATGGAAACCTGGTGTAAAACAGTGTGTATGTTAAGACTGAAGGACCTGCGACCTTCTATTGGCTAATAAGGGTCATGTGACTGTGTGTATGTTAGTTAAGATATGAGTGAAGGACCTGCAAGCTACTATTGGGAAATAAGGGTTATGTGACCGTGTGTATGTTGATTAGGATAAGAGTGAAGGACCTGCAAACTTCTATTGACTAACACTTTTTAAGCCCTGCAGTTTTCAACAGGATCCCCAATAATCTAATGTTTACAGGGGCCTCCTGGCTGTCCTCTGACAGATAATGTCAGTGGAAATAAGGATCGAGTGCACTGAATTTCAACAACCAATCCTTTTGTTGTCCCAGAGATTAACTGTCACCAGAGATCTGGCAGTGGTTTTCTCTTCTCAGCCAAGTGGAGAATGTACTGTATGTCTATAAGGCAGTCGAGAGAGCTAGTTGCCATCAAATGTTTGGTCAGCAGCTATTAATAATGTATAGACACCTGGCAATGCAATTAAAAAGGTAAGTGTCCATACAGATTTTTCCATTAAGCCTGAGAGACAAGAAACTTCTTAACTGTTCATATATATACTCACCGGCCACTTTATTAGGTACACCTGTCCAACTGCTCGTTAACACTTGATTTCTAATCAGCCAATCACATGGCGGCAACTCAGTGCATTTAGGCATGTAGACATGGTCAAGACAATCTCCTGCAGTTCAAACCGAGCATCAGTATGGGGAAGAAAGGTGATTTGAGTGCCTTTGAACGTGGCATGGTTGTTGGTGCCAAAAGGGCTGGTCTGAGTATTTCAGAAACTGCTGATCTACTGGGATTTTCACGCACAACCATCTCTAGGGTTTACAGAGAATGGTCCGAAAAAGAAAAAACATCCAGTGAGCGGCAGTTATGTGGGCGGAAATGCCTTGTTGATGCCAGAGGTCAGAGGAGAATGGGCAGACTGGTTCGAGCTGATAGAAAGGCAACAGTGACTCAAATTGCCACCCGTTACAACCAAGGTAGGCAGAAGAGCATCTCTGAACGCACAGTACGTCGAACTTTGAGGCAGATGGGCTACAGCAGCAGAAGACCACACCGGGTGCCACTCCTTTCAGCTAAGAACAGGAAACTGAGGCTACAATTTGCACAAGCTCATCGAAATTGGACAGTAGAAGATTGGAAAAACGTTGCCTGGTCTGATGAGTCTCGATTTCTGCTGCGACATTCGGATGGTAGGGTCAGAATTTGGCGTCAACAACATGAAAGCATGGATCCATCCTGCCTTGTATCAACGGTTCAAGCTGGTGGTGGTGGTGTCATGGTGTGGGGAATATTTTCTTGGCACTCTTTGGGCCCCTTGGTACCAATTGAGCATCGTTGCAACGCCACAGCCTACCTGAGTATTGTTGCTGACCATGTCCATCCCTTTATGACCACAATGTACCCAACATCTGATGGCTACTTTCAGCAGGATAATGCGCCATGTCATAAAGCTGGAATCATCTCAGACTGGTTTCTTGAACATGACAATGAGTTCACTGTACTCAAATGGCCTCCACAGTCACCAGATCTCAATCCAATAGAGCATCTTTGGGATGTGGTGGAACGGGAGATTCGCATCATGGATGTGCAGCCGACAAATCTGCGGCAACTGTGTGATGCCATCATGTCAATATGGACCAAAATCTCTGAGGAATGCTTCCAGCAGCTTGTTGAATCTATGCCACGAAGAATTGAGGCAGTTCTGAAGGCAAAAGGGGGTCCAACCCGTTACTAGCATGGTGTACCTAATAAAGTGGCCGGTGAGTGTATATACAGGGTGGGCCATTAATATGGATACACCTAAATAAAATGGGAATGGTTGGTGATATTAACTTCCTGTTTGTGGAACATTATTATATGGGAGGGGGAAAACTTTTCAAGATGGGTGGTGACCATGGCGGCCATTTTGAAGTTGGCCATTTTGGATCCAACTTTAGTTTTTTCAATGGGAAGAGGGTCATGTGACACATCAAACGTATTGAGAATTTCACAAGAAAACAATGGTGTGCTTGGTTTTAACATTACTTTATTCTTTGATGAGTTATTTACAGGCTTCTCTTTGTTTACAGCCATTGACATGTCGCAGAGGTTAACACGTGAAGAGCGGATAGACATTGTGTTGATGTCTGGTGAACGCAGTAGTCATTGCAGACGATTTTAATGCAAGACACCGTATGAGACCACCCATCTCCCATGCTACAGTTAGAAAACTGCTTGCCAAGTTTTGTGAAACTGGTTCAGTGTTGGATTTGCCAAAATGTGGACGCATGAAAACTGTCACTAATGAAGAAACATCAGAGGCTGTCCTAGCTTCATTCAGCAAGAGCCCACAGCGTAGCACTTGCCGCATGTAACTGGAGAGTGGCATCAGTCGAACATCCCTTCGGCGGATATTAGCTACTCACAAATGGGACCCTTACAAACTCCAGCTGCTGCAGCATCTCATAGAGGATGACCCAGATCAGCGCACTGAATTTCCAGAATGGGCAAAACAAAAATTGAAACAGGACCTTCAATTTACACAGAACATTTTGTTCAGTGATGAGGCAAACTTTTATGTGAATGGTGAAGTTAAAGGGAACCTGTCAGCTCCGAAACACCCCCTGAACTAGAGTAAGTGTTGTATAGTGTAAGTGATGCTGAATCCGATTATGTAAGTTTTATCTTCATACTCACTTCCATTCTGACGCTGTGCTCCCACAAACCGGCAGTAAAACCAAACCTCCATTATATGAGTGAGCACCGGAGTCCACGGAGTGCATTTTACTGCAGGTTTGTCAGAGTACAGAGTCAGAATGCAAATAAGTATGAAGATAAAAATTACATAACCGGACTCAACGTCACTTACACTATACACCGCTTACTCTAGTTTGGAGGGTACAAATAATAAGGGCTCATTCAGACGGCCGTATGTTGTCCGCAAAAATGCAGATCAGTTTTTTTGTGGATTACATACTGACCCATTCTCTTCTATGGGCCCTTTACTTCCATTCCATGGCTCTGCAAAACAAATTAAACATGTCCTATACTTGTCAGTGAAAATCAGGACATAGCCTCATTGAAGTCTATGGGTCTCCAAAAAAATGGAATGCTAAACGTTTTTTTGCGGCCATGTTGAACTGTCCGCAAAAAAACGGATCTGTATTTTTGCCGACATCATACGGCCGTCTGAATGAGCCCTAAGTGTGATATATGATGATGGCCTCAAATTTATAATATGGGGCTACTACCAGCACTGCTAGCTAGTAATTATGAGTAGTAGTCTCGCATCAATGTAAATCACATCAGGTGTTTTCTAGCTAGGGCCAGAGACAGGAGGCTTATCTATGAAACTGACACTGAAGCTTATCCTGGCCCCGTACCACCCAGGACAGGGATAGAACATCCCCAGAAGCAGACCAGAAATGTAAGACAGAGTGGTGTAGAGAAAGTCCAGCAGAGATAACTTGTCTGACTAGTACCCATGCTCAGGAGTTGCCTCCAGCACCTGAGCATACAAACCCCAATTTGACCCAATGTGAGACTCTCCACAAGATGGATTTTGTGGAAATGTACCATAAATACTGAAACCTTTTCAAAGAATGGAGCAGAAGAGTTTGCCTGCCATAAGGGATAACTTCCCCTTTCTTTGCATTTTTTAATGTCTACACTCCATGTCTGATATGCTTATATCAGAGTTAGCTAGTGAAGTACGGATTGAGAAAGACTGCTTTAAAGAGACACCATTTGGCCTATTACAACCTGTGCAGCTGTGAAACCTGTAACATCTGTGAAAGTGCATTTTGAGAACAACTGCTGGTCTATCACATGATGAGAACTGTGCCAACCAATGGATTTGGCTTTACTCTGAACCTAGGGGTGTTATCCTGACAGCTCCCTGGTTTTCACCATTTGATCCCTACAGGGATATGGTCTTCGCTGCAGGGAATGCACCCGGATGCTACCTTTTGGAATGGTCTCTGTGTGGCTGGCTGCTAGCCCACGGTGAGGAAGGGGGGAGGGGGCTGAGACACCAGTTACACTGAGGGAACAGGCAAACTTGTAGTTAATAATAGGCCAAGATCAAGGCGTGATCCAAAAAACAGTCCAAGAGCAGGTAGCACAGGGTCAATATCCAGGAACTAGGCACAAGTCAGATCAGGTGGCAGAGGATCAGAGTCCAGGAATCAGGCAGATGTCTGTACACAGGTACACAAACAAATTATAGCTCTTTTGCAGATTCTAAGTCTAACCCAAATAATACCTATAGAGACTTATTGCTCAAGCAAGGGGTGGAACAAACAAACAGCCCTGCATACATGGGATAGATAATTAACTCATTCTTCAAGCAGCTACACATAGAACAAAGGGGAAGTTAACCCTTGCAGTGCTGCAGGGAATAGTTCCTTTAATACACACACAGAAAGACGCTTGCAGCCAGCCTGCAGCATAGAACAAAGGAGTCTGGCGGCCAGGCAGAAGCTTGGTGAGTGATGGGGCGCCCGTGCCGCTCTTAGTAAACAGCCTGCTGGTGTAAGATGGGACCAATTTATCAAGAAGCACAGACCTTGTGATAGATTTATTATATCTGTGATGACCATGCCCTACAAACTGAAACCTACACCAGCTAGGAGGTGGCAAAGGTTTCAGTTATAATTTACATTAGTTTTCTGGTGTAATTATAGTAAATATGTCTGGCCAAGGTTGGCCAATCCCCTTCTGCTATGATCTGCCCACTTTTAAAGAACGTGGCGCAAGCGGCATAAAACTTTGCAAATTTTCCACAAAATGCTGTGTATAAACTTTTGTACAGATGTACATGTTTGGTAAATGACCCCTACTGTGTTTGTGTGGGTTTTTTCCAGGTAATCTGGTTTCCTCCCACACTCCAAAATAGTACTGATCTTGTAGTTTGTTGGTGCTAATGAATGAAATATTAAAAAAACATAAAACATAATGTATTTCAGAAAGTCGGATTATGTTGGGAAGCTGAAGCCTCAACTATATTAAAGGGTTTTCTGGGATTTTAAGAAATGTGCCTAGAGCAGGAAATAGTATAAATTATAAACTAAAAAAAACCCTCATTTTTTAAATCCTCCTCTGCTCCAGCCACAGAGCTCTGTTTGTCTCGACCAGTCCTGTAGCCATGACATCATATACATCATTCACATGACTGTTGCAGCCAATCACTTCCCTCAGACATACATACAACTGTCACTGTTGAGGTCGCTGATTGGCTGTAGTGGTCACGTGAACTATATACATGACATGGTGGCAGAAATCACGAAGTGGTTAACAGTGTGGACAAGTTAGTGGTTTGTTTTTTTCTCTTTTATACAATTTCCTGCTCTTAGGCAAATTTCTTAAAATGACAGATGGACAAACAGCAAAATACATCTGGGCTTCAATGGCACTGCTGATCATGATAACAGAATGTGGCATGCACTTATCCTAAAACATTTATTTCCTCAGATTAGCACTGATGAGTCTATACGTCCCTGCAAAGAGCTGCTGTCGGATATTATTAGATGGCGTGTTTCTTACTGTCAGCGCGTTTTTTCACTAATGCTTTATACATTACCTGCCTATGTGCTTTGACTCTGTGAAAAGCAGAAGTGTGTTAGTCACATCAAGACAGCATGCAAATAGCCTTAAACAAGGAATGACTGATATTTTCCTATATTCCACGTAATGGTCTAATAGAAGCGGACTGTGTACAGAGGTTTGTGAATATGAAAAATGTGCATGATTGTAATATTACTTTGGAACATCCACCATTTGCTTATTCCATTTGGGAAATTATCTGTTTTTAGAAGCACAGCAATTTTAGTTATGGCCCCGATAGTGTTCAGACCCCAAAAAATAAAGTCACTTAAACTAGTCACTGGCATTCTGTTCGATCACCAAGGGGTAAGGCTTCCAGCCCCCTGTGGACCAGAAATGTGACGCCCCATCCATCGTCACAGTTACCGCTGCAGTCATTCACTGGCCTCAGGGGTCACATGCTATCCAGGGGCAGATTGGGAACTTGCCCTTGGAAAAAATACTAAAAGTGGCCCCATTTTGTAGTTGGGTCCAAATTGATGGAAGGCAGCAATATCATATTGTGGCACATTATACAGGGCCAAGTACCACAGTCCATCACAAAATACTGCCACCAGCAGCACAAAATACATCCCAAAAAACTTCCACTGGTCAGACATCAGAAGGGCCCAGGTGGAACCCTAGACATTGGCCCACTGGGAACTTTCCCTGTCTATGGCCAATCAACCCCTGCCCATGAGCACATGACCGCTGAGGCTAGTGAATTTTTATTTTTTACATAGGAGCAGAATACTGTAAAAAGTTTTTACAAAGTCATACTCACCACACTGATTCTCCACAATGCTTCTCAGGTTCCCTCCAGTCTGCAGGAAATTATCACTCAGCCAGTCAGTGGCAGAGGCGGATCACTGCTGTGGCCACGGATCGGTTGAGCGGTCATTTCCTGCTTGTTGAGAGGAACCAGAAAGCAAAGACTAGCAGGAGACCCAGAAAGTGTCGGAAGCAGAGCTACAAGTCTGAGGGCCGCAATTTGCTGTGCGGCTGTCGCAGACGGATCCAGACCCATTCAACTTGAATGGATACGTGATCCGTCCACACCACAAAGACATAGAAAATGTTCTATTTTTTGTGGGGAAGAGGCACTGACAGGAAACCCACAGAAGAACTCCGCAGTGCTTCAGTGGGGTTCTACACCTCCGTTCCGCACCTCACCTTCCAGATTGCGGATCCATTCATGTGAGTGGGTCTGCATCCGTGATGCGGTGCAAAAATGGTGGATTCACTGTTTGCGTTCTTGTGCATGAGCCCTAAGCCTGTGTAAAAAAAACAAAAAAAACTTTATCTGCCAAACAACCCCTTTAAAAACTGACATGTGCTATTGATAAATCTGGAAATATTTTTGGTGAATTTATCTGCCACATCGCAATCAGTTTCTAATAGAAGCAGTTCTAGGAAGATTTCACAGCGCTGCGTCTTAAAAAAAAATAAAATAATTGGTAGTGACATATCGTTTTTAGAAATGTCTGTTTACCCCCAGTGTTAAGAAGTTTTATTTTTAAAATCATTTTACAGCGTTCCTTTTAGGCCTCATGTATACATGTAATACAGTGCCCAAATCTATGGGCCCATACTGTATCCCTGTATGCCTTCATTTGGGAGAACTTCATATGGAAGAATAGGTTTTCTATTTAGGCTCCATGCATAATCCACCAAAAACTGTTACTTCCACAGAGGTGAAAGGAGGATTCTGGGAGTTGTAGTTTCAGAACAGCTGGAGTACTTGTTCTGTTGTCATGCCAGCTCCTTGCACATGGCTTTATGGCCTGCTGCCTCATATGTAATATCACGATTCATTGGCTGTTGCGATTCTGAAATAGGGCAGGGCAGTGGTAGAAAAACCGCATTTCCTAGGAAGTCCTGCCAATAAACACAACATTTGCCTACTACTCTGCCTATGCCTGCTACTCTGTAGGTATAATACAGCCATATTAAGAACAGCGGCCTGTATTCTGTATGTTGGGAAGGGGGGGGCTATTAGAGGACTTATGTCTAAATTCTAAAAATATAAAGCTGAAAAATCAATAACTTCATATTCCAGCTACTAATAATCCTGATCATGAAGTGAGTACAAGCAGAAGACCCCATCAGTGATGTGTAATCTTTAAAGCATGCATACAGTTTTACGGGCATTAGAAAATGCTCAAAAAGTGACTTTATTTGTATCGTTTTCAATAGAGTATCAACAAGTTCAGTCTCCAGGTCCAGCATCACCTGGGAAGAATGTAGAGTTTGTTTTTGAAACCACCTGGAAACCAATTCCCTAATTCCCAAGCTAATTTGTTGTAAGCTCCGCAAAATCAATTAATTTCCAAGTGCCTTGCCACAGAAATGAGCAAGAGGCATTATTGTAGAAAGCTGCATGCATACACTATTTTTTAGAAACACAAATCATGGATACAGATATAAGCATGAAGAAAAAACATGACAACTACTCAACGACAATAGTGTACGGGGCACATGTGATCAGGACAGCCCATGTAACCTTTGTTCTAACTGGATCTGTTACATAGGAGGGCCATATGCCAGCAAATGAATATCCATGGGTCAGCCTCCCATGGTTATCTTGTACTGAGTATAGTGTATCATGTTCTTTCAGTAAATGTCTGCATAGAGAGTATATATCTGTGGCCCATACAACTCATACAAGGTATATATGCAGCTTGTTTGACTAAAGATGCCTGTATATAGGCTGACTGAGCAGGCAATTATAGGGAATGGATGTCTGTTTCTGATAGTTGCCTGCTTGAGGTAAGAGCTGCTGTTACATATAGCAATCATCTACCCTGTATCGCTTGTCCTTATACAGATTCATTGGGGAAAATTTATCAAAATTGGCACTTTCTGAGCCAGTTTTGATATTAACTGCACTGCCAGAGGATGAGCCTAGTTTATGACAAGGAGCAGGCCTCATCATAAATTAGGTAGATCATTAGGCAGTCCATGCGCCTAAACAGAATTTTAGTAGATTTCCAGCTTTGTTTAAGCCTGGTGTAATTGACGATAAATTTGTTGCGCCATCTAGCCACACCCCCTTCCTGCCTTTGCCACACACCCTTTCTGAAATGTTTCTTTTTAACGCCACTTTTCTGGAGCCGGGAGATGATAAATCTCTGACATAACAATTAAACCTAATGTAGTTTTATCTACAGATGCCACATATATTGATATATATTCTATGGATACTCAAGTAGGAGGAGAAGCTAGCTACTTCCTCCATTACGGCTAACTCTCCATTGAAATACAGTCAAGTACTCAGTTTCGTCAATGTTTTGTAAGAAACAAAACTGTAGGTTAATGACACCATCAGTAGAATATCTCATGATGGGATGAGTTTCTCTTACACTGTGATTGACCTCCAAAAAGAACAGAAAGAGAGAAGAATTAGGATGGCTGGATGACATATAATGATTCAATAATACCATTAGCTTAGTTTACCTTTCTATCCAATGGAACCAATTTCTCTTGGGTCGCAACAAATGTGTTATTGGCATAGACAAGCAGATATTGCTTCTTGGAATCTTGTTTTTATCAGCAGTAAAGGACATCTGTCAGCAGATTTTTACCTATGAGACTGTCTGACCTGTTACAAGAGTACTGGGCAGCTGAAGACATATGTGTTGGTCTTATGTTCATATGTGCCTACATTGCTGAGAAAAGCAAATGTATGCAAATGAGCCTCAAGGAACAATGGGCTCAATCTCTCTGCAATGGCAACGCCCCCATTGCTCCTAGAGGCTCATTTGCATATCTGAAAACATAATTTTTCTCAGTAATGTGCGCACATATGAACATGGAACCAACACCGATGTCTTCAGCTGCCAAGTGCACATGTAACAGGTCAGCCAGTGTCACAGGTACAAATCTGCTGACAGAAGCCCCTTAAGGTGCTCATACACGTAAGTGTCAGCTGAACTCACTTGTTTCAGCTGGATCAGCTGACTGGGTAATATGTATGAGGTTCACCAGACTGTACTGTGATGGCAGAAATCAGTGGAAAGAAGGATGAGAGTATTGATTTTCAACATAGCCAGCCTTTTGTCCCCTCTGGAGATAAGCTGGCAGCAGCTTGTCTTCCCTCTCCCCATTGATAAATGTACATCCCATTCACCATTAGAGCAGTTAAGGGAATGGACACTTTTGTGGGCACGGTTCTAACTTCAGACTTGTGCAAGAGACATGTCAGAAGTCAGTAGCTTCTGATACATCACACCAATCATTTCCCACAAAATCCAATATGATGGTTGTTTTCTGTAGACAAGTACTACACTCTTCAATACTACTATACATGCAGTACTATAGCATATCACATGTTACTGTGCGTGAAATTCCTCCTTAAGCAGCTGAAATATTGCATTTTGTGAACACGGGTGAATAACTCGCTACTGCTTGACTTTACTGGACTGCTGTTTCTCTTCCATGGAACCTAACAAGAGTGTGCACCTATTATTCTGAGAGATTCAATTACAGTGCTGCTTCCTCTTTTCCTTGTGTAGTTTAATAATTTTCTAATTTATAAGAAAAAAATTCCCTGCCGTTTCTAACAAAAAAATAAAAATCTTGGACAACCGATTTAAAGGGACACCCCTTATCTAACAAAGTTGAGTACCAAATAGGTATTTCTCATCTTATTACAGACAAAATTCACTTGTTAAATATGTAAACGAGTAATTTGGAGCAACAAGGGTAGAACTGTTGCTCTCACTGGATACATACTCTTCTCCTTTTTCTGGCCAGCCCCACCCTCAGACAGTTGATTGACAGAGCTATGCAGTAGCAATCAAATATCGCATGGCTCTGTATTCTGGTATATATGCGCCATTTGATCACATATCCGAGCATGCACAGCAATCTGGTTTGCATTCCGGTGGAGTCACTGGGCTGTACTGTGCATGTGGCAATATATGAATAAATGGCGCATAGGCAAGAATACATACTGACAGTAGTAATGAAATCTTATCTGCTCTGTCAATCAACGGTCTGTAGGAGGCTCTGGCCAGAGAAAGGATCGAGGCTTGTGTTCAATGAGGGAAACAGTGCCACCCTCTTTGCACCAAAGTCCTCATTTCATATTTATAAAAAGTGGATTTTCTCTGCAGGGAAACCATGGATCTTCAAGACAAGGACTGCATTGTAATCATCAGGGAGCAAAACTATTTACCCTTTCTAATTTTGCACAATGTGGAATATATATAAGAGGTGATGTATGTGTAAGGGGTGGTGGGGGGATGCTGATGTAATAAGTTCCAATTGAACTCCATCAGGTCCGGGCTTTCATTTTCTAATGAAGCCTTATAAAATAAGGGTTGGGATATTTTTGGTTGCTGTGCTATTTGTAATTGCACATGCCCACCCCTTATACCCATTATCTACACCTCAGTAATTGCCAAATACATGTAATTATAGTAAAGGTTTCTCCTCATATTTCACCAAGCTTGGAATGATGCATTGATGACAGAAATATGATCGAAAACCTTATCTAAGTATTTGGTGGAAGTTTTATACTTTCATTGTTCGCCTGTTGAACTTGTTCCCAGAGTCAGAAGCGTTCTCTTGTCACCATGTGTTAAGTCATCGCCTTGGATCTGTTACTAAGCAAGAAAGAGTCTTGACTTGAGCAATGCACAGAGCAGTGACACACACCGTGAGCGGGCGTCTTACTGCGCAGCAGCTTTATTGCACTCTGCTACATACAGCTCACAGCCTGGGGCAACAAATCTCAGGCATTGTGTCAATGAGGCTCATCACAACCAAGAACCAACTGTCACCTACACACAATCAGTCACTGCCACATAAATACATCTCTCCTGCAGTGGTACAAGACAACAAGGAGCTTAGTTCACAGAACATACCTCCAAATACAATAAGCCTCATTGGCAAGATCCACCTTAAACAAGTTTTTCATAAAAAATATTACTACCCAGAAGTTTAAGGGATTGATCACACAAACAATGTGACATTCATAGAGTTAGGCTAGGGCTACACCGCAACTTTTTGTAGATTGATTTTAACTATTGAACTACAGCTCAGTCTAATCTTGTAGACGGCAGCCATAGTTCAAAAGTTAAAATCAATCAGTCACGCTACAAAAAGTCACAGTGTAGCCCAGGCTTTATTATCTTAATGCACTAGACATTCCACAAAAGTCACTTTTGCACAGTGTGGGACAGATTTATCAAAACTGGTGGAAAGGAAAACTAACTGCCCAGATTGAAGTGAAGTGAACCAATCAGATTCCACCTACTAAGGGCTCATGCACATGAAAGTATTTTTTTCCTGTGTCCGTTCCATTTTTTTTTTTTTTTGTGGTACGTATGTGGAACCATTCACTTTGGCCGCTTGGCCGTTCCGCAAAAAAATACAATATGTCCTATTATTGTCCACATTAGTTAAGACTGTTCTATAGGGGCCAGCTGTTCCCCAAAATGAGGAATGCACATGGCCAGTATCAGTGTTTTGTGGATCTAAAATTTGCAGACCACAAAATACCCACCGGTCATGTGCTTGAGCCCTAAGCCAGTGTTCTTTCCGCCAGTTTTGATAAATCTCCCCTTGTGCTAATGAATGGGACTGAGAACACACCATAATCACCAGTTATCACTGGGGAACTGCCGTGTAAAGGCTCATTAATCATTGTACAGCGATTAATGTTGGTCTAAGCTTTGGCTAAACATCCAGGTAACCCAGATAAACTATTTAAAGGCATATTCCTATCATAGAAAAGGTGAGCTGTTTCCGTAACTCCCACAGAAATGACTGGAGAAAGCCATGCATGTGTGCAACCTCCGCTCCAACCATTCTCGACCTAGATGAGACAGCCCTGGCCACCTCACTGGGTGAGACAAGGGTTAAGAGATTCCTATTCTGGAGATAGCTGCGGGTCCCACAGAGCCCACCCTCATTAGACATTTATTAAATATGTCGTGGATATGCCCTTGATGGGAATAAAGATGGATTTACACAACACAATTGTCAGACAGATTGTTGGAGACCAGCATTCATATGAACGCTCATTTCCTGTGTAAGGTGCTGTAGACAGGGGTGCACCACCAATGAGGCCAGGTTAGGTGATCGCCTCAGGCAGCACTAGGTAGGTGCAAGAGGGGGGCAGAGGAAGAGCCACGGGCAATTAGCACTTTCATTGTGGCAAAAGGGTTAGGTTAAGAAATTGGCCTTTGGGGGGGGCGCCGTTTCAGTTTTCGCCTCAGGCAGCAGAAAGGCTAGGTGCACCCCTGGCTGTAGATCATCCGATGAACAAGCTAAAATCTTTAATGTGGACGCCTAAAGGCAGGTTTACATGGCCCAATGGAGCAAGCCTATTCATCACTGGGGGTAAAGAGCTGCATTTAAGTTACATTTAGATGCACCAATTATCGGGCAGATTATTGGGAATGACCGTTCCTGCAGATGGTCGTTTGCGACAATCTGTCTGTCTCAATGTGCTGTTGATCACTCGATGAACGAGTGAAACGCTCGTTCATCAAGTCATCCTGTCGCTCAATCTGGCACAACCAATCATGGCTTCTGGGCAGCAGATTGTGCTGTCTAAACAGCCATCTGCTTCTCGGAAACTATGATTCTGTATGAGGACGAGGGATCACTATGACGATCCCCCGTCCTCATACAGTGAAGGAGATCGCTGCATGTAAATGCGCTGTCTCCTTCACTGAACAAGCAGCCAACTGGCGGGAAGGAACGCTTCCTTCCCAACAATCAGCCACTGCATTGCAACGTTGAAATCCAGCTTTACATGCGGCGATCACCTCCACTGTATAAGGAACAGCGACGGCTGCCATCACTCATCCCCAAACAGATTCATTGTTTCTGGCCAGCAGTGTTTACACAACACAATCTGCTGCACAGGAACAATGACTGAAGTGTCCACATTAAATATTGTTTTACCTGAGGAACTAATGTTTCTCGTTCATCAGGTGATCTGTGACATCTTAAAGGGGTTTTCCGGGATTTTAACACTGATGACCTATCCTCTGGATAGGTCATCAGTATCTGATCGGTGGGGGTCCGACACCTGGGACCCCCGCCGATCAGCTGTTTGGGAAGGTACCCACGGTCCCGTGAGCGCCGCTGCCTTCTCTCAGCTTTTCCTAGGCCAGTGACGTCATGTTCATCTGTCACGTGGCCTAGGAGCAGCTCAGCCACATTCGAGTGAATGGGACTGAGCACGATACCAAGCAAAGCTGCTGTACAATGTATGGTGCTGTGCTTGGTGAGCAGGGAGAAGGTAGCGGCACTCACAGGAGTGCCGGAACCTTCTCAAACAGCTGATCGGCGGGGTTCCTTAGTGTCAGACCCCCACCGATCAGATACTGATGACCTATCCTGAGGATAGGTCATCAGTAGTTAAATCCCGGAAAACCCTTTTAACACAGGCAGATTATAGGCAACGGGAAGTTCGTCCCCAATAATCTGCCTTAAATCATCATTTCTGGTCAGCAGATCATGCTGTCTAAACAGTACTCTGCTGCCCAAAAACAATAGGGCACATTTAGAAAGACTAGCATTTTCACACCACTCTTTGTTTCCCCTTGTGCTTCTGGAGAATTAGTCTAATATATAACAAGGCGCTTGTCTCATCATAAATGTGGCTAATCCTCCAGCAGCCGCGCGCCTGGCAGAAAAACTTAGCCAGCCCCAGGCTACATAGTTTTTAACCAACATGCACTCCAGACATACATGTTAGGCTGAGTTCACATCACCGTTTAGCTTTACGTTCTTCCGATCCGTGAGAAGAAGAGAGAGAGAAAAAAAACAGATCCTGATGCATCAGTTGGAGCCATTTCCATATTTTTTTTGATGGAAAAAAGTCCTGCATACAGTACTTTTTCCGTCTAAAAAACGGATCTCAGACGGAAATGGCTCAAACAGATCACCACGGATGCAACATGATCTGTTTTTTTTTTTTACAGGATCCTGTTTTTTTTCATGATGGATCAGAAGAACAGAAAGCTAAACGGTGATGTGAACTCAGCCTTAGTAAATCTACCCCCGACATGCACCCACCCACTCCTGCCCAACTGTCGAGAAGTTTTCAACACCAACCGTGTGACATAATATTGTTGCACAGCTGGTCAACTATTTTTACATCTAAAATAGTCCCTTGATAAATAACCTCCAATGAATCTGTATGGTGGCTACTGCCATCACTCATCCCCATACAGTGGAGGCGATCGCTGCATGTAAATGGAGCTCTTCAACTCCAATGATAAGTAAGCAATTGCTGGGAAGGAACACTTCCTTCTCTCGCCTGCTCCATGTAACATTTTGGGCCATGTAAACCCTCCTTAACCCTTTAAAGACAATAAAAGTACACAATGCATATGACAACAAAGTTTGTTAGGTTGGTTTGAAATGATGTATGCCCCAAGATATACAGCAAGCAGTGGTTTACGTTAGTATACAGTTGTACTGAAGAGTGTAGGTGACTGTTCTTTTCACTAAATTGGAGCTACATCATCCCAACGTAAAGCAGCCAAATACTCTATATTAAAACATAGAGATAGTAAAAGATAGCCTTTTGGCATACATTTGACCACTTAAGTCTATGGACACGTCAGCATGGGAGCTGGCGCAGATTTAGACAGGTGGTGGATACGCCAAAGTTATGTAAAGGCCGGCGTCTAAAGGGGTATTAAGACCAGTGTCTAAAATGCCGGTCTTAATAAATGACCCCCTTTGACTTTCTACAAAAATGCAAGTTCGTGTGCAGCTTTTTCTGCTGAATGGACACTTTCAATGTTAGGGTACCTGCACACGATGAGGATTATGCACGATTTTGCAGTCCGGATTTTTGTGCAGAAAAATCGCCACATAAAACCGTAACAGTAAAGTATATGGGATTAGACAAATCTCATATAAATGTAGCTTTTTTCCATGTTTAAATGGAACATGTCAATTGTTTGTGCGATTTTTTTATTGTATGGATTTCATTGCAAAGGATGAAATCTGCGGAAAATGCGCATCAAATCTGCCACAAAACCCACAAGTAACACGTGGTATTTAGTGCAAACACCCATTATAAAGATATTGAATCCTATTAGGGTATATGCATGTCAGAGAGGGGGAGTGAAGACCCTGCACTGGAGAAGATATGTGGTCTTCAATTGATTTGGGTGCTGGGTGATGCTATATCACATAACTGCTACAGGGGAAATGTTATAAGAGCCAACAGCTTCCCCAGGGGTCCAGAGGACAGACCCCTGCTGATCAGCTTATTAGAAAACCCCTTTAATCATAGAACACTTTTCCTTCAAAACAATATGGGACGTCAAGGCTTAGGCCTGTCAAATAAGACTCATCACAACCAACAGACAAGGTATTTGCATTTAATTCTGCATAAGTATAAAGCAAAATAGCTTATTGTCAATGCAGTAAGCTTCTCATCACATGTAGATGATTACAGAACCCTTCTACAGAACGTGAACACACGCCATCTACATGCTCCGTCATTACACATAACTGTACGAAGCCTATAATTAATAAGACATGTTTACGCCATCAATACTGCATTACTTGTTTGTAGGCTTTCCTTCATCCTAGGAAAATACAGGAAGGCAAACAGCAAAGTGGAAAAGCAAGCGGCATGTAGGAAAGTCAACACAATGGTCCAAGACACAAAAGTTTTCATACCCCTGCTGTGTGCATGCCAACAACAGACACATTCTTCCATCTCCCCTGCAGCCATGAACATTTGGATAATGCATTGGATAAAACTGAATAAATCTGCACAGCTGCCCTCTATATGCTTTATAGTGCAAGATCTATGAATGCAACCGTTCGGGTACTACTACATGGCGCGGTCGCGTCATGGCTGTCCTGCTTTCGAGTACCAAACGGTTGAGAGGGCCGCAACGAGCTGTAATTAACTTAATGAAGACTGCACTGTTCATTGAGACTGTTAATAGCCGTACGGCACATTCAATGCCATAAGGCCATTAACAACACAGATCCACTGAACAGTGCAGTCTTCATTAATCAGAGCTTGCTACGGGTCTTTCGGCCGCATGGCATATGATCGCACCATGTGGACGTACCCTTATTGTCAACCTCACTTTACAAATATTAGGGTATCTGGCAGCAGTTTTGTACCTATGACACTGGCTGACCTGTTGTATGTGCGCTTGGCAGCTGAAGGCATCTGTGTTGGTCCTATGTTCATATGTGCCCGCATATTGCCGCATACTGCTAATATATACAAATGAGCCTCTAGGAGCAACAAGGGCGTTGCTGTTACACCTAGAGGCTCTGCTCTCTCTGCACCTACTGTGACCTCTACACTTTGATTTTCAGTACCAAGCAGGCGTGATGATGTTTTCACTGACTGGCCCTGTCAATCAAAGTGCAGAGAGACAAGAGCCTCTAGGTGTTACGGCAACACCCCCATTGCTCCTAGAGGCTCATTTGCATATAATAAAACATCATTTTACTCATCAATGTGGGCACATGTGAACATGGGACCATCACAGATGCCTTCAGCTGCCAAGTGCACATGTAACAGGTCAGCCAGTGTCACAGGTACAAATCTGCTGACAGATGTCCTTTAAATAGCTAAAATATCCATCCTAAGCATGAAGCAGGGCTGCATTTGTCATTCATTATGTCTATATTTATATACTCTTAAGGTGCATTTACATTGTACTGACAAGTAGACAATTATCCAGAAGAACCGTTCCTTCCCGACCATTGCCTGCTTGTCAGTGGAGGTGAAGAGCTCTCGACCATTAGTTGAGATAATGCAGCAGGTGTATGCAGGTGTAAACCACTGATGTCAACCTTAGACTAGTGCCAAATGACAAACTCAGCCTCCCGACATCAGTATAAATACTTATAGGAGATCATTTCCTGAACCTTTATTCTGTGCACACTGTATGGTAAGTACATTGAGGCCCATACGACGTCCACATTTATATTCAAATAAAATTAATAACATATAACATATAATTTTCATACAAACAGGGGGAATTTATCAACCCCGTGCCAAATAAGTGTAGTAAAAAGTTGCAAATTTTGGCACACGTCATTTTTGTGTGAAAATTTGCAACTTTTTGTGGTTTTATGCCGCTCTTGTCACATTTGATAAATGAGTGGAAAAGTGGACATGGTTACCTATGTGAATTAGTTGAACGCCAGATTTATGAACTGCAACTGTTTATTAAGTTGGAAAAAATAGACCATCTTATTGCAGTATGAGGTTAGAATAAAAAAACTGAAGTAACGTCTAGACATAAGTGTTACATGTAAAGATGCGCCAAACTTGTCAAACAACTTGCAGCATTTGATAAATTTGGCACAATTTATGGCAATGCGGAATGAGTTTAAGCACATCCCTCACGATAAATTCCCCACTGTGTACCCCTTACCTTTAAGCTTTTGGTTATACTCCGTCCTGTCAGATTGACTCCTGCGCAATGTGCCTGTGTTCCCATGGTCCCCATTCACAGCATGTTCCACAATTGTATCGGTTTTCCTCCTCTCTAACATATAGAGCCTGCTCTTGAGAAAGGTCAGGTTCTTCTTCTTGAACCCCCCACCATCTTTCCCATTGGGGTCCTTGGTGTCCATGGTCAGGCATGTATGGTGTAATTCCTGTCCCAACAGTTTTATTTTAGCAGCCCCGTGATGCAGCAATGGAATGAGTCAGCGCTGCCAGAGATCAGCTGTACCAGTGCTAGTAACCTGTCTGAAGCAGACACCTGTACAGCGCATAGCTCCACCCCGATGATGTCACCTTACAGTCTACCTGAGGGCTTGTCACCTGAGAGGCAGGCAAAGCAGCCCTGCCTGCTTCCTACCCTGGCAAAACTTAACCTCCCAAGGCAGAGGTGTGTGCAGTCTTCCCTTAACTCCTTCACGGATAATGAAGCCTGGAATACTTGCATGGACCTTTAGCACTGAGGGGGGTTGTCCAACCTCCGCATTCACTGCTTTCATTGTCCTTCTTCTATTGTGTTAGTCTTTCAGGACTAACACAGAAGTTTCTTTAGAAGGCATGCTAATATAGGGGCACTTATTACACCCCAGGAGAGATCCATGGATGTTATTTGGGTCTACAAGGTGTCATGAGAGTAGTTCACTTTGCTTTGTATGGTAATACCTAATGGCTGCACCTTGCCAGGTTATGAGTGCGTTATCTCTTGCAACTTACTCCAATTTCCTTCACTGATGAAAGGATTGCTAAGAAGTAAAGCTAACAAACCAAGCCCTGTCACAACCCCCACTCATCATTCTTCTTCTCAAGAAGCTGCCTCTGCTTCTGAATGCTTACTTGGCATAGTCTTCAGTGCCAGGAATATAAGACCTGGCGTTATTTTATGATTTACTTTGCATTCTAAATGATGGTGGAAAAGGTTTGTGTATTTCTTGAGATGTCTCAGACTTATTTCTTAATTAAAGTGAGACTCAAAACATGCCATGATATTTTATATGGTTGTGGTTTTAGTTAGCCGTACACTGACCTGTTGAGGTCTGATGCCACATCCGAAGTCACTTCGTTCAAAACTTCAGATTAATACTGTACGGAGATCTGTCTCTATACAGTATTAAAATGTACGGGCTCCGATAAGCCGAAGTCAATTATTTGCAAAGTCACACAAGACGTTGTTAAATAACTTCTGTAGTTGTTTTTTTTAAGTGGAAAACCACTTTAAAACTTGGAAATGGATTCGGCTTCGGTTCCGACTGTAACATCCGAAGCTCGCTTCACTCATCACTACTTGGTATACTAATGAAGAGGCCACAGCACTTGTCTGAGCAATAAGGCTCCTTCAAACAGCTGATCAGTGGGGGCTTCCATGAATGGTATCCCCTTGATTTGATATTGATGCTCCATGCTAGGATAGGTCATAAATACAGAAATCTCCGAAAATCTCTTGAAATGGTGACAGCAATGTTTTAGATTAGGAAAGTTTAAAATTATTTAAAGGGGTGTCCCACTGTAGCAAAACTGATGAGGCACAAGTAACCTGTACAGAAAGCCACTACCAGACTTGGCACTAGCTACCCAGTTTAACAAGAGCTGGTGAACTTGATCTGCAATACCCCTATCACTACAGGGTCCTGCCTACAGCAGAATAGCTGCCCTAATAAGAGTGATCCCACTATCAGGAACCTAACTTGTTAACTCTGAGCGGTCCCTGCAGCGGTCCCCTGCGGACTTTGCTCTTGCATTCACTGGGTAGCTGCTTGGAGGTGGAGCAGACAAGTCGAGTAGTAGTACTAGCTGGGGTTAGAGACAGAGCGGTCAAATGTCAAAGATAATACAGTATCAAATCTCAATATCAGAAACAAGTCGAGACAAAAGATACAACAATGCATAGGCAGCAGAATGGTCACTAAACAGTCTAAGGTCAAACACAGTAGCAGGCAATGAGGAGAAGAGTGGTCAGGGAAACAAGCTGGGTAAAAAACCCAAGTATTCTCACTATATTCTCAGAGAATTATCACACAGCAACCAGGCAGCATGGGCAATAAATGTCAAAAAGCAATCACAGAGCACCAATTTGACTTATTGATTGTCAAGCTAAGCCTCCTCAGCTTCTCTGCACCAGAACAGGTGAACTTGTCAGGCTACACCCTTTCCTACCTATTTGCCTGACTTCTGGCGCACACACTGTTACACCCACAATTCAAAATTACAATTCTCTCAAATGAAATGGAACAATTTTATAATTATAATAATTTTTTACAAAATGCTCTGGTATCAATATTGCTGCCACATGCCTGTCATTTAGGGTGGCCACTGACTTTACCCCATAAAGCTGGACCTCACCAGCCACACCAGCCACACCCCCAAACTGCTAAACTACATCCCCGGTTCCATTAAGCTATAGGGAAAAAGGGGAAAAAAAGAACTGAAAGACCCTCAGTCAATCAAAGAGAGTAATGTCTACTGACTGACTGGGGGCGAGAGAAGCCTCATTCAGTCACTTTGTAGTTGCAACTTATACTGATACAGCATAATGCTGCTGTATGAGTGTGAGCTACGAAGAAAGGAGGACATCCCTGCGCTGGTCAGAGGACAGGGAGCCAAAAAAATGAACTGTCCGGCCTAAAACCAGACGTCTGGTCACCCTACTGTCATGGTGCCCCCTAGGATTCTTTGGATTCCCTGTCATTACACCCCCCCAACTGGTAACACCCATCTGGACCTTTATTGCAGACTATTAGCAGTTCATTCCTAAACTTCTCAAAAAAATGATAGAGCTATATTATGATATGATATAGCCATACTGCACATGTTAGAATCGTGGTAGCGGATGGAGGTCTTCTTGCAAATAATTGAACTGGTCCGCAATCCAGAAGATACTGTGCGTAACAGAGGCATGGAATTGGAAGTTCACTAAAGCACTAAGTAGTGGATGCATTACTTTTTTGCGGTGCGGCCTGTCGGATACGGATCGCGGACCCCAATCAAGTGAATGGGTCTGCGTCTACAAACGGCTGGCACACAGTTAGTGTCCGTGCATTGTGGACCACAATTTGTCATGAGGATTTCTCATGGCCAGGTGCTGATGTAAGAAAGCCAAAGGAAGGTATGCAAGTGGCAGGGGGAGGTTAATGAGAGTGAGAAGGGAGATAGGTCGGATAACTTGGGATGATGCTGCGACTCGCCTCATCCAGCGCAACACCATAGTGACTCCAGCAGCTACTAATTGGTGATGTCAGGAACATTTTCGAACGTGATTTCTAACATAAATGAACTACTTTTAATCCTGAATCCGTAGGTCAATTGTGATGACAGATTTCCTTTACACTGTGCCAGATCTCTCACAGTGGCTGATTCTGGATTATAAATCTGGCGCACCTTTAGACTGTGTAGTTTAACTTTACATCACCTATTGTGTTTGCCAAAAATAAGCCAATTTTTTTGGCACACAATGGCACATATTAAGACGGAAGAAGTGTAAAAAAGTGTCTTCACTTCTGACCGAATAGCTGAGGAGTTACTGTCGCAGATTTTCATGCAGCAAATCTACAGTGTTGTACAGTACTGGGAAAGACAAAGAAATCATATTAAGAAATCAAATCCACATGCTGCGTACGAAAACCGTAGTGTAAATTGACCTGAGGTGCAGATTCAAAACTTGCGGCATCTCATTTAACACTTTGGTTTTCCCAGAAGATTTCACCTTTTGCAATGTAGAGGGTAAAGTCCACTCCCCTTTCCTTGGCAAAAACCACTGTGGACTTTTCTGCTACAATTTCCGGTACATGTGGATATACCCTAAAAGTGTCTAAAACAAATAAATGGGTGCAAAACATAAAATCCAGTTTTTGGCACAAAATACACCAGAATTCTGGCGCATTTTTAGTAGTATATCTGCCCCACTGTATCATGCATGGTGAGAGTATTTTATGAAAGCCTCTTTAGGTGCACAACACAATACGTTAGGTTAGTAAGTAAAGCTAAGCCAGCTGTCACATCTCACATAGCTGTAGTACAATAGGGTCACCATGGTCTTCGGTTTCCGTCTTTATACATGTCAACACTGGGTGGGGCAGATGAAGCAAAAGCTCAAGAAAAGAATTTAGCTTGTGGAATTGTGTGTGTTCATTGACACATTCTTACCATTCAGCCAGCTCTGAAGCTGGTTATCTCCATCCCATTCATCTTATTTAGGGGTATGTACTTTTCCCTGAAAATGGAGATTAGACTGAAGGTAAGTTTTCTGGATAAAAATGTCTTTGTAAAGCCACAGGAAAAGTAGATTAAAATGACAACCATCTTGTGAACTCTTCTGAATTCAATTAAACAGGTACATTTGTCACCTATCCCCAGTATAGGTGATAAGTGCATGATCACTGGGGGTACAGAAAGGGGTTAATGAACCTACTAGAAAGCTGTCATTGATTTGTATAATTTCCTCAGGCTCATGCATACGAACCTGTGCGTTCAGTGCCCTTGCTTTGGACCTTAATTTGCGGTCCACAACGCACGGGCGCTGATAGTGGGGCTGCCGCATTCGGATCACGGACCCTTTCATTTGCTACTTTTTGCGGTGTGGAGGCACGGCCAGAAACACCACGGAAGCACACCACAGTGCTTCCGTGGTGTTCCGATCGGTGCCTCCGTTCCGCATCTCTGTGATTGCAGATCCATTGAAGTGAATGGGTCCGCGATCCATGATGCGGGCTGCACGCGGCCGGTGCCCATGTATTGCGGACCTGGCGTATGCAGGCCGCAATACGGGCATGGGCCGGCACCGGTCGTGTGCATGAGCCCTAATGCTAATTGTCTGAGACTATTCTCTAATACTATACTGTGAAAAACAGGCAAAACTTCTAGACACGGTATAACATTCGTATGCTACGTTTTTTTTTGGATAGGTCATCAGTATCTGATAGGTGTCTGACATACAGGACACCTGACGATCGGCTATTTGAGAAGGCACCAATGCTCACAGCAGTGCTGTGACCTTCTCTCAGCTCATCAAGCACAGTGCCATACATTCTATAGCAGCCGTGTTTGATATTGAAGCTCATCCCCATTTACTTCAAAGGGGCTGAGCTTTGCCTAGACCATGTGAGCAATGAATGGGACATCATTGGCCTAGGAAAAGCTGTAAAAAGGCCAAGGTGCTACTGCAAAACCTTTATACTGATGACCTATCCTCTGGATAGAAAACCAGTATCTGATCGGTGAGGGTCCAACAACCCACGTTGATCAGATAGTGATGACCTATGCAGAGCACAAAGCCGTTAGTGGCTGTGCTTGGAATTGTAGCTCAGCCCTATTTACTTGAAAGGGACTGAGTTATGCCAAGGACATGTGACCGATGAACATGACCTCACTGGCTAAGGGTAAGCTGATTGGTGGGGGTGCCAGGAGATGGATCTTCACCGATCATATACTATTGACCTATCCTGAAAATAGGTCATCAGTATAAACACTTGAACAACTACTTTAAGGCAGTGTTCCCCAACTCCAGTCCTCAGGACCCACCTGCCGGTCATGTTTTCAGGATATGATATGGACATGTTTTCAGGATAGGTGATATGATTAGTATCAGTGCATAAGGACTTATCTCAGGCATTAATTCTGTGGGATATCCTCAAATCATGACCAGTAGGTGGGCCCTGAGGACTGGAGTTGGGGAACACTGCTTTAAGGGTATGGCCATACCATTTCATTGCAAATTGCTGCAGTTTTTAAATTGATTGTTTATGGCCTTGTAGTTTTGAGGGTAAAACTTCTGTTTTGCTAAAAACAGTGTGGCCATTACCCCAATAGGTTACTAAAACATTTGAAGAAATGTAAGTACTGCAGTTCAATATGCAAAAATGCTGATATTTCTCTTTAATATAATTTATACCATTTTATATGCAATTTATTCAGTTCTTTTCATTCTCATCTCTGAACCAAAATCAGTGGGAAGCGCTACTTCATTTAACTAACTACTTCATATCATCCAAAGATCAAAACAAACTCTCAGCAGCGCAGTACCTTGTTACAACACAATCCTGCAGAGAGGCTTAAAGGCCTCACACTTCATTTTGTAATAAACAGCATTAATGAAAAAGATGAAATACTTTATACTTACAAGGATAGGTTTAAACCATATGAGCAGAATAAACCTGTAAAAGTTCACAAATAATAAATACAGTAAAAGTCCATTTATTTGGCACCTGATGGTCTGGAAATGATGGATTCCTTGAAAAATTACCTGACAGCCTCACGATGAAACATGAACACATTGGGGGTCATTTACTAAGCTGAAATACGACTAAACTAACCGTTGCGCCGATATCTGCGACTTCACAGACTCACGCCAGTTCTAAAATTGTAGGCGTGACATGGGTGGGGACATGCCGGCAGGCCTGTCTCAGTCACCATTTTCTACACCTATTTTAAACAGAAGCTGTCTTACATTTATTTCACATAATTTTTATTGGTGTTTCAGAAATACGTTTAACAAATGTTGACATTACATTACATCACATGAAGTTGTTCCAGAAAGACAAGATAAACCCATCTTGTAGCATATGTTAGAACAATATGACTTAACATGCTAGTTGACTATTATAGCATAGGATACATTCCAATGAAAGTCACCTGAGGAACATACAATATCAAACAAAAAAAAAAGAGAAAATAAAAAGAAATAAAACTCAACAGTTAGAACAAATCGGGGCCACAAGAGTAGGTAAGTAGCCCCCATACCCACACAGTCGGGGAAACCATGGAAGCTACTTTTACATATCAAAATCACTTCACAGATGCTAATACATAGAAACATATTGCAGATTAATTTGGGAAAGCAATGAGATAAACAAAGATTAAGAGCTAGTAAGCAAGGGGAATTTGTTTTTCCATATCATCCAATTTTTCAGGTAGACTGAGTACCTACCTTTGCAGGAGGCCATGCTGCCTTCCATTTCACAATTATAGCTGACTCTACGAATAATGTCAGAGTGTAGGGGAATTTGAGTAGAGCTCCAATGTTTGGCTATAAGTATTCTGGAGGCCGTTAGCACATGGAATATGACAGTACGATTAGTTACCTGGATATCGTCTAGCCCTATAAAGAGCAGACAGAAGGATGGAGTATGGGGAATGCGTATCTTCAACAGATCAGTTAACATATCATTTATCTCCTTCCATAGAGTGCTTATCTCAATACATTCCCAGAATACATGTAATATAGAACCTGTAGCTTTGTTACATCTCCAACATAATGAGAAGACTTCTGGATAGATTATAGAAAGCCTGTCTGGGGGCATGTACCATCTATATAGCATTTTTCTATTATGCTCCAGGTGTAAGGAGCAAGAGGAGTATTTTTGTGGAGCAAGGAATAAGTGTTTCCATATTACAGAATCATGAGCTAAATTCAGGTCTTTGAGCCATTTATCTACTCCAGAGATATCATCGCTAGTGTATACATCTAGTAATAGTTTATATGTTTTGGACAAACCTTTGACTCTTCCCAGGTTACTAAAGAAATAGAGCTCAAAAGGAGATTTCATCAAGGTATGAATCTTGAGAAGGGATCTCAATCTAAGACAGGGGTGCACAACCTGCGGCCCGGGGGCCACATGCGGCCCTTGATACCATTCTGTGCGGCCCCCAACCATCTGGTAATAGACATATATATCTATGTCTTATGGCTGCTAACATGTATTTTTCATGTATTCTCCCATTAGATGGGAGTCCTGGAACTGTATCTAGACATTAATGGTATATACTGTGTGTTCAATATACCATAAATACAGTATTTTAGTTCTTAATACCCCTTTAAATTTTATTTTCAACCCTCGTCATTGAAATAGTCTGGTAATGTGGCCCCTAACCAGAAAACGTTGTGCACCTCTGATCTAAGATATTTAAAAAGTCCTTATTAGACAGTTGGAACTTATCTACGATTTTGGAAAAAGGAAATAAGTTATTCCCCTCCCAAACTTGGCCAGTTGAGGTTATTCCCTTCTGAATCCACTCCTTAAATAAAATATCGGGAATTAGGTGTTCCAATGTGCTCAATAGAACCTGAGAGGGCAGCCAAGAAATCAGCCTTTTAGGATGAATCAAAGTTGTCCATGAGAGAAAGCTAGCTTTAATAGGAAAGAACTTAGAAAAGCGAATATTGAGTTTGGCAGTAGACTTTTCAAAAAGTCTATAATGTTTCCTATACCTAAAGTTTCAGTTTCAATGGAAACCCAATTGGAAGAGCATTCCGGTACAAAGCAACATCTCATTTGATCTAGAAGCGTGGCATGATAGTAGAGCAGGAGATCCAGAAAACTGAAACCTCCTTGGGATGTGGGCTTAAAAAGTGTAGTAGCTGCTACTCTATGTCTAGAGTTCTTCCATACAAATCACAGGAGAAGAGTCTGCAATTTTTTGAATATATTTTTTTAGACAGGCATAGGCATATTCCTAAATATGTATAGTATTTTCGGCAGAATCATCATTTTGACTGTCGCAATCCTTTCAACCCAGGAGAGATCCACTTTAGAATATAGTTTAAGGTCTTCTGTTACCGTAGATAAGAGTGGTGTGTAATTCTTATGAAATAAATCTTTACTGGGGTAAGTTAAGGTAACTCCTAAGTAAGAAATACCTTCTGATGCCCACTTAAATGGATATTGAGCGGAGATATTGGCAACCTCTACAGGATGTATGCCCATATTTAATATAACAGATTTGTTGGTGTTTAATTTATAATAGGAGATGTCGCTAAATTCCTTGAGTTTTGCTAATGTTGCTGGTAAGGATTGTTGCGGGTTAGTTAAAGCAATGATAACATCCTCTGCAAACAGGCCTATTTTATGTTCTATGCCTCCTAGGGATACCCCATTAATCTCTTATGAATTTCTTATAGCTGTAGCCAATGGTTCCATTATAAAGGTAAATATCAAGGGTGACAACGGGCACCCCTGGCGCATTCCATTCGCTATTGGAAAGGAATTAGATAAAAAACCTGATGCTAACACTTTTGCAGAAGGTGTAGTGTATAAAGCCATTATGGCCGTTTTGGCCGACCCAGAGAATCCGAACCAGTCCAAAACCCTTTCTAAATATCCCCAATGGAGAATTCCTTCTCCACATCCAATGAATGCCTTCGAATGCCTTCTCCGCATCCAATGATAGAAGCAGAGAAGGTGTCCGACACATCTCCACTCCCCCAACAAATCCAAAAATCTTCTGGTGCCATCTACCGATTGCCTGCCTTTTACAAACCCCACTTGGTCCCTATGAATCAAGTCTGGGAGCATCTCCGCTAGTCTTAATGCTAAAAGTTTAGCGTAGATCTTTAAGTCAGTGTTGAGAAGAGAGATTGGCCGAAAGTTCTCTGGCCTATCAGGGGATTTACCAGGCTTCTGCAAAGTGATAATGGTTGCTTCCAAAATTTCACCCGGAAAAGTTCCAAATGTTCTCACTTGATTAAAAAGCTTTTTAAGGGGAGGGGTTAGGATTTCACAAAATTGCTTATAATAATCATTTGTTAGTCCATCAGGACCAGGGGTCTTGTTGGATTTGAGAGATTTGATAGTTTTACTAATTTCTTCCTCAGTAAATTCTGACCTCAAAGTGTCAAGTTGATGTTCCTGGAGCCGAGGTAGAGTCACTGTATCTAAGAAGCAGTTGATGTTGTCTATCTCGGGTTGTAAGGTGCCAGAGTCTGTGCCTAAATTATAGAGTGAAGAGTAAAATAAGGCAATAGAGTTAGCAATATGTTGCGGATCAAATATTTTGCGACCTTGAGAGTCGTATAAGAAAGGTATTTTCATCTTCGACTTAGTTTTCAATCTGGAAGCCAAGAGGGATCCCGCTCTACCATCATGACCATAATATTGAGCTTTGAGACAAAAGGATTGCTTATTTAGGTTACCTAATCTAATAATAGAGATAGTTAAAGGTCCTTTTACACGGGCCGATTATCGGCCGAAAAATCGTTCCTAGGAACGCTAGTGCCGATAATCGGCCCATGTAAAAGTGGCCCTAATCAGCCGACGAACGAGCAAAACGCTCGTTCGTCGGCTGATTGGATCTTTTGTAGAAACCAAAAGATCCAATCTGTCGGGCGCACATCACCCTGTGTAAACAGGCGATGTGCGCCTGACAGTATGGAGCTTCCCGGCCGCACGAGCGATACAGCGATCACTCGTGCGGCCCGGCGCTCGATTCGTCGGGCCGTGTAAAGGCTCCCTGCCCGAGCGCCGATATCGCTGATCGGCGCTCGGGCAGGGAGAATAATCGGCCCGTCTAAAAGGGCCTTAATTGTACTATAAAGGCTTCCCTATCTTTTTTATCCCTGGCTGCCAAACCAATATAATGACCTCTCATAAACGCTTTGTGAGCGCACCAAACTGATGTACTGTTGACCTCATCAGTGTCATTTAGAACAAAAAACTTAATTGTTGTGGTTGAAGAAGGTAAGTATTTAGCAGAGTGTAAAATATGGCCATCATTGCCGAATTGCTAGGGGATGAGTTGTACAATTCAGAGAGACTGACATGAATAGGGGCATGATCAGACCAGGAAATATATCCTATTTCTGAAGATAATACTTTTTGTAAGTTGTTGCTATCTGTTAGAAATAGGTCAATCCTAGAATATGTTTTGTGTGCATGAGAAAAGTAGCTATAATCACGCTCATCAGCATGTTTTAGGCGCCAAACATCCAATAAACCTTTATTTTGTGTGAGCGAAAATAATTTAGAAGGATAGTCTGATTTAAGGGTCTAGAGGAGTCTAGAGCTGGCCACATTAAGGAGTTAGTCTCCCATAATCATGAGTGAACCTCTTTTAATAGAGGAAATCAGTTTAAACAGTTTGGTTAGAAACTTTAGGGGACCTTTATTAGGCGCATAAAGTGCCACCAAAGTGAAAAGAGCGTTATTAATTTTGCAAATCAGAATAACAAATCGCCCTCCATCGTCAATCTGGGAGTCTAATAGCTTAAAGGCCAAGAAATCTTTTATCGCTATGGATACACCTCTTTTTTTCCTATCAGTAAGTGCAGCAGAGAATATATGTGGGAAGTGTTTATGCTTTAACCTGAAAGTTTCAGCTTTAAGTAAATGCGTCTCCTGAATATATAGTATATCAGATTTATCAATAAGGGCTGTTTTCCATAGTTGAGATTTCTTGAAAGGGCTATTTAGCCCCTTTGCATTAATAGAGGTGATTTTAAATACCATATTGTAGGGATATAACAAATGCTGTTATCACTAACTCCACCCTCAAATCAATATTGTGCACAACTCTCCCAAGTTCCCATAGCAGTATGAAGAAACTATTATCAAAAAAGGAATGTAGCATCAGAATTAGCATTTCTGGCGACTTAAGTAAAAACAATCTAGTGTCAAAAGGAACAAAAAACAAAGAAAACAGTACCAATATGTACCAGTCCAGAACATACTCCCATATGGGACGCATCAATCTCAGCACCTCTCTTAGGGGGTGTTATACTTGACTTCGGCCAATCAAGCCTAAATGAAAACAAGAGCATACTAATACCAGCGTGCAGGTCCTTCAAGTAACAGGGATGTTGCTCCTTGGGATTTCTGACCATTCCTCATCCATATGTACAGGCGATGACGATTTAGATGGTATCCGGGTGCCGGAGTTGGGCATAAGGTGCCAGCTGGAAATAAGATCGAGTGCCTCTTCAGGACTTGACGCAACAACTTTGCTTCCATTCCGAGAAATGAACAGCTTGGCTGGAAAACCCCACTGATAGGGTATTTTATGAGACCATAATATTCTGGTGGCATCTTGAAATTCTCTTCTTCTGGCCAATGTGGCAGCAGAAAGATCCGTGTAGAGAGGGACCTGTTGAAACCTGTCAGGAAGAATCGGGTTGTTGCGAGCTGCAGCCATTAGGTTTTCTTTAACATGATAGAAAGTGATACGCACTAATACGTCCCTCAGTACCTCCGCTGGTAAACGTTTAGGTTTGGGTATCCTATGTGCCCTATCTATGAAAGCTCGTTTTGTGGGATACCCAGCAATAAGGCAGTGAATAAATCGATTAAAAAATCATGCAGGTCCTCTTGTTTAAAGGGGTTGGCCACTCTCTAAGTACTTTCTACTAATGTGTGGCAGGCAGGGAAAAAATGAAGTTCCTAATATACTTCATTAAGCACCTCTGCCTGCTTTGCTTTCAATTTGAAGCCACGCCCCCTAAGCCCTGCTCTAGCTTGCAGCCCAGTTCGTCCATAGCTGCAGGAGACATGGAGGAGCTTGAGAGCAAGCTCGTCCATGCCAGCACTGGAGCTGCCTAATACTCTGTAAATGCAGGGCATGTGCAGTCTGCTCCTGTCAGTAGCTGCTCTCTGCTCCAACTCTGACAGGAGTCAGCTGCTTGTTCTGTCTCCACAAACAGCTGATTCCTGTGAGAAGCTGGTTATAATAAAAGCCTTCATAGCCCCTGTACTGGGGTGGCTACTCAGTCCATCATCCACCCCCCCTGCACTACCATCATGCCGCGGACCGACTAAACCACGCCTCTTTCTCGTTAGGCCACGCCCCCTGCCGCCAACCCAGAAAGCAGGACGTCTGCCCAGCCATCCCTGTACAGTACATTTTTTATATAGTTATATGGAGATGTGGTGTGTATATATATGTATATATATGTATATATATATATATATATGTATATATATATATATACTGTGTGTATATATATATACTGTGTGTATATATATATATATACTGTGTGTGTATATATATATATACTGTGTGTATATATATATACTGTGTGTATATATATATACTGTGTGTATGTGTATATATATACTGTGTGTGTGTGTGTATATATATATATACTGTGTGTGTGTATATATATATACTGTGTGTATATATATATATATATATATACATACACAGACCTGTATATGTATATTTGTGTGTGTACTATATATACATATCAATCTGTATCTATATATATATACATATATATATATCTATATATATACACGTGTGTGTATGTATCTATATATATACATATATCTATATATATACACGTGTGTGTGTATATATGTATATATGTATATATATGTGTATATATGTATATATATATGTGTGTATGTATATATATATATATATATATTTCTATATCGTATTTTTGGCCCCATAAGATGCATTTCCCCCCCCAAAAGTGGGGGGAAAATGTCCTTGCGTCTTATGGGCCGAATACTAATGAGCGCTTCAATTATGGAAGCGCTTATTAGTACCGGAGGACCAGGAAGTGGTGAAGGCTCTGTACCGCTTCCTGGTCCTCGGCTGTCAGCTGTGCAGTAGCTGCCCACAGCGTGAGGGCACTCTGTGACCTCACGCAGTGCGCGCCAGTTCACAGCACAGCCGGAGGAAGGATGAAGATAGAGCCCGGGCGGTGAGGAGTGGCGGCGTCCGGGAGCAGGAGAGGTAAGTGGTTTATTTATTTTATCTGGCATTGCACTACTTTTTTGCGGAGCAGAATCATGGACAGAAACCCCATGGAAGCACTCCATAGAGCTTCCGTGGGCTTCCGATCTGTGTTTCCATTCCGCACTGCACCGTATCTTCTGGATTGTGGACCCATTCAAGTGAATAGGTTGGCATCCATGATACGGTGCACACACGGCTGGAGCCTGTATATTGCGGACCTTCTGTTCACAGACCACAATACCGGCACAGACAGGCTATAGTCATGTGCATGAGGCCTAAAGCACTGATGAAATGACACCTGAGGTGCTGTTGTTACTATGGTATCACAGTTGTCCAGGAGTGTCATGTCACTTCTCCTCTAGACATGCTTGCTGCAGTGCATGCTGGGATTGTTACTTTCACTTTGCAGCTGCTCCTCCCACACAGCCTGTCTGAGGGAGCTCCTCCAGGGAAGTGTGTCATGGTGAACAGGTTAGATAAATGACGTACAGCCAGAACATGTCACCTGATAGAAATACTTCATGGTGTTGGTTATTGTCTGGGGCACTTTGGATTTTTGATACTTAGGGTGGCCAACCCCTTTAACGGATTCTGGGATGCCGCAAAACCTTATGTTGTTTCGGTGGGAACGATCCTCCAGGTCTATTACTTTTGCTCTGAGGGTTGCTAATTCCTCTTCTTTGTCATTAGTGGAGTCTACCAAGTTATTGTGGGCCTTAGCAAACCCTGCCATTTTATACTCCAAGTGCGAGGTTCTATGTCCAATATCAATAATGTCTTTTTGTAAGGGGATTAACATTTATTTAATGTCAGCTTGTAGAGTCCGCAAAATTGCGGAACGGATGCGGATCCATTTATACGGTCGTGTGAATAGGGCCCTAGGTGCAGTACAACAGATAAAAACACTGATGTGAACGCAGCCTGCAGTGAGTATATTGCAGTTTGTCATTTTTACATTTTCATCCCATAAATCAGCTCTAAAGGCATAACCATGTTTTGAAATCAGCTGAATGAAATTTATATGTATAAGGCTTCATGCACAGGGCCATATTTTGGGTCCGAGACAATACGCATTTTTTTGCAGATCATACGCAGACCCATTCGTTTCTACGAGGCCACAAAAATGCGAACCGCACAAGGATGTCATCTGTATGCTGTCTGCATTTGTGCGGCTGTCCTGAAAATTATTGAACATGTCCTATTCTTGTCCATTTTGCAGGATGCACACGGCGAGTATCTATATTTTGCAGATCCGTGGTTTGCGGGCCGCTAAATACATATGGTCCTGTGCATATAGCCTGAAACCGAACTACTTTTGACCTCAGTGCTGATTGGTAGCTGTGGCTCCTTGCAAGTATCAATCAGCAGTGAGAGGAACTGTAAAGAAAACCTTCCTCATGAACAAAGATGCATTAATGGACTGCCTGTAACAGTCACACACATTACAAGTCCATCCCCCCCAAGAATTAGCTGCTGCCCACTGTCTCCCTGTATGTCTGCTTATTGACCTGATCATCTAGGTCAGGGACCAGCAACCTCTGGCACTCCAGCTGTTCTGAAACTACAACTCCCAGAATCCCCCCATTCGCTTCTATAGGAGTTACTAGAACAGCTAAGCAAGTATGCATGCTGGGAGTTGTAGTTTCACAGCAGCTGGAGCGCCGAAGGTTGCCGGTCCCTGATCTAGTGTTTGAAAGATCCTCAGAGGACGGGAGTCGGTTGGAGGTGGGATCCAGATTCCAGTGGGTCTTGGAGGAGGGATGCAGCAACAGGCTCCAGGAGTGCAAAAGTCACAGGAGAGAACGTCCTGATTCTGGCCAGTGGCCTGCAGCAGAACTTCAAGTGAGAAGGTTCATTACTAGAGATGAGCGAACGTGCTCGAAACGAGCACTGTGCCGCTCGGCTCCCCTGCGCTCGCATGGGCGCCGGCAGCCGCTTCCGTCAGGAGGACGGAAGTGGCTGCCTGCGCCCATGCGAGCGCAGGGGAGCCGAGCGGTACAGTGCTCGTTTCGAGCACGTTCGCTCATCTCTATTCATTACTTATGCGAAGCAAGGCCAGCTCGCACCATACAAAGTCTATACCAAAAGTAAATTACAGAGTTTAAAGGGGCCAGATTGGCTGGCCCACAGTTGTAGAAGGCAGCATGGTCCACTGGAAATCTGTAAGGTCTCTTTAGTTAATGTAAAATAGTGTATTCGCTTATCCTTTTACAGCAGTACCACACCTCTTGGATCTCCACAGTCCTCTAGAGCAGGGTTCCTCAACTCCAGTCCTCAGAGCCCACCTACCGGTCATGTTTTCAGGATTTCCTTAGTATTGAGCAGATGTTATAATTAGTGTCAGTGCATCAGGACTTACCACAGGTATTTATTCTGTGGGATATTCTCAAATTATGACCGGTAGGTGGGCCCTGAGGACTGGAGTTGAAGAACACTGCTCTAGAGGAACCCAGGCTTGGCTGGGTCAGTTCAGTCCACCCCTTATGCTGTGAATCCTGACAAATCTTGTGGCACTTATGGTTAAAAAATCAAAATCTTTATTTCAAGCACATAAAAACATCATCATGCAATACAAAAAAACAACAACATAAAAAAGGTATCTTCAGTGCTTTATTATTGGCACAGGCGGCAGGGACTGAAACAACAACACAAGGCAGTTCTGATTGAGCATTCTGGGTTAAATAAATTCAATATAACGATTTTTCAAAAACCAACACAGTTGGGCAGTAAAAGGGCAAATGAATCACCTACTATGGTGGCAGCCACATGCCCCTAAGGGCCCATTTACACGACCGTATATTTCTGTCCACATCGGAAGCGTACCCATTCATTTCACCACTGTCCGCATCTGTATGTTCATTTCATGGCCCCGCAAAAAAGATATTAAATGTCCTATTCTTGTCCGTATTTGTGGACAAGAATAGGCATTTCTATCATGGAGAAGGATTTTCCGTTCCGCAAAATGCTGAAGGCACGCGACTGGTATCCATGTTTTGCAGATCTGCAATTTGCGGACCACAAAAAACAGATACGGTTGTGTGAATGAACCCTAATTGTATGAAAACCAAAACTTTCACTATAAAGTGATAACAACAAACCCTGGACAGTTAGAACTTTGTTTAACTGGGAGATGAAAAGGAACTGGGAGCAGTAATAACTAATCGCAGGAGTTTGAGTGGGGTCATTAATTGTAAGTGCTTTTTAATTAAAAAGTAAAGTAAATTGTGCTGGGCAGCAACAGATCAATGCAGAGCTTGTGGATGTACGATTCATGTTTTTTTTGGGAATTTTATTAGTGTTCTGTCTTTTTCTCATGGTATCAGCACTCCCAGGCCCAGGTGTTTTTAATTAGCAGGAGACTGCTAGTGGTCATTATCATGTGGAAGGCACGGGGAGGTGAGGGCAGCACTGTGCTGGTTGTACTCACCTACCCTGGTCTTCTTCTGGGTCCTGCTGTGGTGTTCTGACTGCACACAGTGGCAGGACGTAGTGCACGTAGGCGCGCAGTATGACCTGATGCTGTGTGCCATCAGGTCACAGTACACAGCGGGACCTGGAAGAAGCGATGGAGCGGTGAGTCCAGGATATGTGGTGCCATCTGCAGCAAGTTAGGTACGTTTATTATTATTATATTTTTGAAATGTATGATCTGAGACTGAGTAGGGATGGGGGGGGTCTGCTCTGAGACGGATAGGGTCTGATTGGGGGTCTGATCTGAGTCTGATGGGGGCTGATCTGGGTTATTAAAGGCTGGAGGGGGGCTGATCCGAGGCTAATGGATGCTGGAGGGTCTGATAGGAGGCTGGGGAGGTCTGATCTGAGGCTGATGGAGCTTGGGGGAACTGATTTTGGGGTCTGATGAAGAATGGGGGTCTGATTTGGGGATCTGCTTTGAGGTATGATGGAAAATATTTTTTTTTCTTATTTTCCTCCTCCAAATCCTTGGTGTGTCCGAAAAATACATACAAATTATGTCAAAAAGCAATGTAAATTGTGCTGAGACGCAAAAGACCAAATGCAGAGCTTGTGGATGTGTGATCCATGTTTTTTTCTCTTTTTGGAATGTCTTCCTTTCTGTTTTACCCTGAATCCATCAAACAGCAGCCCTGATGGTTCATTCATAGCCCTTGCAGCTCATAAACACTAATTATAGCTAAATTCCCATCAGTTTGATAAGAAAATGGCTTAAAGGGGTCCCAGGTACCTTACTATTTGAATACTGCACAGCCTTGATGGTTATAACTAGGGATGAGCAAATCGACTAATTTTTACTGTAAAAAAACATTTCCCGAAGTAGGGTTCGGTTCCAAGTGGTACCTTGGAACCTAACCTGAGTTCAGGAAATGTTTTTTACAGTAAAAATGAATTTATGAAGTTATTATGCAAAGTAATAACTTCGGCTAATCAGAGCCAATACATTCTAATACTGTACGGAGCTCCGGCTCCGTACAGTGTAAGAATGAAGTTTTATGCGAATGGACTTCAGATGTTTCATCCTTAGTCGATTCGCTCATCCCTAGTTCTAACCTTCAGTAAATGTCTGTTTTATTTCCCTCAGGGGTAGTCTTTCTGCTAAGTTATTCCCAGGAATGTCTCAGGAATGATGTTTCCGATGTACAGTATGTGTAGCAGAATTGTGTTTTTTTTAGTTCTACTCCATTCCAGCATCCAACTACATCATATTAAATGATTCTATTACAAAGTACAACTTACCCCACAAAAAACAAGCCCTACCATGTCTATTGGAATGGAAAAATAAAAAAGTTATGGCTTCAGGAAGGCAGAAGGTAAAAATGAAAAAACAGAAAATCACAAATTCCTGAAGGGGTTTAATGATCCTAATCTTTCACATGAGTCTGGCATGTTGAAAAACTCAGTCTCAGCTGCTGTACCAACTGCAGACTCCCACAGATCTGATATTGATAGTCTATCCTAAGGAAATATTATATAATCATATAATCGGTATTATAGTCCTTAAAAAAACATTAATCTCTTCCTAATGGGTCAGATCTTTAAAAAAAAAACAAATGTTAATAATTTTACATGTGGGGAGTATCAATTGGTAAAAAGACAAGAAACAGTAAAATTGTTGGGCTTAAAAAAAATGCCAGGAGGTTGGAAACCTCCAACATATTCCACAGAAGGTCAGATGTATGAACAGGCTCAGACATTAAAATTAAGAAGTAATTCAAGCCATAAGTTTGAGGGCCCTGCTTGCAAATATCAATGTCTAAAGCTTGCAAGCTTGTCAGATTTCAGCTTAAAGGGGTTATACCGCAAAAGTATCGCCTATTCATAGGACACCCTGAGACCCTGAGAATGAAGAGCAGAAGCTTGCATGTAGACTTCTTTGAGTCCCATAGAAGTAAATGAAGCAGTGGACCAAGGTAGGACAGAGACACATATGGAACATGTTTTCCACACTGGATACACACGTCCGCAATTGCCCTAACAGTATTGCCCTTTCTGATTTTGTTCAATGTTTGCCTGAGAAAGTGTCTACCTTTTTGTTCACTAAATAACAGTTATATGGAAGTAGTTATTCTCAAGGTAATTCTCTAGGAATGTTTTATGCTATGATTAAGGCCTGATTTTCATCCTCATTTAACTGATCCAGCAGAGGAACAGCCTGCTGGAGTTCACTGGATCCGGCATAGGTTGACGCGTCCATGCACCGTCGGATCCATTGACCTTATTGGGATCTGGCTGCTTTCCAGCATAAGTGCTGGCTTTTGCTGGGCTGAAAGTTCTGCATGCACAGCTTTTTGCTTGGATGAAGTTGGCCGGAAAGCAGCAGGATCTCTGCTGGATCCCATTATAGGCAATGGGGTCTGGATATGTCAGATACAGTAAAACCTGGCAGGCTGTGCAGGCTGTTCTGGCAGAGGATCAGTTAAACGCACATGAGTATTAACCGTAAGAGCACTGTATGTGCTTGAAACACGTGAGTGGTTCTTCATGTTTTTGAACTCACTGTTTTCCATGGAACAATAAAATAAATATTTTTAATATTGAGTACTGGACTTCATTTATTTTTTTCTGGAGGATCTACTACACCAGGAGGCCAGTCCTGCATTGTCCGTACACCACATCTGGTTTTGAGACAGTGGATATAGAAGGTGAGTGGTTTGTTTCTTATTAAAACTACACTCCTGAATTCTGTCTCCAAGAAGCTGCAAAATAGGCTGTTGCAAATTTCTTAGGTCCCTTGTGCAAAAGTGGGCAGGGTTAGTAATGGTAGTGGGCTTCATTCCAGATTTATGACTGGGGCTTTTTAAAAAGTCGCAAACGAAATCCCAAAGCCACTTCAGTAAGTGGGTGGTGTAGAAAACTAGAGTAGCATTTCTAGACAAAAGTGTAAGGTTTAAAGATTAGCCAAATTTAACCAACAACATGCAACATTTGGTAAATGTAGTATAAAGTACACCAATGCAGACTCAAGCAAAAGTGACTTCAAATATTGATATATCTCACTCTTTATGGATGAACTGAACAAAATAAATCCTGCAAACAAATATAGATAAAAAAAAACTAATGTAAAAACTTAAGCCCCTTTTAGGGCTGTATTTCAACAGGAGATAGTCGGGCAGATCATAGGAACACTCATCAGTGATGATCTGCCTGTGTAAGGGCTCTTTCACATGAACAGATGCCGTGCGTGGAATCCGCTGTGTGAAAGAGAGCCAAGCCCCGTTCCGGAGAGCAGAGACACGCAGCATTCACATGATTAATAATGCTCTGTGCCTCTATGATAAAGTTCTCACTGTGATTTTGAAGTAAGAAGATCACAGAGAGGCAAAGAGCATTATCAGTCATGTTAATGCTCCATGTCTCTGCTGTCCGGAACGGGGCTTGACACTCTTTCACGCAGCGGATTCCACGCACGGCATCCGCTCATGTGAAAGAGCCCTAAAAGTGTAGCGGATTATCTGATGGAAGAGCAAAAGCTATGGGTCAGCATAGAAAAAAAACCAGGCAGCACACAGAAGGCATCTAAATGTCCGTTCTGCAAATTATAGAACATGTCCTGTTTTTGTCAGTGTTGCAGACAAGAATAGTAATTTCTAGTAATGAGAGTAGGAAAAATGCAGTTGCACACAGGAGGTGTCTGTATTTTTCGGATCCGTAGTCTGCGGACTGCAATACAAACACAGTTGTGTGCATAAGGCCTAAAGGTTATGTTTTAACACCTTGCTAACAGCTGTGTGTGAAACGGAAAGACTGATATATCTCCTCTGTTTTATATATACTACGGTGTGTTTGGCTCAAAAAATTTGTATTCTGTGCATGTTTTCTTTTGTTTTTTGTTTACCAGTTTTTGACTTGTATCCTCTTGATCCTAAATGTAGAAAAGTCCTTACTGCTGTATTCTTCCTTTGTGAAAAGAAAAAGAAAGGTAGCTGCTTACAAGAATGATGTTACATGGGAGTACACGAAATATTGAAAACTCCAGTGAATAAAACTGCATGTTAAAAAATACCCATCAATATGAAATCCATTGCCATGCCCAAAATGCTTTACACTGAGATTATCCATTTCATTTGCCAATATGCTGTTTAATATGCTGGTAGGTGGAGAGGATTTTATTTTGGCAACTTTTGTGGAGAGGATTTTATTTTTATAACTTTTTTCAAAATTTTTTAACACTTATTAGTATCACAAGGGGACAGGTGATCCTCTGATTGCTTGTATGATACACTGTACTGCTCATGCTGTACAGTGTATTATACTGTGAGTATGTACAGGCACTATCACGCTGCACCAGGGGGAGTAGCCTGAAAGCTATGCACTGAGGGCAGGCCCGGGGGCCTTTGTTAGGTCCCAGCTGCTATGCTAAACCATCAGCACCCTAAAGGGGCTATGGACTGCGGCATCTAAGCGGTTAAATGGCCCGGATCAGGGCTTCTGCTCAAGTGAGAGCCAAGCTCCTTCTTATCACTGAACCTGGAGACCCTTGCAACGCTTAGACTAGGCTGGTGTAAAAAGCCTAAGGCCCCTTAGTGACCGGAGTAAAAAGGCATATTGGCAGTGACTAAGGGGTTAAAAAGTACACACCATTATTTTAACTACATCAATTCAAAAATGTTGCTCTTCAGTATAATTTTTACTATTTTTTTGGTCAAGTTACATTGAAAATAATGGAAGTGCACATAACTGAAGTCCGTTCAGTTTCCATTTGGTATCCTGATTTTTCTATCGAACAAAAAAGTCCTGCATGCAAGACTTTTTTGCCAAGCCTTTTTGACAAAATGTGTGACAGACGTCCTGAACGGAGATTCCTGTGCAGATATGAAAAAGCCCTTACCTGCAACTCTTATTTCTTCCATGGGCAGCAGCTCACATACATTCATCTCCTAGGAAGGTATTACAGTCAGCTACTGTTGACACCTTCCTCCCCGTAGGCAAAATCGTCCCTCACGCACAGCCCCAGCCATATCACTACGGTTTCCAAATGCGGTTTTGGAACCCAAAATCAGGAGTAGATAATAAAAGTTCATAAAGTATAAAGGACTGATACAATTTCTCTTCTGTTTTGAATTCACTCCTGATTTTTGGTGTCTTTGTTTTTGTTGTGCAGAAAAACTGCTGCGTAATACAGTAACAGCAATGTGTATGAGATTAGACAAATCTCATGTAATCTCCTAAACAGAAATTGATCTGCCATGCAGATTTTGAATCAGGTTTTGGCAATTGTTTGTATGGTTGTATTGTGCGGATTTCACCCTTCTCAACTGAAGGGCGATATCTATGGCAAAACCATATCAAATCTTCACCAAAAACTGCCAGTAACGATTTTTTTGTGTGGAAACTCACAGGAAACTGCACGGAAATCCGTTTGGATGTTCCTAAGGCTTCTTGCACACGACCGTATTTTGCGTCTGTGTGCCATTGCTACTTTGCAAATTATAGAACATGTCCTTTTCTTCTCTGTACTATAAATAAAAATGGGGCAGGAAAAATACAGAATGGACACAGAAGATATCTGTACTTTGAGGATCCTTTTTTGCAGACCGAAATATGGACACACGCATAAACGCTTAAAAATAGCGCTATAGTATATAATAAAATTTACTTCTCCACAGAGATATACTGTAGCTATATATTTTTTAAGAATTTCGAAGTAAGGATGAATGAATTAAATCTCACTATGAGATCATTACGCAGGCAGTAAGAGGAGGGGACTACTCAGCATGCTGGCCCACCAATATGTGCTGATCATGTGGAAAACGTAATGTACATAAAAAGAATAAACAATATTTTATGGCATGTATATTGCAATATTATGTTACATTTAAAATGCCCTATTCATTGTGTAATAATAATGTTCATGGGATAATCCCTTTAATGTGCCAGTGTTCAGTCCGGATGCTGTCCTTTGGTAAAATAGCCAGCACCCTGACGGAAACATTGCCTGTGTGAAATTAGCTTAAGTGGGTTCACACACTATTTTTTTTAGCAAAATATGTTTTGTCCAGATGTTACGTGCGGGCCAATAGGAAGTGATAAAACACCTTTTTTTTTTTTTATTTTTTTTTTTTTATTAATAGAGACATTTTTAGACGGTTTCCTTGAATTTTCTTTTTTTTCTCTGTTGGTGTTTTCTTGAAATTGCAGAATAATCTAGGTATGGCATTTTTTCAGACCTTTTTCCATAAATTTAAAAAGCCTGAAACGAACTGAAAAAAAATGTGTGACCTAAAAAACCCGCACCATGAAAGAGCTTGAAAAAAAAAAAGACATAAAACTCATGACTTTTATGACATTGTTAGAAGCTAAAAAAAGCCAGGAAAAAAAATGAAGTGTGGCAGCCACCTTAGGTGGATCAGACCAGTCACTACCGGAAAAAGGTGTGAACTATCATATTACCTTAGTTCCTCTAGTTCCCCCTGCCACTTTACTTTTTTCTAAAATTTGTTCTATTCTTCTGTTAGTCCCACTGTAAATTTTGCTGTCCACATGATCTTGCTATCCTCTCTTTACATATCAGCAGGAGAGCAATATCACGTGGTATCTTAGAGATATTGCTACTCAAGCTGTTAAATGGGAAAGTGCTGTGATATTCAGCGGCACAGCGGTGTCATTGGTATATTCAGGGGCACAGTATGCGGAACACGGTCTGTAGCGCTATTATATTTGGGAACACAGTGCATAGCAGTATTATATTAAGGGTGTCACAGTGTATAGGACTAGTTTATTTAGGGGGCTGGGCACACCTATACGCATAAAGGTCTATACATAGTGTAAATAAGGGGTGATTTTAATTTAGGTATGTATGTAGATGTAATGATATTCATTTGTAGTGTGTCTCATGAGTGTTTGAATTCTAGGCTGGATGATCAAAGAAGTTTGGAAAATGTAGATATTGCTATTTTCACGGACTGTGAATCAAGGGGTTATCCAGGAATGGATAATGATGACCTATTCTCAGAATAGGCCATCATTATCACATCAGCAGTGGTCCGACACCGGGCACCCCTGCCGATTGGCTGTTTCAAGGAGCCGCCACACTCAACAGAGCTCTGATGAGTGCAGCCAGCATCTCACAGCTTTCCAAGCATGGTGCCGTTCCGTACATTGTATAGCAGCTGTGTTTGGCATTGCAGCTAAGCCCCATTCACATCAATAGGGCTCAGCTGCAGCTAGGCCATGTTGTTGGCGCATGTTGTAAAGAAATAACTCAAAAACACTGGCCTAATTGCAGGGTTTTTCCCATTGCTCTGCCAAGAAATTAATAAAAGTTAAGCAAAAAATTATACATACCTCAAAATGGTGTCAATAAATAATTGTCTCAAAAAATGAAAGCACTCCTACAACTTTATCAAAGGAAAAGTAAAAAGGTTATAGTTCTTGGAATGTAAAAAAAAAAACTGCTTTATTCTGAAGGGCCAAACTAAAAGTCATTTAGAGCAGTGGTCCCCAACAACTGGGCCGTGGACCAGTATCGGGCCATGGGTGATGAAGTACCAGGCAGCATATATTTGTACAGAAAGACGTCATTGCTGCTCGGTGGGCATTGTCTTCACTTTGCCTGTCATGAGAACATTTCATCTTCTCCCTGGCTGGGAAGTAGTCTGCAGAAATTGAATGTCACCACAGCCAGGGTGAAGACAATGCCCATTGAGCAGAGATGAAGTACCCATGCCCATTGAGCAGAGATGCGTAGCCTTACTGTGCAACTTTAAAGGGGGCAAAAGTGGCAGTTCAGCCTTGATTGCCTTGACAACTACTGTCAGTAGTAGTACACAGCTTCATACAGAGGTGGACTGGCCATAGACCCTAAAGGGAAATTTCCCGGAGGGCAATGCCTAGGGGGCCACCCGAGCTCTCCTCATGGCCGCTGTCCAGGTGTGTAATGATCTGATGCTCTCAGCATTCATTAATGCTAGGAGCATCAGTTACTTATGTACCTGGTCAGTAGCCGCAGGTGCCCTCCTGAATTCAACTATATCACTGTCCTCAGTATGGTGATAGGGCAGAATTTTATGTTGCACTGTGGTATTTGGTTTTGCTGGGGCATTATTTTATGCTGTACTACAGTATTGCTGGCCTCACCTACTTCTGTTTTCCTTGCCTACTTGTGTTGCCCCGTCTTCTGTCAATTTAGAATCACCTACAACATGGGGCCACTTTTAGGTTTTTTTCCAGGACCACTCTAAGTTTGCAGTCCGCCCCTGGCTTCATAAGATCTGACCAATGTGATATGCTACTGGATATTTACATACATGGCGCCTTCTACACCATGCTACATGACGCAGCCCCTTCCTGAGAAAATTTTCTTGCATGAAAGTGGTCTGTGGTGCAAAAAATGTTGGGGACCTCTGATATATTTGCAAAGTTTGTTAGCTTTATGTAGACTAAATATATATGTAAAATGGTTACAGGTGAATTTTGTCTATTTATTCATGTGCAATATACATATAACAAAATATATACAGTACAGACAAAAAGTTTGGACACACCTTCTCATTCAAAGAGTTTTCTGTATTTTCATGACTATGGAAATTGTAGATTCACACTGAAGGCATCAAAACTATGAATTAACACATGTGGAATTATATACTTAACAAAAAAGTGTGAAACAACTGAAAATATGTCTTATATTCTAGGTTCTTCAAAGTAGCCACCTTTTGCTTTGATTACTGCTTTGCACACTCTTGGCATTCTCTTGATGAGCTTCAAGAGGTAGTCACCTGAAATGGTTTTCACTTCACAGGTGTGCCCTGTCAGGTTTAATAAGTGGGATTTCTTGCCTTATAAATGGGGTTGGGACCATGAGTTGTGTTGGGTAGAAGTCAGGTGGATACACCGTTGATAGTCCTACTGAATAGGCTGTTAGAATTTTTATTATGGCAAGAAAAAAGCAGCTAAGTAAAGAAAAACGAGTGGCCATCATTATTTTAAGAAATGAAGGTCAGTCAGTCCGAAAAATTGGGAAAACTTTGAAAGTGTCCCAAGTGCAGTCGCAAAAACCATCAAGCGCTACAAAGAAACTGGCTCACATGAGGACCGCCCCAGGAAAGGAAGACCAAGAGTCACCTCTGCTGCAGAAGATAAGTTCATCCGAGTCACCAGCCTCAGAAATCGCAGGTTAACAGCAGCTCATATTAGAGACCAGGTCAATGCCACACAGAGTTCTAGCAGCAGACACATCTCTACAACAACTGTTAAGAGGAGAATGTGTGCAGCAGGCCTTCATGGTAAAATAGCTGCTAGGAAACCACTGCTGAGGACAGGCAACAAGCAGAAGAGACTTGTTTGGGCTAAAGAACACAAGGAATGGACATTAGACCAGTGGAAATCTGTGCTTTGGTCTGATGAGTCCAAATTTGAGATCTTTGGTTCCAACCACCGTGTCTTTGTGCGACGCAGAAAAGGTGAACGGATGGACTCTAGATGCCTGGTTACCACCATGAAGCATGGAGGAGGAGGTTTGATGGTGTGGGGGTGCTTTGCTGGTGACACTGTTGGGGATTTATTCAAAATTGAAGGCATACTGAACCAGCATGGCTACCACAGCATCTTGCAGCGGCATGCTATTCCATCCGGTTTGCATTTAGTTGGACCATCATTTATTTATCAACAGGACAATGACCCCAAACACACCTCCAGGCTGTGTAAGGGCTATTTGACCAAGAAGGAGAGTGATGGGGTGCCACGCCAGATGATCTGGCCTCCACAGTCACCAGACCTGAACCCAATCGAGATGGTTTGGGGTGAGCTGGACCGCAGAGTGAAGGCAAAAGGGCCAACAAGTGCTAAGCATCTCTGGGAACTCCTTCAAGACTGTTGGAATACCATTTCAGGTGACTACCTCTTGAAGCTCATCAAGAGAATGCCAAAAGTGTGCAAAGCAGTAATCAAAGCAAAAGGTGGCTACTTTGAAGAACCTAGAATATAAGACATATTTTTAGTTGTTTCACACTTTTTTGTTAAGTATATAATTACACATGTGTTAATTCATAGTTTCGATGCCTTCAGTGTGAATCTACAATTTTCATAGTCATGAAAATACAGAAAACTCTTTGAATGAGGTGTGTCCAAACTTTTGGTCTGTACTATACATTACTGTAGATAATACACAGATTTCCTTATGCATCCTTGAAAACAATAAATGAGAGAATTTTTTGTATGCTTCATATATAAAAAGTAGGACTTTACTACATTTTTGTAAGTTGAAAATAGAACAACTTGGTTTTCATCAGAAGCTCTTTCAGCTTTTCTATTTGTATGCAACTCTGAGTATTAAGGCGCTGTCAATATTTTCCCCAGTCTTGTGTATTTAACTTGTTTTAGGAGACGTTATTTTCCCACACTTTTATCAGCATCCTTGGAGCTCAGAGGAATAAATCATTACTGAGAAGGGCTGCCGAACGGGCTGTAATATCACCTTATTGATTCTTACTGAGTGTTCATCATGATACTACTGCACACAATTACTGACCAGAATAATAAAACAATTGCCGCCTCACTTTATATTCTTAGTCTTGAATACAATATTATATGTTATGGCCATATCATAGGAAAAATAAAATAGATGGTACGTAGGAAGAAGTGATGATTATACCAGTTAGAAAATGGGTTGGAGGAATGGCTGTCGTCAGAGGTGGACTGGCCGTAGACCCTACCAGGATAATTCCTAGTGGACTCATGTCCAGTGGGCCGCTTGATCTCCGCTCACAGCCATGGCAGAGCACACAACAATTTGACTCTCCAGCATTAAGAAACGCTTGGAGCATCAGGTACATATGTACCTCGCAGGCAGCGACCTGTCCCTTCCTGAATTTAGCTGTATGGCACCAGACAGCCATATAGTTGAATACTGTGCTGGGGCACAAGAGATGATAGTTCCCTGCTCTGCCTGAAGCCTATGAGGCAGTAGAACAGCGCAGGTTATTGCTAAGCGATGACATAATTGCGATAGCCTGCGCTGAGTGTCAGGCAGTGCGATAACCTCATCACAACTACCTGTGCAGCCTGCACTGCAAATGGCAGAGTGGAAGGGAACTCAGGTGAATATTTTAATTTTACTTGGGCAACACAGGGGCATTATAGGAGGCACTACTCACTGGGGATATTTTTAGTACCAGGGGCACTATAGGAGGCATTACTTACTGAAGGCCTGGGGACATTTTAATAATGTTGGGGCACTGTAAAGGGCATTACTGGGGCACTCGGGACATTTTAATACTGGGCACTATAGGGGGCACAATAAGTAATTTTTAATATAGGAGCATTTTTATTACTGGGAGCTCAACAGGGGGCATAATTATTGCTGTAGGCACTATAGGGGGTATTATTAACACTAGGGGCAGTATAGAGGCTTTATTACTGAGGGTACCATAAGAGGCTTTACTACTGGCACTGCAAAGGGGTGTTTTTATTACTGATAGCACTGTAGGGGCATTATGAATACTGAGGGCACTATAGAGACATTATTAGTACCAAGAGCATTTTAGGGGACATTATTATTATTGGAGGCCTAATAGGGGCATTATTAATACTGATAGCACTATTATATTATTACTAGAGGCATTTTTCGGGGCATTATTATTACTAGTACTGGGGCACAATAGTAGGAATTATTATTGCTGGAGGCACTGTAGAGGCATTGTTATTGCTGGAGCATTTTAGGGGCATTATCATTACTGAGACACTATTTTTTTCTGCAATATAGCTTGGTTATGGGGCCTGTGTGTCACCTCCTCAGCCTCCTCCATATCTTAATTAGAGACAACTAGAAGAGGAGGAAGAAGAGGATGAAGAAATAATATGGCAGTTGGCGCTGGCCATTCAATTGCTCCGTGTTTGTGTATAGGATGAGACCTTTCAATCACACCGAGCCAGGAAGGGAGAATCTAATGGGTTCTTCAGAGGAAATGTATTAAACTACAAAGGTGGCATATTTTTGGGCAAGTCACATTTTGTGCAAAATGTGCGGCTTTTTGCAAGTTTCTACTGCTGTTGCGCTTGTGAGTTGTCTAGCAGAAAGATGAGTGGTCATCCAACGGAAGCGAATGCCTTCGCCCATGCGAGCGCAGGGGAGCCGAGCGCTACAGTGCTTGTTACGAGCACGTTCGCTCATCTCTAGTGGTCATCCATAGGCTGACTAATTTAATATAATTTATGCCAGAAATTTCTATCAATTATAGTGGTAAAGGGGTTCTCCAAGTTATATTTATTGAAGACATAAATGTACAGGAGCGATCCTTCCCATTGAAATGAATTACACCTACTCACCGCTACCCATGTTACGACGAGCAGATAAAGAATGAAGAGGGGGCAGCGCTGGCACGGCGCGCGCCTCCTCTTCAAACAGCTGACCGGCGGGGGTGCCAGGTGTCAGACCACAGTCGATCTGATATTGATGACCTATCCTGAGGATAGGTCATCAATAAATATAACTTGAGAACCCCTTTAATCTATGCCAGCTTCTAGCTGACAGGTTTCAGCTTCTTATCAGAGGTAGTAGAAGAAAAGTGGGATGCAGTCAAAATGGCTTTTGAGAGGTAACTATTAGAAGGTAATATATGAAACCTGTCTCAGATGCAATTTGACCACTAATTGTTCTCCTGCAGCTGCTTCTGAGGAATTGGAAGACTGTGAGATCGCCCGTTGTTGTTCAGAGCAGGGCTGTTAGGGTTTAAGGGGTTACCTTACGTTGAGGTGAACTCTAAAGACAGTGCAGGTGGGGGAAGCCAGGCTGTGCTCCTTGTGGCAGGCAGTAATCATGTCAGGGCAGAACCTGATGAGGTTTCCACGTGTTGGCCAGAGGCGTGTAGAAGACCAAGCTAAGACCAAGTTCACACTTCAGTTATTTGGTTATTTCCATCAATTAGGCTACAGCTACATTGCGACACATGTTGGATGGATTTTTTGCAACTGTCGTGTTGGTTGCAGCATACCGCAGTGCGACACCATTGAAAATCATTATAAAAAATGTTTCACAACTTTTCTGGGACAAGAAAGTGTCCCAAAAAGTGTGGGATAAGTGAAAGTGTCGCTGCGTAGCCCTAGCCTTATTGTGAGCCAAAACCATTAGTGAAGCCTAGTCAGAGATCAGGTGTAATGTAAAGATTTGCACCTATTAAAGAGGACGCCTGCTTCGGGAGTGGAGTGGGTGCCATATCCACCGGGTACTTGCTGTTTCACACAGCAGACACTCAGGGCTAATGTCTGCAATACGCGATAACACCAGTCGCAGACATTAAACCCCGAAGATACCATGATCAATTGTGACCATGGTATCTGAGGTGGTTTTGCTTGGGCATGCTGCTCTCCTGGGACCCAAACGGCTTCGAAAAGCCATTTATACATGGGTCTCTCTGAAAAAAAGTTTTAAAAAAAAGTATTTAAAAAATACTAAAATTTAAATTATCCCTCTTTCCCCATAATAAAAATAGACAATAAAAATAATAAAGATAATACACCCTACCACGTAATAAAACAGCCAAACCATTAAAATGTAAATGTATTTAACCTGTTCGGTGAATGCTTTAACGAAAAAAAAAATAAAAATCAAAATAGCCGATTTGCATTTTTTTTTGTCCTTTCACCTACCTAATAAAATTGAATAAAAAGTAAACTCTCCAAAATGTTATCAATAAAAACTACAGCCCTCACACAACTCCATAGATGGAAATATTAAAAAAAAGTAAATGGAATCCACATACAGCAATGAAAGGAAAAAAATATATTTTACCACAGTTTTTATTTTTATTTTTTGTAGTATTAAAACACAGAAAAACGATATAAATGTATTGCTGTAATCGTACTGACACAGAGAATGAAGGGAACAGGTCAGTATTTCCACATAGGGAACTCCAAAAAAACTAAACCCATAAAACTATGGCACAATTGCTTTTTTTTCCAATTCCACTTCATTTAGATTTTTTTCTAGCTTCTCATAACATTGTATGCAATAATAAATGGTGAAATTGGAAAGTGCAACTTGTCCTACAACAAACAAACAGTCATACCTCTATGTGAAGAGAAAAATAAAAAACATGGTTCTGGGTAGGCAGGGAATAAAAACAAAAATGGAAAATCGCCATGTCCTCAAAGGGTTATTGCATGCACACCAGCTGCAACTCTTATCACCTAAAATACATGACCTTTAATTTAGTTAGTAATTATCAAGCTTGTACTAGTTGTTTAGCAACATAGTCTTCTGACTGCAATAAAAACCTTGCCGGCTTCTCCACTGTAGATTGTTCCGGGTGGAGTTGCCAGAGTAACCTATTAGAATTCTTTACAAGCTCCTTTGTGTACTCCTGGGGAAGGCACATCACAGTCACTGGGACACCTGGGAACTCGTCAAATTATGTGTGCAAGTGCGTGGCAAGGAAAAAAAACTAGTCATTAGGGGAAATCTCCCATATTGTGTTATAAGTTTTAGAAGCTAGTTTTAATTCTAGTTTTTCTATGCTTTTTTTAATGGAAGCTATTTTTCTTCTCCGTCATCAGTGTGCTCCAGATTACACTGGAAAGGTTGTTCATGTTATATCTAAATTACTTTACATTTCCGGAGTTTAGCAAGAGAAATAATACTGGTTTGTTTCATGTTACTAAAAGGCACACAAAATACATTGATAAAAACAACATACTCAGACTTTCATTAAAAGTGTAAACTTCTGATAATCCATCACGTGTAAGACTAGGTGCTAGATCACTAGAAAACTAAGTAGACATGTTCTATGTTAATTTAATCTTCCAGCTTTTTTATATTAAGGTAATCAAGACCAGATTGGTGGGAGTCTGTCACCCCTACCGATCAGCTGGTTTCTGGCACCTGCTAGCGACTGAAACTGAACACTGTTCGGAGCCTTGCGGGAATCACACTCCGTGTGAGAGAGAGAGAGATTGTGCAGTCTGGACTACAGAAGCACAGGGCATTATCATGATTCATAATGCTGTGTGCCACTGCACAGAATCACACTGACACCTTTATGTCAGTATGATTCCGGTACAAAAAGGTCACACAATTATGATAATGGCATGCGCTTCTGTAGTCCAGACCACACAATTCCTCGCTCACACAGAGCGTGATTCCTGCAAAGAACACGCTCGTGTGAAAGAGCCCTAAAGCCCTCATGTGAAAGAGCTATAATGGCGGAGTACTGCAATTCAGTTTTAGTTATGTTTTACAACTTTTAAAAAAATTAAGAACTTTTGTTGCTATATTCTGACACCCAATATATTTTTCTGTCAATGGAGCTGTGTGGGAGCTCATTTTTTGTGGGCAAGCTGTAACTGTTATTGATACAAATTTTGTAAAACTGAGGCACAATGTAATAGGAACTGTAACATGGCAGGCTTAGAGGCCTTCAGAAGCCCCCTGGTTACTATAGCAATTGATCAGCACCCTGTAATTATGTTGAGGCGATGCTGATCAGACAACAGAGAGAAAGTTCTTCCTTTGTCTAACTATTCATATGTTGCGGGCACTACTGACCACGGCACACTGTGAAAGTCTAAAAATAAGGCAAATAAAACCTCAGATGAACAACAACATAAGAAAAAATACACTGTGTCATATTTAACAAAAGCTGTGTCAAAATTCAGAAGCTGTGTGTGAAAATTAAGCACACCCTTAAGCCTAATTCACATTTCCGTGGAGCACGGTCCGTGAAATCCCGGACCGTGCTCCTTCTGAGGACGGGAGCGCACGAGGACGGGAGCGCACTGCGCCATTGGTTGCTATGATGCCGTGCACTTCCTGAGGCCGCCGCTGTACAGTGATACACTTGTATCACTGTACAGCGGCGGCCTCAGGAAGCGCACGGCGTCATAGCAACCAATGACGCCGTGCGCTCCCGTCCTCAGAAGGAGCACGGTCCGGGATTTCACGGATCGTCCCGGACCGTGTTCCACGGAAATGTGAATTAGGCTTTACTGCTTTCATAGAAATTAAGAGGGTATCAGCCAGCTGACGATGAAATTATGATAATCAAATGGCCTTGATTAACTGATAACCAGTCAGTGTAATCATATCTATAAAAACAGACGTTTTGGCAGTTTGATGGTCTGGAGCATTCAGGTGTGTTAACACAATGGCAAGGAGGAAAGATATCAGCAATGATTGTAGAAAAGCGATTGCTGCTGCTCATCAATCTGTGGAGGGTTATAAGGCCAAAGAAGTCCATCATTCTACAGCGAGAAAGATTATTCACAAGTAAAAAACATTCACGTTCACAATCATCTCAATGCTAGTAAAAACTGCAAAAAACCCAAGATCTACATTAAAGACTTTACATGCCTCAGTGTGCACGTTAACCTCTTCCTGACCGCCTCATGTAAATTTACATCGGTGGTCAGGTATTTAAAAATGGCGCAATGCAGCAAGATAACTCTAAACACACAAGCCATTCTACCAAACAATGGGTAAAGAAGAATATAGTTAAAGTTTTGGAATGACCAAGCCAAAATCCTGAGCTTAATCCAATATTTTAATCCACTTTAAAATAGGAATCTGAAGTCGGGTTTGGTCCCGCTCGGTTCCAAAGCCAACTTTGGATTCCTATTTTAAAATGTTTTTAAAGCCACAGATAGTAGTACCGAATTAATTCACCAAAGACTTCGGGCGATAAGATTTTTGCCTACGTGCAGCCCATACTTTTTAATGCTTGATTCGCTCAAGACTTGCTGCAGCTATAGGTTAGTGTTGTACTCAGGAGAAATTGTGCAACAAATTGTGAGATACGTTTTCCCCTTGTGAAAATAAAAAAAATTGAGGCTAAAACAACATACTATTGGAAAAATGTGATTTTTCATTTTCATGTTCAAATGTTAATAAAGTTTATGAAACATTTCTTGGGGATTTCCACTATACTGGTACCTCATCAGGGCTCTGTAAATGTGACATGGTGACCAAGCCCATTCCAGGAAAGTCTGCACATCAAAAGCCATATTGCATTTCTTCACTCCTGAGCCCTGCTCAACAGTTTATGACCACATAGGGTGTTGCTATACTCGGGAGATATTGCGTAATATGTGCTCCGTGTAAAAACCTGAAAACCTTGGGGCTAAATCAATGAACTATTGAAAAAAAATTTAATTTTCATGCTGAATGTTAATTTATTCTATGAAACACCCGGTGGGTCAAAAATGCTCACTATACCCCTAAATGAATTCCTTGTAGGGTGCAGATTCCAAAATAGGGTCTTTTCAGGTTTGTGTCTCATGTTTTGGCACCCCAAGGCCTCTGCAAACCTGAAATGATGCCCGAAAGCATGCTAGTTAAAAGAAGGTCTTGAAGTCTATACGGTGCTTCTTCATTTCTGAGGACTGTTTATGGGTCAGTCAGTATACTAGGACCACATATGGAATATTGAGGTGATATATATTGAGTTTTGTTTATCTATTAACATCTGCAGTGTTACAGAAAAAATAATTAAAAATGAAAATCTGCAAAAAAATGATTTTTTTTTATATTTCAACTTCATTTTGCCTTAATTCTTGTGAAACACCTAAAAGGTTAACATACTACCTAAATGTCGTTTTGAATACTTTGAGAAGTCCAATTGTTAAAATGTGCTAATTATGTTGGTTTTCTAATATATATTCATTTTAAAATCCCTTCAGACTTGAATTGATTCCTAAGAAAGATAGGTTTTGCAAAATGTCTTTAAAATTTGGAAAAGTGTTAACATTTTTAAGCCTTCAAATGTCCTGAAAATAAAAAGAATTTGTCACCACATACCTCCATAGTAATCCAAATGACTTGTCTTATGTTCGCTTGCCAGCTGAGTCAAAAGCAGTTTGCCCCATCTCAACTGGTGGCCTAATTCCAGAGAAATTGGTGCTTTTATTATATACAAATTACCTCCTTGGTGTAACAAGGGCGTCACCATTGCACCTAAAACTCTGCTCCCTTTGGCTCTTGGCTGTGCTGCCCCAGCTTTTGAATGACAGGGCCAGGCAGTGGCAATGTAATCTTACCTAGCCCTCTATTCTTGTGACTAGGCGATTAAGTAGTAAGGTAAATGTGGGCCAGGCAGAAGGAGTCAGTACTGCGCTGATGACATTGCGCTACACCTAAAAGACATGCCATTTTTACATAGAAATTTTTATCCTAGATTCTATTAGCTTCATTCTTAATCATAATTACTTTCACTACAATGGTCATTTTTATATTCAAAAAAGGGGAACCGCAATGGGGACTAAGTTTGCCCCCTTTTATACTAAGCTTTTTATGGGGGCATTTGAAGAGGAATTTGACCTTCTCCATCACCCTAATATAAAATTTCATAGATGTTACATTGATGATATTATTTTTATTTGGCAACGGAATCAGAGCACCTTAGACCAGTGAATTTTAAATCTTAACACAAATAAATAGAATTTGAGTTTTACTGCCAACATAGACCCTACTATTGCCATAGACTTACAACTGACAGCTACAAATAATCGGATCGAGACCCACACACATTTTAAGAGCGTTATTGCAAATAGTTACCTTGATTCTAAAAGTTGTCATTATTACAAATGGAAGAGGAATATTCCGTATGGATAGATGAAAAGAATAAGAAGAAACTGCTCTGGTGATAACATCATGAAAGACCATCTAGATTTTTGGAGAAAGGCTACCCAGAGAGTCTAATTTTAGACTCCATGGAAAAGGTGAAAAAGGAAAATCAATATCATAGTTTGAAACCTAAAGATAAAAATAGGAATATGGGAAAGAATGCAATTGAAGACAACCGATATAAATATAATTTTATAACCCAAAATAATTTGGCACATAATAGCATTAAATGAATACTAAACTAACATTAGTCGGTACTAAAAAAGGATCCGATAAAAGGGAACAATATCCAAAAACAACCGGCTGATTTGCATATTTTATCAGGATAAAAGATGTACAATTATTGTCAGCCAGGGGCGTAGCTATAGGGGGTGCAGAGGTAGCAGTCGCTACCGGGCCCAGGAGCCTGAGGGGGCCCAAAGACCCATGTGCCACATAAGAAGATACACAGAGCACTAAGGGAAGGGGGGTCCAAGCTGAACTCTTGCACCAAGGCCCATGAGCCTTTAGCTACGCCCCTGTTGTCAGCACATCTCTCTGTGTAATCACGGATGGGCTATCAATAATCAATATAACTAAATGAAGGCAGAAGGCCAAGGGAGTAGTGATTAATCCTCTCAAGTCACTTTGCATTTGCTTGTGTAAAGGCCCTTTTACACGGAAAGATAAATCGTATTAGCGATCGTATATTAACGAACGATGAACGATCGAACGATGCAATGTAAATACCGTTTACATTGAAAGAGAAGTAGTTCACAATCTTCGTACTTTCGGTCGTTTTATAATCGTTATTACGATCGTTCCTTGCTTTTACATTAACCAATGTATTGCTTACAGGGGAGGGGAAAGGTGTGAGTGAATTAAAAAGTGAAAAGAAGTAGGTGTTTACAGGTGTTCAATTACCACCCATGAACCGCCCTCATAACCTCCTACTGTACAAAAATACAAGATTTCGCCAATGATGGCACAGCACAATGGCGGATGAAGTTGCGAGCGCAATAGCGAGCAGAATGGAGGACGAAATACGAACGCAACAACGAGCAGATCTTCGCGCCGAAATAAAACCAGGTTTGAAATTCAAACTATTCGTAACTATTCACGCTACGTGAGCCAATGGAATTTTAATGGGACGTGCCGAACTATTGGACTAATTAGAATGAATAACGCCTATATAAACAATTGACTCCTCCCATTACCATCTGCCAACGACTAAACGATTTTCGTTTAAACTGGAAGATTTTCGAACGATTAACGATTAATTTATTGGCAGGACAAAAGATGCGATCAACGAGAAGCGAACGAAATCTCGTTCGTCGTTAAATCGTTAACCGTGTTTATACACAACAATAATCGTGCAAATTCGAACGTTTTAACGATTATTTGAACGATAATCGGCTCGTGTAAAAGGGCCTTAAGAGGCGGATGCAAATGAGCACTGATCAACATTTTTTTTATTTGCAGATTGCAGATGTGACAATGCGGCCCCAAAAAAGGTTGCGCACCCCTGTTCTAGACCTTTTGTGAGTGTCTGTTCTCTTTCTCTCAGGGGTACTCTCTCTGTGAGATAGTTCTTTGGCAGCTTTTCAGTCTTAGCAATGGGGTTTCCTGGATAAGGCTTCTCTTTTAGCAGGAGCTCACACACATAAGTCTCTTGATCTGCTCAGCTAAGACTCACTAACTAACCAGAGGAGGACGGACCATCCGGGCTCCATGGCAACCTAACCAAGTCTGCCAGTGTTAAATGTATGATGCCCATACACAACTATTTGGATTATATAGCGCACAGAGAGACAAGTGCTTTTAACATTAAACAATTTTTGATTGGTTTATTCTGTTTTGGTAGGTGAGATGAATCGAAAAGAGCAATTCTGGTATGCTTTTTTTTGTTTTTAGACCCATAAATAACATATATATTTGGGGTTGGCTCATTTCATACAATGATAGCATATCGCTAGCTATCAGTATCAATAGGTGTGGGTCCTACTTCTGGAACCTGCTCCTATCTCCACAATGGGGCCCTCAAAGTGAAGGAGAGCACACCGTCCATGTGTAACGTGCTCTCCATTCATCTCTATGGGAGTTCTGAAAATAGTCTCCAGCAGTCGGTGCGCCAAACTGAAAAGTACAGCAGTTTGGAGCTACAGTAGATTTAAAGGGAATCCATCACCCCAATTTTGGACTATTATCTGCAGTAATACATGAGTAGTACTGCAGATACGGAGTCCAGATCACTATTTTTTATTTTCCTATTCTCCTTTGTTCCCTTTCTGTCAGCGCTCAGAGCTGCACTAAAATACATTGTCAGGAGTGCCATACATGCGCACATGAGTCCTTATCATTGTGTTAGAACAGCACAGCAGTCCAGACTGTGTATTTCTGCAAAGATTTGAATGCTGACAGTAGGGGAATGGGGGGCAGTAAGAAAAGTAAAAATTAGTGATCTGGACTACGCATGTATTACTGTAGATAATAGTCCAAAATAGGATAGGGGACAGATTCCCTTTAAGTCGATATTTATGCCAGTTTCTAGTGTAAATAATGATGAATGAGCCAGGGTACACGCCCTTTTTGTAAGCCTGGGGAGGGCAGCATAAAATGCCAGTTGCCACTAAAAAAAGTTACAATGGCATTGAAAAAGTCACCAAACCTGGGTTTAGAGACTTTTTAAAGCCAAAACAGGCATAGGGAGAATAATGAATTTCCCCCTATGTCTCTCCTTCTGCAGCCTGTCAGAATGTCCTTAACTGCCTACCTTTCTCCTCCAAGATAGCTGAGATCACAGCTGGCTGAATGACGGGGTGAGGGGGGTGGGGGGTAGTTTAACCCTTACTATATCAGGCTGGTCTTGTTTGATAGCTGACAATATAACCTTTAGGCCCCATTCACACGACCGTATTTTTCTTTCCGCATCGATCCGCATTTTTGTGGATCGATGCGGAAAGGTACGGACCCCATTTATTTCCCCATAGGAGGAAAAAATGCGGAATGCACATCGTGTGCATTCTGCAGCCGTATTTCACGGCGGATTGGCCGCAAAAAAAATGAAACATGTCCTATTACTTTGCAGCAAAAACACGTCCGTAGCCCCATTCAAGTCAATGGGTCCGCAAAAATGCGGAACGCTACGGAAGACTTTCCGTATGTCTTCCGTATTTTTGCGGATCCATGTCCGTATATATGCATATATTCATATTTGGCTCTAATCTAGCCCCCCAAAAAGATACATTTTCCAGACTATAGTCTGGCTCCAACTGGTTTCTTGCCAGAGGCATTTGATCATTGGAGAAAGAAGCATATCTTTATATTTTTCCATAAAAACCATGTCCATTTCAATGGAGAAATTAATTTTGTTGGTGGAGGAATGCCCAGAGTTATGGGACACCCGAAGCGACCTCTACCATGACCGCCTCCAACCAAGGATCGGTCGTGGTTGGAGGTCGCTGAGGGTGTCCTCCCTGAAGAATTTGCTGGAGCCAATTCCAAGGAGCGCAAAAATCTTGGTAAGTTAATTTTTATATGTTAAATCATGCCTGTCTTTTTCTGTCATATTGTCATGATGCTCGTGCAATCTTATATTCTTCTGCAGGCTGGCTAGGCCCGAGTTCTCAAACTCAGACAGTTCTCAGCCTGCTCCTGAAATTATGATTGCACGAGCATCCACTCACTGTACTGCCTCTCATGTATGCCTGCTTGCTTCACTTTTTCTGTCATGTGGATGGATGTTCTGTCATGATGCTCGTGCAATCTTATATTCTTCTGCAGGCTGGCTAGGCCCAAGTTCTCAGACTTGGGCCTAGCCAGCCTGCTCCTGAAATTATGATTGCACGAGCATCCTCTCACTGTACTGCCTCTCATGTATGCCTGCTTGCTTCTCTTTTTCTGTCATGTGGATGGATGGATGTTTGCCAAACTTTTTAAATGTGTGATTATTATGGTTTAGATTATTTTTTTTTGTTTTTTTTCTTTTATTTCATTATATGTAATCTGTCAAGACACGCTGGAATAGCGCCCACGATCAATATAAAAGGGAGGCCTCCATAAAGGCAAAGTCTGGTGATGGTGCGATCAAGAAAAAAACGTACTTGTATTCCAAACAACTACGATTCCTCAAGCCTGTATTTGCGCTCAGAGAATAAGTAGATTTTTTGGCTTTTAACTTGTTTCATGCATTAAAATTATGTCTGTTTCTAATGTTTTTTTTTCCTTTTCAGAACAGTTGATAATCTAGAGGAGGAGTACGAGGAGCAGCCTGGACCCAGCCAGGCCTCGCAAATGTCCCCGGAACCACCATTCTCTCCTGCCCTAACACCCCTGCCCCCATCCACACCGTCCCCTGAAATTTCGGCTTCCCCCGTCGAGACAGGTCAGCCACTGGAGTTTTCTCGGAGAGCTCCAAAACGGCGCGGGGGTTCCGCAAAGGCTCTTCCTGAACAGACCCGAAAGGACCTGATTGACACTCAGGTTCTGGAGTTCCTGTCCAGAAACAAGCCCGTTAGCCGCGGGGATCGGCTAATGCTTGGACTTGGGCCATTATTGGATGATGTCCCCAAGGACAGGCATTCTTCTGCTGTGTCCTCTGTGGCGACCCTTTTGGGGCTTTATGCAGGGCCGACTTTCCCGACGGGGGTAGTCTACTTACTCACCCAGGCACAGAAACAGATGACCCATCCAACATCTGTTTCTGTGCCTCCCTTCCCAACATACCCCCCCACTCAACCTCCCCCAACCACACAATTTCCCCCTCCCCACCCATGCCTATCCCCAATACTCGTATACACGGGATCTTATGAATTTGTAAAGTTATTTAATTTTCCTTAAAAAAAAAAATATTGTTAAATATATTTTCATTATTTAAATCAAAAATTTGTGTTGGTATTTATTTCAGTTTTTAAGGGTATTGGTCATCAGTTGACCGCAAGATTTTGGATGCAGAACATTGTGCACACCACTATCTAAGTGGAACGTACATGTTCTGCCTAAAATTAATGCCCTTTTCATACGTGCGGAAGACTGTAAAGTCTCCCTCAAGTCATCTCCAGGCCTGTATTCCGTCACTGACTGGGAACGCATATAATGTCATGTGATCCTAGTCAGAGCCGTAGTCCAGCCCTGTAGATGTGTTGCAGGAGACGTGCTATTGTCATGCCCGTGTGAAAGGGGCATTAAGGGCTCTTGCACTCAAACGTGTGCTGGCTGTCCCCGTGCTGCGGCCCGCAAACTGCGGACCACAATGCACGTGCAAACACCGTGGGGCCACCACATGTGTTTTGGGTACCCATTCACTTGAATGGTGTACTTGATCCACATTTGGCTGTTCACACTTTAAACATTTAGTGATTCCGCTACTCAGTTGCTGTATGGAGGCACGGGCTGAAACACCATTGAAGCACACGGTTGTGCTTTGGCGTTGTTCCAATTCATCCCTCCGCTCCGCATGTCCTGGATCATGAATCCATTTAAGAGGTGGTGGGCAGCACACAGCCGCCGGCCATCGACTGCAGGCCGCAGCACGGGCACGGCTGGCACATGATCGCGGGCAGGTGACCGTCAAAAATTAGTTAAAAAAAAAAGGTATACCCATTGTCAGAATGCCCAATAAGCATTCAACTTGGTTTTAACCAAAAGAAAGGAGAAAAATTTCTTCTTTTCTTCTGGTAAAATCAATAAAATTTAAAATATTTATGCAACTGATAGCCACATCTCCACAATTAAAGAACATGCAAACTGGAACCCAAAAAATTGTTCCAATTGCACGTTCTTGGACAGCCTAGGTTTCACGCTGGGGCTACTAAGCAACAGTTGGAGTGCAACACCCGTCACAGCCTTTGTTCTTCAAAAATTATCATGTAGATGCAATCCATGCATCTCTGTGATAATGTGTGCGACGGATGTCAAGTTCCAACTCTCACCGTTTAGCCCTAGCATTTTCATTAGAAATAAAATCAAATAAAAGAGACACTTCATGTTGTAATATTTTATTATACTGCTGATGGAGCTTACAGGCCAGAGGTCGTGGGTATCTGCATTCTTTCTTGTGTGTTCATATGACCCAGAAGGGCTGTACCTTTAGATATTTTAGATATTTAAAGGCACAATAATGAGGTATTGGTCGGTTTGATGTAGAAATATTTAAAACATTTTTTTAAAATATTTCTACAAAAAACCTTAGCCCACAAGCCCACGTCAAGGGTCCTCATTATCTTGTGGGTCCCTAATCTAAAACATGGGGCACTATCTATCTAAAAATTAAAGTTTTCAAAATTTGAGAAAAATTTGGTCCAAAACCAAGATTAACGGGTACCACGAATGCTGTCCAGCTGCCACGATAATGCACCCTCATGACTCATGAAGAAATCTGCAAAGAGATCTCGAACTGCTAGGCCAGCCGTTCCAGGTCTTCCATGCCGATTTTGGTCCAATTCCAAAGATTCCTCCATTGGAAAAGGGGCCGCTTCAGATTCAGAGGATGCATCATGAATCCTGGTACAATTGTGTAAAATCACACAAGCCTGTATCACCAGGGTGGCATTTGGCGGACTTATTTGCAAGGTTGACAGGAACACTCTCCATTTACCGGATAGTATTCCAAAAGCACATTCAACATATCGACATGCACGACACAGACGATAGTTGAATACGCGCTTCCGGTCATCCAAATCGCGTCTTGGGAAAGGTCACATTTAGAGATGAGTGAGCACTAAAATGCTCGTGTGCTCGTTATTCGAGTCGAACTTTTCCCGATGCTCGGATGCTCGTTTCGAATAACGAACCCCATTGAAGTCAATGGGAGACTCGAGCATTTTTTGCAGGGGACCAAGGCTCTGCCTAGGGAAGGCTGGGTGAAAACCTGGAAACCTCAGAAAATGATGGAAACACCACGGAAATGGACAGGAAACAGCAGGGGCAGCATGCATGGATGCCTCTGAGGCTGCCTAATCCCACCATTACCCCAAATTCTCAGGCAACAGCCTGGTGGTTACCCTCATGGCAATTGTGCTCACCCAGACCAAGAAAGGCGAGGCACATGCCCATCACATGTTAGGGAAGCACCCAACTAGGTGCAACGAAGGTCCATCACCGCCAATTTTCAGGGACACGGTAATGGTGACCCTTCTTAAAAATGCTGCCTGACAACCTGGCGGTGAACCCCTGATTGTCTGTCTTTCAATAAGATTGCAGTGTAAAGCATGGTGGTGAGCCTCAGTAATAAGATTGCAGTGTAAAGCATGGTGGTGAGCCTCAGTATGACTTTTTAGATGGAGATTGCATGTGGTCACGTACTCCCTGGAACCCCATAGTCACCCCTTCTCTGATGTGCTACCCCAGAACATTCTCTGCCCCAATTCGCAAGACCTTTTGCAGTCTCCGTGTGCTGACAGTGGGGATTTACCAGTGTTGTCTGAGGAGGTGGTGGACAATGGCGAGACACAGGTGTCGGGGGGTGAGGTAGTTGAAAGTGAAGCAAGTTACATTGAGGACTCCTTGGGGGGACTTTCTCATGATGGGACAGATTCAATTGTGTTTAGAAAGGCTGATGGGCTTCCGTCAGCACTGTGTGTATAGAACCCCATGGCCTTTCATAAAAATAGTCTGGCGATGACCCCAAGGCAATTTTCAGGGACACGGTAATGGTGACCCACTTAAAAATGCTGCCTGACAACCTGGCGGTGAACCCCTGATTGTCTGTCTTTCAATAAGATTGCAATGTAAAGCATGATGGTGAGCCTCAGTAATAAGATTGCAGTGTAAAGCATGGTGGTGAGCCTCAGTATGACTTTTTGGCTGGAGATTGCATGTGGTCACGTACTCCCTGGAACCCCATAGTCACCCCTTCTCTGATGTGCTACCCCAGAACATTCTCTGCCCCAATTCGCAAGACCTTTTGCAGTCTCAGTGTGCTGACAGTGGGGATTTACCAGTGTTGTCTGAGGAGGTGGTGGACAATGGCGAGACACAGGTGTCGGGGGGTGAGGTAGTTGAAAGTGAAGCAAGTTACAGTGGGGACTCCTTGGGGGGACTTTCTCATGATGGGACAGATTCAATTGTGTTTAGAAAGGCTGATGGGCTTCCGTCAGCACTGTGTGTATAGAACCCCATGGCCTTTCATAAAAATAGTCTGGCGATGACCCCAAGGCAATTTTCAGGGACACGGTAATGGTGACCCACTTAAAAATGCTGCCTGACAACCTGGCGGTGAACCCCTGATTGTCTGTCTTTCAATAAGATTGCAGTGTAAAGCATGGTGGTGAGCCTCAGTAATAGGATTGCAGTGTAAAGCATGGTGGTGAGCCTCAGTATGACTTTTTGGATGGAGATTGCATGTGGTCACTTACTCCCTGGAACCCCGTAGTCACCCCTTCTCTGATGTGCTACCCCAGAACATTCTCTGCCCCAATTCGCAAGACCTTTTGCTGTCTCCGTGTGCTGACAGTGGGGATTTACCAGTGTTGTCTGAGGAGGTGGTGGACAATGGCGAGACACAGGTGTCGGGGGGTGAGGAAGTTGTATGGGAAGCAAGTTACAGTGAAACAGTTGCTGCTGATGCACCAGCTCTGGCCCTGCTTCTCCTTCTGGCCACACCACTGCCTCTTACAACCTGTTCTGGTGCAGTTCTGGTGCAGCACTCGCCTCCGCCTCAGAAGCACTGTCTTCACTCGGCATATCAACCCAGCTTGGGTCAGTCACCTCGTCATCCTCCGATTCCTCAGTCTGCTCCCCCCTCGGACTTCCTGTCCTGACAACAACTTCACCACTGTCTGACAACCGTGTCTCCTCATCGTCCGACACCTCTTTACAAACTTCTTCCACTAACTCAACATTGTCATCATCATCATCATCACCCACAGACTGCGACAGTTGGAAAACTTGGGCATCGGGAACGAGGTCAGCAGCAACCTGAGAAGTGGTTTGTGACTCTGGGAAGGGTCCAGAAAACAGTTCCTCAGAGTATGCCGGATCGCATTCCAAATTTTCCTGGGTGGGGGCAGACTTGGGGGAAGGAGGTTGAGGTGGAGGAGCCAGAGGAGTGCTCCCTTGGGTAACGTAGGTGGACTGCGTGGAAGACTGACTGGTGGACAAATTACTTGAAGCATTGTCCGGAATCCACGACATCAGCTGTTCGCACTGTTGTGGTTTAAACAGTCCTCTACCACGTGTCCCTGTAAGTTGAGACATGAAGCTAGGGAGTGTAGCTCTGCGGCGTTCCCCTGCTCCCGCATCAGCAGGTACTGTCTCACCCTGCCCAGGACCACGGCCTCTGCCCCCTGCAGTCACCTGATCAGGCCAGCCAACCCCTGCTATCGACATGTAAGGGCCCCACGTGATGCTGGGTGTACCGCAGAGTCTCCTGGCTTGTGATTGGCTGAGTTTATAGGCGCCAAAAAAGCACAATGCGGAAGTTGCCATTTCCTCGAGCATGGCGAGATACTCGCCTGAGCAGCGAGTACTTACGAGTACCCTAATACTCGAACGAGCACTAAGCTTGGACGAGTATGCTTGCTCATCTCTAGTCACATTACATGAGGAGATAATGCAAACCCCTCATCAGCCACGATTACAAATGGAACGGCTGGACCAGACGAACCTGGTAGCCGCCTTGGTTCTGGCAGGGCTAGTTGGTTGGAACAAAGCCGTTCACCCATTCTGGAAGAACAGAAGATGCGGGCGTCTGCTGTGCTTCCATAGGCCCCAATATCCACAATAATAAATCTTTAGTTACTATCAACTAAAGCCAACAGAACCACAGAAAAATATTGCTTGTAATTAAAATATTGGGACCCTGAGCGAGGCAGCTTCTTCACACGAATGTGCTTACCATCCAACACTGCATCCAATGCAGTGTGGAAACTGCGCAGATTGATAGAACCCGTCGGCAATTCGTAGCCAATCTTCTGCCTTGGGTTGGGGCATCACCGCTGTTCTGAGTTGCTGCCACATAAGTTCACAAGTGTGGCGAACAATCCCAGAAATGGTTGACATTCCCAGGAGCTACTCATAGTGCAAGGACGCAAAAGAGTTTCCAGTCGCCAGGAACCTGTGGAAAAAAGAAAAGAATTATTAGTTCATTTTTCTTTTTCCAAACAAACAAATAAAAAAGTAGGATGAAACTTACCTCAAGGTGACAAGAAGACGTTCCTCAGGGCCAATGCAGCGCTTCATCGTGGTGTCCCGGAAAGTCAGCCCAGAACGCAGAGACGCAAGCAAACAATCAAAGGCCGCCAAAGACAAACGGCAATAACCCTGAAATTTATCAGGGTACTGCCGTAAGTCGTTGTATGGCCGATGAAAGTGGCCCTTCCGTAGTCGCTGGGAAAGAATGGGATGAATCCACTGCCTCGGTACTCTCGGTTCCTCAGACGTAAGCGCCAGCTAACATCCAAATCGCCGAGAGATGAGCCAGTAGATCATATCCCACTCGCAAGCAAAGACAGCCATGACAGCCAAAGAATTCAAGCCAGAAACAAATGCCGGTCAAGCAAAAGTCTCTCACAAAGTCTCTCTGTGAAGTCAAAGCAGAAAATGTCGCCAAAGCTCTGAGGTGACAGTTTTAAAACACTTTTTTTCCTATTTTTTCAATTCACAGTCAAAATCTTTATGTGAAATAATTTCAAAGACACCTTTTTTTGCGGATCCGCAAAAATACGGAAGACTTTTGTTTCTTCCGTATGCTTCCATATCCGTATTTTTGCGAAAGTACCTCTGTACTTCCGTGCCGTATTTCTACGGAGCTATTAACACATACGGTCGTGTGAATGGGGCCTTAAACAAGATCCGGATCACAGCACTGGCTGAGATGCAGCCTTTAGAAATTGGGTCAGGAGGGAGAGTGCAGGTATATGCTGCTCTCACTGGGACCTATTTCCAAGGTCTGTAACCCGCTATGTACTGTGGTTAGTCCTATTTTAAAGCTTAGATTGTCAGCTTTAAAACAAGATTTGGCTGGCAATTGTGGCTTTAGTCCAATCAGAGCCTAAGAAGTAGTCCTTAAAGCCACACAGCCAGGGGCACACCATTCATGAGGCTAGGACAGCCAATCATCTCAGGCAGCGCCACCTAATGGGAAGGGGGGCAGCACTAAAATTGATTACTGAAGTAAAGAATCAGCCTAGGCCAGTGGAGTGCTCAGTGCGATTGATGAGCAGCATGCTCTGGGCACTGCATTCTCAGATGTGATTACAGAAGAGGTGGAAGTTCCGAGCAAGAGATATGGGCAGCACAGGTGAAAAAGAGCAGTACTACACATAAAGGGGTGTCACATGACTCACCAGTTCACAGGATATCATAAGGCTTAGAGAAAGCATCACTCTTCCAGCTTTCTCAGGCCTCAGCTCTTCAGAGTAGATGCTCATGGAGGGGGAGGCAGTCCTTCAGCTAAGAGCCTCTTGACTTTTATTGGCAGCTTTAACCTGCTCAGTTTCCTCTGTGCTTCATTAGCTTTACCCTCCCACCTATTTCTGGGCCCCCCTTCTTTTCAGTCCTCCATTCTTTGATCCAGCAGTTGGGAGACATCAAGGAAGAGAGGAAGGGCATGTACACTGCATCAGGTTGAGGAAGCTAAGTTAAAGGCCTTCCATGAACGTAACCCCTTTCCCTACTGTTCACTTCTGAAGTCTCCCTACACTGCTAATTTAGCATACACAGAAAGGGAGTGTGAGTGTATGTATGTAAAATATGCATACAAGTAATGTATGTGTAAGTAATGCCTGTATATTTAATGTGTAATGTCTGTATGTGTAAGCCATGCATATATATTTATGTACAGTATAAATTAAATATCTAATTTCTGTAATATCTAGGCCTGTATGTACACTGTATATGTACTCTATGTTTGAAGTCTGTATATGTACTGTATATGTAAAACCTATATATACACTGTATACAGTAAATATATATTGTGTGTATAAACGAGGCTTGAGAAAGGCCCCATTGAGCTGGGCTGAAATGTTGCATCAACCTTTTTACTCATACTTGGAGCACTACTTCATTTTTATCAAAGTGATATGGGCTGGATTTCTTGGACTTGGAGACAGGTTGGTACCGGGAGTCTTCCAGTCTACACCCTTCTACTACAGGTATTGCGGTTAGCTGAGGAGGTTGCAGGTAAGACCTGCTATTGTAATCAAGGAGGGATAAAACAACCCTCTGTGTACAAGAGTGGAGAGAGAGAGAGGGCCCCAGGGAACAGACCTGGAGAGGACCTGTGTGGTCCCAGCCAGGGAGGGCTGAGGGGCCACAAGGCTGAGGAAGCCTGAGAGGTTGGAGCCTGTACAGGCTCTGTGTGGTCTCAGCCAGGAGGGCTGAGGGGCCACAAGGCTTTGTATAGCCTGAAGTTTGGGGTGCCCAGCGACGCCTATGGATAGAGGGTCGCACGGTCAGAGTCAGGAGGACTACTGGACCATTTTCCCCCCAAAGGTGCTGGTGAGGTCACAGCCAGGAGGCTGTTGGACCGTATGGCTGAGGAATCCACATCTAATGCTGTGTGTGAATGGCACTCTATAGGTAAGATAGAGACTACACATGTATTAGGTAGAGCCCAGACAGGCAGGTGTTTATTTGCATGTTTTTTATGTGTGTTGGTGCTAAAGAGCAAAAATAAAGCACCACTTGGACGTTAAGAGGTGGGGTCGCTAACTGATTCACGCAAGGTGCTTATTAATATATATAAATATATTAAAATATATTATAAAATGCCCCTTTACAGAGCCCCCCATATAAAATACCTCTTCTTTGAGGTCACAGTAGATGCCCCCAACAATGTGCCAGTGAAAAGTGCCCCCATAGATGCCCCCAATAATGTACTATTAAGAAGTGCCCCCATAGATGCCCCCACAGTGCCCTCAATAATGTACCAATAAAAAGTGCCCCCATAGATGCCGCCCAATATACCAATAAGAAGTGCCCCCATAGATGCCCCCCAATAATATACCAATAAGTGCCCCCACAGATGCCCCCACAGTGTCCCCCAATAATGTACCAGTTAGAATTGCCCCCATAGATGCCCCCAATAATATATCAATAAGAAGGACCCCCATAGATGCCCCCAATAATATGCCAATAAGAAGAGCCCCCATAGATGCCTCCAATAATATTCCAATAAGAAGGGCCCCCATAGATGCCCCCAATAATATTCCAATAAGAAGGGCCCCCAATAATATTCCAATAAAAAGGGCCCCATAGATGCCCCCAATAATATTCCAATAAGAAGGACCCCCATAGATGCCGCCAATAATATTCCAATAAGAAGGGCCCCATATATGCCCTCCAAAAATATGGTAATAAAATGTGTCCCCCATAAATACCCCCTCAATAATATAAGAAGTGCCCCCACAGTGCCAGTAAGAAGTTCAGTGTTGTCCAATTAAAATAACAAACAAACAAACACTTATACTTACCTCCATGGTGCTGGTAGCAATGCGATGCAGGCCTCCTCCGGCCTGTGTCCTGCTCTGTATGGCTCAGGCGGCACGATGACGTCATCGCGCCGCCTGAGCTGGCCTCTGATAGGCTGCAGGCCTAGTGCCTGTAGCCTATCAGAGGAACGGGCAGGGGAGACGCCTCTCCCTCCCCTGCCGCAGTAAAGGCATCCGTATCGCCGTCCTGAGGACAGCGATACAGATGACTATGGAGATGAGCGCTTCTACAATGGAAGCGCTCATCTCCTTGTCCCCTGCCACCGCGGCCCGGCAGACATCAATTCAGGGACCGGTCCTGGGCCCCTGCCTTACAATATATATATAAGTGGGGCGTGCTATATTATTCGGCCCATCTACTTTCAGTTCAGAAAACTCACTCCAGAAGTTCATTGAGGATCTCTGAATGGTCCAATGTTGTCCTAAATGACTGATGAAGATAAATAGAATCCACCTGTGTGTAATCAAGTCTCCGTATAAATGCACCTGCTCTGTGATAGTCTCAGGGTTCTGCATCATGAAGACCAAGGAACACACCAGGCAGGTCCATGATACTGTTGTGGAGAAGTTTAAAGCCGGATTTGGATACCAAAAGATTTCCCAAGCTTTAAACATCCCAAGGAGCACTGTGCAAGCGATCATATTGAAATGGAAGGAGTATCAGACCACTGCAAATCTATCAAGACCCGGCCATCCCTCTAAACTTTCATCTCAAACAAGGAGAAGACTGATCAGAGATGTAGCCAAGAGGCCCATAATCACTCTGGATGAACTGCAGAGATCTACAGCTGAGGTGGGAGAGTCTGTCCATAGGACAACAATCAGTCGAACGCTTCACAAATCTGGCCTTTATGGAAGAGTGGCAAGAAGAAAGCCATTTCTCAAAGATATCCATAAAAAGTCTTGTTTACAGTTTGCCACAAGCCACCTGGGAGACACACCAAACATGTGTAAGAAGGTGCTCTGGTCAGATGAAACCAAAATCCAACTTTTTGGAAACAATGCAAAACGATATGTTTGGCGCAAAGGCAACACAGCTCATCACCCTGAACACACCATCCCCACTGTCAAACATGGTGGTGGCAGCATCATGGTTTGGGCCTGCTTTTCATCATCAGGGACAGGGAAGATGGTTAAAATTGATGGGAAGATGGATGGAGCCAAATACAGGACCATTCTGGATAAAAACCTGTTGGAGTCTGCAAAAGACCTGAGACTAGGACGGAGATTTATCTTCCAACAAAACAATGATCCCAAACATAAAGCAAAATCTACAATGGAATCAGGGGCGTAGCTATAGGGGGTGCAGCGGTAGCAGCCACTACCGGGCCCAGGAGCCAGAGGGGGCCTCAAAGACCCTTGTGCTGCATAAAAAGACACCAGTATTATAGAAAATGCATTCTGATCAAGGTACATCTTTGGTTGAAAGGAAGGCTTTAGGTCAAGAATTTGGCATGGGGGGTTGGCAGTTAAACTTTTGCCTCAGGCAGCATGAAGGCTGTTATGTCCCGGTTTCCGTTATGCTGGACGGAAAACAAAGTCCTGTCGACAGGACTTTGTTTTCCGTCCAGCATAACGGCATCCAGACGGATCCGTTATGCAGGGCCATAGGCTTCTATTATGACGGATCAAAACGGAATGCCTCTTAAAGGTGTCCGTTTTGATGTCCGTCCTAGGGATTCCGTTTCTTTCCGTTATAACGATGTTATAACAGAAAGCCTGAACGGAAGCCCTAACGGTGATGTGAATGCACCCTTACCAGCCATGTACCGCGTTGTCCTGCCCCTGTTCATATTTTTATTGGTTGCTGCCGGGATTATCTTCTTTTGCTGGTGAGTTTCCAGTTTTCTTCTACTCTACACATCACATTATTCTCTGTACACTGTACTGTCTGACCTACAGGGGGCGCAGTAACTACTGCAGCCAGGTTATAATACAGGGGCTGGATCGAGCAGGGATATAATCTGGTAACTGCTGTCCCCCCTTTCCTGCTGCTGTATTATGATGTAATATAGACTACGGCACCATATCCTTCCTGCCTGTTATATATGGCACCTTTATATCTCATCCCCTGTGGTGGGGGAGGGGGGTCATGTGTATATTCTGATGGGGAACTGGAGATTGTCATCTGTAGCGGCTCATGTCAGGACATTTCTCTCTCACAGGTACAGGGCCTGGCGCCGGCGTGAACGAAAACAGGCAAGAGATCTGGAGATGGTTCGAGTGGAGAAGCCAGTGGAGAAGCCAGGTAATAATTTCTATATAATAACATATATAAGCGGCGTACAGGCAGAGCTTAGGGTTACCTCTCATATCTGCTCATCACACACATTGGGGGTCCTTCTATTACCCCAGAATTCAGAGATTAGAAAGCTTGTTTCTGCTGATGAGCTGCATCACTATATTACTGCATTGCTCATAATATTAAAAGAATAGATTCTGTTATATCTTCTACCTGCTGATGGTTTCCTTTCCATGTTGTAGTTGTTAAAACACCTCCTGTGCCCACTAAGAAAAAGAACATCAGACAGCCCACGTATAACATCGAGGGAATAACAATTATTAAACAACTAAAGGCTGCAAAAAAAGAGGAGAAAATAACATCTAAAGCAAAGGAGAAGAAGAGAATGAATATAACATCAGAAAGAGAGGAAGAGAACATCACGAAAAGACCATCCCGCCTGAAGCGTTTCCGCCAATGGATTAAAAACAGTACCCATAAAAAGAACAAGGGGAAAAGGACCGAGCACACGAAACATCTGTGTATGATCACCTGCTGCACCTGCCGGTCCGTGGACTAAATGGAGTTTATTTAACATCATGCCCATTTAGTCCAAAAGCCCTGAAACAACATCTACAGTGGCCATATCTGTCTGTCTGTCTGTCCCTCTGTTTGTCTGTCTATGTGTATGTCTGTCTTCCCCCTGTCTATCTATCGTAGAATACGTGGGTAGATGGAAGACCCCTGGAGGGGGTGTACATCTCATCCACATTATTTAATGTAGGTGAGATGAAAAATCCAGGAAAGTTGGATTTCCCCAGTAAATTTTCTTTGCTGAGGTTTTTAGTTACTTTCTTTTCCGGGCCTGAATTTTATTGGAATGGCAGGTAGGTTGGCAGTGGGACCTGCCATTCCCTCCCCCTCCAGTACACCCCCACCCCCACCCCACACACACAATTACCTCAGGCTATGCTGCTGAGCCACTGGGACATAAAACTGTTGAGTCTGGGAAGGCACAGTAGACGCAGTGGAACGTCTGATCTCTGGTCTCTATGTGATGTCGCTGTTTTGATGCTGGACCAAATAAAGCCAAGTTGTATTTTTAACCTCTGAAGCCTCTGAATTTTGTCATTGCTAACCCCTGTCCCATATATACCGATCCCAACAATATCTACGCCATTGGTTGGAACGATCCACCTGGAATCAGAGACTGGATCTGTTACTTAGTTCATACGAGCGGTACAGCAGGATCTACTGACATGAATAAGAGATCTGCTACTAGCATTGTTCCAGCCAGAATAGAAGCTGTACAGAGGAGCACTGCCCCAGACCTTAAAGGGTTTTCCAGAGTGTATTATAAGTATGTTCTAGAGTGGGCATTTCTGGGATGTATTGTGGAAGATGCTGGGGGGATGGGACTTGACTTATTAATGGAGAGTGAGATATTTGGAGATATGGTGACTCTGTGGCTGGTATCTGTGATTTACAGGATGTTTTTGCTCCTGTTGCAGGCTGTGAATAGATGATATATCTGCAGGGTGTATAAGCCTATCACAGCTGATTCCACGTCACAGTAGCATGTAGAGCAGTGGTCTCCAAACAGAGCCACGTGTGACTTGCAAATCATGGCTGAACGATTAGCCGTAGAAGCCTTGAATTATGACCATAAGCACCGGCTACAATATTTGTAGACATATCCTAACCCCCAATAACATATTCTGTCCCAGTTCCTTAAAGGGGCTATTCACCTTTGGAGGCCTTTCTGTCAGACACCCGCACATCACATGGACCTGCAGAGGGAAGTGTACTTACCTGTTCTCCACTGGGTTTTGGCTCCTTTGGTCCCATCACTGCCTTGTTGCAGTCTCCATATGTCAACACCCAATTTGATTCAGGTCACGTGTTTATGCGGGTCACGTGACATGTCACCCATGAGTGACATGACATCAGGGACGAATCTAGCTCTTCTGTTGCCTGAGGCCAAAATTTAAATGGCTCCCCCCTCCCATTAAAAATTTGTATGAAAGCCAAGTAGCAACTGAATTTCGAGACTGTCCTGCCAATGATAACTCTCTCTCTGAGTACAGATAAAGTAGTAGATGTCACCTGAAGTCCTATGTAACACCATAGATAACACAGTGATAACTCTATGAGTACAGATAATGTAGTAGATGTCACCTGAAGTCCTATGTAACACCATAGATAACACAGTGATAACTCTGTGAGTACAGATAATGTAGTAGATGTCACCTGCAGTCCTATGTAACACCATAGATAACACAGTGATAACTCTATGAGTACAGATAATGTAGTAGATGTCACCTGAAGTCCTATGTAACACCACAGATAACACAATGATGACTCTCTAAGTACAGATAATGTAGTAGATGTCACCTGAAGTCCTATGTAACACCATAGATAACACAGTGATAACTCTCTGAGTACAGATAATGTAGTAGATGTCACCTGAAGTCCTATGTAACACCATAGATAACACAGTGATAACTCTCTGAGTACAGATAATGTAGTAGATGTCACCTGCAGTCCTATGTAACACCACAGATAACACAGTGATAACTCTATGAGTACAGATAATGTAGTAGATGTCACCTGCAGTCCTATGTAAAACCACAGATAACATTAGTGCTAGTATTGCGATATTCGATACCATTTGATACCATGCAAATAAAATAAAAAATAATTTTTTTTTTATGAAACGTCCGGCCCATAATAGAACAGTCTATCCTATTTTTTGGGGGGACAAGGTGCCATGGTAACCAATCGGTGCCCCACGATTACACTGCTGGGGCTCCGATTGGAAGCTGCCACTAAACCACCAATGAGGAAGGGAGGAGGAGACCCTATTGGCCACTGGGCCACCAATGACTTTAATACTGGGGTGTAGGGGGGACGACCCACTGCTCCACCAATGTTAATTATACTGCAGAGTAGTGTACTATACTGTGTAGTAGTGTTCACTTGTAGTCCTATGTAAAAAAAAAAAAAAAAACAGCACTAGTGCTGATAATGTAGTACTGTTACTTGCAGTCCTATGGAAAACCACAGACAACACTAGTGCGGATAATGTGGTAGTTTTACCTGGAGTCCTATGTAAAACCACAGATAACAATAGTGTAGATCATATGGTAGTGTTAACTGCAGTCCTATGTAGAACCACAGCTAACACTAGTGTAGATCATGTGGTAGTGTTATCTGCAGTCCTATGTAAAACCACAGATAACACTAGTGCTGATAATTTGGTAGTCTTACCTGTGTCCTTAGTGTGCCTACCTGTCTCTCTCCCATAGGACTCCATGCTGGTGGTGCTGCCTCCTCTTCCGTCTTCTTCTTGCCCCCACAGAACGTCCTGATGCAGCTGCGTCAAGACATAGGAACACTGTGGGCATAGTGATGGTGACACACACAGGGACAGGCACACACAGGGACAGGGACACAGGGAAAGATACACACAGGGAATGACACACACACACACAGACAAGAACACACAGGGACACAAAGGGACAGCTACACACACAGACAGGGACAGACACACACTTGGACAGAGATAGGGATAAACACAGGGACACACGGGTAAAGGAATAGGGACACATATAGGGACAGTAACCCACACACACAGGGACAGACACACAGGGACAGACAGACAAAGGGACAGATACATAAAGGAAAGGGAAACAAACAGGGACAGAGATACACAGCTAGGCCTCACCAAACTCCAGCCTGGCTCCTTTTCATACAGTAACACAGCTCTCTGCTCCTCTGGCTCCTCCCCCACTGGTCACATGGGCAGATGACTTCAGGAAGGTCCTTTAGCCCACTAGGAAGCACTATCTGTTGCGTCTAGATTGGAGTTGCTCCAATCTAGTTGCTCCAAGACATTTATCAGTCTTGCTGCAGAGCAGTTTATTAATAGGTATGAATGCATATAATCAGTGGCGTAGCTATAGGGGTCTCAGTTGCGACCAGGCCCCTAAGCCAGGGGGGCCCCGAGTCTCCCCTGCCCGTTCCTCTGATAGGAGGCCTATCAGAGGGTGGCTCAGGCGGCGCGATGATGTCATCGCGCCGCCTGAGCCGTACAGTGCGGGACACAGGCTGGAAGAGGCCTGCATCGCATCGCTGCCAGCTCCATGGAGGTAAGTATAAGTGTTTATTTTTTTTATTGTAGCAGTCACAGACTGGAGCTCTATTTGAGGCAATGGGGCATTTTTACTGGCACTGGGGACATTTTTACTAGCACATGGGGGCACTGAGGGCATTTTACTGGCACTGGGGGCATTTTTACTGGCACATGGGGGCATTTTTACTGGCACTGGGGACATTTTTACTAGCACATGGGGGCACTGAGGGCATTTTACTGGCACTGGGGGCATTTTTACTGGCACATGGGGGCATTTTTACTGGCACATGGGGGCACTGGGGGCATTTCTTACTGGCATTTTTACTGGCACATGGGGGCACTGGGGGTATTTTACTGGTACTGGGAACATTTATACTGGCACATGGGGGCACTGGGGGCATTTTTACTGGCACATTGGGGCACTGGGGGCATTTTTACTGGCACATGGGGGCATTTTTACTGGCACTGGGGGCATTTTTACTGGCACATGGGGGCATTTTACTGGCACAAGGAGACACTGGGGGCATTTTTACTGCCACTGGGGCCATTATTACAGGCCTGGGGCCATTTTTACTGGCACATTGGGGCACTGGAGGCATTTGTTACTGGCACATGGGGGCACTGGGGCATTTCTTATGGGCACTGGGGGCATTTCTTACTGGCACTTGGGGGCATTTCTTTATGGCATGGGAGCACTGGGGGAATTTTTACTGGCACTGGGGGCATTTATTATACTTTGTAAATTCACCTTTGGCTTTTAACACTGCCTGAATCCTTCTGGGCACGCTCTCGATCAAATTCCATCATGTCTCGACCAAAATGCTTTGGGTCATGGTCCTGCTGGAACACTATGTTGTCCTTTTCATACCCATAGTACTCGAGTGTAACTTGTCTTGTAGGATACTCATCTATAGCTCAGCATTGAGACCACCATCGATCCTGGACAAGTATCCAATGCCTTTGGCTGTGAAACAACTCCATATCATTGGGCTTCCTCCACCAAACTTTACAGTTCCTTCTATTTCTCGATCCATTAGCCCCCTTTTCCCTTGTTTCTTCTGAACCAATTTGCACCCATCAGAGTAAAGTCTATTGACTTGGGAACATGCTATTGAGAGGCAAGTCATTGGCTGCTGTAGCACACATGACCCAGTCGATGCAGACTTTGAGAGACAAGGATAGAAACACCAGTGAAGAAAGCCATGGAACTTGAACAGAGCAGAAAGGACCAGGGCAAGGTGAAGTGTACCCTGAAAAGTAACTATTGAACTTGAATGACACTATCTTGGATGGAGAATAAAAGCTATTGGTTATGTTTCAGGGACTAGTGTGAACCAATCAAAATCACATAAAAATATTTTAAATGACAAAAGTTTTGTATTTTTAACTCAACTATACTATACAACTTAATACCATGACGTAAAAATATTCTTATAATACAGGTATTTAGGAGATCTGATTATTCTGAATTATGTATGATTTTCAATACACCAGACCACATCTATCATTATAATCAGCACTGTACAACGCAGGATGTGTTGACACAACAGAGCTTCTGATAGAAAAACTTGTGAGAACGTGCACAGACTAAGCAAGAAACGTCATTCTTCTCTGCCATAAATATTTATGCGTAAACACTTAATGAGCCCAGAGTTCTCCTGGTTGCTGTTACTCATTATAATAAAAGTTTGGAGTGGTGCAAGTCTGATAGATCATTAGAGGCGTCATCTATGCAGATTGCTTGCAAAACTGAGTAATAAACTAACCATTATCACGTTGTGTAGTTAGTATCTTGGTAATTTGCCACTCTCTGCTAAACAAGACAAATAATATTGGTAGGCCGTTTGAATGCCTACATGGAAAAACTCATTACACAGTGCCGATCTTTTATGAATGCTCGGGCATGCAATAATATAGCGACAAGAAAGCCCTTATAATCTGACCGGTTGATTATAGCACCAGTGATAAAAAAAAGTATAAAGCTGCATTCAAACTTTTCTCAGTTTCAGTACCAGTTTTCATATATACCTATTAGAGATTTTTTTAAATTTGTTTTGTGTCTGATCCATAGAATTTTTTTTTAAATTTGATTTGTAGCCGATTCTACATGAATCAAAAAGTGCTCTTATTGGCCTGAAAATTGTTGTATGACACTCAGGTCTCCTAGGACTCTTTTTTATATCTTGTTATTCTCTTTATCACATTTTTTTTATTGAATTTTTGCTCTTTCTCCCCCCCCCTCCTCTTTCAGCTCTTTAACACAATGACAGCAATAGCAAGAGTGACACCGACATATATACCCATGGGTAAACATATGGTTGACAGTGATAATAAACAGCGCGTTTAACCCCTGCTGGAGCAGCACCGTACATGTACCCACAGCCAGAGGGCAATTAAATCTATGAGATTATCTATGACAGTGCTGGAGGAAAACGTTGTACTCGGCTACCTCCAGTGCACCCATATAAAATGGAGCAACAGTAGACATGCCTGACCTGCCGCTCTATCAGAATGGGGGAACATGACCCCCGTTCTTGTGATCAGTAAGTGTCCCAGCGGTCAGAACCCAAGCGATCAGCTGGTTATCCCCTATCCTGTGGCTCAACCCCTTTAAAGGGTTTATCCCATGACTAATGTAAAAATGAAAATCATACATCATATAGTACATGATAATCTCTTTCACATAATGTAAAAAAACCCTGCTGTATAAAAATATCACGTGACCTATGCCATGAACAGAAAGTCCCTAATTTATCATGCCTTCACTACAGAATTCTGGCTTCAAAAAGTCGCAATTGGATTTGCAACTTTTTGTGCTCACTTGCAAATGTGTGCCTTTTTGCATGCTTACACCACTCACTCTAGTTTTGAAAGTGGAAAGTGGTTGAGGTAAGCTATGTTTCTGAGTTTCACTACAGATTTATCACTGAATCTTTTTTTAAAAGGTTGCAATCTCACTCCAGTAGGAGGGTGCAGTAGGAAAACTGGAGTAGCTTTTCTAGACAAAACTGTTATGTTTAAGGACTCCAACACAGACTCAAGCAAAGCTGACTTCAAATATTCCCCTCATGAGAAATTCCCCCCAAGGTCTCTCTAAGTGGCAACAGGCTTATCTCTTCAGATGTTCACCTAAATTCAGTAAGTAATGATAAATCTGCTAGAGGCTTAAGGTGCACTAGACACAGCAATAATCATTCAGATTATCGGGAAAGACCTGCAAACAGTCGTTCCCAATCATCTGGCTGTCTAAATGTGCCACCGATAACCCGATGAACGAGCGAAATGCTGGTTCATCGGTGATCTTGCCGCTCATGTAGGCACCACCGGGCAGCTCAGAAGCCATGATTCTGCAATAGCAATCCCTCATCCTCATACAGCGAAGGAGATCAATGCATGTAAATGCGCAGTCTCCTTCACTGAACGAGCAGCCGACTGTTGGGAAAGAACGCTTCTTTCCTGACAATCGGCAGATCAGTCAGCCCGTCTAAATCTACCTTTAAAGGGGTTGTCCCACGAAAAATATTCTACAGTTTTCAAACCAGAACCTGGATCTGAATACTTTTATAATTGCATGTCATTAAAAATTTTGGATAGCTACTGAGTTATTGAATAACATGTATCTGTATAGTGTCACTTAATTTCTTATTTCTTTGACCTACTCACTGAGCAGGCCGCACATGCTCAGTTTTATCTTTTAACTGCCTCCTGAGCTGTGATAGGGAGAGCATGGACACGCCTCCTGAGTTGTGATAGGGAGAACATGGACACGCCCCCTTAGCTGCAGCAGAAAAGACACTCCCCCTGAGCTTTCAGCTTGATATTAATCTAGCAGTGCAATGAATGTGGAGATCTCTGGATCCATGTGAGGTACAAGGCTGGTTCTAGCTTTGTTAGAAAGAGGCTCTCATGTCCTATATGATGTCTGATTTTCATTTTTTACATTATTCGTGGGAGAACCCCTTTAAGTATGTTTTAAAAAGGTTGCAAATTAAACTGAGAGTCGCATCCATACATTTTGCAACTTTTTAACTTCAACAGAGTTGCAAAAGATTTGACTAATCGCATCTACATATGCCAACCAGGAGCTGGCGGAGTTTTGCACATGTAAACTAATCAAATTTAGACATTAAGAAGGCGCACTTACATAAATCACACTAGTCCACTGACGAAACAGCTCTGAAACAGACAAAAAAATAAAACGTGCGTAAGTACGATGTAAAGCGAAAGACAAGGCGAAATCTAACAATAAATGCGATTAAATAGAGAAGTCTGTCCAACAGATAAAGTACAAGTGAAACAGAAACAAAACCTCTTGATAAATGTGCCCCTATATGATTAGAATGTATAGTTTGTAATTGGACTGAAAACTGGCTAAAGGACTGTGTCCACAGAGTTGCGGTCAATGATTCCTAATCAGTTGTTATAAGTGGTGTACCCCAAGGGTCAGTGCTCGGTCCTCTATTTTTTAACTTATTAATTAATGATATCGAGGACAGGATTAATAGCACCATTTCTATTTTTGCATGTAGTACAGCACGGTGGGTCAGTGGTTAGCGTTGGTACCTTACAGCACTGGGGTCCTAGGTTCAAATCTGACCAAGGTTAACATCTGCATGGAGCCTGTGGGGTACATTTATGATGCTGGTACAATTTTATGACAGTTTCAGGGAGACAGTTACAAAGTCTGGAGATTTAGATGCCGGTCTTCGTCCCTGTCGGCTGCCGCTTGATGCGCCTAAATTATGTAGAGGTGCTGGCATTTTATCAGCGTCTGTAAGACTTGCTTAAATCTACGCCAGTTCCCTTGCTGGCATAGATTTAAGTCATTTTCTACGCCAAAAACATGTGTAGAAAATGATGACGGGCCTGCCATCCTGCCCCCGTGAAAAAGTGGTGTGAGCAGATTTGGGCGCAAATCCGCTTTGCAACCAAATCTGCGACAAAAGTATGCCAAAAAGTAGCATACTTTCTATAATAAATGACCCCCTCAGTTTCTCCTATTTATCATGTGTTTCTATTTGAGTTGATTAATCAGTTTTTTTGCCATTCTTTTTACATTGTTTTAGGGTCCATTCACACATCTGGAAAATGGGTCCGCATCCATTCTGCAATGTTGCGGAACGGGTGTGGACCCATTTATTTTCAATGGGGCCGCAAAAGATGCGGACAGTACACCATGTGGCTGTCCGCATCCGCACTTCTGTTCCACGTCCCCGCAAAAAATAGAGCATGTCCTATTCTTGTCTGCAGCCACGGACAAGAAAAGGCATTTCTATTATAGAGCCGGCCATGTGCGGTCTGCAAAACACTTCGGGATGTCTGAATAGACTCTTAAGGTGTGTCGTATTTTCTAGGTGTTATTTAGGTCTGGTGTGGCTTTTGAAAGTCGCAAATCTAATGGTTTAAAAAGTCGCATTTTCCCCATAAAAGTCTCAAATATGTTTCAAAAAGTCGCATACATTTATTATGAGTTTTTCACCATCATCATTCGCGAAACATCCGACTAGGCGCAGCAACATACGCCGGCCAGGAGCTGGTGGAGTTTTGAGATCATTTACAAATCAAATTTATAAGTTAAAAAGGCACAACAACATAAATTGCACTAAACCACTGACGAAACACTTAGACCCCCGAAACAGATGGAGAAAAACATTCGCAAATACCATGTAAAATCTTAGACAAGGCGCAAACATAACAATAAATGTTGAAATGTTTGCCCAACACATGTAAAATACAACCAAAACAGGCGCAAATTCTTAAGATAAATGTGCCCCTGTATGTTCTCCACGTGTTTCCTCCCACACTCCTAAGACATATTGATAGGGAACTTAGACTGAGAGCCCCATTGGGAACAGATTGTTGATAAAAATAAGCGAATAAGTGTGTAAAATAAATACTGTCCAGTCTAAAGAAGATGTCCATAAACTACAGCTGACTTGGACACTCTGGGGGAGATTTATTAAAACTAGTGTAAAGCAGAACTGGTTTATTGGATATTAGCAGCCAACCAGATTCCACCTTTCATTTTTCAGAACTCTTTTGGAAAATGAATGGTGGAATTTGATTGGTTGCTTTGGGCAACTAAGTAAATTTTCCTTTACACCAGTTTTGATAAATCTCCCCCTCTGAGTGTTTGGGCATCCACTTGGCAAATGAGCTTTGAGTGGATAAATGTAAAGTTATGCATCTGGGTACAAATAATTTACATGTATCATATGTCCTTGTAGAGAAGGATTTGGGTACTTGTATCATAGACTAAATAACAGTAAACAATGTCAGTCAGCTGCCTCTAAGACCAACAGAATATTGTCATTGATCAACGAGGCATAGGCTCTTGGGACAAGGATCTAATATTACCCCTTTACAAAGCTTTGGCATCTTGGATAATCCTTAAAATCTCATTCACTTTGCTGGTAATGTACAACTGTGGAACAGCAAATATGTGGCGTAGCTGCCACATGTAAATATACACTAAGAGTACCTGCACACAGGTGTTCAGATTTTAAAAACACATTTTTCTGCCCCAAAATCCATATGTGTTACTTGTGGATTTGCCCCAGGTCTCTTACTTTAGAAAATCTGCACTTAAAATCCACACAAACAATTAAGATGCTGTGGATTTCAAAATCTGCTCTGTGTAGATGAGATTTTGAAAATCTGATCTTCTTAGCTGGTACCGTATTACACTGGAAATCCAGAGAAAATCTGTGTGTAATATGCGCATGTAGCCTAAGACCACCTGCAAATGTAGAACACGAGCAGTTTTTCTGCATTCCTGTGCTAAAAAACTGTATCGTCATACAGTACGAGCAAAGTGTAGATTACAAAGTTCTCATGTACTTTTGGGGATTTCTTCTATGCGGAAATTGACCTGTCGTGCGGATTTCCAAACCTGCAGCATGTCAATTATGTTTGTAGTTTTAGCTGCAGATTTCACTGTTAGAAATTGCGGATTTTAGTGCGGATATGCTGCAGAAATGCACAGAAATCCACACGGAAATTCGTGTGGATCTTATGTGCGTTCGCCTGCACGCCTAAGGGTAGCTGTACACGTTGTGGGTTTTATGTGCAGAAAATACTAACCAAAACCACACATAAATCTGCATTATTTATCACGGTTTTGGCACTTTTTTGTGCAGTTTTTATATGACTTTTTGTGCAGATTTCATGCAGTTTTGCCAAAGATCTCACACTTTCTTTGAAAAGGGTGAACTCAACAAAAAAAAAAAAACAATTGCCAGGCTACGGATGTCAAAATCCAAATAGCAGGTCAGTTTCTGCAGCAATGAAAAAAAAGCAAAGGGCCTCATTTATCAAAGCTAAGGGCTTGTGCCCACGAATGGGTGGTGGCCGGGCACGTATTGCGGCTCTTGAATGGGTCCGCAATCCGTGAGATATGGTGCGGAAGCACGGATTGGAACCCCGCGGAAGCACTATAGAGTGCTTCCGTGGGGTTTCTTTCTGTGCCTCTGCAGCACAAAAAAGTAGTGCATGCACTATTTTTTTGCAGTGCGGACCGTCAGATGTGGATCGTGGACCCCATTCAAGTGAATGTGTCCGCGATCCGCATCTGTGCATTGCGGCCACCATACGTTTCTGGGCATGAGCCCTAACAGGAAAACTGCCTTAGGCCCCTTTCAGACAGGCGAGTTCCACGCTCCAGACTTGCAGCGAGTATGCAGCAGCTCCTGTCCTGACCTCCCAGCACTGCCGAGGTCGCATTATATTGATTTATGGTGCTATGTTACCCTTACAGTTCTAGAACGTATTGGATAACACTGACAGCAATATGTCAGTGTTATCCAATACTTTCCAGAACTGTAAGGGTTACATAGCACCATAAATCAATATAATGCTATGCGACCTCGGCAGTGCTGGGAGGTCAGGACAGCAGCTCGAGTGTGGAACTCGCTCGTCTGAAAGGGGACTTACTTGCCCATAGCACTCAATCAGAACTCACCTTTTATTTCTTAAAGTGTGCTAAAAAAATTAAAGATAAGGCTCATGCACATGACCGTGGTTTGGGTCTGCATTATTTGCGGGTCAGACACAGACCCATTCACTTCGATGGGGCCACATTTGCACATCTGTACCGTCTTCAAAATTATAGAACATGTTAGGATAGGACTGTTCTATTAGGGGCCGGCCCTTCCGTAAAATGTGTAATGCACACGGCCACTATCTGTGTTTTGGAGATCCTCAATTTGCAGACTGCAAAACAACCAACGGTCGTGTGCATGAGCCCTTACTCTGCGGTTTTTCCACACAAAATCCGAGCTGAAAAAAATGCATGTGATCCGCATGGTGTGCAAGCACCCTAAGGCCTCGTCCACATCTCTGTGTAAGTATCACGTCTGTGAAAAAAAGCATACATGTTTCATCCGTGAAAATGTCCGTGATGGATCTGTGGTTGGTCTGTGTGTCCGCTTTTACCACAGACCAACCACATCCGTCATCACATCACATCATCGGTGGATCACATAGACACTTGGCAGCATGCGCCATAATAATACATTTAGGTGCAATAGTCTCAAGCCACAATTGCTAAGTACTATTAGACCTAAAACACCTGCACTGCAAACAAAATACGTCAGTGCGCCAAAAAATAAACTAAACCCTAAATGCCTGCACATGATGGGGAAAAAAGGGCAGAAAAAGAAAGAGAAAAAGGCGAGCTTAGTGAATATGCCTCATTGAGACACATTTATTTAAGGGCTGACTGGCCATAGACGCTACAGGGAAATTTCCCGGTCAGATACATAGCGATCTGATGCTCTCAGCATTAAAGGGATTCGCCGTGCTTTTAATATTGATGACCTATCCGACACTCCACCGATCTCTGCTGCTATGGAGAGCAGGAAGAGAGACGAGAGACAGCATGCGCACATCATCCCTTCATACAGCTGATCGGCGGGGGTGCCGAGTGTCAGACCACCGTCGATCTGATATTGATGACTTATCCTGAGTATAGGTCATCAATATTGAAAGCCTGCAGAACCCCTTTAATTATGTACCTGGCTGGTGGAAGAAAGTGTCCCCCTGTATTCAACTGTATTGATGAGGAGAGTTGAATACTGCAGCGGGGGCGGCTGTATTTTGTGCTGCACTGTTTATTTGGTTCTGCTGAGACAGTATTTTGTGCAGCGCTACAGTATTGCTGGTCCTGCATTCTGTCAATTTGGACCTGCCTACTACAACTTTTAGTTTATTTCCAGGGCCACTTTAAGTTCCCAGTCTTCCCCTGCATTTATTATAGTGTTTGCTCCTGTTTTTGGTAGAAAAAAATGCTGTTAGACAGTCTATTTTTTTTATGCGCATTTACTACTGAAAGTGTGCCTGTTTTGGAGGCATTTGCGCCTTGGCCAACAATTTTAAAGTTATAGATTAAGGGAGAGTTCACATCACCATTTACCGTATTTTTCGCCCTATAAGACGCACCAGCCCATAAGACGCACCTAGGTTTTAGTGTAGGAAAATAAGAAAAAAAAATTTTTCATCAGATCCTCTTATCAGACTGCCCATAAATTTCAGGACATCAGACCCCCATATCAGCCCTCCATGTCAGAACTTCATCAGCCCTCCATGTCAGCCCCCCACCAGACCTCAGATCAGCCCACTATGGCCCCATATCAGCCCACTGTGCCCCCATACCATCTCACTGTGTGCCCACCAGACCTCAGATCAGCAGAATGTGCCCCCATCAGACCTCAGATCAGCAGAATGTGCCCCCATCAGACCTCAGATCAACAGTATGTGCCCCCATCAGACCTCAGATCAGCAGAATGTGCCCCCATCAGACCTCAGATCAGCAGAATGTACCCCCATCAGAACTCAGATCAGCAGAATGTGCCCCCATCAGACCTCAGATCAACAGTATGTGCCCCCATCAGACCTCAGATCAGCAGAATGTGTCCCCACCAGACCTCAGATCAGCAGAATGTGCCCCCCAACAGACCTCAGATCAGCATATTGTGCCCCCATCAGACCTCAGATTAGCGTCTTGTGCCCCCTTCACACCTCAGATCAGCGTCTTGTGCCCCCTTCACACCTCAGATCAGCGTCTTGTGCCCCCTTCACACCTCAGATCAGCGTCTTGTGCCCCCTTCACACCTCAGATCAGCGTCTTGTGCCCCTATAAGACCTCAGATCAGCCCACCCAGCCACTTATAAAGACCATACTTACCTGTCCTGCGCTGCCGCTGCCCTCCGGTCCCGCACTCCACGCTCCACTCTCTTCCCTGCCGGCGTGCACTATGACGTGACGCTGCAGTGACAGGTAAGTATGGTCTTTAAGTGGCTGGGTGGGCTGATCTGAGGTCTGATGGGGGTCCCTACGTACAAGTGAGTGCTTCCTTATGGAAGCGCTCACTTGTATTCGCCCTATAAGACGCACCACATTTTCCCCCTACTTTTGGTAGGGGGAAAAAAAAGTGCGTCTTATAGGGCGAAAAATACGGTAGTTTTCCATTCTTCTGAGCCGGAGATCCTGTATTTAAGGATCTGTTATGCTCATTTTTTGGCCATTTCCAACTGAGATCCGTTATTGTAGATGGAAGAAGTCCTCAAACGTGAAGCAGCGCCCCCAGTCCCCATGAAGCCACACCACTAAACATGAGGCCATACCCCCTAGCTCCGTGAAGACATGGAGGAGAAGCTATCTCAGCGTGAGCTACTGAAAGGGTGGACATCTCTGCGTCCGTCCAGGCACTGCGCTGGACGGAGAACAGGGAGCCAGAAAACTGGACTGTCCAGCCTAAAGCCGGACATCTGGCTACCCTAACATCAGCCTGCCCCTTGGTGGCTAGTGGTCTGGTTTTAGGCTGGACAGTACGGCTTTCAGACTCCCCCGTCCAGCGCAGGACATGGACAGACACAGGGATGTCCACCCTTTCAGTAGCTCATGCTCAGACAGCTTCTCCTATGTGTCTTTACGGAACAAGGGGCGTGGCCTCATGTTTAGGGGGTGTGGCTTTATGAGGACCGGTGGCATGGCTTCATGTTGGGGGGAGGCTGGACAGTCTGGCTTTCAGACTCCCTGTCCACCGTCCAGCGCAGGGCATGGACAGACACAGGGATGTCCACCCTTTCAGTAGCTCACGCTCAGACAGCTTCTCCTCCGTGTCTTCACAGAACCAGAGGGCGTGGCCTCTTGTTTAGGTGGTGTGGCTTTATGAGGACAGGTGGCATGGCTCCACGTTGGGGGTGGAGCTTTTAAGTCCTTCTTTTGAGGGTGGCCTGAATTACAGTTCGAGGCCATAGTAATTTAGGGGAAAACACAGTGGGTAGCAGTAGAAGAAAACATCTTTTATTACTACTGAACGGTAAATATGTGAAATTTACATTATATGAGGTAATGATTGATGATGAATTAGTCTAAAACATAAGTTATATTTATGGTAACCGAAATACCCCTTTAACAGTGTCATCCACAGGGCTCTGCCTCTTAAAAGCAGACCTACAGCAGTGAACTGGCTAGGTTGTTATGGAAACCTGGTGTGTGTGGAGACTATTGGCTGATAAGGGTCATGTGACCAGGCTTCTATTGGCTAATGCATTTTTTGGGAATATCTCAGGAACGGTACGTCCTGGAGAGCTGACACCCGTTCTAAAACCTTCCCGGACACCTGATGCACCTGTGTGCCAAATTTCGTGATTGCAGCTGCAACGGAGCGGATTCCTTTAGCGGACATACACACACACACTCAACTTTATATATTAGATATATTTAATCTCTAATGGCCCCACTACTGTATGAGGGAGCACTGAGGACAGACATCCGCCAGCTCCCAGCCCCTCTCCCTATCTTATTAGTACGGTTGCACCAGGTATCGAACTTTCGATACCCAATCGATATAATACCGGGTTTTGCTATTTTCCGATACTAGGCTGCACTACTGCGTAGCCAAGTATCTGTTACAGAACATGGTGTGCGCCGCCCTCAGCACCTGCCGCTGGCCGCCAATGACAGTAGCACTGTGGACGAGGGGCGAACCTTTGGCCACTGCTCCACCAATTAAGATAATACTGGGAGGGAGGGCACTGTGCCACCAATGCATATAATTAACGCCTTAATACAAATGTGGGCGGTGGGTGCCATCTCCATCATACAGCCGGCACCTGCCCTCAATGATAGGGCGCGACGATCTTGCCAAACCTTGGCACCTGAGGTGTTGATTGAGATGCTCCGCCTGGATACCTGTCATTGATGCCGGATGTCAGCTGTGTGATAGAGCCGGCACCTGTCGTGTATATTTGTATCAACAGGTTAATTATATGCATTGGCCAACAGGTTAATTATATGCATTGGCATTGGCCCCGCCCCTTTATTATCTTCATTAGTGGTGCAGTGCCCCCCCCCCTCCTCAGTATTATAATCATTGGTGGTGCAGTGCCAAGCCCCACCCCAGTATTATCTTCATTGGTGGCAGCGGTCACAGGGTCCCCTCCTCCTCAGAAATTTCATTGGTGGCAGTGGCAGCTTCTGATCTGAGCCCCAGCAGTGAAATCATGGGGCTCCAAAACAACAAAATATTAAAAGTTTAAATCGCCCCCTTTCCCAAAATTAAATATAAAATATATAAATAAAAAATATTAAGTATCGCCATGTCCAAAAAAGGCTGAACTATTAAAATATTAAAAAAATATCCTATGTGGTGAACGCCGTAAGAGGAAAAAAATAAAAAACAGCAATTTGCCATTTTTTAGTCACCTTGTGACTAAAGGACTAGGACTGTTCTATTATTGGCCGGACTTTCCATAATATGCAAAATACATGCGGCTTTTTTGGTATTTCGCATGGTATGAAGTATCGCATTACTCTTTTCATGGTATATTTTTAGACAAAAAGCTGTTGGGAAAAGGTCAAAGAATATATTGTAGAACGCATCTGAAAAAGTGCATCATAAAAAATCTCAATTGCACCACAAAATCTTACACATGTGGACAATAAATATGCCACCCCACCCAGAGTGTCATTGTTTTAACCCTTTCTACCCTGGAGGTTTTTTTGACTTTGCATTTTCGTTTTTCGCTCTCTGCCTTCCTAGAGTCATATTTTTTATTTTTTCGTTCACATACTCGTATGAGGGCTTATTTTTTGCGGGACAAGTTGTACTTTTCAAAGCTACCATTTAATATCCCATAGAATCAAAAATCCAAAGGTGGTGGAATTGAAAAAAAATCTGTATGAGGGCTCATTCTTTGCGAGGCAATCTGTACTTTTCATTGATACCATTCTGGGGCGTGTACGACTTTTCATCACTTTTTATTTAATAGTAGGTCACAGGTCAGGAAAAGTTTAAGCCACTTTGTACGCCAAAAAAGGACGTTCAAATAGGCCAACGTTGTTAAATGTGTCCTCAAAAAAGACGTACCTAAGATTTTGTTGTAAAGTCAGAAAATGGCACAGGTGTCGCAAAACACAAAACAGGCACAATTTTAATAAATTGTGCAGACACAAAAAAACAAGGGTATCGAGGAGAGAATACGACAAAGAAGTGGCGCAAACACTTTAGTAAATGCGCCCCAAAATGTCCTATTCTTATCATGGACAAGGATAGGACTGCTCTATTCAGGGCCATATTAGCAACTAGGGACCGGGGCCACGGTGCCTAGGGCGGCGGGTTGCGGGGGGCGGCACCCCGCCGGGAGAATCTATAAGGATTGTGGAAAAAAAAAAGTTCAAAAACCAACCTGGAAATTTTTTTTTATTTACGCGGGGGGTGGGGGGGATTGGGGTTGTGCTGTCGGGTGGCGCGGGGTATCGGCGACCATGCCACTGGTGCTAAACTTTTCCCTTTATAAGATGCAGTGCATCTTATAAAGGGAATACTAGCAGGCGCTTCCATAATGGAGGAGAGGGAGGAGGGGGAGTGAAGCGCTGGTAGCGCTGTACAGTACTTACCCCTCCTCCTGCTTGCTCTTCCTCAGGCCGGCGCTGCTGTGTCTTGACTGCCTGCAGCGTCAGGACGTACAGAGCGCCCTCTGACCTGACGCTGCAGGAGGTCAAGTGACTTCAGCGCGGGCCCCTGGAAGAGGAGAGAGCGGGGACACAGCCAGGACCGGAGGTAAGTTTTTTTTTTTTTCTTGTCTGATCTGAGGTCTGAAGTGGGGGCCAAAAAGGGATCTGAAAAGGTGGGGACAGAGTGGGGGATCTGAAAAGGTGGGGACAGAATGGGGGGGATCTGAAAAGGTGGGGACAGAATGGGGGTATCTGAAAAGGTGGCGACAGAATGGGGGGATCTGAAATGGTGGGACAGAATGGGGGGGATCTGAAATGGTGGGACACAATGGGGGGGGGGTCTGAAATGGTGGGACAGAATGGGGGGATCTGAAATGGTGGGACAGAATGGGGGGATCTGAAATAGTGGGACAGAATGGGGGGGATCTGAAATGGTGGGACAGAATGGGTGGATCTGAAATGGTGGGACAGAATAGGGGGATCTGAAATGGTGGGACAGAATGGGGGGGTCTGAAATGGTGGGACAGAATGGGGGGGGGTCTGAAATGGTGGGACAGAATGGGGGGGGTCTGAAATGGTGGGATCTGAAATGGTGGGACAGAAATGGGGACCAGAAAGGGCGGTCTAAAATGGGGGCCAGAAAAGGGGTTCTGACATGGGGCCAGAAGGGGGGGGGGTCTGACATGGGCCCCAGAAGGAGCGTTCTGTATGGGGGCCACAAGAGTATGATATGGGGCAAGAAGGGGGGGTATGATTGGGGATCTAATTAGGGGTCTGAAGGAGGTCTGATTAGGGGCCTGAAGGGTCTGACTGGGGGTCTAGAGGGGTCTGATTGAGGGTCTGGAGGTCTGATTGGGGGTCTGGAGGCCTAATGAGGGTCTGATAGGGGGTCTGAAGGTCTAATGAGGGTCTGATTGGGGCTTTGGAGGTCTAATGAGGGTCAGATATGGGAGTTTGGAGGTCTAATGGGGGTCTGGAGATGGGGGGTCTCATCTGGGGTTTGATATGGGGATCTGATCTGAAAGGTAAGGGGGGGTACTGTTTTTCTGTGTGGTGCCAGTATTTTCAGGGGGCTGTTTCTGTAGTATAGTATGGGGGGCGGGCAGGGTGAGATGTGGAGAAGGTGAGAGGATGATGGAAAAGTAGGAAAGTAAGATGTCTGTTTGTTGAACTCTTCAGAGACGAGACACAGCTGAAAGAAGTCACCATGGCGGTCTGGTCTGACAGAAGAAGAGGAAAGAAAATGTCATCAGAGAAGAGAAGTCACTGGATGTAAAAGGTACATATGTGGCGCTGTATGACCCTGTATGCTCTGTAGTGCTGTATGAAATGTTTTCCAAGTCTGTCTTTGAAGGGGTTGTCTTTTTTTTTTTTGTACAAGCGCTGCCTTCTCTGCTCTCTTTACTGCTTTTCACTGCAAATTCTATGGCAAGCAGGTGAACAGAGCAGAGAAAGCAGCTCTCATATGAGCTCTGCTCTCTCTTCAAACAGCTGATCGTCAGGGTGCCGGAGGACCCCAGCCGATCTGATATTGATGACCTATCGTGAGGATAGGTCATTAGTAGTAAAAAGAGGACAACCCCTTTAACAGTAGGACTGGAGGGAAGGGATTAGGTTGAGAATTTGGCATGGGGGGCGTTTCAATATTTGCCTTGGGCATCAGAAAAGCTAGGTGCACCAGCGGCAGGGGGGGCAAGCTGAACTGTTGCACCAGGGCCCATGAGCCTTTAGCTACGCCCCTGGGTGGGAGGTACTGTGCACAGATAGTTGCATACAATCATACGTCACCGGCGCTGTGCTGTCCCTCTCGGCTCCCTCTACTGCTGCAGTCTGCCGCCCGGCGCCCGCTTAAGGACTGGATCGCTCCCCCCTCTCCAGTAGCTGCCTCTTCATTGGAGCAGGCTCACATCTTTCTGTTGCTTGCTCCAATGACATCCAGCGTCACGCCGCTGCCGTTCTCGCGACATGAAGTGAAGAGAGGACCGGACTGGAGAACACAGCAGAGCGCCACACTGTCACGTCAGGTAAATTTACAATGTGATTTGATGCTGGGGGTGTCTAAGGTTAGATAGAGTAGTAATTAGATAGGGGGTTGATTGGATGGGGTGGATTAGGTTGGATGGGGGGTGGGTACAGACTGAGGGTAGTTGGGTGTATGGGGATGGTGGGGTAGTTGGGCGGGGGTTAATTGGCTTGGCAGAGGACCATTTTCAGTATCTAGGGGGTTGGGGATAGGTCACTGTAATAAATCCAGGAGGAGGCTACTATGGGGGGGTGGGGTAACAAAGCTACTATGGGGTTGGGGGGCTACTGAGGAGAGACTACTATGCTACTGTGAGGGGAGGAGGCTACTATGGGGGTGAGGGGGCTACTATAGGGGGTTGGGGAAACAAGGAGAGGCTACTATGAGGTGGGGGGTGAGAAGAGGCTACTATGCGGTGGGGGTTCTGAGGAGAGGCTACTATGGTACTGTAGGGGGGGGAGGCTACTATGGGGTGGGGGGGGACTGAGGAGAGGCTACTATGCTACTGTGGGGTGAGGGGGCTACTATGGGGTGGAGGGGGACTGAGGAGAGGCTACTATGCTACTATTTGGGGGCGTGGGGGAATGGGTCGCGTTGGGGGGTGTGGCGTCATCACAGAGTGCCTAGGGCAGCATGAACCCTAAATACGGCCCTGGCTCTATTGGGGGCCTGCTGGTATCCACAATTTGCAGAGATTACAAAATTCATATCGCCAAAGTCGCTTCTTTTTCGTAACACACTGCAAGGCGACAGTTGCATAAATATCCAACATGGTTGTTTTTTTTTTTTTTTGCGACACCATTAACAATAATAAACTCATCAACTGTTGTGCCACTTTTCATACATCGCCTGCGAAATACTGACAGGAAAAAACACCACTCCAGTCTAATTATGGTATAAAAAACAGGAGCTTGATAAATGTGCCCCATTTGGCGCCTATTTTCTGTCAGTCAGGTGTGGACACAGCTGTACGGTCCTGTCAGCACGCAGGCTCCTCTGTATAACTAGTGGCAGCGGCTGTGCAGACTCCACCGTTCTGTGTGCACGGGGCTGGGCGGGAACCTGGCAATGAAGTGAAATTCCCGGCACGTGCGCACTGACAAGGACGCCAATGAGCGGCGGCACAGCTCATTATAGCTGTCACAGCCTGGTCAGCCATTTTCTATGCGACGCTTTATTTTCCCAGCGGCCATGTTCTGGCTAGGAGGTCTCCTTGCCCTGCCCTTGTCAGGCGTGTAGATGGCAGTGTCGGCTCGCCCTGGTGTACATGCAGGGGCCGTGCCTCACTGTCAGAGGAGGGGATAAAACATGAGCGGTCTATGGCGTTGCGGCTTGCTCAAGCTCCACCGAGCCGCGTCCGCCTGTAGTCCCGGAAGACCTGTAGCGTGTCGCCGCTGGCTCAGCATGCAGCGCTACAGCACCGAGGAGCGGGGGCGACCCAACACTGCCGAGTACCGGCTCTACTTGAGTAAGTAGGAGCAGTTTCTGGAGAGGGGTGTTCTAATGTATGAGCTTGGCGCGCTGCTGTCAAGGAGCCTTGGAACTCCCCTCTCCTGTCATACCACATGGACCTGGCGGAGGCTACAAATAAGCCCTTCCACCGTGCAGTGTGGTATCAGTCACCACCGCTGTCTGTGTGGTGGTTGGTCTTCCCGGTCACCTTGCCACACCTGTTGCGCTTATTGAAAGAAACCTGGACGCTGGACAACGCCGGCGAAAGAGTTTATAACACAGCTGGCTCTGTCGGGGGGGGGGGGGGGAAGGTGGAAATCTAATGAGGCAATGACAAGGCTCCTGGCCCACACACTGCAGACTGCACATATATAATGGCTGCACCTGAAAGTGACCTGCTGTAGTGTTTTTTTTGTTTTTTCCTTTTAACCCATACATAATTAAATTTGTACAAAAACTTTGCAGCTAGTAATTTATGCTAGTCTCCTTTTAGTGGAAATGTGACCCAGGAGGTGCCCACATGATGTCTGCTCCCGCTGATAATTGGAGTTGTGCTTGCCAGCCGTAGCATCGCTCTTTTACATGGACGATGCGCATTGTGTCCGGATCCATTCAGTGAAACTCGCACCATTTTGCAAGCAAGTTCAGTCAGTTTTGCCTGTGATTGCCAATATTTCAGTTATTTCTGCGTAGGTGCAATCATTTTTGAAAAAAAAAAAGATTTACAAACCTCTAGAAAACTTAAGTGAAAAATGCACTGCACCCGGACTGCTTCCAGATTACATCCGGATGCAATAGTTTTTCGCTGACGCCCCATTCACTGTTTATGGGGCCAGGGCTGTGTGAAAAATGCAGAACTGAGGTGTGTAAAAAAAAAAAAAAACAAACTCTTGTACACAGACCCATTGAAAGGAATGGGTCAGGGTTGAGTGCAGGTGCTATGTGCTCACTTCATGCATTGCACCCGTGTGGAAAACTCGCTCATGTGAAAGAAGCCTTATCGACCACTGCAATATCTCCAGAAAACGAACTTTCTTGTAGGGAATAAAATTGCTGTGTTTTGGGCTACACTCGCCCTTTCTTAAAGCATATTGACGTTGTAGCAAGCAAAACTAAATACCTTTACAAGTGGGATATACTCCACTAATGCTCCTATAACTTTTTTTTTTTCCCAAACCACTCCGCTATGCCCCCATTCTGTTTTCCTGCCCTGAATGCTAATAGATAGCATCGGTACAGGGTGAAGGAGACCCTGGCCCTTCTCAGGGGGCGTCTCATTCTCTCTGGCTGTGGTGCAGTCCAATTGCAGTGGGCCATGTCACAGCCAGATATAATAAAAAGTGTCACAGATCAAAATAGAGGAGGTATTTCCGAAACGGGATTACTGCAGTGGTTATATGGCTCTACACATTTCATATGTTATCCTGTGCATTAAATGCGCTAGGACATTGGTGGTGAACCTATAGCACAGGGGCACTCAGTCGCTCTTTAAATGTGAGACACGGCAACGCGTTCTGGCTGATGGTGAGCCTATCCTCCACTTACTCTATGCAGGCCGTCGGCAACATTGCCATGCGCAGGAAGGAGCACGTCCGACACTCTGCTTCCGGCTGAGGGCTGGTGAGGTTTGGGTGCCAGGACTGCTATTAAAGAAGAACTCCCGCAAAAATGTTTATTCTCTGACCTGTTAGAAAGGTGCATGATATAATCTATAGTGAATGTCATCTTCTTATCAGAGAATGTAATTGTGAGTAATAACATCTCTTCTCATTGTAGCTGTGTTATGTGACCCTCCTGACCTCCAACTGACCCAGGACAGGAAGCCAGTCACTGCTCTATGCATTCCTATGAGACTGAAAGTGAGGCTCCCCATAGGAATGCATAGAAAATTAGACTTCCTGTCCACACATAAGGTGCTGTGTGAGTTGGTGGGTCTAATTCCTAGTCACATGACACAGATAAGAAACTTCAGGATGATATAACTCAAAAATTCAGCTACTGGTAAGAAAATGACATTCACTACAGATTACATCATGTACATTTCTAGCAGGACATGGAATAAAAATTTTTGCAGGAGTTCTTCCTTAAGTGCCAGTCCGGCCTATGTTAATGTAGGAGTCGTTGTTTTGGTTTAAAAAAAAAAAAAACAAAAAAAAAAACTCAGTATTCAGAAATTGAGAAATAGAAGTGGGTTTTGGGTTGCAGTTTGGGCACTCAGTCTCTAAAAGGTTCACCATCACTGCACTAGGATATGCCTCCAATGTCCAATATCTGTGGGTCCCATCTCCAGAACAGGACACCTGACGCCTCCATTCATTTCTGTGGGAGTTCTGAAATTATCTGAGATTGCTTGCCATTTCAGACAGTCCCATAGAAGTGAATGGAGTGGTGGCCGCCCTTATTTCCAGATTTTTTTTGCAGCCTCATTGAAGTGAATGGTTCCCCATACGCGCCACAAAGAAAATTAAACTAACACAGGAAAAAAAATACGTTTGTGTGCATGAGCCCTTCTGTAAAACTTCTGAGAAGTTGTCCTGATATAGAATCGGAATATATCTACTGATAATCTTAGTCGCTTCAGGATGTTCCTGGCTCTAGACCATGCTAAAAACTAGAAGCTGCTCTGTACTAATTTATTTTTTATCTTAATCTTACTTGATTTGTCCTTTAGTAAGCATTCATACCTACTTGTGTTTGCCAATCCTCTCCTTGCGTTTTCTAGTGAGCAGCTAGCCACCAGGTCATCCTCAATTTGGTTAGTATTTTAATTTTGCTTGTAACAATGTCTGTATGCTTTGAGAAAGGCCCAAAATGCGTAAGTTGTATTTTATTCCCCACTACATTAAAGTTTGTTTCTCAGTACACGCTCATTAATTTATTTTTTTAAACCTATGGCATTCAATGAAAGTGCTTCAATGGAAATGTCTCATCTCTGCAGGGAAAATGAAATATTGCATCAGTCGAAGCGAGTACATTTATTTAGGCCTTTTGCACATGTGTCCAGAGTAGGGTTGTCATGATACCAAAATTTTGATTCGATTTTGATACCCTAAAAACGTATTGCTATACTCGATACCACATGCAAAAATAATAAAACACCAAAAAAGCTGCTTGCATTCCGCATTTTAGGGAACATCCAGCCCATAATAGAAAAGTCCTATCCTATTTTTTGGGTGGACAAGGTGACTAAAAATGGCCCCTGTGCTTTGTGCACACAGCAGCAGGGAGTTTACCATGGCAGCCAAGGCTGCAGGAGCATCCTGGCTGCCATGGTAACTGGTCGGAGCCCTGCTATTACACTGCTGGGGCTCCAATCGGAACTGCCATCAATGAAGAGGAGGGGACCCTGTGACCACTGCCACCAACGAATATAACAATGGGGGGTCCTCAATAACAGGGCATGCAATCCGCCAAACAACGTCAATTAACCCCTCAGGTGCCAATTGCCGTGGATTGCCCTGCCCTGTTATTGAGGTTGGATCGATACCGGGTCTAAAAGTATCTATACTTCAATACCCAGTGCAACTCTAGTCCAGGTTGTGGTCCTCAAACCCAAGATCCACAAAATGCGGACACATCCTGTGTGCAATCTGCATTTTTCCTCACTCCCATTACTCAAAATGGCTATTCTTGTCTGTAATACGGACAGGTATAGGACATGTTCTATAATTTACTGAACAGACCCATAGAACTGAATGCATCCATAGGCAATCTGCTGCAAATGCAGATCAGGCACTGATACAAAATGTTTGTGTGCATGAGGCCATGGGGTGCTGTTCTCCACCTTTTAGAACAGCTGCCCTTGCTCATGTAGGGGGTCCTGATCAGGGGACCCCTTTTGTTGCCTTAATATTGCCTTAAGGCGTGTACAACCCCTTTTGGACATTGACAAGAAAGGGGCAGTGTGTTTGTAAGGAGCTCACAGATACTTTTTGTAGCGCGCTACCCTCACCCCCCCCCCATAGGGATTAAAAAATTAAAATATATACTTCTGCTGCAGCTCATCCAGAGACTGATGTAATACTTTAGATCAGGGATGCACAACCATTTCTGGTTGGGGTCCACATTGTCAGCCTGAAGGGATATTACCAACCTTGCATATTGAACATACAGTATATACTATAAATGACTAGTTACAGTTCCAGGACTCCCATCTAATGGGAGAATACATGAAAGATAAGCAGCCATAAGACATAGACATACATGTCTGTCACCAGATGGTTGGGGGCCGCACTGAATGGTATTGAGGGCCACATGTGGCCCCCGGGCTGCAGATTTTGCACCCCTGCTTTAGATTTTAGAAGCCACTTACACCAGTCCAGTAGCTGTTTTTTCACTGCTCTCAATACCAGACTGATAACTTGGGCTATGTTAGTATGTGTGGTAGCCTGATCCGGCAGAGGACAACCTGCCGGAGTTTACCAGATCAGACATTGCCAGATACTACAGTTCTCTGACGGACTATGTAGTCTATGTGTTCTGGCAGTGAACGGTAGTATCCAGCAACGTCAGATCCGATGATGTCCAGCAGGCTGTTCTCTGCTTAATTCTGACTTGTGCTTTCAACTCCATGATGTAGTAAAGGGGCCTTCATTCAAAAGTTGCAAACCAACCATGACCCATCACTGCCTGCATGACGTGTCACCATGGAGAAAATGTCAGAGCCTAGAAATGAACAGCTTGGGGAGTAGTGGCTGCAGGGTACATTAAAATTTCTTTTTATTATAAAACAGGTGACCCTTCAATGCATAACTATTTCTGGCTTGGAACGTGGCCTCCTCTGTGGATCACACTGTCTTCATTTAGAAGGCTGCAGAAATGTGACTTGGATCTTCAGTTTAGGTTTTGGCTCAGTTTAATACAGTAGGCAGCACTTTGTTTGACACTGGATGAGATCATTTGATCGGGTTGAACATGTTGCACACAAGTATCAATCCTCTAGTCTAGACCTAAAAAGGGTTCCTGTTCAACCATGCAGCAACCAGAAGAAGAGACCTCTAAAATCAATGTGTCTTCCTCCATATTAAAGCAAGATGAAAAGAAGCCATAGACACAGCTTTATTCTTCTACAATCGCATTGATCAGCAACATAGATGACTCAATAATTGAAACAAACGTGCATACATTTGGAACATAGTGGAGCAGATTTACTAATCTGCTCTAAGATTACGTAGTCTTGAAATTTGTAAGATTTATCACAGTGGCTAAAGCTGAATAGTAAATCTGGCACATTTGTAGACTAACTTTATACAAACTATTGCTTGGCTTGTAGCAATTTTGGCATGTGGTGCTATATCTTAAAGAACGCCCCCAAAAAATTTTATTCCATGTCCTGCTAGAAATGTACATGATATAATCTGTAGTGAATGTCATTTTCTTACCAGTAGCTGATTTTTTGAGTTGTATCATCCTGAAGTTTCTTATCTGTGTCATGTGACTAGGAATTAGACCCACCAACTCACACAGAGACTTATGTGTGGACAGGAAGTCTAATTTTCTATGCATTCCTATGGGAGCCTCACTTTCAGTCTCATAGGAATGACTAGAGAAGTGACTGGCTTGCTGTCCTGGGTCAATTGCAGGTCAGGGAGTTTGTCACATGACCCAGCTACAATAAGAAGAGAGTGGAAACTCTCAATTTCAGCCTCTGATAAGAAAATGACATTCACTACAGATTATATCATGCACCTTTCTAACAGGTCAGAGAATAAAAATTTTTGCGGGAGTTCTTTAAGCTATGCTTTGGCCCTTGGTATGGCAGAAAAATGTGTGGTATAAGGCACGTACAACAGAATTTTGTCTCAATCAGCCAAAAGTTTTATGCATTTGCAATAGCAATTCTGCCCCAGTGTTCCAGCGTTTTGGCATGGACTATACAAGTTACCCAGCTGGTCACATCAACCACTACCTGGAGTGTGCAGGCAGGACTGAAGACACCTGTGGGGACACCTCAGGTGAGACTTGAGGTTGGGGTGGGCACCTCCGTTATTTGGACAGGTTTATTTTTTTCTGGTCAGAAATGCAGAGCCAAGGAAGTGTTTTTATCTTGCTCTCAACTCAAAGTTGTCACCAGTTTGGGGCTGGGTTGCAGCAACCAGATCAAGAAAGTTATTGCCATGTGCTTGTACCAAACCATTACTACACCTCACGTGCTTAGGCATTACTCCTCACTGGATGAAACCTTCCAAGTGTGAATCATGCTTTTCCGTTTCAGCGGTAGAACATGCAGGATTTTCAAAAGGTTTCCAAGTTTTTATTTTTGTAAAGTAGTTCTCTTTGCTTTGCAGAGAATGAAGATGGCAAATTCATCTCTCCTTTTCATGACATCCCCCTGTATCCAAGAACTGAAGAGGTACAATCTAACATTTGTATAGACAACGTGCATATACACATGTGATGTTTCTGCATACAAATATCTGTGTATTTATGTAATGGGTCATTTCCATGTGAGATTAGTAGCAAGGTGCTCATTCATTTTTGGAACAGACAAGCTGCTCAACTGAACTTGTGAAACTTAAAGGGGTTCCTCGGGCCCAGTGACGTCACAACTAGTATCACTGGCCTGGGCGGAGCTAAGCTCTGTTCACTTGAATAAAAAAAAAAAAAAAACTCAGATGGAAGCTGTAAATGGTCTAGAACAGGGATGCTAAACCTAGATCACAGCTATAAGACTACAGCAGGGCATGGTGGGTGTTTTAGTTTTACAACAGCTGGAGGGCTGCATGTTGAGCATCCCTGGTCTAGAATAACAAAAGTGATACTTCTCACTTTTCTCCCCCACCCCTTCCAGCATCGATCACCAGTTCTCTCCTGTTTTCCTGGCTGGAGGGTTGATGTTCTGTGCACATCATGTCACCACTGGCCTCATCAGTGAAATCACTTATACTGCTGAGGCTAGTGATTGGCTGCATATTGATCTGTGTGCAAGGAGCATCACTGCTGCAACCAGGAAGATGACCTCAGCAGTGCACGAGTTGTGTTACAAGCATAAACAATCCTGGAAAGATCCTTTTTTCTTATCTCATATAACCCCTAAAGTATTTTATACAAATTGTATGTTCACTTTTTTTCTGCCTATTATTTATTTTTTTTTTTTTAATAAAGGACCTTGATGTGCCAGCAAAGAAATCAAAGTCTAATTGGGCTAAGGTAATAAACTAATCGTACAAGTTGGTAGAGACATTATCAACCAAGCTTCCTTAGGCTACTTTCACACTGGCGGCACGGGTATCTGGCAGGCTGTTCCGGCGTGTGAAAGTAGCCTCATTCTATAGTAAAGCGGAGTTATATACGGATTCAGTCTTGTTATACAGTGCCTTGCGAAAGTATTCGGCCCCCTGGAACTTTTCAACCTTTTGCCACATTTCAGGCTTCAAACAAAACGATATAACATTTTAAATTTTTGGTGAAGAATCAACAACAAGTGGGTCACAATTGTGAAGTGGAACGAAATTTATTGGATCATTTAAACTTTTTTTTAATAATAAAACTGAAAAGTTGGGCGTGCAAAATTATTCGGCCCATTTACTTTCAGTTCAGAAAACTCACTCCAGAAATTCATTGAGGATCTCTGAATGATCCAATGTTGTCCTAAATGACTGATGAAGATGAATAGAATCCACCTGTGTGTAATCAAGTCTCCGTATAAATGCACCTGCTCTGTGATAGTCTCAGGGTTCTGCATCATGAAGACCAAGGAACACACCAGGCAGGTCCGTGATACTGTTGTGGAGAAGTTTAAAGCCGGATTTGGATACCAAAAGATTTCCCAAGCTTTAAACATCCCAAGGAGCACTGTGCAAGCGATCATATTGAAATAGGAGTATCAGACCACTGCAAATCTACCAAGACCCGGCCGTCCCTCTAAACTTTCATCTCAAACAAGGAGAAGACTGATCAGAGATGCAGCCAAGAGGCCCATGATCACTCTGGATGAACTGCAGAGATCTACAGCTGAGGTGGGAGAGTCTGCCCATAGGACAACAATCAGTCGAACACTTCACAAATCTGGCCTTTATGGAAGAGTGGCAAGAAGAAAGCCATTTCTCAAAGATATCCATAAAAAGTCTCGTTTACAGTTTGCCACAAGTCACCTGGGAGACACACCAAACATGTGGAGGAAGGTGCTCTGGTCAGATGAAACCAAAATCCAACTTTTTGGAAACAATGCAAAACGATATGTTTGGCGTAAAAACAACACAGCTCATCACCCTGAACACAGCAGCCCCACTGTCAAGCATGGTGGTGGCAGCATCATGGTTTGGGCCTGCTTTTCATCAGCAGGGACAGGGAAGATGGTTAAAATTGATGGGAAGATGGATGGAGCCAAATACAGGACCATTCTAGATGAAAACCTGTTGGAGTTTGCAAAAGACCTGAGACTAGGACGGAGATTTATCTTCCAAAAAGACAATGATCCCAAACATAAAGCACAATCTACAATGGAATGGTTCAAAAATAAACGTATCCAGGTCTTAGAATGGCCAAGTCAAAGTCCAGACCTGAATCCAATTGAGAATATGTGGAAAGAGCTGAAAACTGCTGTTCACAAACGCTCTCCATCCAACCTCAAAGAGCTTGAGCTGTTTTGCAAGGAAGAATGGGCAAGAATTTCCGTCTCTAGATGTGCAAAACTGATAGAGACATACCCCAAGCGACTTGCGGCTCTAATCGCAGCAAAAGGTGGCGCAACAAAGTATTAATGCAAGGGGGCCGAATAATTTTGCACGCCCCACTTTTCAGTTTTATTATTACAAAAAAAGTTTGAATGATCCAATAAATTTCGTTCCACTTCACAATTGTGACCCACTTCTTTTTGTTTGAAGCCTGAAATGTGGCAAAAGGTTGAAAAGTTCCAGGGGGCCGAATACTTTCGCAAGGCACTGTATCTTTGCTCTCCAGCTTGGCCTGAATACTGGCCCTTAGATTGCCACAAAAATATTCAGTTGAGTACCATAAATACCACAAAGCCAGGATCGTAACAGGCAATGCATATTAAAAGTGCTTCTACTCCAGATAGACAGGCAATTTTATGTATGAAAACGTGAAGCATTACATCAAGTCAACAGAATTGTGTAGGACGTAAACTGCAGAATTCAGTAACGGATTTATGTCTTTCTATGTCTAAGACACAAAGAAATGTACGTGGCTCAGATATAAGAAGTATATCCTGAAGCAGGCCCATACTGTGTATGAAAATATCTGATATTCATATTTGAAGAAAAAGAATGGAAATTTGGGGCACATAGCTTAGTCGGGCTCTTCTGCCCCTTGTTTTACAGATTGGTGGAGGTCTTAGCACCCTGACCTTCAGTGATCAAAACTTCTGACATGTCAGGTGTTAGTTAATATAATTGCTGGAGCTACTTTTAAACAATGATCAGTGGGGGAGCGGAGTGTCAGACCCCCACTGATCTGATGTTGATGGCCTATTTTGGGGATTGACCATCAGTCTTATTAAAATCCTTGAATGCCCCGTTCTTCTGACCCATCAGAAACAGAAAAAAAAAAACAGGATCCTCTTTAAAAAAAAAAATAAAAAATGGATCCTGTTGCACATTTGACATCCGTTTGAGCCATTTCCATCTGAGGGATGTTTTTTTAGACAGGAAAAAGTACTGCATGACCGAAATGGCTCTGTCAAATGTGCAAAAGGATCTGTTTTTGTACAGGATCCTGGTTTTTTGCTGTGGTCTGAAGGACGGGAAATGGAGATGTGAACTTTCCCTTAAAGAGGAATTCAAGGATTTTAATACTACTGATGGTCAATCCTCAAGATACTGCTTTACGCGATCCATACTTGTATGAAGGGCCCCCTCGCGAGTAGACTGATCACAAAGTGCTCCCCCTGCTGGAACTGCAAGTGATCAGCTGTAATCTGTATAGGAAACCTGGTGGTAAAGTTCTTCCTGCATGGGACAATGCCCAGGTGATTGCTTGTTCAATAGGTGATTGGTAGCATGGGGCAGTTATATGGAGCAAGCGTTTTGTGAAAACACTCGTTGCTGAATATTGCCTTGATCCTTGGCCCGTGTAAGCTGGTCTTGCTTTTTTACCTGCAGCACCACCACAGGGGAAATGACGTGTTACTACATTCAGATAGGTGGAGGTTGTGTAATCCAGGTCCTTCACAGTAACACACTTTTGTAAGTGCTCTCCTCTCTAGACAAGAGATGAGGACCCCTCCCCTATATTAACTAAGGATTCCCTAATAGAGTATAATGGGTGTTCTAAACTGGATAATTGCTTTAAAATGCTCCTGGTATGTGACAGGTGCCTCAAACAAAGACCTCCCTCATATCAGAAACCCTGCTTTTGTATAGACCTCTATACTGGATCTCTGAATGTTAGGCGCAGCAACAGGGAATTCAGTTTGTCCAATTCCCCGCTCCAGCAGCATGACAGAAGTCATGTGCACCACACATGACTTCTAGTTACCGTTGAAGTGTTAGACTCATTGAAACTTGTACAATAACCTTTGAAATCTGGTTACCGTTTTCATTATTTTTGATTGGTGATATTTAGGTGCCCAACAGGGGTTTTTATAGGTCTCGGTCTTTCAAATATCTGTACTTATATTTCAGAACATATTCAACATGGTGGTTGAAGTGCCACGATGGACGAATGCCAAAATGGAGGTAACTGGCTACTTTTTGAGATTTACGTTTGAGAAACTGTATCTGTTTTGCTGTTGTCCATTGGCTGTGGGGTTTCCTTTTGTACGCACTTTTCTATGCCCGATATTTCTTTTATTAGATTGCAACAAAGGAGTATTTAAATCCAATTAAACAAGATGTAAAAAAAGGAAAACTTCGATATGTGTCAAATATCTTCCCCCACAAGGGATACATTTGGAACTACGGTGCTTTACCTCAGGTAAAAATGTTTGTCTTTTAAAGTCATTCAGTATTGACCAAGACTGCAAGCTAATTATTTTTCTGGGGAAGATAGTTGAAAGAGCGGGGAGGTTGCTGCTGGAAAACTATCTTTGGAGCTTCTTTAATTTCTGTGTTTTTTTTCTGACCTGTTTAACAGACCTGGGAAGATCCTGGTCATAAAGACAAAGATACGAAATGTTGTGGCGATAATGACCCTATTGATGTCTGCGAAATCGGCTCCAAGGTGCTTTTTTCTTTATAAACAGTCTTAGTTTTTTTTTGTCTTCAAGTTTAGTTCTTCGGTTGGACATACACATTGGATGAATGTCTACTGAACACGCTGATTGTCCCAAAGGCAGGTGACCGGGAAACAATGGTCGAGCACTTGAATTTCACATGCCCGAAGTAGAGCATAATGTTTGCAATGGGTTTAAGATGTTACTAAAAAAATAAAAAAAGCAAACAAAAAAATTCTGCTAGAATTACAAAAAGCATACAAATTTTGGTGTGATGGTAATGATGTGAGAATAATTTGCCAACCCAATGTCAATTGTATTAAGCTGGGGATAGTCGGTGTCAAAGACAGGTGGTGTGATGTTGGGGGAGACAGGATTATGTACATTCTATACATACAAAGTTTGGATTTGGATCAAAGGAACAAAATGAGTAACCCTTTAGAGAATTAAAAGGGCTCATGCACACAAATGTGTGCGGCCCATACATCTATTGCGGCTCGCAAACAGTGGGTTTTCAATATACAGGCACCGGCCGCGTGCACTCCGTTTCACAGATGCGGACCCGTTCACTTGAATTGGTCCGCAAGATACAGAGCAGAAGCACCACGCAGTGCTTCAACTGGATTTTGGTCCTTCTGCACCGAAAAAAAAAAAAAAGTTGTATTCTTTTTTGGCACGGACTGAATCTTGCAGAATGTGTCTGCAAGCGGCGGCACACAGCCGTTTCCCATACATTGTGGACCGCTGTTTCCAGTCCGCTGCACAGGGCGCATACATTCACGTGCATGAGCTCCAATTCTGCATTCAGTTGATTCCTCTGAAAAAAGGTCTCCCCAAATGAACAGTGGCTTTGTCCATACAGTAGTGATGGGAGGCTGTCTCGGTGATTGCTTGCTAGGGAAAGATTAGATGTTCAAATTAAATGCATTCAGTAGCAAAATCTTAAGAGGATGCATCATGTGTTGCAGGTTTGCTCTAGGGGAGAAGTCATTCGAGTAAAACCACTTGGAGTTCTAGCTTTGATAGATGAAGGAGAAATGGACTGGAAGATTATTGCAATCAATATTGAAGATCCTGAAGCCGACAAATTCAATGGTTGGTTAAATTACAGTAGAAGTGATTACTTTGCTGCATGCCGGTTGTTTGTTTTGTCTAAATATTATGTTTTATTTCATAGCTTGGATATATTTGCTGCAAGTTGAGTTCCTAGGCACCTGCCTCCAATACCCAGTACAAAAGTATTTCCTCCCAAAATGTAAAAGTGATCATATATAAGCAGCATATGTCTGTGATATTGATGACCTATCGTGAGAATAATATCTGATCAGTGGATATCCGGCACCCCACAGATCCCGGATCCATTCAGCCTCTGATTCTGGAGCTAGCACCTTGATGGAAAAGGAATCACAGCTCCATTCAAAGTGTAGTGGCTATGCTGGGTTTCTGCATACCAGCTCCCATTGAAGTGAATAGGAGCTGAACTGCATTAATCAGGTACGGCCACTTCAGTCTGAGTGGAGCAGTTCTTCTTGTCCTTTTCATGGTGCTAGTTCCAGTGCTAGAGGCTGTGGGGAACAGCTGATTGGTGGGGGTGTCAGGTGTTGGACCCTCATTCATGGCCTATGGATGCCATATACTGAGATTAGGTCACTAATATCAGAAGCCTGGAAAAGCCCTTTAAAGGTTTAATGACTTATTTTTTTTTGATGCAGTAACCAACTTTTTGCCACATGATTTGTCACATTTTAATCAACTTCTCAGAAACTGATGGACTAGTTGCCACTGTTATTCAATTACATGAAGAAGGCTTGGTGAAGGCAGCACGTCCTTTCAATGAAAATTTATTCCGGATGCTACGTTTCGGCCCAAGAGGCTTGAAAAAGGAGCATCTGAAAGGACGTGCAGTCTCCATCAAGCCTTCACCTTTAGAGGCGTTAATCCAAAACTAACCTTCCTGTTTTCATGTATGCGAAAATGGGCATCTTAACAAAATCTTAACAAAACAATAAACAAAAAAAACTGTTTTGGACGTATACTTTTGGGTGCAATGCTTTTGTATCTTATGTGTCAACGTGTTTGGAATGTTGAGAACCAGTCCTGTACCTCACCGTTCATTGCTCTGCTAGATTTATATCAAGCTGAAAGCTCAAGGGGAGTGTGTCTTCTGCTGCAGCTCAGGAGGCGTGTCCATGCTCTCCCTATCACAGCTCAGGAGGCGTGTCCATGCTCTCCCCATCACAGCTCAGGAGGCAGTTCAAGAATGCAACTGAGCATGTGCAGCCTCCTCAGTGAGCAGGTCAAAGAAATAAGAAAAAAAATAAACAGCAGGTGGCGCTATACAGATACATTTCATTGTCTATGCTAAATTTTAAATACAATTACATAAGTATTCAGATCCAGGCATGGGACAACCCCTTTAAGTTTTAGTGGCTTCCATTTGAAATTGGTTTTGGATTTTGATCAGTGTGCCAAATGAAATTTTGGATTCTATCTTATTTCACTCGAGCCTATTATTAAGGTTGGCTTGGCTTCTTATGTTCTGTGAGTACAGTAATCATTCTGCTAAAAAAGAGTGGTGGGATTGGAGTGGGGGAGGGTGTTCTCAATAGACAAAGAAAAAAATCAAGCTCCTTATAAAATGAGATGTAGCAGTAGTCTCGCTGAGATCCTTATCTTGCTGCGGCTCTATGTGCCGCTCAGTAGGTGAATAACCCCTTATTTTCATTGTGCCTCCATCACAGAAATTGTATGCATGAAATATTCTTAAATAAAATATTTTTTTTATCCTTGCTGGTCTATTAACAGATTGGTAAGCTGTTGTAAAATGTACTCATTGCAACTGATTTTTCATCGTATATTGTTGCAGACATTGATGATGTCAAAAAGTTGAAACCTGGCTATCTGGAAGCCACTGTTGAATGGCTGAAAACCTATAAAGTGCCTGATGGGAAACCGGAAAACCAGTTTGGCTTTAATGGACAATTTAAAGATCAGGTTAGTCCAGAGAACACTGTTAGGAGTGATGATCTCTCTTTACAAAGAACCTGTCTACTACTCTTGCCTCGCATTGGGGTTTAAATCTGACCAATGGCTTTGTATGTTCTCCCCATGTTTGTATGGGTTTCCTCTATGTCTTCTGGTTTACTTTCACACTCCAAAAACATACTGATTGGTTAATTTGGAATTGACATTCTGAGTCCCAGTGGGGAGAAGGACTGTCACTTTTCTGGTCCTAAAACATAATAAAAAATTCTTAGAAAGTAATATGTACCCAAAATGGGGACAATGAAAACGTCAACTCACCCCTCAAAATCAAGCCCTCACAAAGTTCTGTTGGCAGAAAGATAAAACATGACACTTTGCTTTTTAAAGTGTGTGTGTGTGTGTGTGTGTATGTATGTATATATATATAATGAAGTTAACTTGTCATTTTACTGCACAATAAACTCCTCCGTAAAAGTGAAACTCCACAAAGAATGTTAAATATGCCTCCCAAAACAATGAAATCAAAACGTTATATCTATCCCAAAATAGTGCCAATGAAAAATGGCAACTTTATGTAAAAAGTAAGCCTTCACATAGCTACATTGAGAGAAAAAAAACAAGTTAAAGGTCTCAGAAATTGACACACAAATTAAAAAAATTGTGTACATGTAGTACAACATTAAAAAAAATGTATAAATTTGGTGTTGCTGTAATCGTACCGACCTGCAGAATAAAGGAAACGCGTAATTTTTACCACATGGTGGACCGTATACAAACAAAACCCAAACCTCAGTGGTGGAATTGCTGCTTTTTGTCCATTGCCAACTGCCCATAAATACTGTATTATTCCCTGATGTACTTTGCACAAGCAACTATGCCCCTAAATCAAAAATAAATTTGGATCAGCTCACCTCCACACAGGTATGGTGCACGCGATCTAGGCTGGCAACCTGGAACAATGCTGGAAAAACGTGGATAGATCCGAAATCCAGATAAAACCAAATTCCTTTATTAACTCAGAACATAGTAGAAAAATATTAAAACCACTGTAGGTTACGCGTTTCAGGCATACAAGCCCTTCCTTATAGCATACAAGACATAAAAAAAATATATATATATATATATAAAACAGTCATGCTGAAAAAGCAGTAACACAGAAAATCTGGTGTGGATGGAGTGGGAGCTGGAATGGAAACATCTTAATAAAACAGTAATATAATATATCAAGCCCAGTACAGACACACATTGCAGAGTGTGGATTTAAAAAATGTAGTGTGCATAAGGTCATTAAAGGGGTTCTCCGGGTATTAAGAAAATGAAAATACACAAATATTATTTTATTATAAAGATATTCCTAAATACCTTTCATTACTTATGATGGCTCGTTTTGTCTTGGGAGCAATAATTAGGAGAAACAAAATGGCCGCCATCCTATTAGTACACACAAAACGTGTCCTAATCACACAGGAGGACAAGTTACTTCATAACACTGGGAGAAAGAGCTGCCTCATCCTCCTCTCTGCTCTGACTGTCAGGGATTACGATCCTGACTACAGTTTAATATGATATTTAGCTTTCTTTGTGGGAATGGAGTTCATCAGGAGACATGAAGTACAGACAGGACAGACTGTGGTAATAAAGACTGCACACAAGTGCTGCTACTTATTAGCTATCTGCTCATGAGCTCCATTCCTACAGAGATTCAGCTAAAGATCTTATCATCTGTATTCAGGATCATAACCATGACAAGTGGAGAGAAAGATGAGGTAGCTCTTTACCTCAGTAACGTGAAGTAACATGTCCTCCTGTGTTATCAGGACAGGTTTTGTGTGTACTAATAGGACGGCGGCCATTTTGTTTCTCCTAATGATTGCTCCCCATACAAAACAAGCCTTTAGAACTAATGTAAAGTATTTGGGAATATATTTAGAATGAAGTAATATTTAAGTATTTTCATTTTCTTAATTCCCGGAGAACCCCTTTAATGTGGCTATGACAAATCGGTCTTAAGGTTCATTCCTTTAGGAGACCTGCTTCCCATTGTGAGGATCCAGTACGCCTCAGCAGGGCTTGTCCCCAATTGCCTTTTCTTTTGGGCTGGTTAACCCTTTCAATGGCTTTCACCTGCAAGGTCTGTGTGTGTTGCCTTGGTGGCTGTTCACATAATGTGCAGCTGCACCTGACAGGTTTTTCAATTGAGGATTTTTGATACTATTTAGGTGTTCACCAATGCATTTAAAGCTATGGGTGGTACACCCAACATACTGGATCCTGCATTCAATAACATAATATAGTTGGTGTTACAGTTGATGAAAGTATTGATAGTATGACATGATTCAATAAAGGCTAGCACAGACGCCACAGGGCCCCTCCAAATGAGGAGCATATCATCAATAGAACGTCCGTACCAGCCTATATAATACAGATAAGGGTTACATTTTGAAAAAATGGGGGGTTTGATGTGTGCAGTTTCTAAATTGTCATTTAAGAGGCTTTCTGTTGTCTCAACAGGTTCTGTGTCCCAAAATCACTTGAGAACGGAATTGGTGTTTTAAATTTTTTTTTTTAAATTGCTGCTGAAGTTCACACTTCAGTTATTTCCATCAGTCAGGGCCCATTCACACAACCGTGTGAATGGGTCCACATCTATTCCGCAATTTTGCGGGATAGATGCGGCCCCATTCATTTCAATGGGCAGTATTAGATCGCGCACAGCCGCAGCTCTGTGAAAAAAGCTAGAACATTTCCTATTCTTGTCCGCAATTGCGGACAAGAATAGGCATTTTGTATGGGGTGCTGGCCGTGTGTGTTCTGCAAATTCACACGGCCGTCTGAATGGCCCCTTATTGTTAGCCAAAACCAGTAATGACTTGCACTTATTCTGTGTTTTTGGCGCACAATAACTGTTGGAAATAACTGACCATATAACTGAAGTGTGAATTCTAAGCCGTCTGCCATCCAGAATTAAAAACAACAACAACAACAAAAAAAATTAAAATGATGGCAACATAATGTACACATTCAATAAATGTTAATTCAGATAACTATTTTGTGTGGCATGATCTGTCTTAAGAAATTGAAATTTTAAAAATTACTATCGACCAATACAGTGCTAGCAAATGTAATTTTTTGAATGGACTCTGCAATAGGCCCCAAGTGAAGCCTGTGACACAGATGTGCACACAACCTAACATAAAGTACAATCTGTCACGAAAAAACAATGTCAGTCACTTGGATAATTAAAAACATTTCAAAGTTATTACCACAAAATGACACATGAGAAACGGAGAATGAGGTTGTTTCAGGAAGGCCAAAACTGTCTGCGGCGGGAAGCGGCTACGAACACTTGTTTAATAAATTAGTTGGTCATTATTCTTAAAATGGAAATGTGCAGTCTTTGAAAATTATGAATTTTAAACAGATGTTAAAGTGAAGTCATTGGTAGCAGTTTTCAGTCGTTTTAATTTCTGTGGCTGAAAACATGTAAAAATGTAAACAGATATAGATGGTGCCAATTGGTGTTCACATTAGAGGTCTTTAGTTTTAAACATGTGCTTTTTCACAGTTTTGGCAGTCAAACATGGGACTCCTACTTCCCTATACAGCTCTATGTACACGTGTTTGAGTCACAAATGTCCTTTGTTCTGGAAGATCCTGCTACTGGCACAGGCTTTGCCATAACAGCACCGGGGACATCCAGTTACATCCTGCTCCATTTTCTTAAAGTGTAACTGTCATATTTTTTTTATTTGCTAATTTAATAGCGCTAGGTGTGTATACCCAAGTTAGTCTGTCAATTATTGTCAAAAGATCTGTAATTGCCTTATAATAACAGCTCTCATTAATGTCTCCTGTCCCTTTCCACTGGTCCCTTTAAAAGACCGTTGCTGTGGCTCATCTGTCTCCTGCTAGAGAGGAGGCTCTCAGTACTCCAATCTGATTGGCTGGCAGGAAGCTGCTGGCTACAGCAAGTGTGTATGTGAAGTGAGGGGAAGCAGTTTTGGCCTCAGAACTGGCAGAGGAGCCATCTTGAGAAAATTCCTCATGTTGTAGAGTTTAAAACAGCCATAACTAAGGGAAAAACAGTGGTATGTGAAGAAACTAAAGATTGCTTTATGCATAATGCTGCAACAGGAGTAACATGCTAAAATTGATTTTTTTATTTTTTTTTAACGAAAACATAACAGTTACACTTTAAGTGATCTAATGTGTTATTACTATTAGGAAGTTTATATTATCTTACAAACAAGTTTATTTTTTATTTTCTTAGGCATTTGCGGTTGATGTTATTAAAGAAACTCATGAATTTTGGTTGAACATGGTTCATAAGAAGTCAGAATGTGGCGATATAGTGTGGTAAGTTATGGATGTCTTTGCTGCTGGACTGTTGAATGCTTGATTGGTGGGGGACCGACTGCTGGTACCTTGCTAATTACAAGAAAGGGGGCCTGTTCTCCCTGATTTGAGGGAGCTGCCACTATGTTCTGCTATATGGAGCTGCTGGGGATAACTTGTACTTGGCTATCTCTGACAGTCGTAGCGTTGGACTTGGATGCATGTCTGCAACTCCGTTTAAAGGGGGCCCCTGTGGCCGGACCCTTGCCGATCAAATAGTTATCCAATACAGCAAAACACATTTAGATGGAGAACCTCTTTATGTCCATACATTTTTCTTCATATTTTTAATGTTTTTTCTTTAATATATAAAAGTGAAGTTTTAATGCATTAAAGTGTAAATGCAATTTTTTTTATGTGTATGGACATTGAGTGTGTTTTTATGCTACTTTATTACATAAATATGATAATTTTTATTAGAACACGGTGTGTAAAGTCTCACCTTAGCAGTCCTATGATGGTTGCTAAGGACAATCTGTCGTCAGCATTTTACAGAACACTAAAGACACTGGATGGCTGAATGATGCAGAGACAGGCTTCTCAACCTGCCTTTGGTCTCCCTGCTCCAACCTCTGCCTCCATATATATTATGTATGTTATGAACTTTACTAAAAATTATTTGACACACTTTCCTGCAGACAGATTATCTGCTGCCAATGCTTGTCAGCACTGCACTCAACCTTTGCAGCGCATCTCTGGTTAGTGCTGGCAGATGTTGATGGGAACAGGGATGCGGTGATCAGTGCTTGACAGTAAGTATGCAGGAACATATTGCAGTTATTATTGGTGCTGATGGCTACATCCTCACTCCTCTCCCTATCTTCCCAGCGTGTCTGCGGTGATCAGTGCTTGCAGAAAGTAATAATTTTATGAAATACACCAAATAACAATTCAATTGTTTGTTTTTTGCCCCCTAGTAAAAACGTTTTGGTTCGTGACAGCCCTTTTTGCTGCAGTGAAGAAGAAGCCGCTGCTATAATCCAAGCTGTGAGTTTTTCGTCTTTTTAAATGTAGTATTGCATTGCTTTGTATGCTTGTCACTGTCACCTTTATTCTTGTAACTGTAAAGAACTCTTGCATCGTTAACCCATTCACGCATTTGGACGTAACTGTACGTCCAAATCGCAAGTAATTTACTGCGTTTGGACGTACAGTCTCGTCCAAACTGCTTATAGGGGCTGTGACACTATAAAGTGTCACAGCCCCCGAGTCTCCGCTCTCCCTGAGAGCAGAGACATCAGGGAAGCCGGCAAGGGACCAATCAGAGTGGTCCCTTGCCGACAAGCGCTCCGATTTGTTAGTCTCTGCAGACTAACCAATGGGAGCGCTTTAGTGTCAAAATGCTGGTTTCAGGCTGCGATCTCCACTCTGCGTGCCCCAATGAATATAGTGGCCCCCTGATGCCCCCAGATTCCGCCATTACCCCCTTTCTACGGGTGTCCCCTGCTCCTTTGTGCCGGCTTTTATGGCAGTGGCTCCGATCCTGTAATTACAGCTCACACTCTGCTGCTACGGCTGGAATCGGTGCTGGCACCGATCTCAGCCGTTTAACCCCATAGATGCCGCGGTCAGTATCTGCCTGCGGCATCTATGTGGTTGAGAGGGAGGGAGCTCCCTCTGTGTTCCATCGGGCTGCCGCTGCTGCAATGGCAGCGGGCCGATGGTTGCCATGGCAACCAGACGCCTTACAAAAGCGTCCCGGCTGCCATGTACCTAAGGTTGATCAGACCCTTAGTGCAACACTGATACAATGCACTGTATAGCCATCAGGCCCACTGGATCTTCAAGATCCAAATGGGTCTTGATAAATAAAAAAAAAGTGTAAAAATAAAGTTAAAAAAAGTGTAAAAAAGTTAGTTTTTAAAAAATAAATGTTTCAAGTAAAAAAAAAAAAAAGCGCCCTTAAAAAAAAAACAAAAAAAAAACAATCCGTGTCGCCCGGCTCTATAAAAGTATCACGTGATCCACCCCACCAGGTAAACGCAGAAAAAAAACAAAAAAATAGTGCCAAAACAGCTATTTTTTTGGTCCCCTTCCCTTACAAAAAGTGTAATAGCAGGCAATCAAAAAGGCGTATTTACCCCAAAATGTTACCAATCAAACAGTCATCTCGTCCCGCAAAAAATGAGACCCTACCTAAGACAACCCAAAAAAAAAGGGAAGCACAAAAACAAGATTTAATTCTGTTCAAAAATGCATCTAATGTATGAAACTTAACAAAAATAAAAATGATACACATATTGGGTTATCCGTAACAACCTGCTCTATAAAAATCACATTATATTCCCCCTCAGGTGAACACTGTAAAAATAAAAAACTATGCCAAAACAGCCATTTTTTGTCACCTTTCCTCACAAAAATGTGTAACACCAAGCGATCAAAAAGTCTTATGTACCCCAAAATGGTACCACTCAAACCACCATCTCATTCCACAAAAAATGAGAACCTACCTAAGAAAATCGCCAGAAAAATAAAAAAATAGGGCAGTTAGAAAATGGCAACACAAAAATAAGATTTAATTCTGTTCAAAAATTAATTTACTGTGTAAAACTTAACAAAAATAAAAATAGACATATTGGGTATCGCCGTGTCCATAACAACCTGCTCTATAAAAATAGTACATGATATGCCCCTTCAGGTGAATGCTGTAAAAAAAATTAAAAAGATGTCAAAACAGCTATTTCTTTTCACCTTGACTCACAAAAAGTGTAATACCAAGTGATCAAAAAGTCTTATGTACCCCAAAATGGTACCAATGAAAACTTCACCTCTTCCCGCAAAAAATGAGCCTCCACATTAGACAATAATAAAATAAAAATCAATGGCTCCTGCAAACCAATCCATCAGAATCTGTGCTGCAAAATCCATATGGCGCTCCTTCCGTTCTGAGTCCTGCCATGTGCCCCCACAGCAGTTTACCACCACATGTGGGGTGTTGCTGTATTCAGGAGAAAATGGGTAACAAATTATTGGGTGCTTTTCTCCTGTTACCCCTTGTGAAAATGAAAAATTTGGGGCTAAAACAACATTTTATTGGAAGAAATGAAACTTTTCATTTTCATAGCCAAGTGTTTCCAAATTCTGTAAAACGCTTAGGGGGTCAAAGCGGTCAGTACACATCTTAATATATTCTTTAAAGGGTGTAGTTTCCCTCACTTTTTGAGGGTTTCCACTGTAGGGGTACGTCAGGGTCTCTCAATTACAAAATGGTGCCTAAAGACCATTCTACCAAAATCTGCCTCCAAAATCCATATGGCGCGCCTTTCCTTCTGACCACTGCCACGTGCCCATAGAGCAGTTTACCACCACATATGGGGTATTTCTGTAAACTGCAGAATCAGCGTAATGTATATTGAGGTTTAGTTTGCTGTTAACCCTTGATGTGTTGCAAGAAAAAAATTGATTAACATGAAAAATCTGCTTAAAAAATTAAATTTTGAAATTTCGTCTCCATTTACCATTTAATTCTCGTGGAACACCTAAAGGGTTAACAAATTTTGTAATGTCAGTTTTGAATAATTTGAGGAGCGTAGTTTCTAAAATGGGGTCATTTTTGGGTGGTTTCCATTACGTAAGCCCCTCAAATCTGAATTGGTGCTTAAAAAAATGGTTTTGGAAATTTTGTTGAAAATTTGAAAAATGGCTTCTAAACTTCTAAGCCTCCTAACGTCCTAAAAAAGTAAAATGACATTTACAAAATGATGCCAACATAAAGTAGACATATGATAAATGATAACTGATAACTATTTAATGAGGCATTACTATCTGTCTTAAAAGTAGAGAAATTCGAATTTAGAAAATTGTGAATTTTTCCAATTTTTTGGTGAATTTGGGATTTAAAAAAAAAAATAAAGGAAAAATATATTGACTCAAATTTACCACTATCATGGAGTACAATGTGTCATGAGAAAACAATCTCAGAATGGCTTGGATAAGTAAAAGCGTTCCAAAGTTATTACCACATAAAGTGACACATGTCAGATTTGAAAACTGGGGCTCCAGCATTTGGTCCAAACTGGCTGTCGCTTGAACGGGTTAAAGGGTGACATCACTGATATGTTTCAACACTGTATGATCACATTTACACTTGTCCAAACAGCAAATATTTCTGCAATACAAAGATTCTGTGATCAAATGACTCTGAGAGTACTTCTTCATAGTCTTTGATATCAATGGGGTTTCCAGCTTAAACAAAATGTTAAACTAATCAGAATACTATGAAAAGATAAATTAAAAGCCAGACAGGTGCTGGTAGTGGGAGACTCAATTATTAGGGGTACAGAGAGGGCAATCTGTCACAAAGACCGGGATTGTCGAACGGTGTGTTGCCTTCCTGGCGCTCGAGTTCGGCACATCGCAGATCGGGTTGACAGGTTACTGGGAGGGGCTGGAGAAGATCCAGCAGTCATGGTCCATATCGGAACCAATGACAAAGTTAGAGGTAGGTGGAGCGTCCTTGAAAATGATTTTAGGGATTTAGGGCATAAGCTTACTGCAAGGACCTCAAAGGTCGTGTTTTCCGAAATACTGCCAGTATCAAGACCCACACAAGAAAGGCAGCGGGAGATTACGGAGGTAAACAAGTGGCTCAAGAACTGGTGTAGGAAGGAGGGGTTTGGGTTCCTGGAGAACTGGGCCGACTTCTCTGTCGGCTACAGGCTCTATCGTAGGGATGGGCTGCACCTCAATGTGGAAGGGGCAGCTGTTTTTTGGGGAGAAGATGGCTAGAAGGCTGGAGGAGTGTTTAAACTAGGGACTGGGGGGGAGGGTAACTACATTATCTGCACTATCTTTCCCTCCTATAGAGACCTGGGACAAAGTAATGGAACTGGGGGAGGAATGGAAGGAGGAACTAGAACAGATCAGAAGGAAAGGTGTAGAGTAAAAAATATACATAAACCTCTTAACTGGATGTACACTAATGCCAGAAGCCTAACTAATAAAACTGGTGAACTGGAATTAGTGATGTATGAGGAGGACTATGACATAGTGGGAGTAACTGAGACATGGCTGGATGATACTATGACTGGGCATTTAACGTATAGGGTTACAGTCTTTTTAGAAAGGATCTCCAAAACCGTAGAGGGGGAGGGGTCTGCCTTTATGTAAAGTCCTGTCTAAAGCCCACACTCCGGGAAGATATAAGTGAGGGACATAAAGATGTGGAGTCACTGTGGGTAGAAATAAATGGAGCCAAAAACAATAATAAAAAACTAAGGGTGGGTTCACATCAGCGTTATGCTTTCCGTTTGTGTTTTCTGTTATAACATGGTTATAATGGAAAATAACGGAAACCATAAGACGGAAGTCAAAACGGAAGCCTTTAGAGGCATTCCGTTTTGATCCGTCATAATAGAAGCCTAGGAGAATCATAACGGATCCGTTTGGTTCCCGTTATGCAAGACGGAAAAAAAAGTCCTTCACCCGCCGGGTCCGTGCTGCCGCTAGTGTGAAACTAGCCTAAGCTGTAGAAACCAGTGTCAGACAGCTGCTGCCAAGGCCAATAAAATAATGGGTTGCATCAAAAGAGGCATAGATGCCCGTGATGAGAACATAGTCCTGCCACTTTACAAATCACTAGTCAGACCACACATGGAGTACTGTGTACAGTTCTGGGCTCCTGTGAACAAGGCAGACATAGCAGAGCTGGAGAGGGTTCAGAGGAGGGCAACTAAAGTAATAACTGGAATGGGTGGACTACAGTACCCAGAAAGATTATCAAAATTAGGGTTATTCACTTTAGAAAAAAGACGAGTGAGGGGAGATCTAATAACTATGTATAAATATATCAGGGGTCAGTACAGAGATCTCTCCCACGATCTATTTATCCCCAGGACTGTGACTGTGACGAAGGGCCATCCTCTGCGTCTGGAGGAAAGAAGGTTTGTACACAAACATAGAAACATTCTTTACGGTAAGAGCAGTGAGACTATGGAACTCTCTGCCTGAGGAGGTGGTGATGGTAAGTTCACTAAAAGAGTTCAAGAAGGACCTGGATGTATTTCTGGAGTGTAATAATATTACAGGTTATAGTTACTAGAGAGGGGTCGTTGATCCAGGGAGTTATTCTGATTGCCTGATTGGAGTCGGGAAGGAATTTTTTTCCCTAAAGTGGGTAAAATTGGCTTCTACCTCACAGGGGTTTTTTGCCTTCCTCTGGATCAACTTGTAGGAAAACAGGCTGAACTGGATGGACAGATGTCTTTTTTTCGGCCTTATAAACTATGTTACTATGTAATCTCCTCACAGATCCCCTACCCTGCTTTACTTTCTGGTCTAACATTGACTTGTGGACACGGGCAAAGCTGGAAAGTCCCTTTAAACACAATCTGAGACATTGTTGCCACAGATATTTAACCAAACTGAAGTGCAAGGATCTACTACGTGTCTAAAATGGGTTTTATTAGTACATTTTACTTTGCCATTCAAATTATATGGCTTATTTAATTCTCCATGCAACCTTCTAAGGGACTTTAAGTTGCTGATTGTATTAGTCAACAATTGAAAGCTAAACCTTTTTTTGTTACTAAGATTGTATTATGATTCATCTTTTACCAATAACTTGTATCTAAGGCTACTTTCACACTTGCGTTTGCAGGAAACTGATCCAAACGGATCCGTCATGACTCACAATGTAAGTCAATGAGGACAGATCCGTTTTGTCTGACACAATAGAAAACGGATCCGTTTTGACTTTCAATGGAGTTCATGACTGATCCGTCTTGGCTATGTAAAAGATAATACAAACGGATCCATTCAGAACGGATGCAGACGTTTGTATTATCATGACTGATCCGTTCGTGAGAGCCTGGACGGATCTCACAAACGGATCCTGCAAACGCAAGTGTGAAAGTAGCCTAAGCTATACAGATTGAGATGTAACATTAGTAAACTGTAATAAGAAAGCAATTTTGTTTTTCTTGCAGGCACCACTGCCAGGGGAATCAAGTACAGTGCCCCCTGAAGGTCAGTGTGTAACATTAAAAGAGATTTATCATAACTGTAACAGAAATACTGTCTTCCTAACACCTCCACAACAGCACTGTACAGGAAGGTGTGTCTGCCTCCCAGGGACAGGAAGCAACTTGGAAAATAGTTCAATAGATTCATCCCTACCCTGATTCCTGTCCCTTGGGATGCTTGGAAGACTATCCAGTCAGCCCATAGCAGAAGGTGAGAAGATCCTTTCCAGCCTGTTTTCTTCCCTGGCTTACCACTGGCAGTGCTGGAGCAGAGACCAGGATTGCCAGGCAGCAGCTCTTGGGCATAAATCCTTTAGTATGAGGGCAGCCCCATGCTAAGCCTATACCTCCATCGGAAGTGTGGTGCAGCATCAGGCCAGTATAGCCATCACAGACTGGGAGATTCGATGAGCAAGAAGCTCCATTCTCTTCTCTCTTTCATCACATGGTCAGTTGGTGTCATGGCTATGACATCAGACGCCTCTGTAACATAGAATGACATTGAGCGGTGAAAAACTCCCCTAAGCTGGAATCCTGATGTAATTGCTGGGACACCCAGGAGCATGTTGGGTGCAGTTAAAAGAACTGCACGTCAGTTGGGATGGCATCTTCTACCTGCGCAACATATCCAGCATATCTGCCACTGCAGATTCCCCTGAGCCTACTCTCAGGTCTGATCCTGAAAGAAAGCCCCCAGACTTCCTTCTGTGTGAGTGTTTATGGCTTATGGGGTCCATATATATTATAGTTGTTCAAATGTATACAAATGTTCAAAGTAGTAAATACTGTCTGGGTATTTTTGTATAGTTTTGCTAATGAAATAATAGCCTTTAAATAGTGCCACCATATTCCGCAGCACTTTACAATTTATAGGGCACATGTCCAAATCAAAATAGACATCACAGGATTACAGGCTAAAATACAAGTGAAACACTTGGCGTGAGGGCCCTGCTCTCAAGAGCTTACACTCTGTGAGAAAATGGGGACGACAAAGGGTAATTAAAGTGGTTGTATGTAGTTGAATTCAAAATATCTGATCTGTCTCTTTTCTGATGTAACTTTCTTATTTTTTTCCCCCTGACTGGAGATGACTGTCTTACTAACGTCTTTCTCTTTATTTTGCAGTTGACCTATGGCATTTCATTAAAAAGTGATCCAGGCTTTTCCTCGCTATGTCTGACCCTTGGACAGTGTATATATTATTTTATTACGTCAAGGATTCTGATGACTGTGTAAATAAACACATTTTCTTTTGTTAAAGCGCACTAGTCATTTCCTTGGTATCTTTTGAGTTTTGAAATATTGAATCTTTTTGCTGAGCTTGCACTTTGTATGTACTTTACGCGAGTGCAACTTTGTTTTACAACTTGTACTATAGAAGGGAAAACCTGGTCATAGGTCAGTCATAGACTTTAGAAGAGCAAATTCCAGTAACGGGGCAACCTCCTAGGCTAGTATATACACTCTTCAATTTACTGGCCGCCTTAGGCTGGGTTCACACCATGTTTTTCTTACATTAGACGTATACAAAAAAAAATGCACATTAAACGGATCCCTTTTCACCAGAATTCCATTGTAAAAAAAAAAAAAACCCTGGCAGTTAACATGTATACGTTTTTTACTGGACTGTGCAGGATGGAAAAGCATGGTGTACTACACTTTTGTAGCTTTTTTTTTTTCTTTCCTAAACTTGTATGTTAACCGTAGGACAAAAATGTGATGTGAGCCAAGCCTTGTATTTGGATACAGGCGAGTCCAAGATATTGTCACTCCTGCAGATACTAGATAATGGGAGTAATTGCTGCATTTTGCTCTTCAAAAAAGGAGACATCAGATTCTAAGTGGGAAAAGCAACTTTACTTTAGATATGGCTGCCAAACTAGCTCGGTTATTTATATAAGCAGTAGGGAGCATTGTAAAGAGCGTCTGTTACAATGAATGTCATATTACAAGACATTCCTATGGAAAATGCTAAAACTCTCTGGTTTTTTTAGATCACGCTTACTGTAAATCCAGCTATTACATTGTTTTCTTTAGGGGTACATTCACACGACCATATGTGTTTTGCGGTCCGCCTTGTGATTGAAATGCCTATTCTTGTGCACAATTACAGACAAGAATAAGATATGCTTCACCTTTTTTACTGCGTCAAGGAACAGAAATACGGATGTGCACTGTGTGCTTTCTGCATCCATCTTTAGTTGCCCTATTGAAATCAATGGGTTGGCATCTGTTCTGCAGAATTGCGGAACAGATGCAGCCCCATAAACCTTGTCCCGTGAATGTACCGTAAAGGGAGTATGTGTTAAGAAAATGACATGACGTTTTATTTTAACCTTATTTTTAAAATTTGTGATATTTTAAATTTTCTTGTCTCAATATTTAAACAAAATCCTAAAATCTTGCAATTTTCACACTAAACCAAATTATAGACTTGTTATGAAGTGATCACTTTCAGCAGTCCTCTCATAACCACAGACACGGTTTTGGTGACAGAGAACACCTATATGTAGATATTGCATGATTCACCATTCACAGTAGATGATGTCACAGCTTATCTACTTCCTCCCTGTACAATGACCTCTGTGCAAGCCACGGAGCACGCCTAGAAAATGCTCTCATAGAAGTCAGTAAGTTATCTCTTGTGCATTGTGGCCCTCAGTCCATGTGGCTGCTGTAAAGCATCTCTCTAACAGCAGCTCAGGCAAGATGGCAGCCCCCATTATCGTATATAGAAAATTAAAAAAAAAATAAGAAAAAAGAACAATTAGAAAAAAACCTGTTTCAATGTCTTGTTTTAATTAGTAAACATTACATAAGTGATACATTCCCTTAAAGGGTGAGTTCAAAAGTGGTACAACAAATTACCCACCACACCAATATGTAAATGTTAAAGGGGTTCTGCAGTTGTTTAAAACTGATGATGTATCCTCTGGATAGATCATCAGCATCTGATCGGCGGGGGTCCGACACCCGGGACCCCTGCCGATCAGCTGTTTGAGAAGGCAGCGGCGCTGCAGGAGCGCCGCAGCCTTCTCTGTGTTTTCCTCAGGCCCAGTGACATCACGACTAGTATCACTGGCCTGGGCGGGGCTAAACTCTGTTCACATGAATGGAGCTTAGCCCCGCCCAGGCCAGTGATAGTAGTCGTGATGTCACTGGGCCTGCGGTAAACACAGAGAAGGCCGTGGTGCTCCTGGAGCGCCGCTGCCTTCTCAAACAGCTGGTCGGCGGGGGTCCCGGGTGTCGGACCTCCGCCGATCAGATGCTGATGATCTATCCAGAGGATAGATCATCAGTTTTAAACTGCAGAACCCCTTTAAGTAAGGTTTTCTGGCACATTTACCATGCAAAAATTTAAATGCATGGTAAAGTGTGAAATGTGCTGAGAAAATCCGCTGCAAAGCAACAATATATATGCTGTGGATTGTAAATAGATTTTATAAATGCCATTAACATGTCGTAGTGTATTTTGGTGCAGATTATTTGTGCTGAATTATAGAGTGAAAATCTGCAAAACAATTGTGACCACCTATTTAACATCCATTTAAGGGGCTGTCAGACCCCTTTCAACAAAAAATTGGGCAATTTTGGGATAAACCGTAAAATAGTAAAAGCAGCTATTAGATTAGCTATGAATGACCTGTTAGATTGAGTACTACTGTTCTCTCTCCCCACAGGCCTTCATATACATGGCTGCAGCCATGACATCATGTTGACAAAACATGACACTGCAGCCAATCACTGGCCTCACTAGTGCCCAACTGAGGTCAGTGCTTACCCATGTAAACAATGGGGGCAAACCTCGGGGTGAATGCAGTTAGACTTGTAGGTAAGGAGGACCTGTTGGCTTTCTTCACATGCCTGCTTTAGTAACTATTTGCATTCCCCATGAAATATCAATACTTGGGCATCTTTTCATATTACTTTGTTTTGAAGTTCCTCTATTATACTAGAATTATATTAATCTGCAGCTGTGTGTTACCAGTGGGTGTGTTTTCCTGCACAGTCTGATACTATACAAGTGGATAGAGACTAGCTGCTATGCTGTCTCCTATACACTGCACACGTACAGTAGAGAAGATCCTGCTCCCTTATGTCTTCAGCACACCCTCAAGTGCAGTAGAACAAGGGATATTATACAGCAGTACCGAGCAGTGTATCATCACTGGGAAGATATAGTAAAGCCAGGAGCTTCTTCTCCATTGAGTCCAATAGACAGTAGCTGTAAACTGATTTCTCAGTGAGCTGATAATTCTTCATCTCTGGATTTGAGGAAAAATGTAAATGACACTATCCATTTGTATTTTTTTTTCTACATTTCAGCTTCCCTTTTGATACTGGACTAAATATTGTTTGGGTGTTCACTGAATATTTTATCAGTGTCCGGTTATGTGCAGTACCTGAGAAAGGCAAGAATCTCGATAACCAGACTAGTAGTAGATATGGGTTTGGGTGAGATTTATCAAAACTGGTACAAAGCAAAACGGGCTTAATATGTTTTCACACCTAAACTCTGGAAAATGTCAGGAATATCCGGTCCGGAGTTGGCCTTTCACACATGTAGCTATCAGCCCAGTGATGTTCCATGTTGGGTGTATTCGCATTACTGAGGTAATATTCAAGGGGCCTAGATATGGGGCGAGTACTTCAATCCGCCCACTGTGATTTTACAGAACATTCACTGCTGTTTTCACACGTGCTCACTCTGCCAAAACCTGGATTTAGTATGCAGGCTCTTAAGAGAACAAGTCCAGGGAAGATATTACAGACCTTTGTGTTCACACATACAGCCCTTCCAGGTAAACTCCAGAAAATATCTGGATTCCTCTAGAAGTATGAATGGGGCTTTAGCTGCCCAAAGCAACCAATCGATTCCACCTTTAATTTTTCACCTCATTTGGAAAATTAAAGGGTCAACCTGATTGGTTGCTAGGGGCAACAAAGTCAATTTTCCTTTGCACCAGGTTTGATAAATCTCCCCCACAGTATCTATCCCTACTCTCCAAAGTTCTTGGTAATGTGAAAGTAAAAATTAGATTTGGGTTATAGAATTGTCGATGTAAATGGAAACACCATACAGGACATTGTGATTGAGATGAAGGACTAGCCCTCAGTGGTCTTCGCGTTAGAGTCCATGCTAGGATCCACTCTGATTTGTGTTGCGGGGATAGAAGGATGAGCACGTTTAAATGTACTTTGAAACCTGCAGAAAACTTCTAATGCAAACACAAGATCAGTATTTTCTTTGACTTAAATGTTTCCTGTGAGTATTCTTAAAGAGCTCATTGATTCTTTGCAGATGTTCTTTGAATGCTAGTAGTTTGAAATTCCATTCCCCAGAACCTTTCAGAATATTGGCATGGAGTCAAGTGCTTGGCTTTTTCTCTTTCCACTGACAGCATGCAATATATTGGCAAACTGTTTAAAGCAATTCTTGATTCATGCAATGTGTGAAGTAAAGATATTAAGACATACCCCAATTACACTGCCTGGTGATTTATTTAAGCTATTCTGCATAGTCACATTGAGTGCCATCACCACCAGTAAATCTATAGCGAAATCTTTCCTCTAGCAGGTTCTGTCATTTCCATTGCAGTATAGAAACAATGGGGTGAAATAAGCACGTTGACTGAGGTCATTTTCAGTTTGGTAAATGATCTCCTGGAGAACTTCCAGTATAAACTTCATCTCAAAGCCAGTAAAGGCCTGTTACAATGAGCAATGCGTCTTTGTGCAAAACCAAATAAAGACCTAAGACACGATGACCTAATGGTGAGGTTGTCTTGCTCATCCATAGTATAGATAAAGCATTATGTAGTCATTTCTCATCCAAGGAGAACCTCTACTAGACATTTACATCTGAGGTAAATGGTTTCCTGTTTCTCCTGATGTTTTTCCCATTGCTTATAAAGTTCCTGTCATCAGAGGGGCTCTACATATTCACCTCCATATCTCGGCCATTCACAATAAGAAAACTAGCCATCAGCATGTTTTAGGGAGGAAATCAAAGTACCTAGAAGAAACCTCCTGCCACTCCTGATCTCAGTGCTGCGTAACAATAGAGATAGTCAATGTACTGCCTATTGTCTTAATATGGAATATAAGGAGGAGAGGAAAGGTTAGATTTTGTAATATCCTAGAACCTTGGCGCAGACAGCCATGCTGAAATTCGGCTGAAAAGATGTATGGTGGATTTTCAGTGGAATTTCGGCACGGCTGTCCCTGCCAAAGTTCTAATGTGAAGTTTAGCAGAATGGCTTTTTAAGAACTTTTTTAGTAAGTGAATGATTTCCACTTTGTAATCTTTTGGGGAGAGAAAAAGGGCACCAGGTTATCAAAATTGTAGGATATTACAGCTAAAGAAAGGTTGCAGTAGGATACAAACTTTCCTCACGGATTCCCTGGGTCGCTGTCTGGGTCCCCATGGTGCTGTACTTCCTGCAGAGATCTTGGCACAGCAGGAAATGGCTGGGAACGTCAGGCTATCACCATAGCCAATGATTGGCTGGGCGGCATTCACGCTTCACAATCATTTCCTGCCATGAGCAGCAGGGACACATTGGAATGGCAGTGGGGGATCAATGAGGGGAGTATGTGTGTGTGTGTGTGTATATGTATGTATATATATATATATATATATTATATATATATACATACATATACACAGTGCCTTGCGGAAGTATTCGGCCCCCTGGAACTTTTCAACCTTTTGCCACATTTCAGGCTTCAAACAAAAAGATATAACATTCAAAATTTTTGGTGAAGAATCAACAACAAGTGGGTCACAATTGTGAAGTGGAACAAAATTTATTGGATCATTTAAACTTTTTTTGTAATAATAAAACTGAAAAGTGGGGCATGCCCCCTTGCATTAATACTTTGTTGCGCCACCTTTTGCTGCGATTACAGCTGCAAGTCGCTTGGGGTATGTCTCTATCAGTTTTGCACATCTAGAGACTGAAATTCTTGCCCATTCTTCCTTGCAAAACAGCTCGAGCTCTTTGAGGTTGGATGGAGAGCGTTTGTGAACAGCAGTTTTCAGCTCTTTCCACGTATTCTCAATTGGATTCAGGTCTGGACTTTGACTTGGCCATTCTAAGACCTGGATACGTTTATTTTTGAACCATTCCATTGTAGATTTTGCTTTATGTTTGGGATCATTGTCTTGTTGGAAGATAAATCTCCGTCCTAGTCTCAGGTCTTTTGCAGACTCCAACAGGTTTTCATCCAGAATGGTCCTGTATTTGGCTCCATCCAGCTTCCCATCAATTTTAACCATCTTCCCTGTCCCTGCTGATGAAAAGCAGGCCAAACCATGATGCTGCCACCACCATGTTTGACAGTGGGGATGGTGTGTTCAGGGTGATGAGCTGTGTTGCTTTTACGCCAAACATATCGTTTTGCATTGTTTCCAAAAAGTTGGATTTTGGTTTCATCTGACCAGAGCACCTTCTTCCACATGTTTGGTGTGTCTCCCACGTGGCTTGTGGCAAACTGTAAACGAGACTTTTTATGGATATCTTTGAGAAATGGCTTTCTTCTTGCCACTCTTCCATAAAGGCCAGATCTGTGAAGTGTTGGACTGATTGTTGTCCTATGGACAGACTCTCCCACCTCAGCTGTAGATCTCTGCAGTTCATCCAGAGTGATCATGGGCCTCTTGGCTGCATCTCTGATCAGTCTTCTCCTTGTTTGAGATGAAAGTTTAGAGGGACGGCCGGGTCTTGGTAGATTTGCAGTGGTCTGATACTCCTTCCATTTCAATATGATTGCTTGCACAGTGCTCTTTGGGATGTTTAAAGCTTGGGAAATCTTTTGGTATCCAAATCTGACTTTAAACTTCTCCACAACAGCATCACGGACCTGCCTGGTGTGTTCCTTGGTCTTCATGATGCTCTCTGTGCTTTAAACAGAACCCTGAGACTATCACAGAGCAGGTGCATTTATACGGAGACTTGATTACACATAGGTGGATTCTATATAATTATATTATATACCATTTGTATCCCACAATCCCACTACAAACCATTTTAAGTTGAATGGAACACCCCTTTAACCTCTGTAAGTCCAGTTCACACTAGGCAATTTTGATCTTTTACAAGTCTCCTGTGTTTACAATGGAAAAATTCATCAAAACTTGTAATATAGCTAGTTGGATGGATGAACATTTATTCTGTGTAGACGTCAATATGAAGGCGCTTAGTGGCTGTACAGTTGTGAGGTGTAATTATATGTTGTAAGCCAGTATATATAGAATCCTGTTTGCTATACATGGTTATTGCTGTTTTTTATGGTCCTTTCATGGCTACTTTTTAGCTTGGTTCCATTAAGGGCTTATGGACGTTACCGTAGGATGTTTTGCGGTTTGCAAAACACGGATACTGGCTATGTGCATTCTGCATTTTACAGAATGGCCGTCCCCTAATAGAGCAGTCCTATCCTTGTCCATAATGCAGACAATAATAGCACATGTTCTATTTTTCTACGGAACGGCCATGCAGACATACGGACACAGAGACATGCACACGGAGTAATTTCCGTTTATTATGCGGCCCCATTGAAATGAATGGTTCTACATTCGGGTCGCAAAAAAACCCAAAAGAACGGACATGGAAAAAAAATAAGTTTGTGTGCATGAGCCCTAACACAGAGCTTTGAACTGTGTTTGTCACTAGGCTGCAGTACCTACAGGGAGTCTGAGGTAGTCCAAGACACACCTCCTGTCTCACCATTGGTTCAGACTAGAGCTCTGTTTCTTTAGGTTGGTTACTGTGTAGGACCATAAGTCTAGCAAAAGCTCACCAGGGTATCTGTGCATGGAGTTTTCTATCACAGCAAGAAAAAAAATTACTAATATTACTAAGTCATAAATGAGATGGGAGCCTAAGGGCTCATGCACATGATCGTATGTATTTTGCGGTCTGCAAAAAAATGGATGACGTCTGATCTTTTGCAGAACAGAACAGCTGACTCCTAATAGAACAGTACTATGCTTGTCCGTAATGCAGACAATAATAGGACATGTTCTATTCTTTTGTGGAATGGACATACGGAAACGGAATGTACACGCAATAACTTCATTTTCTTCCGCAAAAAAAAACAGAACGGACACAGAAAGAAAATGTTTGTGTGCATGAGCCCTTAAACTGGTTTTCTAAGTTGAACTGCTCAAGGGGGTGTGGGAGATGTTATAACAAAAGAAACTATACTCACTGGTTGAATCCCTTTGCTGTTCCAGTCCTTGTCTTAGCTACCGTGGTGATGTATACCAAACATGACTGCTGCAGCCAATCACAGTTCTCAGGATTCCCATGATTGGCTGCAGCAGAAACAGTGCTGACTTAAAGCTGGTGAACACGGATGAGTTCTACATTGCTGATTATAAAAGAGCCTTTTTGGCTTGTTTTTCACTTAGCCTTGCATTGCTGTGGTTTCTCAACAATTTCAGGTGAAGGACATGTGTTTTATGTGCTTTGTCTTTGCTTATCAAGAAAGAAATTCAGGCAGCTTTTATTTTACGTTCAGCATATCTCAGTCATATACTTTTAATTATCTTTTTACTAAAAATACATTACCATTTCAAAGCTCCTAAGCATTCCCACCTCTCTGTACTTCTGTTTGCTTGCATCAGCATTACCATGTGGAGTACATATGATTCAACCCACTGCTGGCACCACCCAAAATGTACGTGTCATCATTAAAGGGGTATTCTCATCTTAGACAATGGGGGCATATCGCTAGGATATGCCCCCATTGTCCTATAGGTGCGGGTCCCACTACTGGGACCCGCACCTATATCCAGAACGGAGCGGGGAGCGCTGCGCCTGGAGGACCCCAGGTTTCCGGGGGTCCGGCCACCACCAGGCGCAGCTCCCCGCGCCGGTCATAGAAATTAATGGGAGCCGGGCCGTGCATGCGCGGTGCGCTCCCATTCATTTCTATGGAGCCGACGGAAGTAGCCGAGCCAGCGCTCGGCTATTTTCGGCGGCCCCATAGAAATGAATGGAGGGCGGCTGCGCATGCGCAGTGCGCCCTCATTCAGTTCGGGGGCTCCGTTCTCGATATAGGTGCGGGTCCCAGCGGTGGGACCCGCACCTATAAGACAATGGGGGCATATCCTAGCGATATGCCCCCATTGTCTAAAATGAGAATAACCCTTTAATGACCACACGTACATGGGCTGGGTCCAGTTGTCTTTGTAGTGTGCATGCCTGGAAAATGATTACCCCATGTGCACAGTCGTAATTTTCTGCTGTTCAAGGACCTTCTGTGACATCACCCGATCCTTCTGCACATGGGTAGATAATATGCACTCCACTCTGCATGCTCCTGGGTGCGAAGTCTCCATTGCACATGTGAGTTTAGAGGCTGCCAACCGTGGGCTCTGGAAGCCAGAGCAGTCTGTGGATTGTGAGCACTGCTCTATAGCCTCTTTCACATGGTCAGTATTTGGTCAGTATTTTTGCTTCATTTATAAGCCAAAACCAGGAGTGGGTCCTAAACACAGAAGAGGCACACCTATTTCTATGATACCTTTTCTCTGTAGGTTCCAATTCTGGTTTTGGCCTACAAATACAGACAAAATAGTAAAATCCTGGCCAAATACTGACTGTATGAAACAGGCTTATAGCTGAAACACAACCAGAAACCAGAGCAATGGATCGGCATGTGGAAGGAGACCCGAGGGACCAGTGAATAGAAAAACAGATCTGTGACATACATCACTTAATAGCATCAAGACTAGTTAAAATAGAGCAGTTATTTATAATTGGGATTCATGGATAACTCCTTTAGACCCCTTTCACACGAGCGAGTTTTCCGCGCGCGTGCTACGTGTGAAGTGAACGCATAGCACCCGCGCTGAATCTTGACCCATTCATTTCAATGGGTCTGTGTACATGAGCTTTTTTTTTTCCATACATCAGTTCTGCGTTGTGTGAAAAACGCAGCATGTTCTATATTCTGCATTTTTCACGCAGCTCTGACCCCATAGAAGTGAATGAGGCTTCAGTGAAAAACGTATTGCATCCCGATTAGAGATGAGCATGCTCGAGTGTCAATTTTGCGTATTTGCGTACGCATTTTAAAATTCGTACGCTATTCATACGCATATTTTAATCTATACGCAAATGCGTACAAATTCAATTTGTACGCTATTCGTACGCATTTGCGTATAGATGAAAATATGCGTATGAATAGCGTACGAATTTTAAAATGCGTACGCAAATACGCAAAATTGGCACTCGAGCATGCTCGGCCGAGCATGCTCGCTCATCTCTAATCCCGATGTAATCCGGATGCATTGCGGGTGCAATGTGTTTTTCACTGAAGGTTGCTTGTAAACCTTCAGGTTTTTTTTTTTTTCACACACGTGAAAAACTCCTCAAAACTCATTGCACCTGCTCGGAAAAAACTGAACGCAATCGCAGACAAAACTACCCGAACTTGCTTGTAGAATGGTGCGAGTTTCACTGAACGCATCCTGAGCCGATTCGTATAGTTCGCAAGTGACTGAAAATCCAGCTGCAAAAATTCACTGCGGTTTTTGCTGCTTTTTCGCTGCAGAAACCACAAAAATGCTTAGATGTGTGTTTTTTGCTGTGGGAAAGCCAGCAAATTTCACTCTTTCCATTGCAAAGGGTGAAATCTGCAGGAGAGTATAAATTGAGATGCTGTAGATTTTAAATCTACAATGCCACACATTTTCTGCTGCAAAACTGTGGATATGCCACACAAAAATCTGTAAGGCCTGATTCGAAGCTAATCAGTAATGTGTGAACCTGGCCTAAACATCCATGTAGTACATGGTCATGCCATGTCATTCAGAGCAGGGGACAGTCTTTGCTGCCTCTCTGGCTGAGGTGACATCCATATGCCCTTTTAGGATATATACGAATAGGATTGTCATAAGCAGATACCCTCTTTAACCCTTTATGCTATAACTGTACATTTCACTGTTTAAAGGGTTTCTCCAGGAATTAAGAAAATGAAAATACATAAATATTACTTTATTATAAATATATTCCTAAATACCTTTCATTATTTATAACGGCTCATTTTGTCTGGGGAGCAATCATCAGGGAAAATAAAATGGCCGCTGTCCTATTAGTTCACACAAAACCTGTCCTAATCACACAAGAGGACAAGTTACTTCACAACACTGAGCTAAAGAGCTGCCCCATCCTCCTCTCTGCTCTGTTTGTCAGGGATTATGATCAAGAATAAAGTTTACTAGGAAACATGAAGTACAGAGAGGAGTATGGGGATGTGGCTAATGAGCAGAAGCTCTTGTATGCAGTCTCCATTACCACAGCACCACATTACCACAGTCTGTCCCATCCTGTCCGTCCTCTCTGTACTTCATGTCTCCTCACGAACTCCATTCTGACAGAGATTCAAGTTCTTATCATCTGTATTCAGTTATAATAATAGCTGACAAGCAGAGCAGAGAGGAGGATGAGGCGGCGCTTTCCGAAGTAACTTGTCCTACTGTGTGATTAAGAAATGTTTTGTGTGCACTAATAGGATGGTGGCCATTTTGTTTCTCCTAATGATTGCTCCCTAGACAAAAAGAGCCATTATAACTAATGAAAGGTAAATTGGAATATATTTATAATAAAGCAATATTTAGGTATTTTCTTTTTTTTTAAATTCCTGATGAACCCCTTTAAATTGGACCTTGAAGATACGGCCATACAAATGGGCAAGCCACACCAACTGAAGCCAATGCTTCCATGAGTGGGGGGTGGCTGTACTCCTTTACATAGTTACTTCATGCCCATTTTTCTCAGCACACTTAATACTAGCATTTTCCTGTTGCATTATTCCATAAATTTGACGTGACTTTTTTTTCCACTAAAAAAAGCCATTTTTTTAAAATGTTGTATGCTTTTCTTTACATGCATTTTTCCATGTAACTTTAGAAATTAGGCAACTCACTCCAGCATAAACTACATGAAGTCTGGTGTAGGAAATGCCAGTCTTAGTAAATCTATACAAAGTGTGAACCCAGCCTTAGGGCCCATTCACATGACTGTATGGCCGCCGTGCCTGTGTTGCGAACCGCAACTTGAATAGGTCCGCGATCCGCAAGATATGGCAGAAAATAGGACGTCTTATCGTTTGTGGTACAGAGCCACGGATCAGAAGGCCTTCCGTGAGCTTTCGAATCTGTGCCTCCGCACCCCAAAATATAGGACATGTCCTATCTTTTGCCATATCTTGCGGATCGCGGAACCATTTAAGTAAATGGGTCAGCACCACAGTACGGAGTTAACTCTGCCTTTGCCCGTGTTTTGCAGACCGCTATCTGCTGTCTGCAACACAGTCACAGCAGCCATACGGTCATGTGAATGGGCCCTTACTGTACTTTGGCTAGATATTACTGGTGTTGAAATCACTGAATCTCAGTCCGGTGTAGTTCTGTTCAGTCTGACATATCTACGTTCATGAACACGAGATCTGAGTGAAGAACGTTTTTGAACTTGTACGTTCTTCAGTTTGCAGCTATTTAGTACTGAGACTTGAATTTGCTGCTTGAGAAACAGCTTCATTCTATTAATGAGTAATGGAAAATTTCTTAAGTGAGAAACGGTAAATTCCATGAAGGTATGGAAAATGTGACATGTACAACAACGATAAACAATATGCTCTGCTATGGGTTTATTCCTTATAAAGTTTTGTGACAGATTATTCTGTGTTCATACAGTATTTTGTGCTGTTTGTTTTATAATAATTACATTTTTAACGCTTTCTAATTATATTCTTAACCCTTTTAGGACACAGCCTATTTTAATTTTTTTTCAAGAGCCATGACTTTTTTACTTCTGTTTACCTAGCCATATGAGGGCTTGTTTTTTTTTTTTATGGCACCAATTAGTTTACCATATCTTGTATTGAAAAACAATAGAGTTGAGCGAACGTGCTCGTAATGAGCACTGTAGCGCTCGGATCTTCTGCGCTCGCATGGCCGCAGGCATCCGGATCCGTCCTCACCTGACTGTAAGTCAATGGGGGCGGATCCGTTTGGTATGACACACGAGTGTGTCATACCAAACGGATCCGTCCTCACTGACTTGCAGTCGGGTGAGGAGGACGGATCCGGATGGCTGCGCCCATGCGAGCGCAGGGGATCAGAGCAGTACAGTGCTTGTTACAAGTACGTTCGCTCAACTCTAGAAAACAAGAAAAAATTTTCTGTCATTTGAAGTTGGGGGAAAAAAAGAAACAATTTTGCCATTGATTTTTGGGCTTAGTTTTTATGGCATTCACTGTCTGCTAAAAATTACATGACAACCTGAATGTCAATAGAATGACAGGTATAACAACATAACTACTAGAGATGAGTGAACATGCTCGTCCGAGCTTGGTGCTCGTTCGAGTATTAGGGTATTCGCATATGCTCGATACTCGGACGAGCATATCGCAATCCTCGAGGAAATGGGAACTTCCTCTTCCTGCATGTTAGGCGCCTTTTCTCAGCCAATCAACATGCAGGAGAGTCTTTGGTACCTCCTAGCATCACGTGGGGCCCCTACAAGTCGATAGCAGGGATTGGCTGGCCAGATCAGATGACCTGGGAATATAAGAATCTGGTCCAGCGCTGCTCGCGTCAGACGCCGCCTGCATGAGATTAGGGATAGAGCTGCTGTCTGTCAGGGAGAGTGTTAGGGCCTGAATTTAGATGCTGGTTAGGCAGGAATCACCCACAAAGAATCCAACAGCCCTTCTAAGTCCAGTGAACAATTATGTAGTGTGCTGTACAGTAGCGTCAGTCTAGGGAATACGTTTTTTTATATATCCTACAGTGCAGTGAAAAACGGAGTGGTTTGCGGTGCAATAGCTGCCGTCTTAAGACTACGTTTTTCCTCTCAGTCATATATACTACAGTGCAGTGCGAAATTGTGTTGTGTGCTGCACACTAGCTGGAGTGTAGAAAATATAAGTTTTTTTCTCTCAGTTATATATTATACAGTGCAGTGCAAAATTCTGTCGTGTGCTGCACACTAGCCGGAGTGTAGAAAATATACGTTTTTCCTCTCAGTCATATATACTACAGTGCAGTGCAAAATTCTGTCGTGTGCTGCACACTAGCCGGAGTGTAGAAAATATACGTTTTTCCTCTCAGTCATATATACTACAGTGCAGTGCAAAATTCTGTCGTGTGCTGCACACTAGCCGGAGTGTAGAAAATATACGTTTTTCCTCTCAGTTATATATCCTACAGTGCAGTGAAAAATTGAGTGGTTTGCGGTGCAATAGCCGCCGTCTAAAGACTACGTTTTTCTTCTGTCCTATATACTGCAGTGCGAAATTGTGTCATGTGCTGCACACTAGCCGGAGTGTAGAAAACATACATTTTTCCTTTCAGTTATATATTATACAGTGAAGTGCAAAATTCTGTCGTGTGCTGCACACTAGCCGGAGTGTAGAAAATATACGTTTTTCCTCTCAGTTATATATCCTACAGTGCAGTGAAAAATTGTGTCGTGTGCTGCACACTAGCCGGAGTGTAGAAAATATACGTTTTTTTTCTCTGTTATATATCATACATTGCAGTGAAAAATTGAGTGGTTTGCGGAACATACAAAATGGTGAACCCAAGGGCTAAAGGTCGAGGGCGTGGGCGTTCAAGTAGTGTAGGGGGCAGAGGCCGTGGTCCTGGGCAGGGTGACACAGTACATGTTGATGAGGGAGCAGTGGAACGCCGCAGAGTTTAGCTCCCTAGCTTCATCTCGCAGCTTACTGGTTCACGTGGTACACCACTATTGAAACCATAACAGTGCGAACAGGTGATGACGTGGATAGCGGACAATGCGTCCAGTAATTTATCCACCACCCAGTCTTCCACGCAGTCCACCCACGCTAGCCAAGGAAGTAGACCTCTGGCTCCTCCAGCTCAACCTCCTTCCCCCAGCCTGCCCCCCCCCCCCCCCACGGAAAGTATGGATTCAGATCTGGCATACTCACAGGAACTCTTTTCTGAACCCTACCCAGAGACACAAACCACTGAACAACCGCACCCTGAGCAGTTGCTCTGTCCCGATGCCCAAAATTTAGAACTTTCACAGTCTGTGGGTGATGAGAGTGTGGACTTAGTGCAAGTAGTGCGTGAAGAGGTGTCGGATGATGATGATGAGACACGGTTGTCAGACAGTGACGTTGTTGTCAGGGCAGTAAGTCCGAGGGGGGAGCAGAGTGAGGAATCGGAGGAAGAGCTGGTGGATGATGAGGTGACTGACCTGAGCTGGGTTGGTAATCCAACTCAAGACAGTGCTTCTGAGGGGGAGGCAAGTGCAGCACCAGAACAGGTTGGAAGAGGCAGTGGGGTGGCCAGAGGGAGAAGCAGGGACAGAGCAGGTAGATCAGCAACTGTTTCACGGAGTCCAGCTCCCGTGCCGCGGCCTAGATGTTCGCAAGTCTGGAGGTTTTTTAAAGAAAGTGAGGATGACCGACGGACTGTGGTGTGTAACCTGTGCCACACCAGGATCAGCAGGGGAGCCACCACTATCAGCCTAACCACTACCAGCATGCGCAGGCATATGAGTGCTAAAAACCCGACTCAGTGGAACGAAGGCCGTTCACCTCCGGCGGGGTCACACCACTGCCCCTTCCCCTGTGTCACATGCTGGCTCTGCGAGTCAACCCCCCGCCCAGGACCCCGGAATGAGCGCCTCCCCTTCACCTCCACGATCCTCCACAACCTCCACCAATGTGTCCCAGCGCAGCGTTCAGCTGTCTTTGTAGCAGACATTTGAGCGCAAGCGAAAATACAATTCCAGCCACCCACATGCACAAGCCCTAAACGTCCACATCTCCAAATTGTTGAGCCTGGAGATGCTGCCCTATAGACTGGTAGAGACTGAGGCTTTCCGCAACCTGATGGCGGTGGCTGTCCCTCGGTACTTGGTCCCCAGCCGCCACTATTTTTCCCGATGTGCCGTCCCAGCCCTACACCAGCACCTGTCAGAGAACATCATCCGTGCCCTGACCAACGCGGTTACTGAGAAGGTCCACCTAACCACGGACACATGGACAAGTGCTGGCGCGCAGGGACACTATATCTCACTGACAGCACATTGGGTTAACTTGGTGGAGGCTGGGACCGAGTCTGACCCTGGGGCCACTCATGTACTGCCCACACCGAGGATTGCGGGGCCTGCCTCGGTCACAGTTTCTCAGGCTTATTATGCCTCTTCCTCCAACCCCCCCCCTCCTCCTCTCAATTACCATCCGTGAGCACGGCACCAGGCATGGTGGTGATAGTGACAACGGGTGTAACCTGGTGGCGGCTCTGCAACTCGGCAGACTCACACATGTGCCAGGCCTGGCCCACGTGTTCAATCTTGTGGTTCAGCGGTTCCTCAAGACCTACCCCAATTTGTCTTAATTGCTCACCAAGGTGCGACGCATCTGTGCGCATTTCCGTAAGTCATCCACAGATGCTGCCACCCTCAGGGCAGTGCAACGGCGCTTACAACTGCCAGCTCACCGACTGTTGTGCGACGTGCCCACGCAATGGAATTCCACATTACACATGTTAGCCAGGGTTTTCCAGCACTGCAGAGCCATTGTAGACTGCCAGATGACAACTTCCACGAGAACTGGATACCATCCAACTATTTTCTTAATATATAATCATCCTCTGGACATTGGGAATTATTCACCCTTAACGATTGGTCACTACGGAGTGGTTTTCCTGGCGATTATTTGCACATATATTCGATCACTGGTCATTGTTCTTCTTTTTTGTTTGATTTTATATGTGAATAAAATGTATTGATTTTAGATTGTGTTTCCTCTGACTCAATTCCATTAGAGTGTGCGCACCTGAAATCTGTTTTTGTCTTCCACGAGAACTGGTAGTCAGGTTAGTCAGCTTCCTCAAGTCTACAATGAGGAGTGGATGTCTGATATCTGTCAGGTGTTAAGCCACTTTGATGAGTCAACACAGATGGTCAGCGGCGATGCCACCATCCCGCTGCTTTGTCTGCTGAAAAAGTCACTGCTCAGCATGAAGTCAGAGGCTTTGCGCTTGTCACAGGAGATGGGGGAAGAAGATACGTTGCTTGATAGCCAGAGCACCCTCAGGTCTGTTTCTCAGCGCGTATTGGAGGAGGAGGATGAGGAGGAAGAGGAGGAGACTGTTGGCGAGACTGAAGAGGGTACCTATGCTCATTCCTTCTTATCTGTTGAGCGTGTATGGGCTGAAGAGGAGGAGTTGGAGGAGGAGGAAATGGAGAGTCAGCCTACTGAGGAAATGGAATT